>ML677365.1:17797078-18044669 GCA_007922305.1 Dermatemys mawii
CGGCTGCGGATCCTACCCTGCTCCCCAGCTAGCCCGGGCGGGAGGGCTCCGGGCACTGCGGGGAAGGGGCTGCCCCTTTTTGGAGGGAGCCTGGCCCCGTGCGGGCGGGGGAGGAAAGTGCCCGCCCGCGTGGCCCCCCTGCCCTGTGACACGCAGGGGGATGGGGCCCCGGCAGGTCCCGGGGGTGGAGTGGGGGAGGCAGCACCAGGGGGACGTCCTGAGCCCAGCCCCAGGCCGCTGCCGCCTGCTCTTCCCCGCTCTCTGCAAATTGGCGCGGAACCGGCACTGCAGGGGCCGGAGAAACGCGCAGAGCCGGAGCAGCTCGCTGAGCCCGGGGGGGGGCAGGGAGCCCTGGCGTCCCGGGTAGAGCCCTCAGAGCTGGGGTGGGGAGAGGCACAGGAGCCCCGGGGTGCAGGGGACGGCAAGAGCTAGGCGAGGAAAAGCTGCCTGGCTCTTCCATGGGGTGGGTGAATACAGACTACTGCTGTGTGTGTATTTTTAAAGATATGCCCTATTGCACACTCATCTAATGTATACACACCGTGTATATAATAAAAAATATGGCAGCGCATATAAAATATACGGTGTTTGTTTAATGTGGGTGTGTGTTTATGTATAATACACCAATATGCTACACTAACACTGAAGGTGGGGAAGAGGACATGGCTGGGCTTAGTATCCCCTCTCTCCTTGCACATGTTGAATTCCCTCTCCACCATTCTAGATGAAGCATCCCTCTGATCCCCCAGTATAAATGCATGGAATTAAATTTGCTATTGGTGTAAATGAGCACATGTATGTTGGAAACAATGGATTTACACTAGTGGTGAACCTGATTGTGCGTATGTATAACCTACCTTGTGTGATTATATAGATATAAAATACATGCACACTGTATATTTGTACATATGTGCGCACATACAGTGGAGCCCTGCTATAACATGACAAATGGGATCCAAGAAATCCCATCGCGCTAAATGCGGGGTCGTGTTATTGCAGGCATGTAGGGGCTGCCACTTCTGTCCCTGCTGCCCAGCAGGGGAGAGAAGCTGCGGCCCCACACCTGCTCGGGACAGAGAGCTCTGGGGCTGCAGACTGCCGCTCCGGAGTTCTCTGTGAAAGCCGTTGCCCCCGCGTCTGCCAGGGACAGGGGACATCAGCGCCTGCAGCCCTGGAGTCCCCTGTCCCCAGCAGGCACAGGGGCTGCAGCTTCTCTCCCTGCTGATGTGGCCCTGCGCTTGCCGGGGACAGGAGACACCGGGGCTGCAGGTGCCGGTGTCCCCTGCCCCAGGCAGGCGTGCCCCGCGCTTCCACAGGGAACTCCCGGGCTGCAGCCCTGGAGTTCTCTGTCCCTGGAAGGTGCGGGGCCACAGCTTCTCTCCGCTGCTGGGCGGTGGGGAGAGAAGCCCCGGGCCTGCAGTCAGGGAGTTCTCTGTCCCTCACAGGGGCAACCCCCGGCTTCTCTCTGCTCTGCCCAGCAGGGGAGAAAAGCTGCGGTGTGCCTGCGGGGGACAGAAAACTCCGGAGCTGCAGGCTGCCGGCACTGTTGTCCCTTGCCCCCAGCAGGCAGGGGCAGCAGCTTCCACAGAGAACTCAGGGGCTGCAGACTGCAGCCCCTGAGTTCTCTATCCCTGGCAGGTGCGGGGGCCGTGGCTTCTCTCCCTTGCTGAGCAGCAGGGAGAGAAGCCATGCCCTGGGCCTGCAGTCCTGGAGTTCTCTGTCCCTCACAGGCAGGGGCTGAGGCTCCTTTCTGTGCTGCCCCGCAGGGGAGAGAGGCTGTGGTCCCTACACTTGCCGGGGACAGAGAACTCCAGGGCTGCAGACTTGGAAGCCACGGTATAATTGTGCTATATCCGGATTCGTGTTATACCAGGGCGCATTATACTGGGGCTCCACTGTATTTTGTATTGTGCTCTGATGCCTAATGGTGCCTAAGAGGCAGTTTTTGAAATGTGCAGCCCAAAAACCTTGTGTTAAATCTGAGTTAGGCTCCATAGTTTGTCCAGTATTTCTCCTCTTGTGTCTTAAGTTCTTGTTCTTTCGACATTCCAGGAAGGGATTCTACAAGCCACAGAAGATGTCAAGACGCAGGTAAATTTCTGTCAGTTTCATAAACCAAACTAACCTGAGTCCATTTAACAACAGCTGTTCTCTTTATACTGTATATGTTTTTCTCCTCTCCAGTAGTCGTTTGCAAGCCAAGCAGCAGCTGCTGGTGCCACCCCCACCCTCCTGTAAGGAAGAGTCTTCACAAGAGCTGCAGGCACCAGAGCCTCTCCAGACCAAGAAAAGGAGAGTAACAGAGGTGAGCATGGGACTAATTTACCTGGAAATATGCAGGATTTGAAGGTTTGTTTCCTATACCTGCTGTTGTAGGGGGACAGGAAAGAATTGTGGTGTTCTCAGTGGAACACATGATTAGGAAGAGTAAGATGGTGGTGATTTACTGTGCAAGCTACTTTATATGACAGAGTGGTTGAGGGCCATTGATCAATTAATGTCTTTCTCAACAGGATATCCAGAAAGGAGATGAAGAAAAGGTCATTAAAAGACATCACTATGAGATTAAGGTAATGCATTCAAGCATACAAAGCAGATTGGAACTCAATGCGTGTGTGGAGGGGGGGAATCCCCCTATTTTATATATTCATTTGCCATTGGAAGGTATCAGTAGCTTATCCTCACTACCCAACTACTTTACTTCGGTAAAGAGTATCATTGTTCAGGCTCAGGACTTCTGGGTTGTATGCCCATCTCTGCCACAACCAAAGGCTTATCTATATGTGGAAAGATAGGCTTGAATGAAGTACAGTGTGGATTTAAAGTGGAATTAATTCCAGGGCTTGTCTAAACAAGAATGTTACACTGGTTTAAAACCACATCGTAAATTAAACCTATTTAGTTGAATGAGTGAAAAGGCTATGTGGGTGCTCTTATTTCGGTTCAAACCAGGTTCATTTTTTTTCTCAAGTCTCTTGGGAATCAGTTTAAAATGAACTGAGATAAGGCACTCTTAAACCAATGCAAGCCCTCTTATTTTGGTTTAACTAAAGCAGATTAAAATAGCACTTTAACTATTGTACACAAAACTTGACTATGACTTTAGGGAAAGTCAATGTCTTCTGTTCATACAAGAATGGGAATAATATTTGATTATATCAAAGGAATACTCTGAAGCTAAACATGATTGTGAAGTGTTTTGAGAGCTGGAGATGGAAGGTGCTGTATAGGTGTAAAAGTTACTTTATTAACCAGCTGCAATCAGATAGTTTCATCTCACTAAATAGGTTTGTATGTATGGGATGTGCGCAATATTCCACAAAAGAAACGCATCCTGGAACACCTCTGTGGGCCATGGCTAATCTCATCCCATTAGAAATCACTTGCTGACAAACTGCACACCTCCCCCCCGCCCTGCTTTTAAAGGGATTTTGCTCATTCTATATTCCATACAAAGTTGATGTCACCTCACTTTCTTTGGTTCAAACTTGTCAATAACTGCATTTATGCCTCCACATAACATAAGACTCAGAGTTCCCTTGATGACCTTGATAGGCAGCAGGTTTTAAACAAACATAAGGAAGTACTTCACACAATGCACAGTCAACCTGTGGAACTCATTGCTAGGGTGTGTTGTGAAGGCCAATAGTATAACCGGATTACAAAAAAAAAATTAGATAAATCAGTGGCGATTAGCCAAGGTGGTCAGGGGCACAACCCCATGCCTTGTATGTTGCTGAGCCTCTGACTGCCAGAAGCTGGGAGAGAATGATGAGATAGATCACTTGATAATTGCCCTGTTCTGTTCATTCACTTTGAAGCATCTGCAACTGGCCAGCTGAAGATGGGGATTTTGGTCTAGATGGACCGTTGCTCTGACCCACTGTGGCCATTTTATGTTCTTAAACACTCATGAAACAGATTAGAGAGTCAGCTATATAACAGGAATGACTCCCGTATCACTTTAACGTTTCCTGCATGAATAATTTTATATGTCCCTTGTTTTGGGTCTCCATTATGTACCATTTTTGGCTGCCTGAAAGGCTGTTGCTGCTACTTGACAGGTTGGTATCTAGCCCTGGAACTATGTGTGGGTGGTTTGCCCCTTGAATAGTTAATTGACGGTAATATATTGCTGAGTCTCCACTAAGGTGCTGTAGATGGTTCATGTCTGTTCTTTCCTCATCTTCTCCAGATGAAAGGTAGATAATGAAATTGGCTGTTGTGTTTCCCCTGACATTTTAGATACTCAATTTATTTATGGAACAATGGTGTTCTCTTAACTGATGGTTCAAGCAATGGATTTGTTACACCCTGGTTGGTAAATCACAAGTTATTTACCTTCCAAAAGCCAGGTTCCTTCGATTTATCAGAATTATGTGCATATGGTGGTTCCATCTTGATGAGAGTCATTCTTTTGTTTTCTAATCTTTCAATAACCATATGTATACCCTGGAACACTTGAATAAACTAGCTCTTAGTTCTGAAGAGCAAGTTTAATTTTAAAAGTCTTACACATTTTGCTTGTGTTTTTTGAAATTACTTGTAGCATTTTGAAGGATGCTGAGGCTAGATAGGTTACATGTACACAATATAAGTTATTCAATAATTTCTTGATTTATTTTATTCTGTTACTACTTTAGTATGTACCTCAAAAGCAAATTGGGCAGGTAAAGTCAGCACTTAAAATATTATTTTTGTTTACTTTGTAGAATTGTTGGCCAGCCACAATATCAGGAGGCATCTCGCCTTGCATAATTATTGAAACACCTCACAAGGAAATGGTAGCTACTGACTTTTCCAGATTCAAGAAATACAGGTTCAGAAACCTCTTCATAAATCCATCACCTTTGCCTGAACTTAGGTAAGTTATCTACATATTATTCCAAATTATGTTACAATGCACTCTACACTATTAATTTAACTGTGTCCAATATTGAATTCATAACCAGAGACAATTGAAATCTTCATCCCATCCACTCTGCTTCCCCTCCCCTAGTTCCCTCACCTGACCACCCAAAAAATTCCAGGTTTTTTTTTTTTGGGGAGGGGGGGAGGGAACCATAAACGCGCAGGGGGTTATATTAACTTTATAGCTTAATATCATATACCAATGTAAAATTCAGTCATTTGCAAATATTATGGTGTTTGGTTTGGGTGGTTCTACAGTTTAAGTGAACTGTATTCATGGCTATTGGAACCAGACATTTGGAAAACCGAGAGGCCAAAGCATTCTTAGCCTACATTTTCTTTAAGGACTTTTAAAGTATGTCTACTATTTTGGCCATGAGACAGTATGTTATTCATTCTAATGACGTAGTGGCTAGCACAATGCTATGCTGATAAAAGGCATAGTTTTAGGCATAGCCCTGTTTTTTCCAGCCTCGGGAAGCATTGTGGAGGCATCATGTTCATAGAGACACTGGTGAAGAGGATGTCCTAATGGTGGAAACTAATTATAGTGTGGAATAGATGTGCTAGAGAAATGGTGGAAGCAGAGCATACAAAGTCTAAGAAAATGAATAGAATATAATATATGAAGCAATCCTGCACTTCCCAGATAGATGGAGTAGAACTAGAGGACCTGATTAGAGGCTGAAGGCTTCTTCCATGTCTAAGGAATTCACCCAAATTGAGGAAGCATATTGGCTGGCTACTTCTGCTGAAATGGTCCAGCTGTAAAATAGTTGTTACATAAATTATCATGGTGATTGAATTAATATTGCACTGAGATGAGTGAATAGGTTCCATTTTATCAGTATCTTCACTCTAAAGAACAGAATGATGAAGTGAGTAGGTCTTGGAAAGTTTAGCAGATGCCTAACAAACCACAGTAGATATGAAAGATGAGGATGGGTGGGTGATCTCTGAACCCAGGAGCAATGTCCTGGTGAGAAGCTGAGCTCCTTTATAGCTCCACCCACCTGCAGTTTATGGAAAGGGTGCTAAGATTTCTTCCAGAGTTCTGTTCATAGACTCTGCCCTGTGGACTCCATGTTTCATATCTGTCTAGCTGATAAGTATTTGATAAACCCCTTTGGCTGCAGTACAGGAAAATCACTCTCTCCTCTGCCCTTTCCAGAGTTGCCTAGCTTTTGTAAGAAGATGATGGAAAGGGATCTCTGATATTTGTGGGATCCCCTTCCCTTGAATAAATCCAGCAAATACTTCTGCATCTTCTCATATCTTTCACCAGCAGCTGAGTAAAGCTGGCCTGACCTTTTGCTTGATACTCTTCAGAATCCTGTGGGTAGCAGTGAAACTGACCAATCTTGTTAATCTGACTCTGTTGCTGCTTGGCAAGAAGTAAGAGCAGCAGCAGATACTGAAACTGATAGTATGAATGGGGACCGATGAAGACAACAATACATAAGTTAACGTGATTCTTTGTTTTGGAGCACTTTCTTAGGCTATGTTTATGCTTAAAATGCTTCAGTGTAGGTACTTCAGCAATAGGCGGTGTTCTCTTATCACTGTGGTAATTGAGCTCTGTGAGAGGCACTAGCTAGATTGATGGGGAAAAATTCTTGACCTAGCAATGTCTACACTAAGAACTAGGTCATCTTAAATGCCAGGGGTGTGTGGATTTTTCACACCCCTGGGAGACTTAGCTATGCTCATAACTTTTTCAGGGTAGACCAGCCATTAGTGACTACACGGTGAGATGTCGTTTACAAAACACATACAAAATAAAACCCCAAACACTCTAATAATGCAAAGTTAAAATGATACAAAAATGAAGGTTTAAGCAGCCACTTACTCTAGTGAAAGCTTTCTATTCCCTAGTGCAGAGGTCCCCAAACTCTAGGGCATGCCCCCTGGGGGGGCAAAGAGGAATGTTATGGGGGAAGGGGGACTAAGGCCAGTCTCCGTTCGGGGGGGCAAGGAAGGAGCAGCACTCAGGTCTATTCTTGGCCCTGTGTGCACTATCCCCTGCGGTCCACGGCTGGCCCGTCCATGACTCAGCAAGTTGTGGACAGGGGTGGAGGGGAGGAGGCGCAAGGTAAAAAATTTCAGGGTCCACTGCCCTAATGGATTTTTCAAACCTTGGATATGAGTAAATCAACTACTTCATTGGTAACTTAACAAAAAATGGACAGTTTTATACTCATTTCAGTATGTTTCCAGTCCCTGGGAAAATTATGTAGGAAGCCAGAAGGGAGAGAAGAATTAATTCTAAACACCAGTAGTTTGGTCTGACTTGTAGCACTAAATCAGGTTGAAAATTGGTGTGTGTGTGTTTGGTTTGGTTTTTTTGAGGGGTGTCTTAAGTCATCTTCTGACTATTTAGGAAGCCCAGTTTTCAAATGAACCAAGTCTGAACTGTATGACCAGATGGACAGGCAAAATAACAACTATGCTCCAAGTTGTGACTTGCATGTGTGCGCACTTGAGCGTTGGGTTATTCACCTGTATCTTAGGGTTTGGTGACTGATAGGCTACTTCTGGGATTTCAGAACAAAGTATGTCTGTAGTTGTCTTTTTTTTAAAAAAATATTTTTTCTAATGGCATATAAACAGATTATTGAAAAAATAACTTAAATGTTATATTATCATCTCTTTTTGAAAAGATATCAAAATTTCATATGACTTTATTCCATAGCTGGGGAAACTCCAAAGATGTCTGGCTCAATATTCTGAAGAAGGAGAACAAATATGCTCACTGCAAACATTTTACATCTCTACATTCTAGCCTGCAGCCACACATGAGGTCGATACTCCTGGACTGGCTCTTGGAGGTATATTTTGAGTTACTTTATATTGTACCATGGCTGTAAAATAGATCAATGTAAAGGCAAAGAGCTTGTGATGTGCTAATATGTCTACACGATCACAGATAAAGGATACAAACATTTTGAAACAAAGTTGATAATGCTGACCTCTAAAATAGAGCAGGGAGAAGTATTTCTTATTTTGGGTCCTTTTAATGCATCAGTATTGTGGGTAGAATGGGATGGGTATTTGTCTTACATAAGCGCTTTGCGCTTTTTTTTTTTGTTATGAAAAATGCAGTTCTATAAACTCTTTGTAAATTTGACATTTGTTTTGACTGTTCACAAAATGGCCAGAGAAGGTGGTGCTAGTGCTCCCTCTATAACCTTTAGCCCAGTTGTTAAGGCACATGTGGGATAACCAGGTTCAAAATCCAGTTCCAGAAGAGAACCTAAATGCACGTTTTTCTATTCATCAGAAATGTCAGATTATTATAGCTAAACCAACTCTCTCCCTCCTCTCCCGCCCGCCCCAAAGAAACCTGCAGCCGAACTGAAAAATTATCTGCCCATCTCTAGTTGTGGAGGCTAAGGCCCTGTGTATGGTACAGAAAAGATCAGTGTTTGTAGCTGTTTCTCCTGATGTTGTTTACATTTAGTGTTTCAAACACAACTCCCTTTAAAATAGATTTGTGCGTAAATGGGGGTGGGTCAAATTTTTGCTCAAAAGATTTCACCAGTTTGCTTGTGCAGTGTCTTAAAGGGGCAATGGCTTACTTGATAACTGTTCAAAACCGTTTGACATTCTCCCCATTGGCAGCCAAACCACATTCAAAACTATTTGAGACCAGATTTGTTCTGGAAATGATTGAAGAACACAGCTCTTGTATTACAATACTTCTTGTTTTAGGGACGTCTAGTCTAACTGTTGCCAGTAGTGCAAAATTCTTGTCCCTGCTCCACTGGTGGATCTGTGAGAGATTGTGAAACATGGTACATTTCATTACATCAAATGTGCTCTAAACAAGTAGCTGTTAATGCTGGTGGCCACCAATGCCTTATTTACATTGGAACTCCCACTATTGCTATCACCAATGGAACTTCCCTGGTAAATTTTAGGGGAAAAGTTTACAGTCTGACTATCATCAAAGTGATGCAAATTATACGATCTTACCACTTACTCCCAACGCATTAACGTATTCACCACCTCTGAATTTGGCTCATTGTCGTCTTCTGGAAACCGCTATTAGTTATGAGTTCATCCAACTTGAATGAAAATGCAACTGATAGCTCTTAAGTAGCTCAGAGCAGCACTATATATCTCAAGTGGTCAGAATGGTGCATCTTGCTCTCATGTTCCCACCATTATTATTGGCAGTGGTGGCAAAATTTAGAGGGTGAGTGAAGAAGGCTAGTGTAAACTAAGCCTTTGTGGGCAATGCCAATGAATAGTTTACAGACTGAAGTGCAGAGAGGAGGATAGCTCTAGTTCATCTTTAACATATCAGGAAAAGAAACTACATTGCCCCTTTCAGTTTCTACATGCAAGCTTGTTTTCTATATCCAGCAAATGTTAAAACTGCATGTCCTACTTTAGCTGTGTCTACACTGCATTTTTGTTGGTAAAACTTTTTGTCGCTCGGGTGTGGAAAAAAACACACCTTGACTGACAGAAGTTTTACTGATGAAAAGAACTGATGTGGACAATATTGGTGGGAGATGCTCTCCTGACAACAAAGCTACCACCTGTTGGTTTTATTTTGTTGGCAGGAGAGCTCTCTTCTGCTAACAGAGAGGCTACACTGCATGCCTTACAATGACAGAGCTTAGGGGCACAGCTGTGCTGCTGTAAACTGCACAGTGCAGGCATAGCCTTTGTGTCACTTACCTCCTGAGGTGTAACTTTACACCACGCTGAGCGTCACTACTGAATTTGACACAGATAATTCTATAGGAATTGTATCCACTTGCTTTAGGATGGATTTATCCCCTACCTTTTGTTTAAGGCCTTATATGTATTAGCTAGCTAATACCACCTTTTGCCCTAATCTAGACTAAACAGTATTTGACCCAACTGGCAATTTTTTTTTTTTCCAGCATTAGAATGGGAAACCCACAAACCAGACCATTTCAGGTTTTTAGCCCAGTCTTCTACTGTATAATAGCAAGTGACATTGATATTTAAATTAAGTGCTGACTTTGCACTCAGTTGAAACTAATTGTAGATAGAATTGTTCTTGCCTCTTGAATTATTGTTTTCAGGTGGTTTGAAGTTGTTTTCAGAGAAATTTAGTATTTCTTTTTAAATTAGGTTTCTGTAAAATTAAATTTTAAGGCAGCAATGGCTTACTTAATATCTGCTTGATGTTAAGAAGAGAAATGCAGAATCGTAAATAAGCTTGAGTTTTGGTGGATTTAGCCTTTTTTTAGAATTCATTTTAAGGCAAAACAGGCATACAACCAACATCAGTTTATAGTTTCATTTTGATTCCATTTTAATTAAAAACTAAGATCTTGTGTATCATATTTGAAAACTTGCTAGCAGGTTATGCTTTTAACGCTGGGTGTTGAACAGATTTCCCCCACCCCTCAAACACACGCATTTGGAAACATGACTATCTTTGTTCACATTAAGGAGAAAATTGTGTTTTACCATTAAAACAGGTTTACTAACATATTTATATTTGGGAAAATGTATCCTACTGTAGAACAGAAAACTGAACTAAGTTTGTTTTTTGTTATGTCTTAGGTATGTGAAGTATATATGCTTCACAGAGAAACCTTCTACCTAGCTCAAGATTTTTTTGACAGATTTATGTTGACACAAAAGAATATCAATAAAAATATGCTTCAGCTAATAGGAATTACCTCATTATTCATTGCGTCCAAACTTGAGGTAAGTGGTTATATGCATGGTGTTTTTAGGGTTGGAATATCTTAACTGCTTCTTGAAGGGAAATTATCAACATAAAGATTCAGATAACTGTTAATCTGATATTGTTACCTGTAACACCTGAGATAAGAGAAATTTTCTTTAACTTTATCCACAGAAAGCTAAAAGATGCATAGTCAGTTTCTGTTTTTCCCCTGCATAATCTGAGTCCATCAGTTTCCTCTGTGGGCCTTCTACACAGCAGTAAGGGAAAGACGCATTATAAAGAGGGGCTTTTACTTTTTTCAAAACTATAGAAATTGGCAGGTGATCACAGGGACAGGTGTGGGATCTGACACTAATGAACTCTTGAAATAAGCTAGATTTCAAATTAATATTTCTTTACACCTGATTTTTTTTAAAAAAAAACAACTTTTTTTTATACAGGCAAAAGCCCTAGTATAGATGCAGCTATATGGGTAAAAGCACTCTCGCTGGTATTAACTCCATCTACTAAGAAGATTTGTTAATACAGCTATTGGTATAGAGAATATGTCTTCAGGGATTGATATGGTAGATGGTGTTTGAATGAAACAGTTCTTTCACTGCGGGGGAGAGGGTGCTCTCAGAATTGTTTGAGCAGGTGAAGATCCTATACTCTGAAGGTGACATAAGCAAGAAATAGTTCTATTCTGGCCAACATTACTCTCCATCTGTAAAATTGATTCTAATAAAGTATATGATAGTCTGTGGAATATGTAATGTCTGTTCTATTAATATTTTAATGGTTTTGCACTACTAGTTTCTAGCTCACTTTTTGTGGATATCTAAAGTATAAAAGGCTTATGCTATTTGTATTATCATAATAAATAGTTGAAGTACAGCTGTTTTAACTGAGTTGATAAAATGGTTCTGTGAACAATAAATCGGAAAAGATTCACAGCTGTCTTCTGCAGTTCACTTGCATTCTTGCAGGATACAAAACCACTTCTGGTCTTGATTTTCCTTTTTTTTAAAGGAGATATATGCTCCTAAACTACAAGAGTTTGCCTATGTCACAGATGGTGCTTGTAGCGAAGATGATATTATAAGAATGGAGCTCATTGTATTAAAGGTAATGTAACAGTCTTACTATTATTATTACTTGGTTGAGTGATAGCCCAATAGAGCCTTCTGTTTTAGCATCTTGTTATATTTAATGACTGCTCTCTTGGTGCCTTCCCTGATCTGTAAGCAAAAACTAGTACCTCACTTCTCACTTTCTGGACAACTGAATTCTTCAATCTCATGGGTTGGAATCCACCATTAGGGTGGAGGTCTCCTTTAAGGGTCTCTCTTTGCCACCTAGGTCCTACTTTTTGTTTTCTGCAAAGAAAGGGTGGGCTCCCAAGAAAATCTAATTGTTCTGCACTACCATGTCACCTTTTGATGAAATTCTGCCAGAAACCAGGATGGTTTTGAAACCTGGTTACCTCCCAGACTTCTCAGCAGCCCACCTGGCACACTGACAGGTAACTTGGAGTCCTAACTTATGGTTCCTTGGCAGCAAGCCAAGTGAACTGCCTGCAGTTGGGACTTCCAGGGTCCCCAGCTTTGGGCTGTCTGCCAGCTGGAATACCTCTATGCCAAGGTTCCCAGAAGAGTTGGGTGGAAAATGGTTATCTTGTTCTGCTGAGAATTTTGAAATTTTTTTTTAATCCTGAGTCAGACTAAAACCAAACCTAGAAATCCTCCAAAACTACATAGTAGCTGCAGCCTAGCACAGACAATAGCTCCAGTACCAAGGCTATGGCACATTTTGGGAATGGATTTTTTGCATCTCCTGCATAAAGACCACTTGCTCAGTATTTGTGAGGCATCATTTGGATAAGGTCGGGGGAAAAGGTATGGAAAAGATGTTCTGGCTGTTGTTGAAATCCTGGCTTGTTTCAGCTCTTCTATCTAGAAGTCAGAAGTTGTTGTTTCCAGAGCATATGTACTTGAAATTGTAGGGGATCTTGCATGTGATTCAGGCATGTAGGTGCATGATAAAAGGTCTGGTTGACTTAAGTGGAGATGAAAATGAGGAAAGGAGGCTGGGTAAGATTGTGGGGGTAGAGAACTTGGTTCGTGTGTGTTATATGTATATAATATATGCAGGGGAGGGATGGAAAGAGGTGCTATGCACTTTAAGGTCTTAGAAAATTATGTATATTTCTCATGTTTAATATCTGTAGGCTTTAAAATGGGAACTGTGCCCAGTGACAATCATTTCCTGGCTCAATCTCTATCTCCAAGTGGATGCTTTGAAAGATGTTCCAAAAGTGCTGCTACCTCAGTATTCTCAGGAAAAATTCATTCAAATAGCACAGGTAGGTAGTTGTTTTGCTAAGTGTACACTACTTAACATGCCACTGTTTGACCTAGATTTATAAAAAATATCTTTCCTAAAGTTAAAGAAACAAGGTCGAGTTTTAAATGATAATATCTAAGTGTTTCCCTGAAGGCTGGTGACTATTTTAATTAAAAAATAAAAAATGCAATAAGGTCACTTGATGTAATGCCAACAATCTAAGCTTCTAGGAGGAAAAATGCCCAACAGTACACACTTCTATCTCTCTTCTCTTCCCCCCCCTCCCCCCAATCCTCCTTGGTAAGCTTTTGTTAATAGGGTTCTAGTGTCCATAGGATGGTTTTATAGCCTAGTTATGGAACTAGGGACAGCACTCATTAGGGAAACCATGCTATAACTATTAGCAACAGCTGTCTCAGTACACTTGCTGGTAAATTTTGATCCCAGGGTGGACAGGACTAGAGGATTACTAGAGCTTGATGGGTGGCAACAGATTTAAAGGGATGAATGGATATTTGTATTAAGTGGTTTTACATATAAATAAAAAAAGATCAAAATAAGGTACATCCTCTGTTTGGAAAAGAAGGAACTGAGTTTAGTATGAATTAACACTTGGAGCAATAAACGAATCTCTGTGTACATTTTTTTTTATCAGCAGTATAAGAAGCATAAGGGCTACTAGATGGCATATGAAGCAAGAACTCTTAAATCTATACAGTCTTGAGACTGAAATAATTGAATCATTATAGATACTTTCCAGGTTCATGCTAGGCCATTCAGATGGCTGTTGGCTGTGAGGAGGCCAGTCCCCAAAACAAAACACTGATCTAGAGTGTAGATTCTGTACAATCAAAGATTTAGAACAGTGATTTGGTTAGAACAGTGCAACTTCACGGCCTTCGTCATGTGTTACAAACCAGTTTACTGAAAGGTCTCTTTAGACTTAAGTTTTAATATTTTTTTGTGGGGGGTGGGGGGAAATACACTGTACAGGCACTATTTATCTTAGTGGTTTAGTCCTGTGGTGTGCCTGGGCTCTCCCTCTTAAAAGAAACTTTGTAACCATTACTATTGTTTTCACAGCTTTTAGACCTATGTATTCTAGATGTCAGTTCTCTGGACTTTCAGTATAGGACACTGGCTGCTGCTGCACTTTGCCACTATACCTCAGCTGAGGTAGTTAAAAAAGCTTCAGGTAAGATGGTCTATTACTATGACTGCTCTTAAAAAGGCTAGTTAATTGATTCCAATTCATTCCTATATCACCTTAAGTGCTTGGAGCACTGCAAAACTCTCTAAAAATGGAACCTGTGGTCCTTAATGTTATCTTGCTTTTAACAGCATGCTTTATGCTGCTTTTTACTTTTAAAAAATTCTCAACTTGGTCAATTAAAATAGATTCAGTTTTGGATCCACTTTATTTTTTCAGGTTCCTTTCACTTGCACCCCATGCTATGTTAGGGTCACAACCACTGGAAGCACGAAATTGTGCCTCTGAGGTGAAGTATCTGGAAATGTAACATAACATTTTGTTGCTCTTGGGCTGCTGCTATTTCTGTAGCTGCTGCTCTGACAACTGAAAATTCAACAGCAATCCCTATTCATTTAGGATCTGGCTACAGTAGCCTATATCTAGTTCTTCTTGAGGAAGCTGATTTGTTTATAACCAGTCATTCTTGACTGACAACAGCCATCCAAGATAAAACCTTTTGTGGTGATTGCTTCAAGAGACCGGGTTGATAGGAAAGTATTATAAAGTGGAATGGCTGGACATAGCAGAAATAAGTTGATATGAAAGGACAAACAGTAATTTTAGATAATGCTAAAAAGCTGGGGAGTTTTGGTAACTTCATCTTATGTGTGTGTTAACTGTGTTGACTCCCACAAGACAGCATGCCTTTGTCAGTAAGGGATTCATCTTTACACAAGGGGATGACTTGAAAAGTGTAGCAGGATTATTTTGATACAATGATATTTTACTCCTATCCCCGTGCATGAGATTTAATACAGTGATATTGATAAAGGAAAAATTAATCAGAGGCTGATTACATGATTACTGATACATATGAGTATTTGGGTCCCAACTTGTTACTTCTGTAGACTGTTAGCTACCACAACTGTTTTTCCTTCTCTAAAATCAGATTTTTCCCTGTCAGGCCATCTATAAATGATAAAAATAAGAGTTTATAATTAATAGATGTTCTAGGCCAGGAACTCACTTTTGCTTTCTGCTGTGAGACCATGGTTATTCCCCATAGTAGCTTAATATAATTTTATAGGGAGAGGTAGGTTGGCACCTCTCATTTAAGGAACCAAATATTGAAGAAAGTGGAATACCCCAGGAGCACCTCATTTTGTCAGATTTTAACTACTGGATTTTAACTACTTTTCCAATTTCTGCTAACCCTCTAATAGAAGAGCCAAGAGCATGAAACTGATTGGATCTTGTACCTTCCCTGTCATGCTCTTATAAAGACCTGTACAGTGCAGTCTCTCTTAGCATCTCCAGGATTGCTGATTCCACATCTAGTCTATTCCTGAAGGCCAGTGAAAAGGTTTAAGCCTTGTGGAGGAGGGAAGATGATGTTTAGGAGTGCGATTGTTCATATGGTTTGGGCCTTGAGTAAAATTAAATGGTTGGTATCTTAGTCAAAGTTTTGACATTTAATTCCAGTGAATTAAGTGATAGGGCAGGATGCAAACAAGTCATTCTAGGTAGTGGTGTATTTTTAAATCTAATTTTAAACCTGCAGCCAGCAACTGTATCAATAAAGATAGATATGCACAGGAAAGTGGAAAAGCTATTTGAGCCTCTCATTTACCATGTTAGAATGCTGGGCAGGGGCTAGATACCCAACTAGGTTTAGCTGCACAATGCCTAAAGCTGATATTGAATTTTCTCCTTAGGTTTAGATTGGGACAGCATTTCAGAATGTGTAGAGTGGATGGTACCTTTTGTTAGGGTGGCAAGAAAAGCTCCTGTGAAATTGAAGATGTTTAAGAAGGTTGCAGTGGAAGATGGACATAATATCCAAACCCATACAAACTACTTGGACATGCTGGTATGGTGTTTTTTGGTGTGTTTTGTCTGTATATCAAACACTGATTTGTATGATGAGTAAGCTTAAAATAGGTAGATAATATAGTTCTTAAGGCTCCATCCTCTATACTCATTGGTTTTCAACCTTTTAGTCATTTTCAGACCCTTATTTTTCAAAGCAGGCCACTCACCCATTTGAAACTTCTTAGAGAGTCAGTGGACTGCTAGGGGTCTGTAGACCACTAGTCTGACTAGAAGCAAATGCCATGATTGTGTGGGGCAGAGTCAATAAAGCCTTGCTTGTATCACAGTAACAGAGGGAAAATCTGCATGAGGTCTTTAAAGTATCTGGAAGATATACCCCTCATCCATGTCATGTACTGGGGGAAAGATAACAGGCCACGCTGTTTACACAAACATTGTGAAAGAATGTCTACCCCTGTAAAAGGATGCTTAATTAGCAGCAGGAAGACCACCATAGCCCACCCTAGGCTTCTGTGGCACTTGGCCATAAGATGGCACATTTCATTGAGATGTAGTATGGACAGGGCTTATACGACCCTGTCACTCTCCTGCAGGTAGAGTTGCAAAGAATGTTGTGTAATATTTATTTTTTTAAAAGTACTGTTCATAATAGGGCTAGGTGTTTACTACAGGCAGTTCTGTTGACCCTGTGCTGATGTCCCACTAATAGTTGCACTTTTATTATAGTTTTTCACTGATGTGTGCATGTGAGTAAAATTTATACTACTACAATATGCAGCTTAATTAAATCTAGCATTCCTGTAAAATGGTCTTAGCACAGACATAACCAGATTAAAGCATTCATGCTTTACCAAATGATTTAAGGACACAGTGATGGTACAAGTCCATGCTTGCACAAGGAAACCACTCCCATAATTGTAATCCTATTTTACTTGTACCTGCAGTTGTAAAATAACTCTTGTCATGCATCTATTCATTCTCTTAATGTAGTCTGAGTGCTCAAGCACTTCAAGTGCATGAATTTATCTTCAATTCTTATCAATTTTCTCTTTCTAATCCCATATTAAGGACTAAGACTACCATGAGACAATTCTACTAAGGATATGTGGTATATTTAAATGTAATAGTAACTATAGCACATCAACTGAAGACAGAGCCTTGAACTATGTACAGAAGTGAAATCCACTTGACCACTGCTTGTTTTTCTTTTTTCCCCCCTCCAATTTACATAGGATGAAGTGAATTGTGGAGTAGCTCTAGCAACACCAGGACAGTTATCCCCTGGCTGTATAGAAGGAATAATAACACCCCCCAAAAGCACAGAGAAAAAGTGAAAATATGGAAACCCCTGCCAAGACATCTGCAATGAACACTCAGTGGTAGAAACTCCAAAGCAAGACATGGTGCTTCAGTACAAAGCTACTCTAAAGGAGAGACTGTCTAATCTTTGAACACTTTTCAGCCTCACAACATCCTGCACAGCAGTTAGAGATGTGTCAAACTGAGTAATGGATAGCCTGAGCTTTTGCAGACTTCAGAACTGTTAAACACCCTTGTGCAGGAGGCTGGACTAGAGCAGTTGGTCCCTTCTGCTTTTAATCTCTGCTACAGGAGGAATATTAACTAATTGTTAAAGCATGAATTGTTTCACTATAGATTTTTGAGAACTTGTTTTAAAACAGCTTGTGGGATAGGATAGCCATCATTAACTGAACAGAGTCATACACCAGTTTGCTAAATGGCAGACAAAACAAAGCTAGTTTTGCTCAATGTGTTGCTCCTTAAAGCAACAGTGCAAACAAATTCCCTAATAGTGTAGTGATTATTTTCCTGGTAGGGTCAGCTTTTAAATCTGAGTTCAACCAAAAAAACCCAGCCCAAACTGACATCACTTGTACCAGTACTGTTTTCCTGGGTTGTGCAGTACTTGCAATATCTGAAGTTCAAGGCCATGTTTGACATAGAAACTTAACCTCATTGCATGTGGCAGGTTTGCCTGCTTACCTTGATGTTGGTGCAAGGAGAATTACCTTTTGAAGCCTAGGTGAGCTTCAAAGGCCAAAATAGCATCTCTAAGGGTAGGGCTAGATTAAAGACTCAGTCTAGACAAGGCCTAAGTAAAGTGACATTACTTTTAAAATAGCTTTTAGGGAGGGCTGTTTGAAGAGGTGCTAACCTGAACTTGTTCCAAGTGTTAAGTTTGACCTCAGGTTAAAGTAACAATTTGCTGCTGAAATAATTTAACTGGAAAAGTAATTGAAGGGAAAATATTCTACTACATATTAAGATCTAGACATGGCCCCTTTTGACTTACCTTGACTGCAAGAAGTCTACAGCCACTCAAAGTGGAAGCAGTGTTTGATACCTGCACAGTATAGGGTATTTAATGTTTAAAACAGCATTAAACTACCACTCTGTTCACTACCTCTGCTCCTACCATGCTTAGCTTCTGTTCTAGAACAGGAGCAGCTGCTCCAGCAGGTAGCATCTTTTTGAACAATGGAGGAATTACATGCTTCAGGAGGGTAGAGTATAACAATTTTATAGAACTCAGAGCAAGACTCTTGATGGCAATGTGTAATAGCACACTCACCATCACAATAATGTACATATTCTTAATCAACTGTATGAAACTCAGCATTCTCTACTAGTTTAACTTAGCTGAAACTTGAACTCATTGCTTCAAATTGATTTTTAAAAAAGCATTACATTTGTATTCCAGATCTTCTGTACAATTTTGTAAGATAAGGGTTTTATTGTAATATTTCATCTATTTTAAATAACACAATGCTTGTAAATAGGTATTGTATAAAAATTTCAAATACTCAATCCGAGTTAAATAAAGTGAAATATTTTCCACTCTAAATCAGCATTTCTAAGAATGTTTAGAAGTAAAGTTTTGCCATTGCTTGAAGAAATTTCTTTTTTCGTCTCTGTGCAGCAAGTTGCAATACTTCCTCTGGGTTGCTTGCATTCAGCTCTGTCTGGCCAATAGCTTTAATCTTGAAGTACAAAAAAAGAATTTTTCTAATATAAGTGAACAATAAGGTTATTACTTACAAGACAGTTTCTGCTTTAATCCAAAGAGAGAGCGTGCAAGTTTTTCACTTTATAAAGTTAATGCTTATTCCAGAGTTCTTAAGTCACCTGCAGAGTTACAGCTGGGCTGTAGAGGACTGAACAAAACTAAGATGTAATTCAAAGCTAACAAACAAATCCCTACCACCAAACCCCTCCCCTTCTTTAACTTACTGCTATTTGTCTTTTGTCTGTCTCTCCTCTCTTATGATGGAGATCTGAATGAGAGTCAAGGAAAGTACTCATGTGTAATAGAGCAACATTACACACGAGCTGTGATCTAAAATGCAAGACACTTGCACAGTATTTCCTGAGGAATAACTGTTCTGTTAATGGCTGAGCAAGTCATAGACTTGGGTAGAAAAATAGTGTGTCCAAGTTCCAGTCATGTCAAAAGTTCTATACATGCTGTGCCAGCAAGTAGTAATACAGATACTCTTCCTTTCAACCCCAGCAGACCTAGACCCGCTAGCCAAGGCAATATGATTACATCACCTATTTACTGCTGGGGGGATTTACATGCTCACAGAAAACAGGCAAGCCCTGTGGGGATAGAAGGCAACCATGTGTGCAGTTTTTTGGGAGATTGCCCCCTCCAAACAGGTGAGGCATGGGGGTGCATACAGGGTTACATGCCACTATCTCCCTCCCCCAATTTCTGCAAGCACAGAGCTGCCCAGCTGAAGGAGGCTGCACCTGGGCTCCACTGACCCTGGCTAAACACAGTCTCCTGGGTTTAGGGCCAGTTGTGTTTCCTTTCTGTGTGCTGGGAGCCACCTTGTTCTCTGTGCAACAGAGTGCCCACAGTCAGGCTGGGCAAGGGCGGGTGAGGAAAGAAGAGGAGGTGGAATAAGGAGGATGGAGAAGAAAAGGGGATGAGGAAGTGGTAGCCCAACCTGCAGCATCCTCACTGCAGCTAGGGCGACCAGACAGCACGTGAAAAATCAGGACAAGGGATGGGGGGTAAGAGGACCCTATAAGAGACCCCCCAAAATCAGGACTGTCCCTATAAAATCAGGACATCTGGTCACCCTATAAGGCCTAGGGCTTCCCTGTTAAGCAGTCCCATTGAACCCTCCAACCAGTTGACAAACCCAACCCCTCCAACGAGTTGCACCTGGACCCCACTACTGAGCCCCAACCACCTTCACCTGGATCCCCTGCAGAGTCCCATCACCTCTGCAGTCAGAACTCCTCACTGAGGCCCTGGGCATCCAGACTGCGGCACACAGAAACCTCTCGCTCCACACCTGGTGCGCCTGGCACAGAGGGAGCAGGTCCAAGGGTGTTTCAAGGGCAGACCCAGTCTTTGCACTGTGTCAGGTTCAACCTCACTGCA
Source organism: Dermatemys mawii (assembly GCA_007922305.1). NCBI lineage: Eukaryota > Metazoa > Chordata > Testudines > Dermatemydidae > Dermatemys > Dermatemys mawii. The sequence goes on from ML677365.1 coordinate 17,817,437, forward strand.
CTAGGAGCTGGGGGCTTGAGAGTGATCTCCTGCCTCAATGCAGCCACTGGCCTGTGCTCCCCACTGCCATGGGGGAGCCATATTTATTTATTGATAAATAAAATTTACAGAATTTTTCAAAATTGTGTGCATAAATTTCAGGCCCAAAATTGCCTCAGGAGTAACTTATTTACATCTACATGTTTAGCACGAAACTTAACAGCAACTCAATTGTCAATACACTTAAGCTTTGTATTGATTTTCCAACATGACCCCATAAGCCGCTTTTGCTTTAACAATTTCTAATGAAAGGATACATGTCAAGTATTCCAAAATGGTAACATCCCATATATAGTCATAGTAAGAATCCATAGCATCATGGCTGAAAGAGAATATCAATTAATTCATGGAATAGGTACAAAATTTTAATTTTAAACATAAATATGTTTACCTGTTTTGTTCCTGCAGTGCCTTAAATGCTGTTTTATAGTCTATTTCTCTCAGGAACTGACATAAAATTGCTACCTGCAGGGAGAAAAACAACTTATTTCCTTAAAGCTTGTCTCTTTTCATGCTGAAATATTGGACAAATGTTTCACCACTATGTTGGAAATTTAATAATTACATTGTTTTCATAGTAAATGGCTTCTCAGTAGTCTAAACATAGTGTTTGCAGAATGAATCAAAATATCAGAGACAAGGAGAGTAAATTAAGCTTTATGAAGTGGCTTTGCTCCAATTAAGGGCGTAACACAGACTTTCAAGCCAGAATAATACCAGCAGACTGCAGAGGCGACAATACATCTTGCAGAAGAGAAAAGGTCAGTCAGACCTGTTAACAACTCTCTATTTTTAGTCTTCTATTCCACCCCACCAGGATAACAGCTTGGTGTAGCTCCAAGAGATACACTGATTAGGTGCAGATTTTAAAAAAAATGCTTGCAAGTCATGCAGTCTTCTGGGAAGGGTAAAAGGAACTGATCTGAGAGGATGGGGAAGGAGAAGGAGACAGAGGGTGGCATGCTATTGGTCTTTGCAGAGTTGGTTAATCCTACCTTACTTTTCCACGGGGTAGAATCTTTGGCTGGTGGGTTCATTCTAACTGACATTTTTTTTTCTTTTAGCAAGAGGGATTAGATACTTTTGGGTGCAGCCCACTGATCTCTAGACTAGACTACTCTGTGTGCCTATTAGGTTGAGCAGAGTCTGATTCCAGCCCCAGCATAGATGTTCCCTCCTACTAGACTGGGCATTAAATCTCAAGGGGGTGGGGGAGCGATTGCAAGGAAATTAATATTTTAAGATTAAAGTCTTTGTGAACTCAACTAATGAACTAAGTGAATTCACATCTAAAATGTCATTGATAACGCTTCAGAACCAGTCACTCTTTTGATTAGTTTCCCAGCTCTGCCAGAGAACTTTTACAGAAACAAAATACATTTTTAAAACTAGATTTTGTTAATTTTTTTCTTTTAAAGAGAGAGTTTGGACTTAAAAGTAAAAGTGTTCTTTAAAGAGACACCTGAAAACACTCTTACCTGGGTGTGGCAGTTGAGCAAAGAACAGCACTTTATCATTCTTTTTATCACCTATAGAGCACAAATTGAATAGACAATTACAACAGCTTCCAAAAGGCTGATGCTTACATCAAACACATTGTTAGCAACTTATCTAACACAGTAAACAATTGGTAAATAATTGTACAGACATTCTTTTCTTTAAAGATAAATCTACCTGTAATTGGAGGTTCTTCAAGATGTGTGGTGCCTATCTGGATTCCAAATGTGGGTGTGCATGCACCAGAACGTTTCATAGCAGTGTCCATTACCCTACATGTGTCGCCTTGTTCTCCCATCTGAGGTTATACAGTAAAAGCTTTTTTATCTGGCACTTCACTGACTGGCAAACTGTAAAAACTGGCATTTCTGATCTGCACTGAAAGTCTGGTTTATAGTGCGGTGGGTGTGGAGCCGGCAGGGAGCTTGGGCATGGGACAGGGTTTGGAGTGCTGGATCGGGGGCGGGAGGGGGGAAGAGGGAAGGAGCACGCTCACCTCCAGCTGCTCCTTGTCCCTGCTGCTCCTGGCAGAGGTGTGGGCAGGCAGTTCTGCCAGCAGGTGCACTGCCTCCGTCTGCAGGCACCACCACCCCCTCCCACAGCTCTGATTGGTTCACGGTTCCCCAGGTGAGCTCCCCAACCTCTGAGGGAGCTTCTTGCTGCAAGGTGCGCTGATGGGAGGGACATCTGGGGTGAGGGCTCGCAGTGTGGAAATGCTAGAAATTCTATGGATGATCCATTGTGGATGACCTCCGATACCCAACTGTCCATGGTGATCTTGCCCCAGTTGCAGGCAAATAAAACAAGGCAGCCCCCAGAAAGGACAACATGGGGCACTGCCGGAGAAGGTGGCGGTTCTCTACATACATATCAAAACTGGTGCTTGGCGGCTGCTGAAGGGGGCTGAGGAGGTGGTTGTGGCAGAGGTGGAGTAGCCTTGTCTCTGGAATCATTGTTGGCGAGATAGTGCCTCCTTCTGATTATGATAATGCTGTGGATAGGGGAGCTGCTTGCGAGGACTGTATGGTTGTCATTGCTGTCTGCCTTTGGGAGTTGGAGTATAGATGACCAGAGCATGGTGCAGGAGTCCTTGAGGGACTTGAACAGCTTTTGGGTATCAAAGGGTAGATCCTTTACAGTAGTCTGGACCTATCTGGGGAGCCCAAGGGATTGCACCCAGGACTGCAACACGGCTGAAGTAGCAAGTGAGCAGGAAGCCATGTAAGCCACCTCATCAAGGAGCACTTAAGAGTCCAGGTGCTGCAGGCAGCATGCACACCAGTGCTGGGACTGGAGATGGAGCTTGCACCAGCAGATTCTGTTTTTGCTTCTCCTTATGCTCCATCGACGCAGCCTGGGACCTGGGGCACCCTGGTCTATGTGCAACTTGTCTCTGGACCTGGCACAGCTTAGGGAGGTAACGCTGTATTTGTGGGCAGTCCTGGACAGGGACTTGCCCTTATGCCCAGAGCCATACTTCGTCTCATGGCAAGGCTTGTCCAACTTCTTCAGTACCATCAGATCTGGTGCCTGAGAAGTAGACAGGGGTCAGAAGGGCCTTGATGATGGCCATTCAGGCATATGGCTTGCTCTATTAAGAATTTCCAGAGGTGAAATTCTCTGGCCTCATGCCTTTGAGGCGGGAATGACTGGCAGATGATAGAACGGGTGACAACGTGGGCTTCGCCAAGGCAGTACAAGCCACACTGGTGCTTACTGCTCCCAGAGCAAGAGCATGGGCACGAGGCAGTTCTTACAGCTTGACATAATTCACGGGAGATCTCCCCCAAACAGAAGGGAAAACTCCAGTAATCAAACTAATTACTAACACTAACAAGAAAACAAAACAAAATTAACTACAGCGAGACTAAGAGCACGAAGGAACAAATGATTTCAACTCCGGACATGTGGTGGTAAGAGGGGCCTATTATAACCTTGGACAGGACCATGAGGTGATACATGGTGTGTGCAAGTCAATGGCCACTGTTACGAAATCTTCTGTCTCTGGCACATGGCACACATGCGTGTCCACGTTTCAAATCTATATAGGGACCATCACTCAAAGAACTAGTATTTTCAAGCAAGACACATTTATCTGCCATACCTTGATTATTTGTTTTGCAAAGACTCCTTGAGTCCTTACAGAATTCAACTCCTGGCCCAGGGATGAGTTATACCTTACAAGGTACAGATCTGTTCTCCAGTGGACTATAGCCTTTAAACATTTATTATGGTCCAGGCATTATCACCTCTCTTTACCTGCCCTCTCCCATTGATAACTAAAATTAACTACTTGGTTATGATCCCAAAACTCAGCTGGCTTCCAGAGCTGCTCATCAGAAGGGGGAAGAAAGCTATTCTTTTACCTCCAGGGGGTCATGGCAAAGTACTGATCTTTTATTGTCAACAGCAACTGACACAGTCCCTAATGTACTGCCCACAAACATTACAATAGTTTTCAGATGAACGAGACAGAAATAGAGGAAGATCAGATGCAAGTCAGACACAGTGATTGAATTCCACATGAACATTCCATGACAGTGACTGAAGACTAAAGATCCTTCTCCATAACAATATGGAGCCGCCCAGCTCCTCCTGCTGCCAGGGCTGCCAAGGCTCTTGCAGAGAAGCCGCCCGGCTCCTCCGGCTGCAGGGGCCACGCACCCCCGGGGGTGGTCTCGCGCACCCCAGTTTGAAGACGACTGCTCTAGATTAATAATTGTTGTGTGGATACAGGGGGGTTAGGCTTGAGCCCAGGCTCATATTTCTGTGTAGATATACCATAAAACATTATCTCCAAAGGAGGTTAAGTTACAGTCCTACCTTCACCACCCTGAGGCCATGTCATAAGACACCTATGCTCACCACAGCATTGTCCAAAGGACGTGTGACTTTGTGCTCAAAGACAGAAGCCTGTGGTTATACTCAGAGTAGGTGAAGGAACTGCTCTCATTATTTATACAGTGAATATCCAGTGCTCATCCTTTACAGCAGGGGTCTCCAAACTTTTTTGCCCACGCACCCCCTAGTAGAAATTGTTTTTGAGCAGGCACCACCACAGGGGAAGCCCTGCCCTAGCCCCGCCCCCATCCAGCCACTCCCTCCCACTTCCCCCCTCTAAGTCTCTCCTCCTTGTCCCCTAACTGCCCCCCTGGGGCCGGTCCCCGCTGCGGCGCCCGGCTCCTAGAGCCCATCTCTGCCGCAGCGCTCGGCTCCTGGGCCCGGGTGTCAGCTGCAGCGCACGGGGCCCAGCGCCCGGTCTCAGACACAGGGCCCGGCAGCCAGGGGGCCCGGCTCCTAGAGCCCATCTCTGCCACGGCACACAGGGCCTGGCTCCCGGCAGCGCAGCCGCGGGGCGTGGCTCCCGGGGCCCCATCTCAGCTGCAGTGCATGGCTCCCGGGGCTTCAGCCACGGTGCCCGGCTCCCGGGGCTGTAGCCACAGCTCTTGCAGAGAAGCTGCCGGGGCAGCCCAGCTCCTCTTGCTTTATGGGAAACCTTCTGGGTTTCCCATAAGACAGGAAGAGCCGGATTGCCCCGCAGCTCCTCTGTAAGCATTGCGGTGGCCCCTGGCGGCAGGAGGAGCCGCTTTGCTCCTCCTGCTGCGCCGCTTGCGGAGAAGCCACCCGGTTGCCGGGGCCGTGCACCCCCAGGAGTGATCTCACACACCCCAGTTTGAAGACCACTGCTTTACAGTAAGGAGGTAGTTTAGAAATGTATAGATATATTTTTAAATTGTTAACTATACAATTACAAACTTTGTAAAAGCTTGATTAGTTTGCTTATGTATAATTGCATAAATATTCTGATGATTTCACTCAGATGTATACAAGTCCAACATCAGTTAGTGTGCTTTCCATTAGTAGTTTGAGCAGATGATCTCTACAAGTTACTTAAAATAGGAGTAGAAAGACACTCACCCACCTGTGCATCAGCACAGTAGAAACCTGCACTCACTTTCAAGCAATGAAGGAAATATATTGATATGTCATTTAAAATAACTAGATATACATACATTCAAACACTCCATATAGTAACTTATATGGTCAGATAAGGTCCACCCCAGAGCAGCATACAGTTGTCTCATGTCTCCGAATCCAGAAGAGTATTTCCATAGTGCCAAATATTTTAATAGCATAACTCACCTGGTCTGTGTATACATCAGGCGGTACCATCTTATTAAAGAAATCAGAGCATACTGCTCCTGCTTGAAGGTAATAATGAAGGGCTGCTGAATATTGATTTGTTGCTACAGTGGGGAAGAAAAAGTTAGAATAACCTCAGAAATCAAAATGTAAACATTTGTAACAGTTTACAGAATTATTCACTCTAATATTTAATACATCCAATATACAAAATGGTGACAAATTTTAAAGTTCACTACAGTTTAATTCTACTTGAAGAATCACACATCACCCAGGTATAAATGTACACGGAGGTGGCAATATAGTTACCACTATGTGATAAGACATTCTGCTACGAGGATGAGATGCACTTAGATCAATCAGTAAAGCTCATTAACAACTATGAAGCCAAGAGTTTTAAGCAAGTTTCTCTTAATTATTTTTCATATTTTTAAAAGTTTTTCACTCTGATGAGTTAAGGAGGGTAGGTGGGACTTTTAAAAAATTGTTCAATTTGTGCCAGTATGTTGGTCCGTGGGGTTAATTTACTTGCCACACTTCTATCTCACCCTGAATTAGTTCACAGGGGCTTCCAACGTGCACCATTTGTAATATCAGAACACCAACACACTGCCACAGCTGGACTTAAGACTGTCAGCAGGTGCTGCTATAGATTTTTATTTCAAACATTCAATGCCACAGTCAAGGCTTCACAGGTGAGTGGTCTTAAAGAAGATTTACGTGGTCCAGGATGGAAAGAACAGTCAAATGGTAGCTCAGGTATGAGGTGACAGGAGTAAGCAAATGGGGCTAGAAATCAGATTGCAGATTTTGTACTCTGGCATCTTATCCATATTAGAGAATGTTGACATTCCCAGTAACTGTGCAAGCACCTGAAATGCTTGGTTATACACTGTTGTACTCCTAATATTGCACAGATTTTCCTAGTACATCAGCTCAAAAAAATCTTGTAAATGTCTCCATGCACTAATTCAGTTCAAACTATTGGACAGATGCAGACAGAAATAGCAAATATGCCACTGAACTAATATATGCAATCCCACAATGCTACCACCCACTGCTCTCTCAGCTGAAAACACTGGCTCCACCACAACTCGATGCTTATCCGAATGGTTCTGTGCTGGCACTCAACTATTTTATGTCTCTAACTGGTACTATTAGTATCAGTACCACCCCCTGTTCTTAAGAGCAACTTCCTCACCTTTGGAAGAAGAATGCAGGTCATATGCTGCTATTTTGAAGAGGGGAGCCAAGGAAGCAGTGTAGAGGCAGTTGCCTCTGCACATAAAGCTCCTCCTGGTACACTCAGATTTGCTTGAATCTTTTAACATCTGCAGATTCATGGAACTGACAGGTGCCTTGTCATTCTGAGAGACTATTCTTCCAAAACAATTTGAATGAAACACTGCAAGTGGAAACTCTCAAAACTTTCTAGGACTCATGTAGGCTTTTCCCCACAAAAGGATGGTATCTGACCCAAAAACTATAAAGGGAACATTTCATTCAACTTCAAAATGCAACAGCCATTTATAACCTAAGAGTTTAGGGGAGGAGACACTTATCCAAATTAATCAAACAAGAAAGGTATACCTTCCCCCTTAACTTGCACTAGAGACATCTGAATTGTTTTATAGCCCAAATCTTCTGTCCAGTGAGGAGCTAGGATAAGAACTGAGCAGATGAGTGGAGAAAGGTGGTAAGGTAAGGTACCTTCTCTCCAAGCCTGAGGATCTGCTACATAGAAGCTACTTCAGACCAAGCTGAAGCTCAAATAGGACCTCATGCATCTAAAGCAGTCTCCACTTGCAGTAAGGAAGCACCAAGGAACTGTGAAGTAGCAGATCCTCCCATATTTTAGTCTACCCAATCCCAATAACTCCCCATGAAAATCACCACCACACTGCCTAGGGGTGGGCAACCCCTACATAGCCTCCACCCCCGTTCCTCCGAATCTTGCACTCCATTTCCATGCAGCAAAACTGCACAATTTCACTGTCTGGGGAACCTTTGTTTCCATGAAGGGAGCGGGGAGGGAGCAGGATTTATCATGTCTTGCTCACCTTGACCCTTACAATGAATTTGAGGAACAACGTCTAAGTTGCTCAACTGGTTTTCCCTTACTTATTTGATTTGCCAACATGGATAGGACTGAGCTGGGTTATTAGAACTGTATTTTTAAAAACATTCCAGTGTAGGCAGAGAGTTACCAACTCTGAGCCTTACTCTAGCAAGGACCTCATAACAACTACATTTCACTATTTTTTTTGTATCACTGAATACAGATATTCACCTGATTCTACAGATTGGTATATAAATTAGAGTATTAGTGTCTTAAATTTTTCCTTAAGCAGTGAAGATTTGAAGTCACAATTACTTAAGTTTTTTAAATAAATGAAAAAGAACCCCAAACCCACATCTTGCAGGGCAATTCATGTGACCACATGGAATCTCACTGACTTAACACTGCATACACTTCAAGATCTGCCCTTGCAGATTTATTTACATATTCGAGTCCAAAGACACTTCCATTTTTAAAAGCTCTGTGCTCTTTAAGCTTTTACTGATAAATGATTAGTATATAAGCTAGAACATAGCATTTGATCTTATGCAAAAGTTACATCAGGGTAAAGAACTCTGAAAACAGAGTACAATGCACACAAGTGCACCGCTCTCCCACCACCAAACAGATGTTGGTTTCACTTACCAAAATAAATATCTGCCTGGATTACTAACCAGAAGTGGTTGTTTGAGTTTATAGTCAGTGCATAACTGACCAGCTCTTTTACGGTAACAGTTACAGCTTCAAAATCCACTGATTGAAGGCTAAAGAAAGAGGCAGTTTTGTAATGTCAGTCACTATATTGAAACAAGCTGATTTCAGATCTAGTTTAAGAATGAAGTAGTTTTGCTAAAAAAAACCCAAACAAACAAACCCCCCCCTTCTCAACAGAAGATTCACCACCACTAAGATTATTGTTGTTCTATTTTATCTCCTGTATAGAGATCTTTCAAGTACATCAATCACAGTTGGATAACAATGTTTAGAATAGTATCACTGACTGACATCATGAGATCTTGGGAAAGGCTGGCACCCTTGAAGTAAACTGCAAGCAATGGGGTCTCACTTTCAAGAACAGAAAGAAGTTACACTCCAAACCAGTGTTAGTCCAGATTCACTGCAGGATTTACATAACACAAAAATCCAAACAGCAACCTCCAGTGGTAGAAAGCATGCAGGCGGGCAATACTGGTTGGGAAGTGATACCAGGGATTTAGCACATTAGTAGTTTCTCCTCATGGAATTTGTATAGATTCTCCACATTTAAAAAAAGTTTTCCACTTTACAGATATATTTTGGTAATGTTTGAAAAAACATCTTCTGATTTGGCCATCCAACAGCACGGCAATACTCACTAACTTGTTAGGAAAATAAGTTATGACCTGTGCAGTTATAAATATGGTGATATGGGTGGGGGCCAAATTGCATGATTTTCCTAGCATGTATATTCTTGGTGCAAACTTGGGTAAGGGTTTGCCTCCTAATCAACAGGTGCTAATTAAAGCAGAGCTCATGCCCCATAGAGGAATGTGGTTGAATATTTTGGAGTGTGGGGCTGAGGTCTGAGTCAGCCCCCAAGGGAGGTGGAGAGGGAGCACCACCAAGCTCCCACCCCGTCTCACAGCCCTGCGCCCATCTCCAGCTGTGGCCCCAGTCTTGGCCTCCTTACTTTTGTCCGTGTCCCCCCACACCCAGAGCCACAGCCCCTCTCCCAGCCCCGGGATAGAGGAGGACATGGTGAGGGAGCACCAGGTAAAAAATTTGGGTACCACTGATTTATAGACTCATCTCTGAAATTACTCAGTTCTCCCCTCAGGGCTTTTCAACTGACAAAGGTGCTGAGACAGCTATCTCCTAAAAATAATTTATCCCTGCTTTAAAATCTCCCAAGTGAACAAACCTGCCTGTACTAGCTGGAGACAGACCTTGTATCACTGCACCACACCCACCCATCTCTGACACTTTTCACCTGCCAGTGCAGAACAGTCCCAAACAAAATTAAGCTTCCACAAAAAAAAGCAGCAACACAAAACTATGACCTGTGGTAAGGCCTGATTTGCTACAGGTTTAGGAATGAGCCTAGATGTCAGTAATACTGGAAGCATTAGTGCAGACCAGCTACAGGAGTTTTAATCATTGTATAGCCATTGGGTGCTTAGTCATTGTTAATATGGTAAGCTCTTGGGGGTAGGGACTGTTGTGCACACTCCACACAATAGGAGCTCAGATCCCTACCTGCAGCCTTTTAGGTGCTACCAAATACAAACAACAATAAATACCTAACCTGGCTCAGAGCAGATCTATATATGGCATGGCGATTGACAGTGACGTGTATACTCAAGTGCTCCAACTGATGGAGCTACCTTCGGAAATTGTAATGGGAAGGCAGGGGGAGGAAGGGAAACGTGTTAGGCATTTTTCCCCTCTTCCAAGAAGAGGTCTGTTTTTATCACAGCATTTGAGGTGGGAACGTGTTGTTAGTTTTTTCTGCTGTAAAACCATACACCTTTTTGATAGTGCAGATCTAGCCCTAGTGTAGATAAAGTGTATGAGGTAATAAAACAAAGCTTAAATGCATCAAACTCCATGCTTGTTTTCAAGAGATAACATTATATACATAGCACACACACCCTTTGCCACTGTTAACATTTTGGAAAGATTAACACTTCATAACACTAAATTCTAGAGCTACTAAATAAAAAGTATAAATAAGGTAACTAATGAAAAACCACATTTGTACTTGCTCCTCTATCAGGGCATACATGTCCGCGAGCAAAGATCCATTGTAAGGCTACATCAGATTTCTGCTTGAATGAATGCAAACATGCCTTCTAATAGAAAACCAGTTAACATAATAGCTGGAATTAGATTCACTATACAAATGAATCATTAGAAATCAGTATTTTATATTAGTAGCTATCTTACTTCGGAATAGTTGATGGCCAAATAGAAATATGCTCTGCTGCAATATCATTCACAATGTCTTCCTAAGAGGAGAAAGACATTAAAATATGAGTTACAGAGGCAAATATACAATTAAAAAAAAAGGAAGGATGATAATGAGACTGTACTGACCCGAACATTATGAAGCTTAACAAACAGGGATAATATTGTAGTCAAAACCAATGGTTCCTATGATGGAAGAAGACAAAAACCAAGATTACAAAATAGCCCTTTTCTCTCTCCGCAACATCAGGGATAGCCAACATGTATCAGTGCCATTTTTTCCAGGGCAGATGTATCCCTCAGGGGGTTTAAAACAATTTTACAAGAACTTTTGCAACAAAGAAATCTGACTCATAAAAGACTTATTTACTCATGGAGATTAATCTAGGATAAGGAATAGTGTAAATTTAAATCAGGTTAACTATTCCTCATTACCTCCATGTGTGGATGCTCTTACTCCAGAATAAGAGTGTCTTATTCTCGACTAGCTTAATCCATTTCCAAAATGAATTAAACTAATTTAGAAGAGCATCCAGCACATGGAGCTAATCAGGAATAGTTTCCTGTGTAGACAAGCCCTAAAAGACAGTCCCTTAATAAACTACTCAGGAAGATGTTAAATAAGTGGTACTTATTTTAGGCTACTGTGCATATTTATTCCCCCAGCGGTCTTCCGGCTCTAAAGTTCAATGGGTACTATCATGCTCTACAAATAAAAAATGCATTACTTTCTGGCTTGTGCAACTGTTTCTTGTGATCCAGACAGCAGCTGTCTATCTTCCTCTCTGGAAGTGTTTAGATGGGGGGTGGGTGCATAAAACACAGTCCATACTGGACTTTAAGGTAAAAGGAAAGGGTCAGTTTGAATGGAAAAGAGAATTTCAACTGAATTCCTAACTGTAAACAAAGTCAGCGATGTCATCTTTAAGTGAATGTTGGTTTTATGGTTATTGTCTATTTATTAAAGTTTATCTACCTCATTTTATGACTGTTAGAATAATAAGATCTTTGCTATCAGAAGCTAATGGAATTTTAAGCAAGTTATTCAGCAAACCACTGTTTGGTTATATAATTGAGAAGTTATCTAATCTGCCATACAAAAATATTAACATAACACTCAACCTTTTCCAAATTAACAGGTAACATGGTCCATGAAATATTATACCAAAGGAAAATGTCAATAACAAAGCAATAAATGTTAAAATTTGCAATATAAAACTTACCCGTAATTTTTTGATAAAAGAGAGTAATTCATTCCTAAATAAAAGAGATATATATTACATGTGTAAGGTATCAAACACAACTGAAAGTGCATAGAAACATTTGTCCATCAGAAATAATAAAGTGGTGGTCAACCAAAACAGACTGTTGATCTACTGGAATATTCTTAATTCCAGTTTTGCATAGAGAGAGAGCGCGCATTAAGGAGGAATGTTACTGATGTTGGATTGTGCCATTTTAAGTGTTACACCGAGAACAATATTTTTAAAATTAATTTGTCCTTTGTTTTTATTTTAGCATAGTCCATTGCTTAATACATAGGGAGCATGAGGGAGCCTTAGGATTGTTTACTCTAGATGAAATAGTGCACAGCAAGCTGGGGTGTAAATCTACAGTACATAGTGAACCACACATTAACTTCCTATGGGACCTTACTGCTGCGCATTGAAGGTCCCTAGTGCACACTGATCAACTTGGCAAGAGCAGGACAACGGGAAAGGGCTTAAAAAAAGGGGATGGGGGACTGTCCTGGCTAAAACTGGACATATGGTTACCCTAACCATAGAATTCCTCCTAAATAATTCCTCAAGCACATCTTTTAGGAAAACATCCGATCTCGATTTAAAAATTGTGAATGATGAAGAATCCACAACTTTTGGTAAATTGTTTTAGAAGGTTAATCACTCCCATCGGTGTAAATTTACATCTTATTTCCAGTCCGAATTTGTCATCTTCAACTTCCAGCCATTAAATCACGTTATACCTTTGTCAGCTAGACTGAAGAATCCACTATTAAATATCTGTTGCCCGTGTAAGCACTTCAGACTGTAATCAAGTCACCCATTAACCTTCCCTCTGTTAAGCTAAATAGATTGAGTGCCTTAAGTTTATCATTATAATCACTGTAATGGCTCCTCTGATCTCTCTCCAACTTTTCAGTTTTTCTTATATGGCACTTGTGCCCAACCTAACCCTCTCCGAAATACTTTAAGCTGCAGGGGGGATTGCTAACTGGCATGGACTTATTACTGAATGATGTTTGAAAGCTGGGGACTTTGGCATGTCCCAGTACCAAGCTGAAGCTCAAGGGGTGAAGGAAAAAAAAAGTATAAAGGAAGCTTAAAATGAGTATCACTACAAACTAATTAATTTAATTGCGCTAAAGAATTTTGCTCAAGAAATTATTTCTTAAGAGGGGATCTAATGAGAAAGAGAAGGAGTAAGAAGAGCTCACATGTGCGACAACTACTGATCAAGGGGAATGAGAAGCAACTGAGGGACGGTCAGGGTTACTTTGCCTGTTATACCATCGACTAGTAGCACGAATGTGCAGAAAGCACATGCGCTGCCCTGATGAATACCGCTAGGCAAAAAGGTTCTCCAGCTCCAGGGTACTGGTGTGCTGACACCTGAAGTGGAATGGACATATACAATCACGTGAAGAGAGCTTTTAATGCATGGCAGTAGAGCCATAAACAGTTACTGTGTGAACTACTCAACTTTTTCATAATTCTACAGGCTGGGATCAAAGCAGTGAGCCAAAGACTAATATGCAGAAGTACACTGCAGCTGTTTTTACTGTATATGCAGTTGCTAATAATACTGCTGGACATAGAAATTCACACCATCACACATTTCAAGAGATTTAGCTTTTACTATCAAATTCTAAATAGTTTTCCTATCAAGACAAGGTTATCACCTTTTATTGTTTGAACTGGAGGAGTCGTAACAGGTTCAATATCTCAGTGTACATCTAGGCCTTGGCTCCCTTTTGCTTCAGAAAATATGTAATCACAAGAACATAAGCAAGCCTGAATACCCTCTCCTCCTGCCAATCGCATAGGACTGATAGACAAAGCATCCTGTTTTTGATACACATTAACCAAATCAGTAGAAGGATGGCTAAAGTATGACCCATAAAGATTTATTCTTAAAGCCCTGCAAAAGATTTAGTACTGAGTGCCAGCTTGTGAAGACCAGAGATCCAGCATTTACCACATCACTATTCTGGGCAGAGACCTGGAGATGCAGAGGCTCTGAAGGCCTGGGCAGAGGCCTAGAGAGGCTACAGACAAGCTGCAAACGGTTCTCAGTTGGACACAGTGTGAATGTCTCTGGGTTAATCAAAGAAAATTAGCAGAGCCTTAGATATTAAAAGGTGAAATCATGGGCCCACTGAAGTCAATAGGAATTTTTTTCATTGACTCCAGTGGAGTCAGGATTTCACCTTAAACATTCAAAAGCCTTGTCCACTTTTGGGATTCAACAATCAGTGTCACTATATCAATGCCAACCCCTAAGGGTAAGTGAGGCAAGTAGGATTTTCACTGAATGCTTTTTGGTAAAAACACCCAGCCTGTTGTAGCCATATCAGTTGCTGGCCACTGATTGCTGAAACAGGGCAATTCCTAATGAAGACAAGGCCAAATTTAGAAGTCAAAGATTGATTTTATTAAGTAATTCATGGACACATACCTGTACATAATGCCTAACGTAGACTCTCTATGTTTTATTAAACTCACTCTGCCATCATTCCCTCGCTTGTGCTGGTTGGATACACTGCAGATCTGCACAACAACTTCCCAAAGGTCTTTAGCTGTCCGCCTACTTTCTTTGGGGCCTGGAAGTTCTTTGCATGTAGCGGCCAAAAGCTGCCCCAACTAAGCAAAAACAAAACAGCAAAAATACAGTGGCTAGAGCTTTTTTCCTTATTTACAAGGATAAAAGGGATTAGTTTCATACCACAATAGCAGGCATGATTACTTTGTGACACAGGCCATCTAACCAGGAGCTTGAGGCCTGTAACTAATTTTCATAAAACGGAAGCAAACTGCAGATTTTTTTTTAAAAAAAAATATAAAGATGCAACCTAAGGAAACCACAATAGGTCCAAAAAACAATGCTCCATTCTTGATCCAATGAGAATTCAGGTCACACTGCAAATCTAAGGGCTGCATTTATCTATCCATTAAATACGAATATAAAAAAAGGTTAACAATATCAACAATAACTACAGAACAGGCTGAGTGGATCAGAAGAATTTTAACAACTAAAACCAATGTTTGTATGTATTTTGCTTTAACATAATAATCTGATAAGTAATCATAATATTACTACAAAAAACAAGTATTTTTGAAAAGTAGAACTCCAAAATGATAGGTGTCTGAATGCCACAGTAATACTTTAACACACAGTCAGTAATAAGTTGGAAATTGCAAACCACTGAAGTTTATTAGGAAAATGAAGAGCTCTATGACATTATACACTTAAGGCCCAATCTTTAATCCCTTTCACACCTAAAACTCCTACTGAAATAATTCATGTCCCAAATATAATTGAGGCAGGGGACCCATTCACAGCAATAGTCAATATTCAGTATAGGCAGGTTATTCATTACTGTTTATGTCCCTCCTGTGCTAGATACTGATGAAACAAGATTGCTGTCAGGTCAGTGGACAAAGGTGCAGTAAGCCACATCTCCTGTCTCAGGGTATGGTTACACTTACAAGATTATAGCGCTATTGGTTATAGCGGTCCCCTTATACAGTAATACGTATAGCGCTATTGTATGTCCACACACAGACGCGCCAGCGGTATAGCATGGCCACATTTGGGGCACTTAATGCGGCATTAAGAGCAGCGCATTAGGGCAGGTATCCCAGCATTCAGCTGGGTGCAACGTGCTTTTTAAACGAGGGGGGTAAGGGGGGACGCATTGTGTGTATGTAGAGGGAGAGAGAGAGTGATTTTTCCGATCTTCTGAAAGCCTGTCAGCGAGCCTCCATTCACAGAAGGCTTTGTTTTCACACAGGCTCCCTCCTTAAACATTTGCATTGCTTATCTGCCGAGTTGAGAGAAACTCTAAAAACGTACTTCCGCATTCCTCCAGCCCAGTTCAAAACAAAGGGAAGAGACGTCAATTGCCTTAAATGGCTCTAGGCATCTCCAGAGATCACTTGTAGCGCAGTGGGTGTCCACATTCTTCCTGTAGCGCTACAGCAGCTGCGCTACAGCCCTTATTCCCCACGCGGAGGTGGATTAACAACAGCGCTATAACTCAGCAGTTATAGCGCTCTACGTGCCTTGCCAGTGTGGACGGGGAGGAGGTTATAGCGCTCGTGGGGGCTTTATAGCGCTATAAAGTGCCAGTGTAACCAAGCCCTCAGTTATTCTTGTAGCACAGACAGAATTCAGAGACAAATCAACCTTATTTCTAGATATTACTGAATTTCAATCAACAGTACTTAGTTTTGCTACACAATGTTTGGTTCATTGGAAGACCTCTTTCCACTCATTAGTGCAGTTAGAATTAAACTTGACAGAAACAATGAATAATGACACATGCCTTCAGAAGTACTGGAGCCTTGAAAAGAAAAAAAGGAAAAACAAAAGAGGCACAGTATGGCATCTTGCCCCTTTCAGTCCTGAACATTAATTACCTTCACATAAGGATTAGTCTGAACCAGAAGTAAAGGAACTTGCATAGTTAAGTATTCATTCTCCCGCCAGTTTAACATGAAGGCAACACATTCCTCTGCTACAACTTGTCGAAGAGGAATATCTAGAAGAGATATAAAAAGAAATATTTAGCTCAACTAATATTAGATCAATTTCCCTCCTCTCCGTGAAACACTAACATTTATAAACATGACAAAAAGCTGGAAAGATCTGGAAATAATTTCAATTAAGACCAGGAGTTGTATGTTTAGGCCTACACTGTACCAAACATATATCCCCACAATCAAAACATTTCAGATTCTTATATTTTATAGTAGCAAATATGGTAGATGGATAAGAAGGGGCCTAATTTTTTAGAGGAGATAAGTTAATGGAAGCTGCTGATGCTCATCTCATAGCTTCAGACGTTCCATCTTATGAAAAATTGGCCACAGCATTTAGAAGATTGTCAACAGAAGTTGCAATATCCAGCTTTCAAACAGTATTTAGGTTAAAATACCAATGAACAATCATATGACAGAGAGACAGACTCTCCAGCCTGGTCATAAAGGCACTCTCTTAGAATTTGGTTCTCCCACACCCAAATACCTGATCCAGTATTTAATTATTTACATGAAGCAGAACATCTTCAACAGGAAGGATTGGGAGGTCCAAGCCAGAACAGCCCTATAGCCAGTGGTTATAGCACTCAGCTGGGATGGGGGAGACCTGGATTTAAATTCCTGCTTCAGAGTAGAGATTCAAATGTGGGTTTTCCACACTGCAACTGTGTCCTAGTCACTGGGCTACTGGGTATAAAGAGGACCACCAGCAATCGAGTCCTTTGCTTCCTTTTTTTCTTTTTTAAATAAAGCAAAGCTTTAAAAAAAATCTGGAAACAAAAACGTATTCAATCCAAAACGAAGGTGGGGGTTTTATTTCTTGGGGGGGGGGGGGGGGCCCGAACTTGTCAAAAATTTGAAATTATTTCAGCGAGAAGGTGGGTGAGGTAAAATCTTTCATTGGACCAACTTCTGTTGGTGAGAGAGACAAGCTTGAGCTTATACAGGTCACCTGATAAAGAGCTGAATAAGCTCAAAAGCGTGTCTCTCTCACCAACTACTACCTCATCCACCTTATCTCTCTAAAATCCTGGGACCACAATGGCTACACCAAACACAGCAAGCAAAAAAGATCAGTTTCAGTTTGGGTCAAACCAATTTTTTCCCCTAAGTTGCCAGAGAACAAAAAACAGTTATTTACCAGTTCTATTTAAAATAAATTGGCAAAGTGAAGTCCATGGACAGCTACTCACTTCAAGATGCTAAACCTTACTAAGACAACTAAAAATATATTTAATACTTTACTACTTTTCATTATTGTTCCTGGTTATAACCGAATTACTGAAGGCCACAGAGCCCCTGAATTTTCTCACTTTTACAAATCTGTTACCACCTTTGCATTTTACTGCATCTTTCCTAAGAGATAGTCAGCTACATTCTTACCAGGTACCCTCATTTCCAAGTATCCTCGGACTCTGCTGATCAAATCAGAAGGAGGACGTTCTCCAGAAACCCCTGCTCCTGCTTCATGAGTGTAAATATCTAAGAGCAGATTTTCATTCAGCATAACCTGGCGCAGCTTTGGAGAAAACTCTGTCACAAGCTCCAGGCAAGCAGCAAAAAGTTGCTTTGCATGGACAAAATCCTGTAATAAAGCACAGCATGTGTGAAAGTAACACCACTACTTTAGTTGAATTACCATAATAAGAAAAGTGTTGGAATGTTGTTTTAACCCATTCTGGATTACTTCAAGCTTTGGCACCTATGTAATGGGAGCTGTGGGTTCTTGATAACTTTCAGGATCAAGCCCTAATCTTTGAAGTAAATTTCATATTGAGCCAATATTCCACAGTAAATGTTATCAAATCCTGAAAGACAAAGGAGTTCTATAATCCCAAATTCTTCAAGCAAAATAAAAAGGTTCAGAAGAAAAACATACTATAAAAGGAAGAGTCAGGATTCAAGGCACATTCTTGAGTTTTCTAGTTATAAAATAGTTAGTTTCATCCTATAGTTCATTAACTAGGAACTGTGAGCCAAAGAAAAAGGATTTCACCGGCTGAATATTCATTCAAAAGAATCAGCAAAAGTGTTAGCTAGTTGCAAGAAGTTTATTCCAAACGTAGATAAGTTGCTGTGTTAATCATTAATGTGTCCTAAGCAAAAACTCCACCTTAATGAATTTAGCCCCACAACACTTCAGCAAGTTCAGTATTATGCCCATTTTATTGGTGGGGAACTAAGGCACAGAGATGTTAAGTAACAAGCCCAAGTTATAAGACAGGTGTGGGCAAAGTTTTTGGCCTGAGGGCCACACCTGGGTATGGAAATTGCATGGTGGGTCATGAATACTCACAAAAGTAAGAATCCAGAGATATTCAAATAAACTTTATTTAATAAAGATACATTTTAGTGGAAATAAACATAAAACCTTACTTACTATTATAAGTATATCATAACAACGTATTACAATAATTAAACCAAGCTTATCCCTTTTCCATGCCCTCTTTGATTAATGTGAACAATGCAGCTGGCACTCCCTGGCCAACTACTCTTTGTTTTATCCACAACAATGGAAAATTAGCTCCACTAAAACAGCAGTCACCTAAGCCAACAAGTAGCAGGCATGTGGGCTCACACATTCCAGAATGATGGTATGTTTGGGTTGTGCAGCTGCAGTAACATGCGTGCCTTCATGCAGTTCCCATCTGAACACATGGAGCACTGGGCAGGCAGAACAGGGCAAGCCGCCAACCTCACTCCACAGGGGCAAGATTAAAAGGTCTGAGGGGTGGGATGGGCCGTAGTTTGTCTGTCCTGCTATAGGAAGTTTGTTGCAGAGTTGTAAATAGATTAAATGGCGGAAAGCCCCCCAACCTTTAACATCACAGAATCAGGGTCGCCTAGTGTCCTTCCAGGATACTGAATTTAGAAAACACTCAAGCTTCTGAAAACCAGGAAATCTCGGCTCCTGGCACACATGTCGGCAGAGACCCCCAGATTCCAGCTCACATAGGGGTAAAGAGAAGGGTCAGACTCCTAAGATTAAACAATCCTCATTCCCATCTACTCTCCCACTCCAGTCACCCTCTCCCCTCTGTGTTTGCTTCCTTAGGTTTAAGAAAATAGTTTCAGCACCTTCTGTTTATTCTGTTGTACTCAGATTACATTTCCCCAAAATAACCCCCACCCTCCTTTGATAGGGGCAGATTGGAGAACTGTGTGCTATTTTTAGTTCAGATTTCTGCCCTGGTTTGGATCCGAACTCAGAGCCCAGTGGGGTGCTCAGACTGGATGACTGTATCATACCCTCGGAGTAACCCAGACATGGTGATGTATCGGTAGTTTTCTAAATCAGTAGTCTTCAAACTGGGGTGTGCGAGACCCTGGCACCGCCGCCGAACCTGCCTGGGAGACCACCGAACTCCTGGGAGGGCTATTTTGGTCCCGTCAAAATGCCGCTGCGGAAAGTGGAAGCTTCCACTTTCTGCAGCGGCATTTCGGCGGACATACCCGCAGGGGGCCGCCAGACTTTTCCCTCTGCGGAAAGGGGCCACTGGGGGAAAAGTCTGAAGACTCCTGTTCTAAATAGATAGCTTCTCTCTGCACACATGCTCAGTGTAATGCCTTAGACATGTGAGCTTCAGCAGCCGTAACTGAAGAAGCAAATTTTTCCAAACATTTTAATCTGATTTCCCCTAAAGGGCTGATAAGTAACATGCTCTTTGTCAGGGCAACCCTTGGGCATTGAATGATCTGAGTCCTGTCTTAATTTCTATCTGTGAGCAAAAGAACTTTGCCAAGATGTGTCAACTTTAACAAAAGCTGTCCCCCCCGCCCCCCCAAGGAGCTGTATCTTGGAAACAAACTCCTTGGTCAAGAGGCCCCAAATTTGGATCAGTAACAATAGCCAGTGCCCCCATGAGGACACCACATTTTCAGGCAATATGTTTACTCATATGGATTTTAGATCTCTTAGAACAGTCAAGCTTTAAAAACACAAAGCTGATCTTAACTGTAACAGCCCTGCTATACTATAGGATTATATGCTATAATCCCAGATCACCTGACCCTGTCCTGTACTTCAAATGGGGGGGGAAGGATAGCTCAGTGGTTTGAGCATTGGCCTGCTAAACCCAGGATTGTGAGTTCAATCCTTAAGGGGGCCATTTAGGGATATGGGGCAAAAAATCTGTCATGGAACAGTACTTGGTCCTGCTAGTGTAGGCAAGGGACTGCACTCAATGACCATTCAAGATCCTTCCAGTTCTATGAGACAGACATATCTCCATGTATTATATTAAACCCCACTCTATGCTTTCACTTGTAGGTTACAAAAGAATACACTTAATTTAGGTTTCTTATTACACCAAGAATACATCTGCTTTCTTTATGTATTAGACTATTCCTACTTCACAGCAGTTTTTTCATAAGCAACTAAAGAATGGTCTTATTGAAAAACAGGATATTTTTATGGGAGAATGATCTGTATATTAAATATCAAGACCATGAACTCTTTATTTATATAGAGTTTGCTCACCTTAATTGCACTGCAGTGTAAACCCTTTGCCATCAGGATGTAGACCAAATCTCTAGTCAAGTTGTCTTTAATTCCTAGGATAACACTACCATAAACATTTGGTACTTCCCACTAAGAGATAAATATACAAAATATTTGAATGGGAACAGATTTTCTGAACAGTTAAGCCATTGTAAAAACATTAGTGACCAGATCTGTGAAATACTCAAAGAAGAGAGTCGTTTCTCACATGTCATTTCCAACTCTTCAAACATATACATTTAAAATTCTTATGAAGTGGATGTGAATACTACAGTTAAAAACTCTTCAAACATAAGTTTACACTGGGTTCATATGCAAATAAAATCACAGTAGTTGCTCCACATGACAAAGCACATAAATCCCCCAGTATTCTATTTTGTTGATGCTTTGAATATTTAATAGTCGAAAAGAAAAAAATGTCTTTACTCAACTTAAAATGCAAAACTGCTTTTTTGCCAATTACTAGTAAATTACAGTAATTTAAGTCAAAAGAGCAGAATGGTAGCACTTTTTAAAGTATTTTAAAATAAAAATAAAGAGAAACAGAGACTGTATTATAGACAGTTACATACTTTAAAACAATTTCTAACTAGCTTAAAGAAGCAACATAAGCATACCAGAGAGAAAACTTTACACTTCTATAACTTTTTACAAAAAATATAGAATTATTAGCTATATCATCATCATCCACATTATACAGTCAGGGAAAGAAACAGAAGGTAGCAAGTTACCTAAGGTGTCAGAAGACCAGAACAGAAGAAAAAATTAGAATCCAGGAGTCATGACAGTCAATCCTTCCTCCAGTTTTAACATCACATTTACACAATGAAAGGTGTTTACTGTATGCAACTACAACAGAACCTCAGAGTTAAACACCCCAAGAATGGAGGCTGTTCATAACTCTGAACAAATGTTTTAGTTTTTTCAAAAGTCTACAACTGAATATTTTTATACAGCTTTGAAACTTTACTATGCAGAAGAAAAATGCTGCACTCTCTATTTTTTTTAGTAGTTTACGTTTAACACAGTACTATACTTGCTTTTCATCTCTCCATCTCTGTTGCTGCCTGACTGCATACTTACAGCTCCAAATGGAGTTATGCGGTTGACTGGCCAGCTCACAACTCAGGAATTCGTAACTTTGAATTTCTACTGCACATACTCAGCTACACTACAAGAAATAATTTACCTTGCTAGAAATTGTCCAGAATTGGCGTTCTGACGTCATGCCATGCAACTCAATTAAAATCTGGCGAATCCTCCAGGGATCTACTGATAATATAAGCTGATGTTCCAGCTGACCAATATTGACACTTGCTGATGCTAGAATAGAAGATTGCTAGGTTTGTAGATTTTTATTTATAAGATATACCCATCACATAGTACCTTGGTGAACAAATAAGGTTAAAAAAATACATAATACACTCAAGGGTCACACACTTGGTTGCTTCTGTAGACCAAGCACGTTACACACACCAGGAGCTTCTCATACTCCTCCATTCCCCACAACAAGCTCTCTGAATGTCAACCTTTCACCTCCCTGCATTTTTGGCATTTCCTGCAACCCAACCTACCCAGGGACTATGTTCGGCATTCGCCCTTTCCTTCATACCATGGACTGTTCACACCTCCCAGCCCATTGTCTCCCTCTCCTTTCTGTCTGAGATGCAAGTCATTATGTGTGTCAGCATTTTTAAATGGTATTGGGAATATGGGCAGAACCTAGAACGGGTATTGTCATGCTGGAAGATGTTAATGGTTGCCCTCAACTAATTCTTGATCAACAGACAACTACAGAGGTGGCTGAAACTGCTGGATCAGCAAACCAGATGCCAGGGCACCATATCCTCCCATTTCCCTTCTCTGCTTTCTAATCTGCATCCTCCCCACCCCCAATATACTCCAAAAAATGAATAGGGTACTGTCCAGAACATTCCCAAAAGCTTTGGAATTGATTGGATGCAGCATTCAAAGTTAGTATGTGACTAAGAAAGGCCATCAAGCTGAATGCAAGACCTTGCTTTGCTCAGCCAAAAATCCACTGACCAATGACAACATAGTTCAGGTCTACCGAACTATAAGGCTACAATTTTGTCAAAGGTGACTGAATGCACAACTTCCAAAGACCTCAGTGACTTCAGCCCGTGGCTTGGAGCTGCACTGTCTCTCTCTGCCTCCTGTGGAGCCAGGAGTTGCTGTGGTTGGCAGGAGAGCCTGCAGCTCTAAGTCGCAGGCAGAGGGGTGCCCCAGAGCTCCCAGCCAGCCCCTTGCTGCCCAGTGGCTTCTCATTTTGTCTTGGATATTTTTTGTAAAGAAGTCGTCAGAGGTCACAGGTGATAAAGTGGAAGGCTGTTACCTGTCCCTGACTTTCACTAAAAATATCCATGACAAAATCTTAGCCTTAACTATAAGTATACCCTTTCAAAATAATTAACTCAAGTAAAAATAGGCCCTGCTGCAGAAAAAGGAACTAGTTAAGTCAGAGTTCCATACACAGATCTTGCTGAAGTCAGATTCAGTTCAAAACAGTTTTCACAAATCTGTAGTCCTCCTGGGCTCTAAAATCTAAAATTAACAATTCTAGAGCAACAAAGAGTCTTGTAGCACCTTATAGACTTACAGATTTTAGGGATCATGAGCTTTTGTGAGCTAAGACCCCCCCGCCCCCCCCCCCCCCCCGATTGAATTTACCTTGCTTTCTTGCCTGCTTTTTATACCTGCCTCTGGAGATTTCCACAACATTCATCTGATGAAGTGAGTCTTAGCCCACGAAAGCTCATGATCCCTAAAATCTGTTAGTCTATAAGGTGCTACAAGACTCTGTTGCTTTTGCGGATCCAGACTAACATGGCTACCCCTCTAATTCTAGGGCAGAATGTTGGGAACCATTAAGAAAAGCATAGATTATAAAGACAGAAAAAAATCACATTGCCTCTATATAAATCCATGGTATGCTCACATCTTGAATACTGCGCGCAGATGTGGTCGCTTCATCTCCAAAAATATATTTTGAAATTGGACAATGTTCAGAAAAGGGCATAAAAAATGATTAGGGGTATGGAACAGCTGCCATATGAGGCGAGTAAGACAACTGGGACTTTTCAGTTTATTGTATGCAACTGCCCAGCTAACCATGCAGGCTATACACTCCAGTTGCGCTCCTGCTCGAGTAGACAGGAGACATTGATCTCCTGGAGTAGCTATGGGGAGAAGAGGCTGTGCAAGCACCGATATGGACCAGCCCTAAAAATGTGAACATTTACAAGCAGATTGCAAGGGGGATGTAGGAGAAGGAGAACACAGGGACCAGCAATAGTACCACATGAAAATGAAGGAACTGTATCAGACTATCAAAAGGCCATGGAGGCCAGTAGTCAAGTGCTATGCAGATGTTCTGCCACTTTTACAAAGAGCTGCATGCTATATTTGTGGAGACCCCACCACATATGCCTCTGAGGAGCCCAAGCCACAGGCCCCGGCATGAAAAGTGAGGACAAAGAAGAGGATAGGGGACATGCGACAGAGGGCCTGAACCTGTCAGACTCCACCACAGTCCAGTCACTCTTAGCAGTTGAGCATGGACGAGCCCTATGCAGGGCAAGGAACCTTGCGTAAGTGTGTGATTGTTTTTTCCCATTACAATGATGTACTGACGGTGCCCCAACTTAACATGATAGAGCTACTGACTTTTCATTAATTTACTGACATTAGAAGAGGCAGCAGTACAGAGAGACAGCTGTCATTTGCTTTTCATTCCCTTGTAGAGCTAGTAAAGGGGATGGGGGAGACATTTGGAGCAGTTTGTTTACGTACATAGGGATGTCCCTTGAATCCTTCTGAGACTTCTCAAACGAAACTTTCATGGAGGTACTTTGCAACCCTCTCCTAAAGCATTCTAGGTATGGCAGCCTTATTTCTTCCTCTGTCAGTCAGCAACAACTTCAGCAGGCACCACAGCAGTACACAGGGTAGCAGTATACAGGCCTGAGCAGCTTCAGAATGCCAGCAGAAGTCGTGCTTTCTGTGCCTGTGCTACCCTCAGGAGTGAGATATTGGCTACAATCACCACAATCTGTGGAAAATGGCCTGAGCATGCAGCACAACTGCCCCGTACTCAGTTTCATCCAATGAAGCAATTCCTTTGGCCCCTGGCAGGCCATGTTTACCATGAATGATGCTGTGAGTGGTATTGTATAGAAGCACTCTGAAGCAGAAGTGTGAATAAGGAGGTCTTGTTTAAAACTTCAGGGGAGCAAGGGAAGGGACTGCTCAAACTTCATTTTCCCTTTTCATTGTGGCTATACTGACAATAGCACCTCTGTGTTTTATCTGCAGCTGCTGCTTTGAAGGGTCCGCACTCCACACCCGTGGAACGCTTGAGACAGGTAAGGAGGAGAAATAAAAGTACTTGGGATTACAGGTTCAATGAGATCCTGCAAGCCAGTGCTGCATCACACTGAGAGCAAGGGGCCTGGCGGGTGACACTACAGATAGCCTGGAGAGGAAAGAACAGACATGAGAAAGGCCGAGGAGTCCCAGAAGGAAAAGGAGAGTCACATACCTCAGAACGTACCAGGGCTTCTCCGACAGCAAAGACTGAACAATCACAGGCTCGTTTCTGGACCTACAGGTTCAACCATCACGGGCTCATCTCCTTTTGCAGTGCATGGAGAACTCCATTAGAGTACCTCCTGACACCTACCTTCACCATGATATCAGGGGCCACATCCCTACCACTTGACCCTGAGCACCATTAAGGACAACCACAACTTCACATACACTGACCTGTGAAAGCCATGATTGATGTGTAGGTAAAATAGTCATGAGTGTTCTTTCCCTTTGCTAGTTTCTGTTCCATTAATTTAAGTTTTAACGTATTTGCTTTTAAATTGCACAGATTTCTTCTTGGACTGGTTTTATTAGTGAATAAAATTCTAGGATTTAGAAAATAATTCATTTTTATTAGTTCACAAACTATGCTGCAGAGTGCCTAGAAGTTCTGAAAGCATCTACTTGTTATTGTACAGTGCGACAACTCTGTGCCAAACAGTGTAATCATCATAAATGATTGCTGTGCATGGTAAAAATTAATAACTGCATTGATAGTGTTATATTCACAGATGTACATCATGCATCACATAACTCCTAAGAGGCCCCAAAATAGCAGGATCAGGTAAAACAAGTCCACCATAATTCACTACTGTGGCTCACTGTTAGAGTACTCTTTCACGGCCTCTCAGCCATATAGCTCTGCAACAAACTCAGCGAACAGCTACTCCACCTCCACTGTCCAGCTCAGTTGGAAATTCTCCCCTTTTGCTTCACAATTACTACACAAGACACAACAGGCAGCTATAACCATTGGTATTTTTTTTCAGTTCTGATCCACTCTTGTGATTAAACAATGCCAGCATCCTTTCAATCTATCAAAAGTGCACTCCACTGTCATTCGGCACCTGCAGTGCTGCTAGTTGAATCTTTCCTTGCTGCTGCTGAGGTGACTAATGTAAGAAGGCATCATGAGCCAGAGGAGCAAAGGATAGGCTGAATCTCCCAGGATCATTACTGGTATTTACCACTGGTGATATTTAATGGCTGGTCAGGAAAGAAAGTGCTTGCTTTCAACTTTCTGAACACTTCTATGTTCCTAAAGTTGCAAGGTTCATGCACCTTCCCTGACCAGTCAACACTGGTGTCAGTGAAGCATCCTCAGTGATTCACCAATGCTTGCATAACCACAGAAAAATAGTTTTCTGCTGTAAGGTGGTCTGGTGCCAAAATAGGGATGTGTGTAGTCTATTGCTCCAGAGTAGTTTGGGAACCCTACTGCTGCAAATCCATCCACTATGCCCTTCAAGTTGCCAAGAGTCACAGTTCTGCATAGCAGGAGATGATTAAATGGCCCTGCACACTTGCACGGTGACAATCCCCAGAGGATTTTCCAGCTCCGAAATGGTTTCCCACTGACCAGTAACAATCCAAGTTTCCATGGTGCAATTGCCACTCACTTCTTCACTGTCATTGCAGCCCTCATTTTAGTGGCCCTGCGATTGTGTGCAGAGCTTGCCCCAGCCCTCTGATACAGAAATGTGGCCTTGCAAACCCAAAAGTTCTGCATCCACTGCTTGCCACCCTAAACCTGCACTACGATGAGATCTAACCAGTCGTGCTCATGTCTCAAGCCCAGTAGCAGCCCAGAGCTGCTCTATAAACATCACCAACAACCTTGCACTGGTTCTCACTATGCCCCCCAAACAGTCTGTCCTTCACATCATCTTGTTCCCCATTGATTTGGTTCTTATAGCTCTGCAAATACTAAGGATTGTGCACCATGTGCTTGCAACATTTAGGACAACAGAGCAGAGTTGTACAAGTTCCATGCTTCTACCAGACAGTGAGGATCCTGCAAAGATGTGTGAGATTTTTTAAAAAAAGATGTGGAAATTATGGGATACAGATGACATTATGAGATGGAGACAGTTGCATGCTGGAATTTGATCCCTTGCTCACAGTCACCCTGTGCGACTCATTTTTGCCCTAATATGCATTGCCCAAACTTTTCAAAAGATAGCACCATTGGATGATGGCGAGTTTCACACTGGGACACCTATCCATAGTGTACTGCACTGTGCATCAACACAAGCACTGCTTGTAAGTGCAGCAGCACTTATGCAAAAAGCCAAGGATGCACATACACAAAATGATATACTAATTGTGGTGGCTTTAAGCCAACATAACTTGCGTTGACCAAAGTTTGTAACATAGACATGGACTCAGACTTATATTCCCTTAGTAGTTAAGAAGGGCCAAATTCAATAACTAAATACAGAACAGAATGCTGCAAAAGCTGAAATCTTGTATTTGAATTTGAGACTTAATTAGGCAAAAATGAGATTAATCTCATACATTGAGTGAATATTTGGAGGGCTCTCTCTTATCTTTAAAGTTAAGATATGTAAAATCAAGCACTAATTTAAAATTTATCCTAAGTTTTTCACACAAGGATGGTGAGAAGGTTTAAAACAAAATCTAAAAAAGTTTAAATTACGTAGGCTTTGTCTGTACCAGAATAATTTTGCTGGTATAACTATACCAATAAACCCGCCTAACCCAGATGTAGCTTATATTGGCAAAAGAGTGCTTTTGCCAGTATAGCATATACCAATTCCCCAAACGAAATAAGCTATACCAGCAAAAGGACTTCTTTGCTGGTGCAACTGCATCTACAGTACAGCTTCTGCAGGAATAGGGCATGAAAAAAAAACATCCTTAACTGACATAAGCATCCCAGTAAAAGTGTAGACCCAAACAGTCATTGACTAAAGATAGGAATAATAGTGTCTGAAGTTTTTCTTTTTAAACATACATCAGAATATTACTATCACTTTGGCCAAGAAAAGAAATACTTTACAGCATTTAGGAAACTTGCTGGGAAACAGACCTGGAATATCATAAAACGAAGTCACAGGTTTAGTGCACAGATTGATTCGAGGTGATCTTCTCCTCATTTGATCAATGAGCAGCTTCCGTTCATCATCTTTCAATAAGGTTATGAACAGCTCATGAGAGGAAATCATGAAGACAAGCTGAAGATCTTCCAAACTCAAACACATATTCCTAAGTAAGTTAGAAGTTATTCATTAGCAGGAACATTACTTTGAAGTAAAATAAAAGTTTTTACTACTTACCTATGACATTTCAAACAACTTTCGGTGCTTATTAGTGGTATTATTTCCATTTGCAAATAAAAGATTTCAGTCATTCCCTTTTGTGGAAAGCATACTGATTCATTTGTTTATTTAAAGGCTTTTTTTGGTCAGAGCACTATCCAGCTACAGCACAAATGTTGTTAAACCTATTTCCACAACGTCCTGTAAGGAAGGTATTTTACTGATGGGGAACTGAGACACAGAGTAACAGATTTGTCCAAGGTCACAAAGCTTGTGGCCATTATGAATTACAAGTAAAATAACTGGATTTTTTCCTGACTGTTAATTGTAACAAGCTTTTCTTTTTTAAAAATAAACCTGTTTAAAATGAAATCTGAATTTAATACAAAATATGTTAAGGCCTAAACTTACTGATCTCTTAAAACAGATCAATAAAAAAAAATATCTATGCTTTTGGTGGAATGATGATAATTAATGGGATACGGTAATAGCAGGGTACAAAATATAAAAGAATGACCATAGGTTATGCTGGTGGAGGAGTGGAACAATGTGTGAAAGAAAACATCAAATATAGTAAAAATCTTGAATGAATCAAACAGTAACACAGAATCTCTATGGATAGAAATCCCTTCTTTGAATAATAAGAATACATTAGAACACAAGAATGGCCGTATTGGGTCAGACAAAGGTTCATCTAGCCCAGTATCCTGTCTGCTGACAGCGGCCAATGCCAGGTGCCCCAGAGTGAGTGAGTGAAACTAACAGGTAATGATCAAGTATCTCTCTCCTGCCATCCATCACCGCCCCCTGACA
This sequence comes from Dermatemys mawii, assembly GCA_007922305.1. NCBI lineage: Eukaryota > Metazoa > Chordata > Testudines > Dermatemydidae > Dermatemys > Dermatemys mawii. Next base: position 17,846,885 of record ML677365.1, read on the forward strand.
AACAGAGGCTAGGGACACCATTCCTTACCCATCCTGGCTAATAGCCACTAATGGATACAACCTCCATGAATTTATCCAGTTCTCTTTTAAACCCTGTTATAGTCCTAGCCTTCACAACCTCCTCAGGCAAAGAGTTCCACAGATTGTGACTGTGTGAAGAACTACTTCCTTCTATTTTTTTTAAACCTGTTACCCATTAATTTCATTTGGTGGCCCCTAGTTCTTAAAGGAACAAGTAAATAACTTTTCCTTATTCACTTTCTCCACATCACTCATGATTTTATATACCTCTATCATATCCCCTTAGTCTCCTCTTTTCCAGGCTGAAAACTCCTAGCCTCCTTAATCTTGCCTCATATGGGACCTGTTCCGAACTCCTAATCATTTTAGTTGCCCTTCTCTGAACCTTTTCTAATGTCAGCATATCCTTTCTGAGATGAGGAGACCACATCTGTACACAGTATTCAAGATGTGGGAGCACCATGGATTTACATAAAAGGGCAATAAGATATTCTCCATCTTATTCTCTATCCTTTATGATTTGTAACATCTTGTTTGCTTTTTTGACTGCCGCTGCACACTGCATGGATGTCTTTAGAGAACTCTCAATGATAACTCCAAGATCTTTTTCCTGATTAGTTATAGCTAAACTAACCCCCCATCATATTGTGTGTATAGTTGGGACTATTTTTTCCAATGTGCGTTACTTTACATTTATCCATATTAAATTTCATTTGCCATTTAGTCCTAAGTGGCATATAGGATGTTGATCTAACAGGTGAATATAGCAAAACTGCTCACGATAGCAACCGTGACGTAATTAAATTTAACATCCTTGTGGGCACCAGGAGGAGGATACCAAATGAGCCCACCACAATAGCATTTAACTTCAAAAAGGGGACCACAAAAATGAGGAAGCTAGTTAAAAAAAAGAAGTTAAAAGGCACAGTCACAAGAGTGAAATGCCTGCAAGCGGCACGAAAGCTTTTAAAAAACACTGTAACAGAGGCTTAGGTTAAATGTGCACTCCACACAAAAAAAAAACAGCAAGAGAAAACAAAAAATGCCACAATGGCTGAACACCACAGTAAAACAATAAATGAGGAAGTTAGAGGCAAAAAGGCATCTTTTAAAAACTGGAAATCAAATTCAGTATTTCAAATGTTTGCTTCTGTGGTAACATCCACATGGTATTTAGCTTGCACATCTTAAAGGGACTATTCAAGTTAAATGGCTCATCAAGTAACAACTCACAATGGACCATGGGAGATGCTTATCTACGCTGAATAGGCTTTCCTGTGATGGCCTCTACTATGACTAAGCGAAATCATGCATGGACTTGTGACTTGTCCATGTGACTCCAAATATCTTGTTACCTGTAATTTTCCACAGTGAAAATAGAAGCTATATAAAACCCTGAAAACATCTCAATTTTGCCTCTTTCCTGCTTAAACCTCTGGACTATGAACTTGCACTAATGGAAGCATTCTAAACAAGGGACTGAGGACTTTCCAATAATCTAGAAGCAACCAGAGACTTAGCACCTAGCACTAGCAGTTTATTCCATCACTGCTATAAGCCTGATCCAAGAACTTTGCAATCAGTGTATATATTTGATTCCTTTAATCAATTTTAACTCACCTTTTTCTTTCAACAAACATTTCGATATTAGATACTTACCAGCATTACTGGGTAAGATCTGAGTTTTATATTGATCTGGGTGCGTGGCTAGTCTTTTGGGATCAGAAGAACCCTTTTGTTTGATGAAATTCGTTTTAAATAACCACTTATCATGAAGTCTAGTGTCTGAATGTTGAATCCAGGACTGGAGTACTGAAGGAGGCTGAATTTCTGACTTCTTGTTAGCCAGTGCGGTGAGACAGAAGTTTACTTTTGTTGCTGGTTTGGTATATTTCATGGAATTATAACCACCAGTTTTGGGATGTATCTGCCCTTTTTCCCCTCTAGCTTGTCCTAAATTTGGTATTCTCAGTTGGGAGGCACAGTGACACAGGGGACTTAATAGGCTCCAGGATTAAAATGAACAAAAAGAAGTACTTCTTCAAACAACACAGGCAACCTGTGGAACTCACTGCCAAGGGATGCTGTGAAGGCCAAAAGTATAACTGGGTTCAAAAAAGAATTTGAGGTGGTAATGGAGAATAGGCTCATCAATGGCTTTTAGCCGAGATGGTCAGGGATGCAACCCCATGTTCTGTGCATCCCTAAGCCTCTGACTGCAAGATAATGGGACTGGACGTCAGGCTCTGGATTACTTAAAAGTTGCCCTGTTCAGATCAGTGGCTCTGAAGCATCTGGCCATTGTCAGAAGACAGGATGCTGGGCTAGAAGGACCACTGGTCTGACCCAGTATGGTCATGTTTTTGTTCACAGTAAAGAGCCTCTATCAAAAACTGAATTAAAGGCTGCTTTTTTTGTAAAAAAGCGACAAACTGAACACCCAGCTTTGGAGGTTGATCTTTATAAATATGGCACAGCGGGTCACGTAATCTATTAAGGGATTGCTTTGTTTAATAAAAATAAATTTTATATTAATTAAATTCCAGTTACCATCCTAATGTGGCTTGACTCAAATCATGAGCAAAAAGTTAATTAGTAAATAAGCAATATATCTTTCACCATTTTCTAACACAGTAAACATGCATAATTCATAATCTGAAAATATTACATATTTGCTTCAATAAATGTAGAGTTATAGTATACTCTCCTAGGTAGCAAACCAAATCCAGTGTAAAGGCTGTTTAGTTTTAAATAAACGTTATAATGGTTATATCAACCAAGGACAACGCAGCTTACCTTATAAGATTACTGCAATACTACTGGAAAAATTGAATAAAATCACTTATTTAAACTGAGGCTTTCTACTTGGTGATTCAAGTCATGATTTCAATTGCTGATTTCAATTGCTTTGGTTTAAATCAATCCACCCTTCTTGTGGCAGAATCAGGAATGGAATCCAGTAATTCCTAATCAGGTGCATTTTTGGTAAGGCTTTGTCTATATTACAAATGCTTTGCCAGTATAGTTATGCTGGTAGAGCCCTCAAGTAATGTCTACACAGCAATGTCTGCACAGCAATTAAAAAAAACCTGTGGCCAGCCAACTCTGGCTCAAGGGGCTTGGGCTCCGGAGTTTAAAATTCGCTGTGTATATGTTTGGGCTTGGGTTGTAGCCTGAACGTCTGCACAGAAATTTGTAGCTCTGCAGCCCAAGCCCTGTGACTGAGTCAGCTGACCCCAGGCCAGCCGCAGTCATGTCACAGGTCTTTTATCCCCATGTAGACATACCCTTAATGTAGATTCAGCTTGTGTGACGGAGTTTTTCTTGTCAGGTTAGTAATGCTACTAATGTTGACAGAAGCACTCTGATATTGGTGTAACTACATCTACACTATGTTTTTTTTGTGGCATAGCTATGTTGGCTGAGGAGCTTATTTTTTCCACAAAAATTTAAATGCAACAAATTTATGTGCCAGGAGTTCAATCTTCTTTCTGAGTTCAGTGAAAGCCAAGATAATAACAGGGTTAAAAAAAAAAAAACCTAGATAAATTCATGGAGGATCAGTCCATCAACTGCTATTGGCCAGGATGGGCAGGGATTGCATCCCTAGCCTCTGTTTGCCAGAAGTTGGGAATGGGTGATGGAGGATGGATCACTCGATGACTACTGTTCTGTTCATTCCCACTGAAGCACCTGGAATTGGCCACTGTTAGAAAATAATATACTGGGCTAGACGGACCTTTGGCCTGACCCAACGTGGCTGCTCTTCTGTAAGAATTGATTGTGATGTATGGAGTGTTGCATGAGTATTTCTGATTAATTATGAACAGGATTTTTAGAAAATGTAACCCTTGGGGTAAGCCAGCAGTTGAGAACTTTCACAATGATTCAAGAGATAGTTCCTACTGTAGCAATGGAACAAGGTGCTGTGGATGGGCATCACACTCAGGCCTAGGGGAGGCACCATCATGCATTCTTCTAAAATGACCAACCTCTATGCATTATTCAAACACATTCATCCATGAGATGAACCCACATCCAAGTATCCTTCGCAAGAGAGCAAGGGATACAGGGCCTTGAGAGCAGAAGTGGGAAAACAGTGATGGGTAGATAAGACAGCTTTGGGAAGTTTATAGAAGATCCAGCGGTAAAAAGAAAAATGTTGCCCTCTGTCTAATTTTTTACCTGCAAGTTCATGAAACATTAACATATCAAGGTAGTATCTATGCACTGCACAGTGCAAGTAGTTTAATGTCAGATACTTACTTGAGAAAAGCTGCCATTTTTCTTTTCGAAGATTCTGAAGCATGTTCTAAGTTTATTGACCTTGAACAAACCTAAAAAATGTAAGAGTTAAATCATTAAGTATCACTAGGAATTCTGAATTTTCATTTGGTTATGTACAGTGTTAAGAGTTATTTCCACAATTTTCTGTTCATGCTCTAGTAGCACAGTGCACTTTTATCTGGTTTTTGCTGGTGTCAGATAAAGTAATTACTACTCATGGCATAGGAAGTGGCTTAAGTCAGCAGACAAATAGAGACCTGGGAATCAGCAGCAGAGTGATAAAGAGAAATGAGAGCATGAATTCAATTCAGGCACAGCTCATCACAATTAAAGGCCACATGTGCAATAGCTCAGGGAAGCTTCACTGGAAGAGTTGACTAATTTCTGTGAGGAATTCTGAGATGAGAGAGATTTTAAATGCTTTTGTTCAGCAGATCTGTTTTTCTGAACTTTATATTCCTCTTACACAGTCCAGAATTTTTAAATAAAATGATCAGAGCAACTGAAGCGAGTGGCTACCACATGTGATTTTCACATGTATTTTCAAATGTGAATGTTCCTTACAGGACTATCGAATTAAAGTAAGCTGAAATCCAAGATTTATGGCATTTCATCATTTATACAGTTTTAGTTTAAAGGACACATTTTTATTTTCTTGCATTTCATTACACTGCCAGTATTGCTTATGATGTTATTGACTGTTTCCCATGAAACCTAGAACCACCTCAAAAAGAAGTTTTGCCAGATTTTCATACGTTTTATTTGAAAAACTATAAGCTACTACTGATTTGGGAGTATGACCAGTTTTAATTTTAGCTTAACCTTAAATATCATCTTAAAAAGTTGAACTGTAAAGTTTTAACTGCCTGTAAAAGTACAGGGTTATACGGAGAATATCCCAAAGTATAGAGTGATTATAACAAAACCCTTCAAAATGGGTGGACTGCCGACTCATTCTCCATGAAATACTCCAGCATGCATTATACTGTACATAGCACAAAGTACCAAGTGTGTCAAAACCAACAGGAAGGAAACCAACAAAACTAACAGAAGAAAGAAAACATGGGGCAGAGGTAGGTGCATTTTAAAAAAATGGTTTTAGGGTAAAACAACAAGCTTAAAGCTACTTAAGAAGGGAACAGAAACCCATTTCCTTAACTCCCTCAAATATAATTAAAAACTGTCCTTCAGAAGGATTCCATGCTGGCTGTGCAATCACGGGCATCATTTTTGCTGAGACAGCAAACAGTGTGAGAGGTGGCTGGCTGCCACTTCAACAGTCCTTAAAAATAGCTAAGCTTTTGGATTGAAATTGGATGTGTTCCTTTTCAATCGGCATATAACAATCAATACCTGTACTTCTAGGAACTTGCAAGTCATCTCTGTAAGATGTTCTGTGGCATCCAATTCTTGATTCCTCCAGAAATCATGTCCCCACCTTAAGCAGACTCTGGCTTCCAGAAAGGGTATGGTGGAATGAAGATCCCTCCCTGGACCCTGCCTAGCTCATGGGAGGGAAGAGAGGGCAGAGTTTCAACCTTCCCCTTTTTTCCCCTCCAGTAATCCACAATGGTGTATAGGGGAAGGGCTGCTCTTCAATATTTCTCCTCTACATTATGAAGGGGTCTCCAGCTTCTGTTCTTCCAACTGTTTCTACTAGGCCCTGTTAGGAAGTTCAGAAGACCCCCCTCCTCCTAATAATATTATTCTTTCCAGCCTGTAGAGAAGACCTGGAGTGAAGCCTCTAGTTCTTATTGCTGGGTGGGTCCTAGGGACCCGGCAAACATTTTGGCCCAAGTGCCATATCTGGGTATGGAAATTGCATGGCGGGCCATGAATGCTCACAAAATTAGTGGCTGGGGTCAGGAGGGTGCTCCAGCCAGGGACCGAGATGTTCAGGGGGTGGGAAAGGGAACAGGGCTGACGCCTGGGAGCGGGTCAAGGGAACAGGCTCCAGGTAGTGCTTACCTCAAGCAGCTTCCAGAAGCAGCAGCAGCATGTTTCTCCTCTGGCTCCTATAAGAAGGCCTGGCCATGTGGCTCTGCGCACTGCCCTGTCTGCATGCAGTGCCCCTGTAGCTCCTATTGGCTGCAGTTCCCAGTGAACGGGAGCTGGGGGTGGGGGAAGTACTTGGGAGGGGGCAGAGTGCCGAGCCCCAAGGCTCCCCCTATACATGGGAGCTTGAGGGGGGACATGCCGCTGCTTCTGGGAGCAGCATAGAGTGGAGCAAGCCACTGTCCCCGCTCTCTGGCGGGAGCTTGAGGGCCAGATTAAAACATCTAGAGAGCCAGATGTGGTCCCCAGGCTGTAGTTTACCCACGGCTGTCCTAGATGCTCCCCTCTCTGGCTCCTGGAGGGGCAATAGGGGATGGGGAAGAAACCTTTTAAACTTTCTTGGCCACTTCTCTACTTCCCACTTTAGCTCTACTGAAGGATGGTGAACAGAAAAAGCAGGCTTAAGATTAGCAACCTTGTTAGTCTGTATCTGTAAAGAAAATGAGGAAGACTTGTGGTACCTTAGAGACTAACCGGTTTATTTCAGCATAAGCTTTATAGCCCAGGAAAGCTTATGCTGAAATAAAATGGTTAGTCTCTAAGGTGCTATAAGTCTCTCATCTTATTTACAAAAAACAAAAACACTTCCCTGTCTTCTCCTTCCCTCCCAAGCTCAGTGAAGAAGTCTTGGGAAACATCAAATTCCTTCCCCTGAATGCTCTTCTACTTTCCTTTCTGGCTCCTCTGGGATCTATACATTTTCCAGGACAATTCTTCATAATTTACAAATTAAGGTAAATATTTTTTGCTAAAGGGAAAACAGGGCAACACCTAAACTTGGAAACTTTGGCAGTTTTGCTGCCACAATGTTTGAAGAAATGGGTACCTCTGTTCCTGAATCAAAGAAGTGAGTCAACTATCACCACAGAAGTGGGACTGACTATATACTGAACCATCTGAAATGTACAAAGTAAGCTCAAAATTGAGAAAAACATTTTCACCTCTAATCTTTCAGTTTTACAGATTTTAAGGTGTTAGAAATTGGAGTTCAGAGTTAACTGTGTCCTTTCAGTCTCAAGAATCACATCTTACCTCAAGGAGAAAGTCTATTTTCTCTTTGTTCGGTTTAAGAAATAGTTGGTTAAACTGAATACCAATTGCTCGACCCTGCATTACATCACAAACAGTGTTGCACGTACAGATTCTGAAACAGATTTCATCCAGAGCATCATTCCTGCATCCAAGTAAAACACACAAAGAAGCCTGTAATCTTACTGACAGCAACGCAAAGGGTGTTTAGACAGGATAACAGATAACCCCCAGCATTTTAAGCACCGGGTTGTCTAACATTGCTTTGAACAGGTCTACAAGATAGTCATTTTTAAATACTATCTGTATTACAGAAGTGCCTTGGGGTCTCAGCCCTGGATCAGAGCCCCTCTCAGCATTCTTAAAGAATGCTCCCGTCTGCTCTAGAGTCATGGGCTTCAAGTGTTTTGCCTGAACCACTATGACTAGAGCAGCAGGTTTTGGGAAAGCTCTTAAGGAGCATTAAAGCTTAGAGTTAAGTGAAAAAGAGTTCATAGACATTTTCATATCCATGTTACCCTTCTTTATCAGAAGTTCTCTCACTGTGTGACTGTAGTGAAATACATGCCTGAGGAATCATATCTATGCAGAATGTTCAGTTTATCACAAGACTGACTTTCCTCCAATTAATTGTGTCTGAATTCTTCAGACAGTTTCTGTGGAAAGTATTAACAACAGAAAATTGGGTTTTTTTAGTTTCAAAGTAAGATTCATCATTCAAGTTGAGGCGGGGAGGGACTGACTTTTTGGTTCTATGTTCGTACACCTAGCACAGTGGGTCCTGGTTCATGACTGGTGCTCCTAAGCATTACTGTTATGCTGCTGCTAAGGCCAACTACTCACCCCTGCTGCGCTTTCTGGAAGAGTTCTCTCAGCACAGACTGTCTGAACTGAACGGGCAAACTGAGCGTTAGATTATCTTCCAGGAAAATCTTCACTAACTCCTAGAACACAAACAGATAAATACTGTATCAATTTCAAAAGGCATTAGAGAAATGAGACATTAATAGACAAGGCTATCAAATGTAACTGATCAAACTAAGGTGTCTCCACCCCGCAATCTGCCCCTAAATGAGACCATGTAAAGCCTTTACAAGCTGTTCATTAAACCTTACATCTCCTTTATGAGGTCGGTTTTATACCCGATTTATAGATCAGGAAACCAAAGCAGAGATTAAATTACTTCCCTAAAATCACACAGTGAGTCACTATAAAAGTTGGAAAGATAAACTACAAGTTTTGACCTCAATATCCCTCTAATTCAGGGGTAGGCAAACTGTGGCCATCAGTGAAAGCCACTGGCAGGCCAGATCAGACCATTTGTTTAGATTTGCACGGCCTCCTGCAGCTCCTAGTGGCCAGGAATGGCAAACCTCGGCCACTGGGAACTGCGGGAGGCTGTGCTAATATAAACAAACCTTCTGGTGGCCTTGCCCTAATGGGCCACATGCGACATGTGGGCAGCAAGTTGCCCACCACTGCTCTAATTCCTAGGTAACAATGCCTCCATGGCATACTACAGCTACCCTGAGAAGAGGAAGTTACTCAACACGTGCAGTAACAACTGTTCTTCAAGATACATCCCCCTGTGGGTGCTCCACGGTAGACGTGCTTACATCCCTGAGCTGCTGATCCAAGAACTCTGGAGTAGCATCTGTTAGCGCATGTGCAGACCTCTCTCCCCTCATGTCCCTCCATGAGGCTAATCAGTACACAGCAACCCTCCCCCACAGTTCCTTCTCTATTGCGAAGTCATTAAAAAGAACTCTTAAGTAGAGGGGAGGAGGACTGTCTTTGCTACTAACTGGCCCTCCTGAATAATGGCCTTTATTTGGTCATGATGGGATGCTGGCTGCTGTTCAATAAAATCATTCAGTTTTCAACAATTTATATAATCATATTTCACCATGAGGCTTGGCAGTTGGCATTACAGAACTGAAACGGGGTCGAGGAGTACACGCTTCTTTTGAAAAGGGGTGGGCATGTGCAGACCATATCATAGGGAGTGGACCCCATCTGGTGTTGATGGCTGTGGGAGGTCACAGAACCCACTATGATAGAGTTGGGTGGAGGGCGGGAGAAGAGGAATTCAGATTCCTTAGCTGAGACATAGTATTTTTTTGTCCTCCCGTTTTCAGGCAGGTGCTACTAATACTGGAGTTTGCCAAATAGTTCTTGCCAGGTATAACATGGCCTCGTTAATAGGAAGGGCTATATTTGAGGAAGAGGATGAATGGAGAATGTCAAGGAGACGATGATGAGCATCCTTGACTTCCTCCAGAGGTATTTGGAGAGTGTCTGCAACTCTCTTTGCCAAAACCTGGAAGAGACAAAAGTCGTCAGCCAGAGATGGTGGGGAAGGCATCACAGTTTCGTCCAGGGAGGAGGAGGGGAGGATATGGCCTTCAGGGTTCCTCCATAATATCTTTGGGAGGCACTGAAGCTCTGGATGCTGAGGCCCAAGAGGTGTGCCTCAAGGGTTCACGGGTGAAACTCGAAGCTCAAGAGGCATCTGGCAATATGGCACCCAAAGATCCCAATATGGCCACTGGAGTGGTGGTGACATAATGCCCAATAGTGATGCTCATGGGTGGCCGTACCAGGATGATTACCAGTGGGGCAATCTGAGAATTATACGGGGTACCATACCGAGCCTGGGAAGAGTAATGACACACAACGTCCTTTGGTCACTGTCTGAACTCTCGCTAGTATGGGTGAGTATGCACAGCAGCAGGGACCACTGCTGTGCTAGACAGAGGTTTGGTATGGAGATCCCAGTGCTGAGAAGCAGGGACTCCAGTATGTCTGAGGTGCAGAGGTACCTGGAGTGGTGGAATTCTGCCAATACTGACTGGCTCGGTGCTGAGGGTGGATTGCCGGGGATCTTGCCTGTATTGGTTGCTCTGGTGCTGGATGAGGTGTCAGTGACAGTACTGATACAGACTTATGTACTGGGAGTGCCTTTTTAGTGGAGTGCTTACTTGTGTCCTTTGGTGCTAGTGCTCATTGGATCTGTGGGCACGTCAACAGTACCTGCTGCTGTCGGTTTCTGAGAACTGTGGGTACCAGACTCAGACAGTCTTGGTCCAAAGATATCGAGCATGATGGAGATCACTTATGGCTATCTTGGGGCTCACTATTGGTGCTTCCCACTCTCTTCTTTGATGACTTGTGAGACAGGTCAGCAGCTTGCGTCAACTCACAGCCTTTAGCTATAGAGGGATTTGGGTCTGCCAGGTGACTTGTAGCATGGGTACTGAGAGGGTCTGAGAGCCACCTGCATGAAGATAATCTTGTCAGAGCTCTCTACCCTTATATGACCATGGCCCAAGTTACTGGCAGAAACCACATTTCTGCTGGATGTGGTCTTCCCTGAAGCAGAAAACACACTGGGAGTGCTTGTCTGCAACCAGGAGCGTTTCCTTGCAAGTGAGGCACTTCTTGAAGTCCAGTGAACCGGGCATACCTCACAGAGGGCAGGATCCCCAGTAAGGAAGAGAAAAGCAAGGGGGGAATAAATTTTTTTAAAAAAAGTAAAAAACCCCACAACGATACTAACCAACCATAGACATACAAATAGAAAGTAATGATCTAGCCAAGGCAGCTGCGAAGGAACTGAGGTGGGTTAGCCTGCGCACTGACTAGCCTCATGGCAGGGGATGGGAAAAGACAGCACGTTTGAGCCTAATAGACACTGCTACCAAAGTTCTCTGATCAGCAGCACAGGGATGCAAGCACACTTGTAGTGAAGCACCATGGATACTACTTGAAGAACGTATCTTAGATATGAACTTGCTCAAGTCAAAAAACTCCAAATTGCTTTTCATGTACTTTACCTGGTAGTTGCCACATCTCATACAGCAATGGATTTGACTATAAGGAGTTGACTGTTGTGATATGCTACTGGAAGATGATGTAAGAACTCCACAAGCTTGACAGTACCCAGCTAACCTCCTCTCATCTATGGTGCAATGAAGTGATGATGAACCAATCTGTAAAATAAGAACACATCAAATTTTAGCTACCTCGATTCTATGAATAATTATGGGCTTAATTCTGAGAAATGTTGAGCTTTCACAACTTCTATTTTAAGGAATGATCAATATTAAATAAAACACAAAAGAATTTTTTTTAAAAAATCAGTTAATCTTTCTTCTGTTCACATGTGCTCTTACCATTTCACTGACCAAGCAGACAGAAATGCCAATTTCATTATGATTTCATATTTGGATTTACAGTGGGGCAAGAAAATGTTTTTTAAATTGTGGAAGCATTTCTATCATTTTATTACATTTTCAGTAATACTGAAAGTTTCGTCCAAGCTGATCACTGATAAGATACACTTGCACATTCAACTAGTGACCATTTATTTCCCCCTTTTGCCTCCTCCCACAAGGGCTTTAGAAGAACTACAAAACTAAACGCAAATAAACAAACCCATATCCTAAAATGAATGAAATATTAAGATTTTAATTTTTAAAAAAATCAGAAGCTGGAAATGAAAAAGTGTTATGGATTTCTACAGCAATGTTAAGAACCACACTGCACATGTATCTCCTCTCACATATTTAAGAATGGTAAACAAGAGTGTTCTTGTTTACCATTCTTAAATATGTAGCTTAACATATTACTGTTACAATACCATAGAACACAGAGTGTGCTAAACAGCCAAAACATTACTACTGTGGAATTTTAAACTTCTGAATTTTCTAAATAATTTTAAACTAGTATAACTTTAGTACTGTATTAACACAATTTCTACCTTTAACCAACATCAGCTTTCCCTTTTTTAATAAGCTTCCTCTAACTAAGGTGACCAGATGTCCCAATTTTTGGGTCTTTTTCTTATATAGGCTCCTATTACCCCCATCCCCTGTCCCGATTTTTCACATTTGATGTCTGGTCACCTTACCTCCAACTCAGGTGTGGACAAACCCTTTGGCCTGAGGGCCACATCAAGGTTAAAAATTGTATAGAGGGCCAGGAAGCCTGGCCCTACCCCCTATCCGACCCCCTCAGAACTCTCAACCCATCCAACCTCCCCTGCTCCATGACTGCCTCCTTCTGAAACCTCCCACCCTAACTGTCCCCTCCCCCAGAACCCCACCCAGGCCCTCCTGCATCCTGTCCCGACCCCTATCTACACCCCTGCCTCCTAACAGATCCTGGGACTCCCTGCCCCTTACCCAAAGCCCAAGCCTGGCCCGGACTCCCTTACCACGCCACTCAGGCCCACCGGAGCTCGCAGCCCCATCCCCTTACAAAGCCACTCAGAGCGGCAGGAGCTCAGGCCCCGCCGGATGCGCTACCCGGCTGTAGCGGCGGACCAGAGAGCTGCTTGGCGTGCTGAGGCTGTGGGGGAGGTGGTGGGGAACAGCAGGGGAGGGGCAGGAGCAGCCTCCCCAGCTAGGAGCTCAGAGGCTGGTCAGGAAGGGCCCATGGGCTGAAGTTTGCCCACCCCTGCTCTAGGTGGCCGACAGAGACAAAGCTTCTGTTTAAAACAGAAGCCACACTAGTGGAGCTTATATCTTTTTTAAAAAAAGATTAAAATTCTACTACTATCTGGAGTGGACTGTAGTGTAAGATGTTTTAAAGAGACAGAAGAGAAAAAGTGAGTTGAGACTAGAACTTACATTTTGTTTAAATCCTAAAAGATATCTGAACAAAAAAAATTGTGGGTTTTTTTTGTTGTGGTTTTAAGTTTGTTGTTTTTGTATGAGAACAGTTTTAGCTAATTCTAGACAGAAATGCAAGGATTTAGTTGATGGAGATGACTTCTAACAATGGGATAAGCCACAAGTTTTTCTCTCGACTGCTGGAAATTCTATGACCTTTTGTAAAAGGGCACATTTGCCAATCAGATTTCTGGTAATAAAGTAAGATGAAATAATATCAACATATACAAGGCATGGTAAAAAGAGCTGAGCTGGATAGCCTCTTTCAGCCTATAAGACAATTTGTGACCTTTTTCCAGGATTCCTCCATCTCAATTCTGTTTTGGGGAACAATCCAAACAGATGGAAGTTTGCCTAACAATAGCCTGTCACCTTTTCAACTACAGGAGAAAATATGCAGAACAAAACTTTCCTCAGAATATTTGATGCTGAAGTGAGAAAGTCCACAGGGAAATACTCTTATATCACTGGCAAACAGTATTAAGAAGCGTGGAAATACAGGATTCTTCACAGTAAAGTTCTGGACTTTGAAAAATGGTTTTATAACACACAAATTTAAAATGGGAAATTATTGATCTTGAGCAGAGAAAAAAAGTCTTCAGCAAGCATTGCCAACCCAGAGACACAGCTATAGTATTGCTGCTCACTGCAAAGTTATTTCAGTCTATAGATCAATAGTTTTCCACTAAAAGCTCAATGTTCAGTGAATAGATACCAAATCAGAGAGATGACAACTGCTTTCTCCAAAAAAAAAAAAAAAAAAAGTTTCAGCAAGGGGAGAAATTTATAGAAAACTAAGTGAGTTGTCTGTCAGACCTGCAACTACACCTAAAAGAAACCATACCTGTCAAACTATTTTCTTTGGCCCACAGATACATATTCATTTTGAAGAGATACCATTTAAAAGAAGTGTTCTTGTTTGATTTTTTAGCAGAACATGACCTAATCTTTTTATGGCTATCTTTACACATACAAGAACACCACACTGTAACTGGAAAGAAGTCCTATATTTCACCCACTGACCCGATCATAAACATTTGGAATAGTTCTCTCAAAATCCTCAATGAGCACACAAATTTGCAGGCCATAGGCTAGTCAGTTATGTTCAAAACTGCATATATGGGGGACTGTTGCCTGCAAGAGTATGAAGGGAAAGGCATTTACACCACATTCACTACCATAGCATTTGAGTGTGTAAGAACTAAAGGGGCCTTAATACTATAAAACTGGTTTTATCCAACACAGATTTGAGACACCAGTGACCAGTGGAAGACCACTCAATTAACTTCAGGGAAACATGTCTCTGAAATTGCTGAAGCTTGAGTTTAAGCACTGTGTTAGTGGAGTTTTTATGCAGTTCTTAAAGAAAATATTAGTCTTTTAAGCTACATATAGTATGCTGGCTTTCAAGGAGATTCAGTTTCTAGACCTCTAATGCTTGAGCATAATGATCTAGCTTACCTTTGAAATCAATTCTTTTGTTCTAAAAAACTTCTCCTTGGCATTTTCATACACAGATGCATTTGTGGAGCCCTGCTGGAAGTAGACTGCCCCCAAATCATAACAGACCTGCAACAATCATTATTTGATATCAAACAGTAATAAACACATTTTAAGGTAAGTGTTTCAGGTTAATATTTTCACGGTAGAGAGACCGCACTGCCATATGTGTATGTGGTGTATTGAAAACTACTATTTTGGTTGTTTTTATAGTGCAAATATTTGTAATAAAAAATAAATACAAAGTTAGCACTGTACATTTTGTATTCTGTGTTGTAATTGAAATCAATATATTTGAAAAATGTAGAAAGACATCCAAAAATATTTAATACATTTCAATTCATATTCTACTGTTTAAAAGTGCAATTAAAACTGCAATTAATTGCCATTAAATACTTGAAAAGCAATTTTTTTGAGTTATTGTAGTTAACTCATGCAATTAAGTGACAGCCCTAATTCTATTATAACTTTCCATGTCAACATCAAGGCTCACATCTTCTCTTTTTTCTCTGAAGAAAAAAAGGGGGAAGTTGTGAGGGAAAGCATGAACAACAGTAGGTCTACAATGCTACATTTTTAATGTATTTTAAAAAACTGAAGTGACAAATAATCTTATTTGGATTGAGACACAAAGTTCAAATCGTAGAATGTTTAATTTAGACTGTAACAACACTTCAGTGACTTTCTCTAGAGAAAAAGAAAAGGAATATAAAAAGTTACAAGCTTTCAGTTTAGTTGTTAATGTACCTGGCATTGCATTTCCTCAGTACTGATTTTCAGTCCAGCTGTGGAACTCTCTGTTTCTCCATTCACCATACCAGGCTCCATGGCTAATAAATCCAGAGTTCTTATAGTATGGACATAAAGATCTTTGTTTAATTTAAGTGCTGCTTCTAGCACCAGGATTGAATCAGCAGCCTGCTCTTTCAGCTAAAATAATTTAAGTGCATTTTAAAAATCAAGTTATTCTCTTGTTGTTGAGTTTAAATTCACCTATTTTTTTTTTTTTAAAAAAAACAAACAAACCACACACCACATTCCTTACCTGTGTTACAGATACAATTGAAATTTTAATAGGGTAAAAAAGTTTAACATAGCATCTGTGCTTCCAAAATTCCCACAAAGTCAATGAGAGTATTTGGTACTTACTGAATGGTGGGTTGGATCCTTACTTTCACTGTCTATTCCACTTAATTTTTATATTTTGTTCAATTTGTACAGTAGAAAAACTTGTCAATTTCTTTTTGTCAGTTTCCCTTTTTGATTTTAGTCAGTTTCCAGCACATTAGCAAGTTATAATGTTTGGGTTGTAGACACCTCATCTGAATGATTCACTTTTTAAAAATAAACTATTTCCATTTGATTTTTTAAAAAAAAATGAAAGAAAAGGTAAAATAGCCTTTTTTTAGACCTAAATTTGGAGATATCTTGTTTTTACAAAATCTTATTTTTTGGCAAATTTTCACATAGGATCTTTTCCAGAATAAGGTTTCCTGAAGAATTAAAAAATGGTGAGACTTATCAGAAGGCTTAAATGTAAAACTATTTTCGTTTGCAGCACTGGATACATAATTATGTTTGCACAATTTTTATTTACTATTTGTTTATGAGACACTAGAAATTGGCTTTTAAAAAGCATTTTCCCATATCTGAAAGTCATAAAAAATAGTGGAAACAAACCACAGAAGAAATCAGTTCAACATAGTAATAAAAAGTTTTCATTTTCTTTTGAAAAAGTTTTCATAGCAATAAATTCAGGTGTGTCAACTATCACAAATTTGGAGAGTATTCTTTCTATCCCCCACAAAAAGTAGAACACATTATGTATCACTGGACTTATAGGTGAAAGCTAGATATATGAAGCATGTGTGATGAATTCTAAAAAAGAACCGAGAGCTTAAAGTAGGTACATGTATCTATTTTCCTTTTTCGCTACCATTCAGTTTCGAAGCATAAACATTCTCATGTAATTATCACTTTCACATGACTATACACCCCGCCTTTGTCTACTCAATTTGTGTGAACACACACACAATGTAAAGAATGTTTTCACTACACAAAGCAAAATTTTTCAACATTATCCAGAGATCAGTATCCATTGTAAAACAGTAGTGAAATAACAAAACAGAAAAACCCAGATATACAAAAGCATATTAATCAACATGATATCCCGTAAAAGACTGACGTTAAAATACTAAGGATGCAATATATATATTACACTGCACCTCTAGTAGTTAAACCCTTTGGTACATTCATGTCTGAAATCTAAACAAAAAAAAGGAAACACACTCACCACTTTTAAAATATTTTCTGTAAGTTCCTTTTCCTGTTGTATCTGATTCATTCTGAAGGAAAAGGGGGAAAAAAGATTTTTAGATGGCAAGTCTCATTCTTAATTATAGCACAAACCAACAACTATATTAATTAGAAATGTAGCCCAATCCCTTAAACACGGACAGTACTTTTGGGCTTCACAATTAATTAACATGCATTTGCAGGAACTCATGAATTGTTATTTTAAAATTACTGGGTATTTTAACTGATCTCTCCATAGAGAAACTTCCCATTAAATGATCAGTTTAGTCTCAGAAACAGGCATAGGAAGTTTTAAAAAAAATCTAATATGCATATAATGAGGATTTTTCTTAATACACAGCAAAGTATGCTACATGTCTAAAGTTAGAATCTCTCCTCTGTTTTACAGAAATACATAACTGCTTTTCATAAACAGACTTCCTGACTATAAAGCTGACACAGTATTTTGGCAATGCAATTTACAGGGATTTACAGTGTAAAAAAAAATCAATCCAAGAGGCAGTTTTTTAAAAATCCCTAAATATTTTGCTCAAAACAATTTGGATTTTTATATTTAAGTATACAAAATGACTAATGAAATAATCTGCAAGCTAATGAAGAAAACAAGCTTTATTCTTCCACATTAGTAATCCAATAGCTCAGTGGATTCTCAGTCTGACAGTCTGGAACAGTATGACCTGACTCATTTAACTAGCCTGGTATAAGTAAAGCCAGAGACTTAAAAATTTACCAAACAGACTAGACTGAGGCCTAAGCCTACTAGTCAGAGTGAAAAAAACACCTGCTCCCTTTCCTCCATGATTTCCCAAGTTCTCTGTCAGGCTGCACAGATCATATACAGTATAACTGGAAGATATTTAACAGACAAACATTTTTAAGATTTATTCTGAATACATTCATTTTCTGTGTTTTCCAAGAATACACTAGTTCTTAATTTTAATTGTCTATTGGCTATTAATGTGGAATCGTCAAACTGAAAATTCAGCTTCTGAACTACGACGGTCAGTAAATGTGATGTCAATAACACTCTGAAGAACATTTGCTGACTTACACACTTAACTGAGGTGGACCAGGTTTCACTTGTTTTACAGGAAAGCTACTTTGGACAATGGTCCTAATGGCCCTACAGGGGGAAAAAAGTGAAACCAAAATTTAAGTACAGAATCATTTGTTATTCTCATTAACGTGATATTCAAAGCACAATGCATGCTAAAAATACCCCTCAATTTAGATTATAATTTAGAAAACTGGTAACTTGGACACATTCTTCATAACGGTATTTAAGACATAAATCAGTAGCCACCACACTACAAACATCTATGTTTAATATTTTGTTACATGACAGCATATTTTGTTTCTAAGGCCTCTTCAGACCCAGCCACTTGTTGCACTCATCCAGGTGACCTCAGAAGTATAAGAGCAGATTATTATTATTATTAACACTATGCATTTAGTTTGAGATTTGTGTGTCATGTTGAGTTTGTATACCTCATGTAAATACAGAAAAGGAAACAAAGATTAAATTTAAACTGTTACACACATTTCAGTTTGCTATTTTTGTGCATGCATGTACACTCACCCCTACCAACGTCCATGAAAGACAGAAGTTCAACACTTTTCTGAACAGCCTAATTTGGAACCAATATTAAATTTAAATAGGATTAATTAACTTTTCTTTCTGTATTTGGCCTATGAAAATAGCTCAAAGGAGAGAGTTACTTTACCATCTGTTGTAGAGCAGTATAGCCATTGCAGTGGTTGGAGGTAAACTGGATAGGTCCATATCTACATGTTTAGTTCCCGGAGGAACTTTGCTAATGCATAGTAGTTCATTCAGCAACATATTCAGTACAGGAACAGACAAGCTAAAAAACAAGAAAAAGAGGATTGTACACTTCATGTAGAAGTCCTATTTCTAGCATGTTTAGATAAGACAGAACTAGTCACTGTGGGGCATACTACTTAAATTGATCCATAATTCTCCAGGAAAGCAAGAGTAATTTGCTCCTCTAGAACAGAGATTCCCACACACTGGTAAGTTCTTCCTCGTAAACTAGTGTAAGATCCTGCTCCCACAAAGTAAATGACAAAACTCTGCATTTTCTTCATTAGCTCGTAGTGTACCCCATAACAAGAAGCAACTATGTGCTACTTCTGTTTGCCTCATATTCAGTTGTGCACACTACCACACAATGGTTTAAGACTGGGGGGCTAGAGTGGCACACACTCAATTATAAGTTTAAACATATACAACACAGGTGACAGGCATCAGCTGCTACAATCACTGTCTTACTGTGATAAAACAGTATAGTTCCCTGAAAAGTCAGGAAAGCCCCACTCTAGGATTCTAAAGTTCAATGTTATGCAACTGAAAATACCATGGTTACTAATTCAGATTTTCCTGTAAGAGAACCAACTGAAGTTAAAGTAAATGACTAGTTTATGTACTCTCAGACTTCCGAAAAATACTACTACGTAATACACAGTAACATTCATGACAGCCCCAAAGCAACCAATTTCACATGCACATTTAGTAACTACAACCTGACTCACTCTGGAGTCCTGACCCAGTTTGAGAACCCCTGGAATATGCCAATGAAATCTCTTTAAAGGCAGCTGTGTAACCTAGCATAGGGAGTTGAAAACCCAAGATATGGATCCTGATTATGAAGCCTTAGGACAATCACACCCATAGTTATTCATGAATCAGTTTATAGGATGAGGGATCATATCTTAATTTCTCCCTATTAGAGAAAGATTTTAAATTAAAACAGGACCTGTGTAGAGGGACATAGTAAGTCTAGAGAGTCCTACACCAGCTGAAGGTTGTGTTGCATTAAGGAGAATTTTCAAAACTGGTCTCTATTTTTTGTAGCTGTGAATCTGAACCCTTGATAAATTGATTGCAAAAACCACATGAATACAAAGGTGTGCCTGCAAAACTGGAGACCCAGTTTGAAAGGTCAAGCATAATCAATGCTTTCCTATGTTCATCTTGACTTCTATAGTATATTTAGAATTAAATTGAAAATACATTTTTGCAGTAAAAGTATTATAGCTTATATATTATGGTTTTGATATCTAATCAGGACCATAAATAATATAATTAAAGTGTTACATAAATATAGAGACTTACAGGGGAGAACCTCATAACACTTTTACAGACATTAATTAAGCTTTACAACACTCCAACAGTACAAATATGTACTACACCCAACAGAGGAGGAAATTGAGTAACAAAAATTAACAAAGCTGGAAATTTAGACCCACGGACACTAACTCACAGGCCCCTGCTCTGTTCCTTACCCATTACCTGAAAATGTGGAATACACAAGGAAGCACCACTTATACATATTCAAACATCAGAAAGGAGAATAAGTAAGAAAGGAGAATAACTTGTTTATGAATACTGCATCCTACCTATCTAAAAAATAGTTTGAAGACTGCAAGCTTCTTTATGTCTTTATAAAGAAAGCATAATTTTCATACTATTTTAGCAAAATCAATTACTTCTACAAGACAGGGAAATTATGTGAATTTTTAGTTTTCTAGTGAACCTATTTGAAATCAATGACATTGTATGGCACCCAAGTGTTACAATAAGCTTTGAAAAGCTTACAATCCAACATTAAACAAATGTAATAAACAGTGAGAAGGTGGAGAAGGACAAAGGTTACTATAATAAGTGCATACAGTTACTTAGGTTAGGAATGTGAACATCTTATAGGATTTGCAATCTTTCATTTTAAAGTTACTATTACTGCTACTAATAATAATTCACTTGTGGGAGTTGCAACATCCCTGTTTATGGCCTTGCTTCCTTACATCATCAAGAGGCTTATTTTGCCTACTTATAAACATACAGAACTATTATAGTTGACTTAACTGTTAAATTCCTTCTTCCATCCCACACAAAACTTCCTTTCAAAATGCCTCAGTTAAAATACAGAATAGAATTTCCAACATGTTAAAAAACAAAACTACAATGTGTCTCAAACTCAAGATTTTCAACCTGAAATTTATAAGCAATACCTTTTCTCTAGTACATCCAAATCCCACTTTAAGTGGGCAGCAACTTTAAGAGCAAGAAGTTTTAAAATACGATTTCTCTTGTTATCAGATGGAGGCTGGACCTGGTTTTGCTCATTCACTGATGGCTTAGAAGCCTGCTCTAAAAACTGGACAATCAGTTGAACAGGTGGAGGATCTATAAACAGGAAAACACACACTTTTAGGCACAGAAATAAAACATGTCATATTGAAATAAAATTACAACCACGAATACTGAGCAGAGAATTTTCTTGGCATTTATACTATCATCTTTTTTGCATGACAGAGATTCTAACCTCAAATAACATCATGAGTTTTAACCCTGAATTTAGCGAAATTCTTAATAAAATAAACTTAGGTTAAATTATGATTTTGTCATGGCACCCAAATATTCTTCTTATGTATTTTCACTGTTGTGCACTACTGTTATTAGATCTCAACCAACACCAACCACCAGAGAAAGTATTCCCGTATTAAATGCATCTTGAGCACATCAACTATTAGCCAAGAGTAAAGAGTCTGGCAAATAGAAAGGTTAAAACCTGATTTTGAGCAGGGTTGAATGTAAAAACATAAGAATGGCCTTACTGAGGCAGAGCACTGTTTTATCTAGCCCAATGGTTCCCAAATTGGGGTTTACGAAATGTTACAGGGAGTTCTCAGGAAAAAATTCCTTAATGGCAGACAGAGCTTCAACAGCATGGGGCCAACAGCCTGGAGCCTTGGGGACTTCCAAGAGCAAAACAGATCAAAGCAAGCATATCTATCATACTGAGGAGATTTAAACTTCAGGATTCCTTTTACGAAATGGGAAGTGAGGTGGATATTTTTTGCTGTTTTTAAAATTAAATAGACAGCTAGTGTTGTTTTTTAAAATTATTACGAAGAACAAGTTTAAGCTTTGTTGTAATGTGCATTGTTTGCCTGGACTGCTCAAGACCTGAATGCTTGCGTAGGAGGAACTCTGAGTTGGCTTCTTAAATACCTTCATTCAGTTTCACATCTGATACTCCTTGATGAAACATAGGAGCCAGAGGCACCAGTATGGGGGGGCGACGAGGGTCATATGCCACCCCCGCATCAGCGCACCCCCCCATGGGTCCCTCCCCTTTTTTCCCCATAGCCCCCCCTTTTCTGGTGGTGCACCCCCAGGCTCCGGGGTGTGCGGGGGCTTTGCCTCTGATAGGAGCCTTGTCTTGTAACAGGCTTAATCAAAATTGATACTTTTGTAGCTTGTGAGTTCTTGGAAGAGTACTGCCACTTTCATAATCTAATAAAAATACTGTAATGATAAAGAATAATTAATAAATAGTATGTAATAAGCATGTCAAAAACAAATTTGGTATTTCCAAGATCACTGCTTTTATCATTTATGCTGAGGTAAGGGAGAGACTCCATGGAAATACACATTGTTAGAAGGGGCTTCACAAGACTTGACATTTAGTGAAAGGGGTTCAGGGGTTATTAAAGTTTGAGAACCACTGATCTAGCCGAATATCCTGTTTTCCGACAGTGGCCAATACCAAATGCTTTAAAGGGAATGAACAGAACAGGGTAATATCAAGTATCCATTCCCTATCATCCAATCCCTACTTCTGGTAGTCAGAGGCTTATGGACACCCAGAGCATTCAGTTGCATCCCTGAGCATGTTGGCTAAGAGATGCCAATGGACCTATCCCCCACAAATTTATCTAATTATTCTCTGAACCAATCATACTTTGGGCCTTCACAACGTCTCCTGGCAACAAGTTCCACAGGTTGACTGTACTGTGCGAAGAAATACTTCCTTTTGTTTGTTTTATACCTGTGCCTATTCATTTTAATTTCTTAAGGTCTTCAATAAAATGACTAATTGTTGTAGACTAACATTATTAGTCTAAAGTAACAATAAAAAATAAATATTTCAGTCTTCTTCCAAGACCTCTGAGGATCTTTTCCAGTACAGCCTCACTGGAATTAACATCCCAATAAAACAGACTTTTCCCTCATGGATAGCTTGGAATTTTGCTGGAAATAATCTGTTTCCACTTCTGCTTTTCCACATGCTATTTAGAGGTATGCAATTTTTTTTTAGAATTGTCAATTAATCTTTTTTTTAAAAAATGAGCATTAACTGCACACCTCTGGAGATGGGACTCCAGCATCAAGGCAGGGAGTGAGACATTGGCTGGATGAGGGGAACCGCTACCCATGGCACCATGTACAGCGGGGCACCGCTGCATGCCAGGGCAGGGGTGCTCTTCTTTCTGCCACCCTGCTCCACTGCTGCTCCTGCCTTCCCCTTGCCAACCCCCAATGGAGCCATCCTTGGCCAAGCTGCTCTGAACAGAGAGCCCTCCTTCTGTCTGCTGTGCAGAGAGGAAGACGAGGGGGCTGAAGCTAGGCTCCCGCTGCTCAACAGCAACTAGGTACATGGGTGTGGGTAGGGGGACACCCTGTCTGTTGAGGATGGCTCAGGAGCGAGTGCTGCTGGTGGAAAAAGAATTCAGGCTCCTGAGTGCTTTGCTTAAAGAGACAGCGCTTCCTGCACACACGCCCCCCCACCCTCCAAAAATACTGGCAAAAAATATTTACATAAATGGTATTCTATTGTTTAACAGTGCGATTAATCACAACTTTTTTTTAAATCTCACAATTATTTCTTTTAATCGTTTGACAGCTCTAATTCTGTGTTACAGAGTTCAAGTCAGGGGAAAGCAGTATTGAACTGATCGCTAATTTTTCCTGCAGCTTTGACTGCTTTTAGTATTCAAAAACTGGAAATGTTAACCTTTTCCTGTATTTTGTAAAATACAGGCAAACGCTGCTAATTAGACATTAAAAATTGTGAATGAATACTATCTAAATTAACAATGTAGATTGGGCATGTCATATTTAGTCTTTTGTGAAGATAATGGAACTTCAGCCATGGTCAGGGCCTTTGGTGCTACAAGAATACAAATAAATGACAAAAGTGAGAGGGTCCTGTGGCACCTTACAGACTAACAGACGTACCAGAGCAGGGGTAGGCAATCTATGGCACGTGCCAAAGGCAGCACGCAAGCTCATTTTCAGTGGCACTCACACTACCTGGGTCCTGGCCACCGGTCCAGGGGGCTCTGCATTTTAATTTGAATTTTAAGTGAAGCACTTTAAACATTTTAAAAACCTTATTTACTTTACATACAACAATAGTTTAGTTATACATTAGAGTCTTACAGAAAGAGACCTTCTAAAAGCGTTAAAATGTGTTACCAGCATGTGAAACCTTAAATCAGAGTGAATAAATGAAGACTTGGCACACCACTTCTGAAAGGCTGCCGATCCTTGTATTAGATTTGTCGGATGCAGTGGGTATTCATCCACGAAAGCTTATGCTCTAATAAATCTGTTAGTCTATAAGGTGTCACAGGACTCTGTCACTTTTGCAGATCCAGACTAACATGGCTACTCCTCTGATACACAGTTAATAACAGTATCTCAGAAGTTCTGATTCTAAACAGACAAGGTTTTACCAGCACAGTACATTTAGAAGGGCATGCAACTTAATTTCTTGAAACTAACAAAAGATTTTGAGTTAAACACATTTCAGGTACAAACCTGCTTAACTCCCTCTGATAATTTTTGTGGTTTCACTATCAAATTTTCTGTTTACAAAAAAAAATTCTTCTCCTATTGCTGTGTGAAAGGACCAAATGAAAAAAGGAAAATTGTGTAATGAAGTATCGTTAAATGAAACATTAAACAAAAAAATAAAAACCTAATTTATGCTGTCTACACTGGCACTTTTGTTGCTACAGCTTTTGTCTCTCAGGGGTGCGAAAAAACACTCTCCTGAATGACAAAAGTTTTAGTGACAAAGAGCACCAGTGTGGACAGCCATGGTCCCACTGAAGCACTTCCCCTTGTTGGAGGTGGTTTTATTTTGTCAGGAGAGATCAAGAGCGACCACACAGCACAGCTTACAATGGCACGGCTACAGCAGAACAGCTCCAATGTTGTAAGGTGCGCTGTGTAGCCTTAGCTGTTAGAATATTGGGTAATAAATTTTAGAACAGCAGTTTTGGTTATTCTTTTAAAATCTGTTTCATTACCACAAGTCAGTTTGCACTGAAGATCTATTTTCTCAGTTATGCTCAATTATGTGTTAATATTTAGTAACGGCATACAACACCACAGATGTGCATGCTTCTTTAGATAGATATTGCAGACATAAAGACTAACTCATAACTACTTAAAATATTTACTGTGTGTCACAGACCGTTCTTATAATGAGTAATCCCACTGTAGTCACTGGCAGTAAGCATTACATCCTGCAACATTTGCAAGATCTGTCCCTAAGTGGTAAATGACAAACATATTGCTAGAGAAATACCATCAGGCAAGTGGGTGAACAGATAGGCAGAGAAGAGATAGGACTGCATAAAAGATGGTTATGCAGTAGATAACCTAGCCTATCAATATGAATTTTTCTTGCCACCATTTTCACTACATGGGTCATCTGAGACACTGAAGAAAAAGGTGAGCTTTAAGGAGGAATCTGACAGAGACAAACAGCACAGCATATGGGCTCATGAAAGATATTCCTCATATAAGAAAAGTAAAGTATATAAGTGTTTGAGAAACACAAGCATATTATGATGAGGTCTTCAGAGAAGCACAAACAGTAACAAAAGAACATGAATACATTTTTTTCAGGTTTTAGCAAATATAAACAAACAGTATCCAAAAGTTCCATTTTCTATCTATACAGCATATGCAGCTAGTCTTCAGTTTGATGTCAAAATACTTCTAGAGGTAGCAATTATGTCCTTTTGCCTCCTGCAGCTGAGCTCATTGAAACCACTGGGCCATAAGATTGCCATCTATTGTGATTCAACTGGATACACAATCCTATATGCTGAAAGCCTTGCTGGTAGTTATCCCAAAAATTGATCCAGGTCTAGGATCACCACATTGCTTCCGCCTCAACATGCATGTAACAGGCATGTTACATGTAACAGGCAGGCTTCTTGCAGTACTTTAACGTTATTTATCATTTGTTCAATACCTTGAATGTGTATGGCACTTTATGAAACTAAACTAGCAGCAGGGCTGTGTCTAATATTTAAAATATAAATACAGACAAAATGAGCCATCAGCAGGTATGGAAAGAAAGGTTACAAATGTACTTGCTTTGGTAAGTTTGTGCACTTTCACATTGAGATGAAGAGATAGACAGCCTTGAGAAAATGAGGAAGGAAGGCAAGAAAAGGAAGACCAGAAATAGTGGAGACTGGATGCACGCATAGAACCAACAGAACATAAGAACACCCATACTGGGTCAGACCAGTGGTCCACATAGCTCAGTATATTCTCTCCTGACTGGGGCCAGTGCCTGGTGCTTTAAAGGACATGAACAGAACAGGGCAATTATCAAGTGATCCAGCCCCTGTTGTCAAGTCCCAGGTTCTGGCAATCAGAGGCTAGGGACACCCAAAGCATGCCATTCATTGACCTATCCTCTATGAACTTGGCCAATTCTTTTTTGAACCCAGGTATAGCTTTCACCTTCACAACATCCCCTGGCAACAAGTTCCACAGGTGGACAATGCACCGTGTGAAATACCTCCTTATGTTTGTTTTAAGCCCATTAATTTTATGGGGTGACCCAGGTTCTTGTGTTATTATGTAAAGGATTAATTAAACTTTCCTTATTCACTTTCTCCACACCATTCATGATTTTATAGACTTCTATCATATGCCCGGCTTAGTCATCTCTTTTCCAAACTGACACATTCCAGTCTTTTATAGTTGCTGTTATATAGTATAGTAGCTTATATAGTATATAGTTATACAGTATAGTATAGTCGCTTATATAGTAGCTGTTCCGTACTCCAAGTCATTTTTGTTGCCCTTTTCTATACCTTTTCCAATTCTAATTATTTTTTTGAGATAGGATGACCAGAACTGCAAGCAGTACTCAAGATGTGGATGTAACATGGATTCCTATAGTGGCATTACAATATTTTCAGTCTTACCCGCTCCTTGCCTAAAGTTCCTAACATTGTGGAAGCTTTTCTGACTGCTGCTGTACACGGAGCAGATGTTTTCAGGGAATGAATCACAATGACTCCAAGATCTCTTCCTTGGGCAGTAACAGCTAACTCAGACCCTATAATTTCGTATGTAAGGTGTGTTTTCCAACGTGCATTACTTTGCATTTATCAGCACTGGATATCACCTACCATTTTGCTGCCCAGTCACCCAGTTTTATAAGATCACTTTGTAACTCTTCAGTCAGCTACAGCCTTAATGATCCTAAGTAATTTTGTATGGTCTGCAAACTTCGCCACCTCGCTCTTTACCAAACCCTTTGTCACGTCATTGATGGAGACGCTGAACTGAGGGACTGGGACAGCGGGCCGGGAAGGACTCATCGAATTAGGAAGGATCTGCCCGGCCGCGGCACGTCCTGGCTCCTCATCACACAAAAGTCTAGACTCTAGTGGTTCCAAAACGACGCCAGCGCTGGAGAGCGCAGCCCGCCGACCAGCTTCGTTCAGCGGCCCCGCGCCCGAGGCCGGGCCAACCACCCGCTATCGCCTTTTTCTAGGCGGCGCGTCACAGCGGGGCACGCGCCGCTGGTCCCTCCGCAGCGCGTCGGGGGCGGGGCCCGCCGGAGCTCAGCTCCCGCGCGAGCCCAACGGCCGCCCCCGTCACTTCACGGGAGACACCGAGCAACCCCCTCCAGCAGCCGCCCCCAAGACATCGACCACTCCCCTCCCCAGGCCGCCGGCCGGCCCCGCGGCCCCCGCCGGCCGGCCCCGCGGCCCCCGCCGGTGCTCACCAGGGCAGGGCTTGTTCAGGTGCGTCTCCAGCAGCGCTTCCTCCAGCAGGAACTCGAACCAGGAGGTCTGCGGCGGGGTGCAAGGCCGGCTGGAAGTGGCTGCTTCCCGGTCAGCGGCCTCGGCGCTCATGGTGCTTGCTCGGCTCTGCCCCGCGGCGGCCGCTGGCTGAGACCCACGGCGGCGTGCGGAGGTTTGAAGTCGCCTCGCGGCCCGTTGGTGGTTCGCTTTGCTCTCTGCAGCCCCGCCCCCTTCCGAAGGAGGCTACGTAACAAGATGGCCGCCGCGGAGGCTCCTCCTGGAGCGAGGAAGGCTCCGTTTTGCTCCGCCCCATTCAGCGCCTCCGGCCTCTCAGGGAGCGGCTGGGGCTCGGCCGGTGGCTCCGCCCCCTCAGCTCACGTCTACACACTAAACCCTGCGGCGGTCGAGTGAGTTCTCCAGGCAGCTTATTCTCTCCATTCTGCCACCAGTAACGTTTGAGCCCTCCCCTATGGGAGGGAGGAAGGAAAAGGGGAGACTTTAGAACAGGGGCGGCCAACCTGAGCCTGAGAAGGAGCCAGAATTTATGAACATACATTGGCAAAGAATCACAATAATATATCAGCAGCCCCTCTCGGTTCCCCTCCCAAGCTCTGGCACCCTGTCCATCAGCTCCTCCCTCCCCTTCCCAGGAGTGGTGGAGGGGGGGTACGAAGTCACAGCAAACTCAGGGGTGGGAGGTGATGGGAAGAGGGGCAGGGGGCAGGGCCTGTGACACTGGAAAGTTGGCATCTATGGCTCCAGTGCCAGAGTTGGTGCCTATACAAGGAGCAGCATATTAGCTTCTGAAGAGCCGCATGTGGCTCCGGAACCACAGGTTAGCCACCCCTGCTTTAGAACAAATGTAGGGTTCAGCAACCAGAAATGACAAATATAGAGGGCACCTGCCTTAGTTTAGCAAATGGCTTGGTTGTGGGACAATTTCAGGATGTTTGGAGGCTGCTGAACACATTGCCACAGCCCTGCTGTGTTTCCCTAAGGCTGGGGCACTGACTAATGAATAACTTTGGAAATGTCAGTGCAACTGGAAGCAAGCAGCTCTCCCCTGTTCATCTTATAGACAGTCCTGCTTGTGTGCAAGCTTGGCAGAAAGGTAGCAGTAGGATGCAGGGGGTGACTATAGCAAAGCATATGGGCAATAAGTAAAACATATTATTTGTAGTCCATTAGCACCATGCACCCCCTAAAAGCAGGGTGCCATTTTTGGGCTAGGTACTGGTTAAACATCTTAAAACACTGTAAGCTCCTTGCAGTGGAGGCTATTTAAATAAACAAGACCAAGAGTGGGAGAGAAAATGGGGGTGAAACAACTGGCTCAAAGTCACACAGCTGTGTAGTGACAGAGCAGACAATAGAAGCCTGGTCTCCTAAAGTCCAGTCTAGTGCCTTATGCACCAGGCCATGGTAAGAATGTTTTTTAGTGCGTCAGTTGTTTAGTTTCCTATAATGAGCAGCCCAAAATTCCTGTTTGTGAAATTGTGTATCTGAGCATTTTACTTTCTGTATCAAAAGATGAATGCATGAATCGGATCTTGATGTTAAGGTAAAATCGTTCACTGTTCTTCTCATTCCTCGGTCAGACTTCAAGAATATGGATGCAAAGCAGGAAGATTTTTTCATGGGCAATAATGATGTTTATAAAATAAAATGCACTTTTCAGTTCCATAACCTCAGGCTTTCTTTGTACCAGACAAGTGGAGCAGTTTAAATTTATTTTAAAAATTGATCTAGACAAATCCATGCAAACCCCTAATGTAAGGGCATTGAAACTGTTTTGATCTTTGCTTATATTAATTTAGCAGTACATCACTCTTATTTCCTCTTCTAAAAAAATTACCCTTTGTCACACTTTTAAACACATTAAATAATTGTTGAACCTTTCACAGGAGTACAATGTTAGCGCCCAAGACCTGGAAATATTCCAGTGCAGGTATTTTCAGTGGTAGGTAGAGTTGCCAACTTTTAATTGCAGAAAACTAAACACCCTTGACCTGCCCCTTCTCTGAGGCCTCAGCCCCGCTCACTCCATTCCCCCCACCCCCACCCCCACCCTCCATCGCTTGCTCTCCCCAACGCTCTCACTTGCTTATTTTCACTGGGAAGGGGGTTCAAGGGTATGGGTGGTGAGGGCTCTGGCTAGGGGTGCAGGCTCCAGGGTGGGGCCAGGGATGAGGGGTTTGGGGTACAGGAGGGCGCTCTGGGTTGGGGGCCAAGGCGTTCAGAGTGCAGGAAGTGGTTCAGGGCTGGGGCAGAGGATTGGGATGCCGGGGGGGAGTTGTACAGGAGGCAGTTCAAAGCTAGGGCAGGGGGTTAGGGCACAGGAAGGGGCTTGTGGTATGGGCTCTGGGTGACGCTGGCCTCAGGCAGCTCCCAGGAAGTGGTGGTATGACCTTGCGACTCCTTGGCAGGGGGCAGCCAGAGGGCTCTATCCACTGCCCCTACCCGCAGGTGATACCTCCGCAGCTCCCATTTGCTGCAGTTCCTGGCCCATGGGAGCTGCGGAGCCAGCACTTGGGGTGGTGCCTGCAGGTGGGGGCACCGCCCTGAGTACCCTGGCCACTCCACCACCCAGGCGCCACAGAGGTATGCTGGCCACTTCCCAGGGGCCACGCAGAGGCAGGGATGGAGCTAACTTGCCATGTTGGCGCTACAGCCAATACGAGTTTTAGCAGCACGGTCAAAACCCAGCCTCCTGGCAACCCTAGGAGGTGAGCAAATCCTATCTTATCAAATTCCTATGTAATATCTATAGAAATACATAAAAAGCCTATATTAACGCATGTTAGGCTTGTAAAGTCAAGCACTCAAAAATTAGGAAATGCCAAAATTAAAGTTTCCCATGCAACTTTAATTAGGACCCTTGTACATATATATTACTCTATAGCCTAAAGGCATGGTTGCATACTATTTTTTCCCTCAGGATACTTTATTCAATGTCCAGGAAGAATGGTGCTTGTTAAATGAATGTGGGTTATGCAACAAGGAGTGTTTGTCTATAAGCTCTCTATTTCATTCATTGCAAAAGATGGAAGTATGTAGTAAATGAGGGAGAGGTTGCAGGAAGAGAAAAGATGATCTCATAGTTAAGATATTTGAATGTTGTTCTGAACAACAGGATTCTATCCCTGCCTCTGCCACAGCATTCCTCTGTGATCGTGGGTAAGATGTTTAAACCAAAATTTTCACTCAGATGGTCATAAACTGTACATTCATTTTCTGGATGCTCAATGAGAGCCTCTAGGACTGGATTTCCAAGTGCTACGTAATATTACTTTTAGAAAGTAGGCCCAGATGTCTCACATTTAGCAAAATAGGGATCCTGCAGGGGGGAGAAAACATAATGAGACCTCTTGTTAATCACACCAGGAAACAGTATTAAGGTTCCTAGCTGTAATTTCCTGATCTTGCAAGTTTAAGCTCTTGTAAAACAGATTTTGTATTAAAAAAATCCACTAGTTTCAGCTATTTGCTAAACAGCTGAATATTATCTGCTAGCAGTAGAAATGTGCTGTACTCTGCTATATGTGAAATAATGAGAGACAAGGCCCTTCTTCCTTCCATACCCACCTTTGTCTAGCATTTGGAAGGAAGCAGCACTGGTACTGTTCAGTGCTTTCACCATATGACCCTTCTCTTCCATTGGACTCTATCTACTGTTCCCTTGCACCTTCACTGATCCTAGCGAAAAAAATATACTGCTAGCTAACTTTCCTAAGCTATGCATGTATGTGTAGAACCGGTAAAACACTGGCAGACTTTAGTTGCATTATAATATCCAGTCCAGATGGAGGACAGATAATGCAGACTACTCTCCCACACCCTTCAGTCAGTAGTGCACTGAACACCTCAAATACATCTCTTTCTTGTTGAAGACATAATGCACCAATGATAATCCTGAAAATCTTTACTAAACTTCAAGTACAAAAGAGTGATAGGTGTGACAAAAATTTATATACAATATCTACAGCAGGAATCGGCAACCTTTCAAAAGTGGTGTGCTGAGTCTTCATTTATTCACTCTAATTTAAGGTTTTGCGTGCCAGTAATACATTTTAACGTTTTTAGAATGTCTTTTTCTATAAATCTATAATATATAACTAAACTATTATTGTATGTAAAGTAAATAAGGTTTTTAAAAATGTTTAAGAAGCTTCATTTAAAATCAAATTAAAATGCAGAGCCCCCCAAATTGGTGGCTAGGACCCAGGCAGTGTGAGTGTCACTGAAAATCAGCTCCTGTGCCGCAATTAGCACTTGTGCCATAGGTTTCCTACCCCTGATCTACAGTATAATTTAATTGAATGTATTCAGTACAAGACTCAAGAAGCAGATAACCTTACTGAAATTTTGAGGTTCAGTATCTTTCATTTATAGCACAACATGTATGTGTTCCAGGAGTATAAAATAGCTATTACAATTACTAGTTTCTTACAAAAAGGTAATACAGTTATCTTTTAGTAAGTAGGGAAGACCTTTCATTATGCCAAACATGACAATACATTGTATGGTTGCTATGATCAATGACTTTGCATGAACAAATCAGTATCTGTCCTTCATAAAGGAATGAGTCATGGTTTGAGTTGCTATCTTGTTTTCTCTACTGCATAGTACCTAGCTGATAAATATCAACATTTTAAACATGGTTTATATGAAGAATGACGTACTAATTAAGTACATTTTTTATTTAGTTGATAGATTTTTTCAGTGAAGCATGTCTCAGAATATTTGTATTAAAACAGTTATTGTATTTCTCAAAACCTCTCTTATTTTAAATAGAGTATTCTCACTGTAGCTCCACTTCTCATAGATCAGACATGAAAGTCAGGCACAGTGATGGAAGGTCTAATTTTAAAGCAGTATTTTATGGCTATACATCACATTTACATAGAATTGGTTAGACTAAAAATCAGGCTTCATATATAAATGTTATGGTATTAATTAAATCATTAAAATGAGTATAAAATAACTTAATACATAGGTAATAGCGTTAAAGTATTTTACAAACACTAGCTGATCCTTACACATCCACCCTATGAAGTGGGTATGGTCCCCAGTTTACAAAGAGAAACTGCTTCATGTGACTTGCCTCCTGCCATGGGAGCTAGTGTCAAAGCCAGGATTAAATCCCAGGAGTTCCTGACACCGATCCCATGCTCAAACCATCACTTCTCTCAAGAGGCATGTGGTAGCAGCTCACTTTAGCTATCACATTCAATTAGAGTGTGTGTGTGGAAGGGGAAGTTGGAAAATAAACAACTTACCTAGCATATTGTTTCTAACCTTGTAACACATCTTTCCTAAGTGTGTGATCAACAGTGTAGCAATGTAACATGTATAAATCCATTCTGCAAGCCAGCGAAGTGTTTATACACTATATAGAAAGACATTCTGTGCTTCTTTCCACTATCTCCAAGTTTTTACTTTGTGTGATCCCATCCCAAAGGGCCTTAAGTTAAAGGTCTGGACAATGTTTATAAGGGTGTGCACGCTGTGGGAGAGAAAGGAAATAAGAGAAGCGGACAACTATCAATGAAAGAAAGAAAAATAATGTTTTATATTTAACATCTATAATTATAGTTGTGATTTTACAGTCCAACATGTTTGCAATTTATAAAAATCTCACCACCAGTATCAACCAGTAAGACCAAGAAGAAAATAACTAAAATATTTGCATCAGGATGTTTGTAATAAATCACTAAATAAATAAGATGAGGAAGACTTGTAGCACCTTAGAGACTAACCAGTTTATTTCAGCATAATTTTTTGTGGGCTATAGCCCACTTCATCGGATGCATCTGATGAAGTGGGCTATAGCCCATGGAAGCTTATGCTGAAATAAACTGGTTAGTCTCTAAGGTGCTACAAGTCTTCCTCGTCTTATTTACGGATACAGGCTAACACGGCTGCTAATCTTAAACCTGTCACTAAGTAAAGGTATTTCATAAAGTTATTCCTATGCTATGAAAGTCCTACATTTCAAAGTATTCAAGAAAATTCACACATTAAAAAACCTTTATATTTCTAACTATCTATTTATATAGTATATACAGAAAGATTCTGCATTTAGACTGTCACTTAAGGGAAAGGTGAGTGATTCATATGAAATGCCTGACTCAATAAATAAGTTATTTATTTAGCCAATTAGAAACAGTTTAGCATCTTATACAAACACTAAGTAGAGTCCATATCACACCAATGTGTTGGATTCCCATCTCTCCATTTACAAGTGTTCATTTGAAAGTGCATAGAGTTCTTTAAGCTTGTCAAAGTTTGATCCCCGCTCATAGAGGTCATCATAGTTTAGATCTTCATCAACACTGGAGGAGTCTAAGGAACTAAGGCTCCCTGCCAGAGAACACTGCCCTTCTAAGCAGTAAAAGTGAACAGTGTCTGCTGGAAGACTATTTAGATCATTGTCTGCATTGTATATTATTTGAGACACGTATTCCTTGAAGTCTGAAATACTGGTGACTGAAGAATTTGAGTCTCTTTGATGTGAGTGTTTTGTAAATGGGTCTCTCTCTGGACAAGGATGCATCTTGAAGTGTGGAGCAGTGGTTTCTGAGCAGAATTGGGGGATGCTTTGCAGAGGTTTCTTTAATTCGTCTATATCATAAGCAGTCTGAAACATATTTATGCAAACATTAAAGAGACATGTACAACACAAAGCAAATGCCCTAAACAGCAAGCAGTGGGCTTTTTTTAAACTCACAAATGAAGCAGAGTATAGGAGGTCTTCGCAGATTGAAGAAAAGAGAGAATTTGAAAAGGGATGACGCCTTCAGATTAGACAAAATCTCTGTGAATACTGACAGTTTTTGGCCACAAACAAATATGCGCAACATTATGTGCAAATTCAGAAAAGTGGAAGGTAGATATGGCTGTAAATGGTCCTCCACTTCAAAGTCATTATGTCAACTCATGAGACTTGACACGGCACACCTCATGTCAAGTCAGAATGAAAAAGGTTAAAAGTTTTCCAACCCCCTCCCTGACAATATTTACCCCAGGCGAGTATCTGGGATACCTGTAATCACCATTTCCCTTTTCAAAAGTGAAGTATTTAAAATAGAGTAAAGATTTTTACAGATACAAGGTGGGTGAGGTAATATCTTTTATTGGGGCAACTTCTGTTGGTAAAAGAGACAAGAATGACAACAAGCCCTACAAGCCAAGGATGGTTTTGATGGATTATCCCCACCTGGTCCTCCACTGCTTGTAAGGATGGTGGCTGTAAGGGAGGGCTTGGAAGAAGGAGGTACAAATTTAAGGGCTTGTCTACGTAGGGATAAAGCCTAGAATAGCTATTCCACATTAGTTCATGTGGACATTCTTACTCCACACTAAAGGTAGATCTACACTGTAGCTGGGAGATGCAATTCCCAGCTCAGAGAGAGGTACACACACTAGTTATGCTCAAACTAGGAAGCTAAAAATAGGAGTGTGGCTGTGGTGGCATGGTTGGTGGCTCATGCTAGCCACCTGAGCATGTACCTAGAATACTGGACAGGGTTGTACTCTATGGGATAGTCTGAACTACTGCCCATGCTGCCATGATGACATGGCTATTTTTAGTGCATTAGCTCAAGTAAAACTTTCCAAAATGTGTTAATCTAAACCACACAAAGCGCTCTTCAGGCTTGTCTGCAAGGCGATTTAGCACATGGCAAGCTGGGGCATGAATCGACAGTGCACTAGCCCACCATGCATAAACTGACTGTGGACCTGTGACTACACTAGAAGTTCCACCGTGCTCTGACAGCAAGAGGTTAAAGTGTCCTATAGAAGTTTCAGTGTGTGGAAGCAGGCAAGTAGTGCAGACAAGCCGTTAGTGTAGAATAAGTAGGGAGTTAGTGTGGAATAGCTATTCCAGGCTTTAAATTATTCCCATAGTAATTTCTCACTAACTTCCCTGCAAATTTCCCATGTAGACAAGCCCTAAGGTAACTTCAGGAACCCACAAGAAGCTGCTAGGGAAACTTGTATGCCCCACTGATCTTTACACCTGAATGAATTGATCTATTTGAGCCAAAGAAATATTTTTCCTCCTTTAAAACATGAAATATCCTGGATAGGATCCAGCTAAATGAGAGGAAAAAAGCAAGCTATGCACACTTGTTAGAATTCTTCTCAGACACTATCATAGAGACATCATAGCAAACAGAGTTTGAAAAGTCCCAAAGTAAGAGTGAAGTAATTACTCCCATGATACTTTTGCCTACATAAATTCCTTGCTGTTGTTGTTATTGGGTAGTGTTCATCTGTGTGGGAGAAACAATTTCAATGTTCCCTTTTTCTCACAGGTTGTTACACTAAGTGCAAGGTGCTTTAATACACAACAGCCTGGCTCCAGGAGATTCAGATCTGAGGGCTTGGTTACACTGGCACTTTATAGTGCTATAAAGCCACCAGGAGCGCTGTAACCTACTACCCGTCCAGACTGGCGAGGCATGTAGAGCGCTATAAGTCCGTGGCTATACCGGTCCTGGTAATCCTCCTTGCCAGAGGATTAACAGCTGTAGCGTATTGGGTGCTATGCTTTAGCTCCAGTGTAAACGGGTAGTAACAATACAGCACTTTGAGTGATCTCTGGAAATGTCCCTAAGCAATTTAAGCCAATTAACCTCTCTTCCCTTTGTTTTGAACTTGGCTGGAGGAATCCGGAAGTACGTTTTCAGAGCTTATCTGTAACTCGGTAAATCAACAATGCAAATGTTTACCTTGAGAGTGAGTGAGAAGCAGAAGGTTAGTAGGCTTTGCATTTCAAAGACAGTTTGCTGACACTCTCAGCATGCCAAAAATCCACTTGCTCTCTCCCTCCGCATACACACAACACGCTCCCCCTCACCCCACTCATTTGAAAAGCATGTTGCACCCAGCTGAATGCTGGGATAGCTGCCCATAATGCACCACTCCCGTGCCGCTGCAAGTGCCGCAAATGTGGCCACGCCAGTGTGGTTGTGGCTGAGAGTGTGGACATGCTGGAGTGCTATCCCTGGAGCTGTATCTGAAGGCAGGTATAACCAAAACCGCTATAAAGCTGTAAGTGTAACCAAGCTCTAAAACAAGACATGTCATTAGAGAAAAAATTTGAAGGTGGGGTTGGGTCACGGAAGAAGAGAGTTATGTGAGCAAGATCATCTGGGTGCTTCAGCTAGTAGCACATATGTCTTGAAAAGTTCCACACATTATTCGTTTTCTTATTTTCTCAATATACTGTTTATTTAGTAGAAAGATGAGAGAGCCATTTGGGTCTGGATTGCTTTGTGTTTAAAATATTGTCAAGATGCTGTACCATACCTGGTCATGTTCTCCCCCTCCTTCCTCATTATAATTGAACACATTTTCTCTAACGTCCTCCCAGCTTTCATGTTCTTCAGGAATGTGATAAACTCCTCCTTTCCGAAACCCTGATCTCCCCCACTGACTCCACACTGTATAAGAGACTAACAGAGCTGGAACAAACAGATGCATATATTATGTGGCCTCTACCCTCCTGCGAAATGTAATCACATTTGAAAACAATCTGAGAAAAATTAGCATTTAATAATTTAATATCCACATTCCCAGGTAAGAAATGCATTGTTTAAACCCCAGGATCCATTAACATAAGTACACTCTCAAGGAAGGTAATGAATCATCTATATGTTACATCATAAACTTCATTAAAAGGGTATTTTACTTACCTACAGGAATCCATTAGGACATTTAAATAGAAGGCATTTTGGCCATTCTCTGGCCTTTCACCAATCCTGAGTAAATAAGATACCCAAAGTAAGTAAAACACTGTTTTAATGAAGATAACAAATGTAATATAATCATTTGAGTCATTACTTTTCTGAGATATGTACACTGTTTTAATTATTAATATGGGGAGTTGACAATTTTATTAGGAGAGAGAAACTAAGCAATCGGTTTATAATAAAATTTAGTTTTTGTAGCACTTTTAATAGTCCTAAACACTATGGTTATCCCTGAATCTTCTTTAAAAGAAATGACATTAGAGCATCAGTTTATACCTGGAACTTGAACCAGAAACAAGGAGAAGGGACGTGTTATCTTAAGGAAGTACTTGTAGGGGTGCAGCACTGGATAAGAGCCCAGATTCTAGAACTTTAATCTTTGGCCATGAATACAGTCAGGAAAAATAAAAAATACAACTCTCTCTTTGTTCCTTTCTAAATGAGTGATACGGAAGCGACCATAGTCTGTGGAAGTTTAGTGGCCACATAAAGCCACCAACAAATTTAGGATTTTAACCACTAGGTGCCAGGGAGTGAAACAGAGAGTGATGAGGTACAACACGAAAGTCTGGGAAGCAGCGGGGAGAGAGAAACGGCCAACAAAGAGGACCAAAAGTGAGATGGTCCTATGACCACACTAAACAGAACTTTATATACTGAATCTAAGCTCATTTCACCTTAGTCCACCAGGATCTACTCAGACATTTCTATTCCAACTGCAGTTGTAGGAGGCATAATTCAAATGTAACACATCAGCTCTTTGTGCTGACAGGGTTTTGGGATAACAGTTTGAGCCTGAAATAGGATGCCTCTCCCAGAATGTGTTTACACTGCAATAAAACACACCAACAGCTGGCCCATGTCAGCTGACTTGAGTTTGCAGGGCTCAGGCTGTGGGGCTATAAAACTGCAGTGTAGACATTTGGGGTCATCCTGGAGCTTGGGCTCTGGGACCCTGTGCGGAGGTAGGGTCCCAGAGCTGAGGCTCCAGCCCACGCCTGAACTTTTACACTGCAGTTCTATAGCCCTGCGAGCCCAAGTTAGCTGAAATGGGCCAACTGCAGGTGTGTTATTACAGTGTAGACACCCCAGGATCCTGGCTGGGGCAGGCCACAGGTTCCCCTTCCTCCTGTTTAAAAAAGAGAGTCTCCTACTATTTTCCTAACTTGTGCAAAAAAAGCACACAAGGGGCCAAACATTTGTGTGCTTATTCACACCAGTCCAGATATTGAACAAACCCCAATGACCTCAATGTATTGATAGAAATGTAAATGAGCACACACTTTAACAACAGTCTGAA
This sequence comes from Dermatemys mawii, assembly GCA_007922305.1. Taxonomy (NCBI): domain Eukaryota; kingdom Metazoa; phylum Chordata; order Testudines; family Dermatemydidae; genus Dermatemys; species Dermatemys mawii. The sequence continues at coordinate 17,885,707 of ML677365.1, forward strand.
CTAGAGCTGGTCAGGAGTTTTTCCACTGACCTTTTTTTTCTTTCTTGGTCAGAAAATGCCAATTTGTCAAAATGGTAGCAGTATTGAATCAGATCAGGAATAACCTGGGTTTCCCATATCCCCAATCAGTGTCCTAACCAGAGGGATATTAGCTATTCTGGTTTTGGTAGAGGGGTCTCCTTCCCCCCCACCCTGCCAAAAAAAATGTCAAACGGCTTCAGTTTTGCCTCACTGTGGAAAGGAAAATATTTTCAATTTCAACATTTTTCATAGGACAGGAGAACCATTTCCCACCAAGCCCTGGCTAATATTGGATAGGTTGAACATACAGCCATGTATGTATAATATACTCAAATATCAGCTAATCTGTACTGAAAATATATATAACATATATACAACTTTTATATTGATTGCCTCTCTTTATGACGCACCCTTCATACATTGCTTGTCTGCTTACAGTATAAGCTCTTTAGGGAAGAGTCTGTGCCTTTCTATGAATGTGAACAGTGCCTACCACATTGTAGGTTCTGCTAGAATACCAATAATGTGACAACAACAACATGGGAATTTGGGGCAGTTCAAGCTTGGAGGTGAAAATAGCTCTACATGCAGTCTTGGGCCTTGCAGCTATGTGCACCTGGGGAAGCTTTGGCGGGGTGGCTGGTGGTGGAAGAGAATGGAAGGGGAATTTAGTTTTATTTGAACCAATCCTGAAGCCAGTGAACTGCAATTATGTGATAATGACTTTCAGCTGTTACTATCCTAAGCTGAATTTGAACTGGTGACTCATCGCAGAAGTAAAAGGCTCTCTCTCATAAGTGGCAGTGTCTTTGTTTCAATTGTGTAACACATAATGTGAAAATAAATTTAAAATATTTGCTTTCCTACCTAGAAAGACAAGGAGGCACATGCTGATTGCCAAGATTGAGCCAGAGCTGAGTCCAACTGGTTTTCCTGCTTTCACCTGGCTGATTTCACACCACCTTCCTTTATAGCGATCAGGACACTGGCAGACAAATTTGTCCTGGGAATGTGCCACACAGGTACCCCCATTCCTACAGTTCCAGAGCCCACAGGGTGTAGTGGTGCAGTGTTTAAGACCTGTAAGATTATCCATCACTTCTACTTTGCCAGTTGGGCACCTGAATGATGAAACCAACAGATTATTTTGGGTGCTGATGATGACAGAAACAGCATGCTGCCTTGTAAATGCTGTGCAGTGAAAACTTCAGTAATTCCAGTTTGCTACTTACATGTTTCTAAAACCTATAATAAAAGCTTTTAAAGAAAATAAAAAACAATCTGCAGGACCTTATGTAAAAAGAGAGAGGGTCCCAGATGATCACGTCTCATTCCCACAGGAAAAACAAAAGGTAAGTGTACCTGCATTCATGCCGTCTCCACAAGTCTACACAATGGAAAGGACTGTGACAGGGCTGACTGCGGCAAGCATTGGAATGGCAGCCAATGGTGACGCCTTGCTGTTTCAGAATTAAGCTGAACTCTGTGCTTTTGCCATCCCCAAGAAGAGGCTGACCGTTCAGCTGGACATCACGCATGCAACCTACATAAGCAGAAAAGCACAAAGACAGAAACGTACAGTTTTCCTCACAAACCCTCTCAAAGCATACTGCATTGTAAAGTTCTCTAAACATCTTTGAGGACTTGTTTCATTACCAGAACGATCGCAGTTTGCATGCAAAACAGTCTGATCAAAGGATAAGAGTTAAGTAACGCAAACACTATTTTACTAGTGGTCAAGATTCCTTTGGACATGTGCGCCTGTGTTCATGCTGGCTGGCCCTGCACAGCATTATAGCACTCTTTCAGCAGAGTTCAACAGAGTTGAAGCTGTGAAGCAGGTGATTTGATTGGGGCTCCCTTCACCCACCCTGCTGCACGCTGAGTAGGGAGCATGAGGGGAACCCAGATGCAAGTGACTGCTTTCTACTTTGCCCAAAACTTGACAGACAGAGCTCTACCTCCATCCAGCCCAGCCAAGAGAGTAGGGGTAGTGAAATTCTGTGCAGAACTTCCCACTTCACACCCTGCAATAAATATTTTAATATGGATCCTCCTCTCTCCTCCCGTCCCCTCCCCTCCCCTCCCCTCAGGCGTGGGCAGGGAAGTGGTTGGGACAATCTCAGTGTTGTTCTCCTCCCTCCAGGCCCAGAGAGCAGGGATTGGAATGCCACTAATTCTTGCTTTATTCTGCCATCTACAGTGGGAAATATATATATAAAAAATTTACAACAATACTAGGGCATGATTTGGTGAACAGAGGGCAAGGCACTAGCTCTGAATTTCCAGCCAGAAGCCAGATCCGGCATTCCAGGGACACTCCAACCTTCGGTGGATATGTTTATGTGGGGCCTGGAGTCTCATTATTCCCTAACATGTTATTTCCGTGGTTCATGTGTCACCTACCTTGGAAATCACTCTCTGAATGGTTAGGAAGGCGGTTTCCTAGCACGATGCTTGTCAAATCCATTTCAAACCATCTGTTTGCACCCCCAAAGGAGGTCACTTCACGATCCCCTCCGCCATTATTAACACGCAAAGTAAACTCATTGTTATAGCACTCCATAGTCAGCAGAACCCACTGGCCGTTGTCTATGCGTAATGTGTTCAGTCTCAGATGCTGCTCTTTGTCCCCCAAATTGAAATTAACACCAAAATGTCCATCAATCACCTACAGGAACACAGGGCAAGAGACCTTTAATAATGTTCATACTTATACCAGGAATACGTGTCCAAACATCAGTATATAAGCCAAAATTCTAGTCAGTGGGAAGTGTTCCCTGCATGGCCAAGCAGCACTGCACTAGCTGCATTTATTTCTAAGGAAAGACAGAACTTTTATGAATGAGAATTGTTACTCAAAGGGGCAAACCCGGACCTGATTCCTTTGAGGAACAGGCCCTTTAAATATTCAGAAGATGCTTCTTTTTGATCATTGTGCAGCGGCACAAGTTAACACCACTGATAGAACAGTATTTGGATTGTTTACCTCCAGTCTGATGTATCCACTCCCGTCTGCTGATGCCATGCTGAGAAGAGTGCTGAAAGAAACACGGGTGCGTACCATGAGCTGGACTTGGGTAATGTGGGCACTAAGAAAACTTTTCAGTTCATAATGAATCCAACTGTCTCTTCCAAAGGCCCACTCGAGGAGAACTAAATATAACAAATGGAAAATATCAATGTAACATCTTAATATTTGGCATCCACACAGACCTTAACTTTTGTACACACACAGAGCTCTGAGCAGATAAACTAACCCTCAACACAAGGATTTTAGTTCAAAAGAAACTCTGCCAAGGTGCTTGGGGTGCTGTGGAACACAGCACTACACAGACTCTATGCCACTCTCTCAAAAGTTAGAGCAGATAAAAATAGCAAGTACAGGAACTGGAGAGGGCATTATAGCAGACAAAAAACCAAAAGTGAGCTAAAAACCAATTTTGAAACTTAAAAACATCAGCTGGGTTTTTATTTTGTTTTAAAGCAGGGAGAGAGAAAAGGGTGAAAATCAGGGAGACAAGTTTCATGTTGCAAAATTTGCCACAGTGAAGGCCCAAGTAGTGGGTGAGGTAGGAGGCAATGGTAGAATCGCTAAAATATGGGTGTAACACAGCACAGAACCTTGGTAAGGCTAGGTATAGGGAGGTAGTATCACGTACAGGCAGGATTAATATCTTTTAAAAGGTTATTAAAAACTAATCTGGCACTTTTAGCCAGCCACTGTTCTCGCAGCACTGGAAGGTTCCCCCAAAAGGTATATTGTGTCAGAATGGCTACTTTCTATTATATTCTTGGGTAACTTTGTGATCATGAATTATTGCTGTTTGTGTTCTGGCACATCTGTGAGGGAATGTCTGTGAATCAATGTGGCTGCACTTGTGAGCAGATAAACCATTTTCCCTAGTTTGTCTATGAGAATGTCAATGTGGGACTGTGTAAAAGCCTTACTGAAAAGATATATATCACTTCTACTCCTTCCTCTTATCTACTAGGCCAGGAATCTCATCAAAGAAGGGAATTAAGTTGATTTGTCATAATATGTTCTTAAATTCATATTGGCTATTATCTATCACCTTATTATCCTCTAGGTGCTTTCAAATGGATTGTTTAATAATTTGTTCCAGTATCTTTCCGGATATCAAAGTTAGACAGACTGGTCTATAATCCCCCAGGTCCTCTTTGTTTTTCATATTAAAGATAGGTACTATGTTTGCTGCATGAATGGGGAATGCTGGAAAAGGTGGAGGGAGAATTGGGAGATTCAGAGAACCCCTAGTGGGGGATAGGGTTGGAGGATTGTGGTATGGGAATAAAGGAGGAAATACAGTTCCTGGCCTTTTGGGGCAAATAGGGAATCCTGGTCTAGGACACACAGTGCCGGTGCCATGGAGGTCTGAGCGGGAATGGGAGTGGGGGTGCACACAGAGTCACTGATATGGGGGAAAGTGGTACAAGAAGATAGGGAGATTGGAGGCAGACAGACACTTCACAGGAAAGAGATTGCAGGGGACTGCAAGGAATCCCTGCACTAGAGTGGGATGGAAGGATGGCAAATGGAGACCTTGGGGAGGGGAAATGAAGGGATGAAAGGAGCCCCTGGTGTTACAATAAGCTCATCCTACACAAACTTTTAAGGGTACAACCCTCATTATACACTTCACATGGGCCTAGTAGAGAGACCACAGCACAATTACTCACCTTACAGTAGCTGTGGTTCTTCAAGATGTGCTGCCAACAGCAATTCCACTCAATGTGTGCTCCTCAAGCTCATGAGATCGGATTGTTTTTTAATAACATTATCTACTGGGGCTAAACTGGCGGCCCCAGCCATCTTGTCTCTTCCCACAGCTGAGTGCACAGGGGACAGTGGCTAAAACCCACACTCAGTTCCTTTACCAATGAGAACCCCATAAGAACAGAGCTCTGATTAGCAATCCAGTGGGAGTGTGGGTCGTGGCACTTGTGCGGACAACATCCTGAAGAACCACAGTTACTGGATAACAGTGAACATTCTTTCTTCAAGAAATTGTCCATATAGATTCCATTCTTGGTAACTAACTTGGACTTTCCCCAGATCACATGGGAAGTGTGGCAGCAGAGGCGGATTGAACCAGCATCTCCAAGATAGTGACTTAACCCCGTGTCATCCTTCCTCTCGTCGATAGCCTCCAAGGATGCTGAAAGGTGCAGTATTGGCTGCACTTCATTTTAGAACAAGAATCGGAACCAGTCTTGAAACAAATGGGGGCCAAAGAGAAACTGCAAATCCTCCCATCTCTCATTCCCAGTCAGATGTTGCTCACAGAATGAAGCCACAAGAGGTAAATAAAGTCCTGCTTAGACCCTCATTGTGACACTTTCTTTGTGCAACAAGTGAACATAAGAACTTCAATATCTGCAAGTCCAAACCTTTCACAGAGCAAGGCATTGCGTTACTTATTTACTTGGTCCAACTGACTGCTATCAAATTAAACAAATTCTGTACCATGGTATATCTGCGACCTATTCCCAAAGATTCCCATGATTCATTTCTCCCCAAGACTAACTGTACCTTTGTCACATTTTGATCCAGCGTATCCAGGGTAACAGCCACAATTAAAAGAGCCCCATTCACCAATGCACTTGCCATGAATACCACAGGAGATGGGCCCAGCTCTGTGACACATTTCATCAGTTATAGTACAGCCTGGCGCACTGTTTAAGGACTCTGCAGGGTGCTCCAAATCATAGACCTAAAAAAGAGGGAGTGGGGGTCAGAGAGAAAACCACCCACTTAGACAGCTGCAGTTAAAAATATTGCCCCAAAGAACTATTTCTTGACACTCTTACCTTGCTGTCAATGACGACATTCCGTATACAGCCAACAAACCCTTTGAAGTGCTTTTGTGAATTACGGTATGGCACGGCCTTCTTAACTCCACCCACTTGTAAGGGCTGGTGAACGTTGAGGAACCTGCCAGCATTTGCAGTGGAGAGGAGGGGAAAAAAGGAAAGAATTAGTAGCAGTCAACCTAGATTAACTGTAACTTGGTGTTTTTCCTTTTCTTTCTTGGTTCTTCTGTGCTTGTTTTATCTGTTTTGTTTTTACCTCTCATTTCCTGGAGTCTCTTCTGAAACTTCGCAGGTAGACAGATCCATCTGGGAGATTTCCTTAACGATGCCATCATCATCTTTAACTGAAACATTTACGCAGTGGTCAAGGATCAGCTGCACTTTCTAGAGTGGAAAATGCATTACATTAAAGATCAAAACTTTTTTAATTTCAGATTTTACATCCCCTACACGACAGGCTAGTGCCATTAACTACAAGTGAAAATGCAGGAAAATTGTATTAACATAATAATGAGTTTTTACCTGCAGAGCTCAGAGGTGGGTAATTATACATTAGCATTCCTATTCTACAGATAAAGAACCAGACACAACCATTTTGATTCTCCCCTGCACCCAGACAGAGCTGTGGGTACAATGAAAAGCAGGGGCTGGTCAAGACTCCAGGAGTTTCAGCCAGTTGGCATAAGCATCAGTTAAAAATTGCAGAGGTGTATCACAGGGAGTCTTGCTCTACCATGCCATCTCTCCAGCTTCCAACACATCCTCTCAGTCTCTCTCTCTCTCTCTCATGGGGTTCCAGCACAGACGGCAGTGGAGTCACCTCCACCAGCTTCAGATCTGCAGAGATTACCCTTGCACAGAAACTCTTCAATACAATCTCCAGCCTCTTTAGCAGGGGTGGGAAAACTTTTTGGCCCAAGGGCCTCATCAGGGTTCAAAATTGTGCGGAGGGCCGGATAGGGAAGGCGGTGCCCCCGAAACAGCCTGGGTCCACCCCCTATCCAACCCCCTCCCACTTCCTGCCCCTTGACTACCCCCCTTAGGAGGCCCGATCCATCTATCCCCTTGCTCCTTGTCCCCTGACTACCCCCTCCAGAGACCCTCGCCCCAACCACCCCCATCAAGACCCCATCCCCATCCAACCCCCTGCTCCCTGTCCCCTGACTGCCCCAACCCTTAGCCACCCTCCCGCCCCTGAGAAGCCCCCTGGGACTCCCACGCCCTATCCAATCTCCCCTGTTCCCTGACCGCCCCCTGAGACCCTCTGGCCCTTATCCAAGTGGCCCTTATCAAATGCGCGCCTCCTTACCACCCTGTTCAGAACAGCTTGTCTGGCCCGGAGCCAGACACACTGCCGCATTGATCTGCCCTCCAGAGCACTGCTTGCATGGCGCGCTGAGGCTGTGGAGGTGGGGGGGAACAGCAGAGGAGAGGGGAGGAGTTAGCCTCCCCCGCCAGGAGCTCGAGGGAACGGACAGATTTAGTCCATGGCTGTAGTTTGCCCACTCCTGCTCTTTAGCCTGTGTAAGTGGCATAATTGAAATTGGTGGACCAGAGTCTAGCCCAGAGCAATGAAGGAATTTGTCCCAGGTCACTCCAACAAGTCAGGAATGGAATATGACTAATCAGAATACCCCAGCCCTTCAGTATAATCACTCAAATGGTTCTCAAACCCTTTTTTTGTAGGCCACTTGAAATTGCCGAGGGTCTCAGTAGAACACTTAATGATCTTCCCAAATGTAATTTGTACCGTTAGCTAACTATTGTAGAGCACTTCGGATAAAAGTGATATAAAAAAAAGCTTAATTATTAACTTTTTTTGTTCTACAAATAGAAGCTCATAACTCATATTTTAATATCAGCAGGCTTGCCTTTCTAATGTGGTGGATGTGCCCTCTCTCCCTCACTGCGGTAGCCCCCGAGTTGGAGCTGGAAGGAGGGGGGATCTCTCCCCCGACCACAGCAGCCCCAGAGCGGAGGCTGGGAAGGAAAGCCACCTCTTTCCGGCAGCCACAGCCCTGGAGCTGGGGAAAGTCACCTCTTTGGGTGCCCCAGCCTTACATGTCCCAAATTCCCCGCACCCCCTCTTCTCACTCCACTGTCCCTTCCCACAAACCCCCTCTTAGCCCAAAGGCCACCACCTCACCTTACACGTGTGGCTTCTCCAGGGTCTAGACACCTAATGAGTGATGCCATGCCAGCGCGGCGTCACTAAGTAGGTGGGTTTGCCCTTCATTCTGCCGTGTGTGGCTGCCCAGGCGTACACCTTGGAGGGAACTATCCGTGGATCACCTGAACGGGGACCACAGTTTGAGAACCTCCGCACTAGACAATGCTACCTCTCCCTGACAAAGAGGATGGGAGATAAAGCTGAAAGTCTGTAATGCTTGCTGAAGCTGATGCCATGGCCATTGGGCATGGAGTAGGGGACAAAGAAATACGTAGCCAGACACTATATTAAAGCAGGAATCTTATCTTGAAATGATATCCAGATAGACGAATCAAAGGTTTTACAGGGTTGTTTTTATACTTGCCTTTCCATCACTTATAATTTTTATATTATGCCAGCGGCGATCTGCAACATTAACTTTCCGAGACAACTGCAGGAAGAGTACCCCAGAGCCATGACTCAGAGTGAGGGATGGGACACTGTCAGAGAGCTCTGGAAAAGAAACAATTATTGAATAAGCCTTCTCCTGTCCAAAAGTCAACCATATAAGTATTAAAATCCACATGAACTAAAAACTACCAACTCAATTTCAGTTTAAGGAGTTTTTTTAGTCTGGGAATGAGATGCAGAGTGGCACTGTCCCAGATATCATGAGTCTTTTTAAATTGCATTTTTTCACTAGTATTAAAACCACTTAGCCTTCAAGGCAGGGAATAACAGTACATAGAATGAACTGGAAATGCTGGTAAGTTTTTTTGAATGCTCCTTGGCTGCCAAGAAAATTTTTTAAATGCTTTTTTCCCCTTTTTTAAGAGACAAAGAAAGTATAAGACAGTAAATAAAAACCTGAGCTGTACACGCATGCATGAACGCATGCAGAAAAGAAATCTGTTAAAGTTTTTAACCTAAAGCAATGAAGTCTTCCACTTCTCCAGGATGAACACGTGCTACTGGTCCATTGTACAACAGAAGGCCATCAGCCACTTCAGTAATAAACTCCAATGAGATACGGCTCTCAAAGCAAGGCTTGATGGGAGGGAACCAGGCATAACCATGCCCTCTGAAGGTACGTTTTGTTTGCTGGCACTCAGGCCCATCAAAAGTTGCAGGGCATTTACAGCTATGAGAGTAAAGAAAAACTTTAATTTGTTTTTTTCTCCATGCTGAAAACTCAGAATATAACCCTTAAGGAAATAATCCTTAATATACAGCACAAACCATGCTAACTCACACTAATAACTGAGAGACACACCGCAGATCACCAGATGGAGAACAAACAAGTGAATAATCACAATCAAATCTTAGGCATCAAACTGTACTTAGTTCATTTATTTTTACAAGCACAGTTTAGTTTTAGGTAATACTTCACACTATGCGCATAAAGGATTTTTTGTGAAAAAATAGTTAAGCCACTGTAATATACAAGACCTCACAATACCCTCCTGCTATTAACTCTTTAACATCATGCAGAGGGAGCGAGAGAGAGAGAGAGAGAGAGAGAGATCTTGCTAGTTATCAGATGTGTGGATTGTTGTATATATATTAATGTAGTATCTCAAATGTGCTGGAAGCTATATACACAGGATGAGAATCCTTCCTCTCAAGAGTTTACAATCTAAACTGGCAAAACAGAGGAATGAAGCAGGGAAAGGAATACAACTTACAAGCCACTAGGGTGATGGAAGGCTCACTGTTTTGAAATATTTAATTATAGCTGTTTTATTCATATCTATGTAAAACATAGAGGTGAGGAGCATTTTTTCATGGGGGCTCAAGAGATTTAAATGGGAGTAAGGAATGGTAGGAATACGGACAGTGGGAAGGACTGTTAATGGGAAAGAAGGATAATGGAAGAAAGGAAGATTGGGCATCTGTTGTACTATTCAGTTCCTATACACAATAATTCTTGAAGAGACAGGTGGGGCAAAGGGAAAACCCCTAAAAAATGACAACAAAGGAAATGGGGGGGAACAATTTATCCATGGGCCAAGTCCTGATGTGAGTGAATGATAATGGCAGGAGGCTGTGAAAAAACTATGTTCCTCTGCAGCAAGACTGTTCCGTGTTTAATACATTTGAGCAATTTACTGGAACTGGATGTGGGCTTTACCATGGAAAGGGTCTCTGCAGGTTCAATTAGATCAGGCCTGCACAACTTGGAAAGCAGTGAGGGCCATATTACTGCAAAAAAACCAGTTGTGGGCCGAAAAGCCCCGCCCCCCATCCACTTCTCCCCACCCCACTGCTTGGCTTGCCCCACCGCTACTTACCTCCCGTGGGCCACACAGTGAGCCCATGCGGGCCGCATGTGGCCCCTGGGCTGCATGTCGTGCAGGCCTGAATTAGATAGTGCAAATCAAGGTGTCACCTCCTGCAAGAACTATTGGGCAGTTGCTGCTGCCATTCCACCGCAGAGATAGTTAAATATAAGTGAGGGGTGATATAAATCTGCACATACACTTTGGGATCAAGGTATATGTGTGTATCTTTCCTCTCACTTCCATGTTTGACAATATGCTGGGTATTAAAGATTAGTCATTTTAAAAAAACATGGAAAGCGAGGAGTTTATGCTTGTGGGAAGAGTCTGTAAGTGACATGCTGTGGTACTGGTTGAAGTGACTGACTAATGAAATGCATTTAGATTGCCCAAACATGAGCTTCTCAGACCTCCAAGTTAAGGTCAGTGCAATTTGCATGCTTTCTGCCTTTTGAGGATTATGATGATCCTAAATAGCCATCAGCAAGGTGAGAAATCTGTTCGCAGGAACAAAATCAAGTATATCTGGTCAGATCTGCCTTTTGAGAAGTGATGAATGTTGATTTGCTTCTCTGAGCCCCTTTCTCACCCATTTTGACTTAGAAGAAGTTCTGAGCAACATGACAAGTTTTACTAACCTGTAGCCTAAGTCTGTGTCTATACACGTGCCACCATTGAGGCATGGGTTTGTTCGGTATGAGGAGCAGGAGAGATGCTGACTTTCTCTAGCTGCACAGGTGCACTGGGCACTAGTCAGGACCGTCACAGAAGCCAGGGAGACACTTCCAGCAGTAGTTATTGTGGGGACATGACTATAATTGCACTTGCTGACACATCCAGTGCTATGAGTGCAGTTCGCAGTCACACACTCATCTATACCAGTCTGGGTGATGGTTATATCCAAGATGATTTCCAGCTGGAGAAGAAAGTTAGTTTGATTAATCTGCCTTTTCCTATGGGAAGAAGCTTAATGCTGGAGACATTGTGGGAATCACAGCCCTGGGAAACCAAAATCTTATTTATCTACAGAACAGGTGAGCTTAAGCAGTAGCAGTGTGAGTGTTCCTGCCAGTGCACTATTAACCTGCCTACAGACCCCACCACTAGCCATGAAAGGGTAGCTACATCCTAGTATCCATTCAGTCCTCTGCTTCCTTTCTGGGACTGTTTTAACGTGAATTGATTGAGAATGTATTAAATAATTTGTGAATAATTTCACTTTTTTTTTTTGAGCTGAGTAATTTTATTCAGCTCTGATAACAAAGGATCCCAAATACTCTCTCTCTCCTTGCAACCTGGACACTTGCTCTTTAAATCAGAAGTAGTTGTAAAGGGCAACAACAGTAAATAGCCTGATGGGCAAGAGGTTCCAGTCCATGTTGCATTGTGTGACCGAGTCAGACCAGAAGGATATAGGAGAGTGCTGGAAGGCAGGTACATTAGTCTCAGGGTGTGCAGGTCCCTGTTCCCTGGATAGCCAAACAAAGGCTACGCCAGGCCAATCAAGACACCTGGGGCCATTTAAGAACCTTCTAGAAAGGAGTAGAAACAGCTAGCCTGATTGGGACACCTGAAGCCAATCAGGGACTGGCTGAATCCAGATAAAAACCTCCCAGTTAGTCAGGTGAGTTGTGGGTGTCAGGAGCTGTGGAAGGAAGTTGTGCTGTTGGCGAGACTGAGTGGTGGACAACATATCATACAGAAGGAAGGAGGCCCTGAGGTAGGGGTGAAGTGGAGTTTGAAGAAGCAGGGACTGCTGTGGGGAAGTAGCCCAGGGAATTGTATTGTGTTTTGTGGATAAAAGGTCAGCCATCTTAGCTGATACTATTAGGGTCCCTGGGCTGGAGCCCAGAGTAGAGGGCGGGCCTGGGCTCCCCCATTTCTGCCTCCTCTAATTAGTCTCTGAGATTGGGAGACAATAGAGACTGTGCCAGGAAGGATAGCTTCTCCTCACTGGTTTGTGATGAAAATGGCTCAATAGGCTGTGACCTTGTCTCCAGAGAGAGAAGGGCTCCGTGGAGGGTCACAGTGAGTTGCTGAGGCTAGTAAAAATCTGCCAGGAAACACAGGATCCACGAAGATAAGGACAGAGCTTTGTCACAATTGCTATAGCACATCCTCCCAGCATATCAAGTCACTTAGCTGCTTATTAAATTTTATTTGCAGGAGTGATTTGGTGTGTTTTATTTTCAGCTCACATTTTTCTCTGAGGGGAAAAGGTTATTTTATCACTCTGCTTTCTTATTGTAGAATGATGGATCTTCTGACTGAGCAATTTTGTGAGTTCTAGTTATTGAACATTTCAATACATGGGCCAAGGAAATAAAGCAAAACATCAAGAACCGTGTGCACAAAACCAACCATATGCATCACATATGGAGGATTTCATAGTCTTTGTAGAAGATACGTGCTCTGAAACATACTCCGAAAGGAAGTACAGTATTCCAAGGGCAAAATATTCAAATTTGGGTGCCTAAAGTTAAACAACTAAATGAGTAGCTTGACATTCAGAGGTACTAAAAACCCTCAGTTCCCATCAAAGTCTGCAACTCTGAAAATTAGGTCATCCTATTTGAATGCCTAAATACGGATTAGGGGTCTGAACTTTAAGTACCTATATCTGAAAGTTTTGGCAAAACTAATAGAGAAATTTTTTGCTTAGTAAAGTTAAATATTGCAATATACAATCTTTCTCTTTCTCTCTCAGAAAAAATCAATAATTCTATGCAAACATTTTCACTAGATTATAGATGCAAAATTTTAATTAACTCAATGAGTTGAAAGCCACGTACCCGTGCTTTGGACACTGCCAAATTGCCGTTAAGTTTTTCTGCTTTATAATATGGTGGTCCAGAAACTGTAAACCAAACATCAACCCCTCGGGTTTGACTTGGGATATTCAAGACACTGAAAATGTGGACATTTTCGAGTTGAGCTGGTATGATTTCTGAAAGTAGTTCCTTCATTTGGTTGTATTTACTTTCTCCCTCAGAAGACTGAGATATAAAATCCTCTGCAGTGATATCTGTAACAAACAATTTAAAAAACAACACACTCATCTTTGAGATTGAGGACAATCATATGATGTTCAATTTTAATGGAAGCAGCAGAGACCAAAATAGTAAAGTTTGCATATCTGATTCCATTCTCGTGGCACTGACAGACTTTTCACCTTTGGGCTCTGAAATTTTTCATACTGGTTTCTGCTCAATGGTTTACACTGGGGGGCTTATTTATCCAGTCATTCCATATATTTTATTATTCTTTAAATCAGGAATATCTTTAGAAGGATTTTTTTTTACTAGAGTTGTTCAAACATATTCTATTTGCAATATAAACACGTGGTTGCATTGTCAGTGTGGAACTCATCTTTGTTTTACACTAGAATGCAACATTTATTGCTGTGTCTTCTGACCCCTCTCTATGTATCAGAGGAATGAGAAAACAAAGCAGAGTATGTGTGTACATTTTTCAGATCTCTGCTTAGAGGAATATTAAGCATATTCAACATACATATCTAATAATTACGCAGACACTAATAAGAGGTCAAAATTACACAGCTCTTAACATAAAGAGGGCAGATTTCAGAGCTGAAAAACTGCAGACACGAAAAAACATCATTTTACCGTTTATTCGTATAGACCCAGCATTACGGACGGCATCATCTTTGATTTCCTTCACAACCACCTTTACTGTCGAGATCACATCTGGCCAGATACCATCAGTAACTTTCACTCTTACATTATAAGTCCCTGTTGGGGTACCTTCTTTAATACTCAGCAAACCTGAGTTATCATTGAGGATAAAGTACCTGCAACAGAAATTACGTGAAAGGAAAAGGCAAAGAATAAGTTCTGTTCAATCAGGTCAAGACCAGATTTTGTGGAGAATTCCCCTGGTGTAAAGCTGACAGGCATAACAGATCTACCACCTCACCTCTGGTGAAAGGAGAGCAAGGAGCCAGGGTGGAGCAGAACTATGCTACACTCATCCTCCATTGGTGCAAATCCTTAGTATAGATGCACTGGTATAAAAAAAGTGACTTGCAGTGCTGCAGCTCCCCCTCTGCCAAAACAGCCAAGTTGCACTGTTGCAAGTCACCTCTGTTTTGCACTGATGCAAACCCCATCAACTTATCTACACTGGGAGCAAAACCCCATAAATCTTATCTACACTGGGAGCAAAAGTTCTTTTTTTAAATTTGTCATCTGTTTTGTCAGGTCATTTTCTTTTTCAAATACCTTGAAGCAAAAGCTCCCAGTGTAGACAAGACCTCAAAAACTAAGTGGGGGCACCAAAACACCACTTCTCCAGGGGTGGAGCAGCGTGTTAGGAAACTGTATTTAGGCTCTGGACTAATGGCACTGATACTGGATAAGACTGTACACAGGGACTATGGAATGGCATTCCAGTTCATTAGTCAGGCGACTGTGCATAGTAGAAGGCTCTTAACAGAGTGGGATCCTAAGATGTCACAAAGGCCAAAGATAACCATTGCTAATGAATTGTCCAAATCCAGCAGCTGTACCCTCATTCCTGGCAATATTCAATTACCCTTGAAATTACATTTCCCCCTTTCCCTCATCAAAATCCCACACTGCATCCACAATCCTTCTGAAAAAGGATGAAGGAATCCCAACTTCCTTCTGACTACATCAATGCAACTCCTTAATTGGCCAGAGAAGCTTTTGGTTGCCCATGGAGTGATTAAAGGCACTCTGCTTGTCAGGGGATGAGCACTTCATCTCAAAAATTGCTAGCCTAAACAGCAACTGACTGAGGAGCAAACTGGAGCTGGCCACATGATGGTGTATAATGTGGCACACTATGTAGGAATGGGGTTTGCACACAAATTAGAGTCCACACAATCCCCTCTGGCATGCAAGTTCTCAGAGAAAGTTTAAATATTTTCTTTTTTAAAATTTGTCATCCATTTTGTCAGATCATTTTCTTTCTCAAATACCTTGATGCTTTTCCTTCAAATTGGTAGGTCTTGTGATCCCAGTCATCATTGTCTGGTGTGTGAACCTGGCCCAGTACAGTTGTGGGTAAGACACCTATCACAATTAAACATATGAATTACATAACTGAAAAGTATCCGACATTTATACACACGTATATAAACAAACATGCAATTATAATTTTGCTGGCTTTCCTTAACTCTAAAATCTCTATGTCAGTACTTGGGATGGAATTAAAGGCAGTACTGTAATGATTTATGAATACTGTATGTTGGCCTGGTTATTGGGGTGTTTTCTGTATGAGGATATTGGTTAATTTGAAAAAACAGGCAGGAAAGAAAAGAAGGGCTCAGGATAAGCCACCTCTGAACCATTAGCTTTGATTACTGTCTCAAGCCAGTCTGCAAAATTGGTTTGGACCAGAACAGGAAAAGGCCCGTGAACACAGAAAGTTTAAAAGAACTCTGGCTGGATTAAAAAGGATACTCAAGAACAGGGCATTCATTGAGACAGGATCTCGGTAAAGAAGTTAGTCCTGCCTAGGTTACCATCAGAGAATGGTAACACAGAAGAAAACGTAGAACATTTTAAAAATCTTGTTTCTCTTAAAGTGTTACTATTGCCAATACTTGTGCTTGAAGAAGGCTGTTCAGTCACTGAAGACCACTGTCACAGGCTCCCGACAGGAAGAACCACAGGTGTCTGAACTCAGTTGGGCTTCCAGGATAAGAACGGTGGATACACAGGGTACTGTACCTCAGTCTAAGAGTAGGAGCACTGTAAAAATCGAGTCCCGAGATAAGTAAAGACCCAGAGCACGACACCTGAGGTGGTCCACTCAGAGAAATCAGAAAAGAGCTAGAGATACAGCTAGCCCTATAACCGTAACAGTGGTTATTTGATAAATATAATTTGCAATAGCCATTACATAGGACATAATATTATATACTGATGTTAAACCCCATGAAGTACCTGAACACAACAGGCAACATGAAATGCAAAGCATTCCTTACTTTATCATGTGTCACAACCTCAATGTATGTACGTCTTTTTTATTTAAATAGACTTAAGCCAAAAAAGCCTCTCATTTAAGCTCACAGGAGTTGATAAAACAAAAAAACTTCCAAAACAGACTCCAACAAGAAGCTAAGCAACTGGAATTAATTTTCAAATTGGACACTATCAACCAAGGGCTAAACAGCGATTGTGAATGGCTTTGTCATTACATTAATTGATTGCATTTCCCTAGTTAATTTCCCTTCAAAAGTTCTTATCACTTGTCAGACAGAGAGCCACTACAAAAGGTTTTTTTTCCTTTCTCCTGCTGATAATGGCCCATCCAAACTAAACAGCCTCTTAGAATTGGTATGGTAATGTACAACTTTTTTTGCTTTCTGTGTATATAAATGCGTCTTACTTCTGTTCCAGTCTATGCATCCGATGAAGTGGGCTACAGCCCACGAAAGCTTATACTGAAATAAACTGGTTAGTCTCTAAGGTGCCACAAGTATTCCTCGTCTTAAAACAGACTAATTTATCTTGTGAAGTACAGCAACTGGTGTCCAAAATTCACTGGAACTAAATTTGAGAAATCCAATATTCCATCATTGCAGTCTAAGAACAGACCCTTGAGGACTCCCAGCAATGACCAAGGCCTTTTGTGCCATTAGCAGCTACACAAAATCTCACTTTGAACATCAAACTAAACTTTATAACAAGCACACATCAAGTATAGCTGTCCAATACACTGGCACTATCTATATATAAACATCTTATAACATATCATCTTGTCAGCTCTACTACATATACCTAGGAAGTAGGGCTGCAAGCGATTAAAAAAAATTAATCACAATTAATCGCACTGTTAAATAACAGAATACGATTTATTAAAATATCTTCAGATGTTTTCTACATTTTCAAATATATTGATTTCAATTACCACACAGAATACAAAGTGTACAGTGCTCACTTTATTTTTGATTACAAATGTTTGCAAAAAGACAAAAGAAATAGTATTTTTCTATTCACCTAATACAAGTACTGTAGTGCAATCTCTGTCATGAAAGTTAAACTTACAAATATAGAATTATGTACAAAAATACTGCATTCAAAAATAAAACAATGTAAAATTTTAGATCTTGCAAGTCCACTTAGTCCTGCTTATTGTTTAGCCAATCGCTCAGACAAACAAGTTTGTTTACATTTGCAAGAGATAATGCTGCCCGCTTCTTGTTTACATCACCAGAAAGTGAGAACAACCATTTATATGGCCCTGTTGTAGCCCACATTGCAAGATATTTACGTGCCAGATGCTCATGCTTCAACCACCATTCCAAGGGACATGCATCCATGTTGATGATGGGTTCTGGTCGAAAACCATCCAAAGCAGTGCAGACTGACACATGTTCATTTTCATTATCTGAGTCAGATGCCACCAGCAAAAGGTTGATTTTCTTTTTTGGTAGTTTGGGTTCTGTAGCTTCTGCACAGAAGTGTTGCTCTTTTAAGACTTCTGCAAACACGCTCCATACTTCATACCTTTCAGATTCTGGAAGACACTTCAGATTTTTAAATCTTGGGTGGAGTGCTGTAGCTATCTTTACAAATCTCACATTGGTACCTTCTTTGCATTTTGTCAAATCTACAGTGAAAGTGTTCTTAAAACAAACAATATGTGCTGAGTCATCATCTGAGATTACCATAACAGGAAATATATGGCAGAATGTGGGTAAAACAGCAGGGGACATACAATTCTCCCGCAAGGAGGTCAGTCACAAATTTAAGTAATGCATTATTTTTTTAATAAGGTTCATCAACATGGAACCATGTCCTCTGGAATGGTGGCCAAAGCATGAAGGGGCATACGAATGTCTAGCGTAACTGGCACATAAATATCTTGCAATGATAAACCAACAGAGGGGCCTCTGGATGATACAGATACAAAAGGAGCACTTAAAGATGATAAAATCATTGCAGAGAAACTAAATGAATTCTTTGCTTCAGTCTTTACGGCTGAGGATGTTAGGGAGATTCCCAAACCTGAGCCATCTTTAGTAGGTCACAAATCTGAGGAATTGTCACAGACTGAAGTGTCACTAAAGGAGGTTTTGGAATTAATTGATAAACTTAACAATAACAAGTCACCGGGACCAGATGGCATTCATTCAAGAGTTCTGAAATGTGAAATTGCGGAACTATTAACTATGGTTTGTAACCTGTCCTTTAAATCAGCTTCTGTACCCAATAACTGGAAGATAGCTCATGTAATGCCAATATTTAAAAAGAGCTGTAGAGATGATCCCGGCAATTTCAGACTGAAGAGTCTAACGTCAGTATTGGGCAAATTAGTTGAAACAATAGTAAAGAATAAAATTGTCAGGCACATCAAAGAACATAAATTGTTGGGCAAAAGTCAACACGGTTTCTGTAAAGGGAAATATTGTCTTACTAATCTATTAGAGTTCTTTGAAGCAGTCAACAAACATGTGGCCAAGGAGGATCCAATGGACATAGTGTACTTAGATTTCCAGAAAGCCTTTGACAAGGTCCCTCACCAAAGGCTCTTATGTAAATTAAGTTGTCATGGGATAACAGGGAAGATCCTTTCATGGATTGAGAACTGGTTAAAAGACAGGGAACAAAGGGTAGGAATAAATGGTAAATTTTCAGAATGGAGAGGGATGGAGAATGGTGTTCCCCAAGGGTCAGTCCTCGGACCAATCATAAATGATTTGGAAAAAGGAATAAACAGTGAGATGGCAAAGTTTGCAGTTGATACTAACCTGCTCAAGATAGTTAAGACCAAAGCAGACTGCGAATAACTTAAAAAAGATTTCACAAAACTAAGTGATTGGGCAACAAAATGGCAAATGAAATTTAATGTGGATAAATATAAAGTAATGCACACTGGAAAAAATAACCCCAACTATACATACTATACGATGGGGGCTAATTTAACTACAACTAATCAGGAAAAAGATCTTGGAGTCACTGTGGATAGTTTGTTAAAGGCATCCATGCAGTGTGTAGCAGCAGTCATAAAAGCAAACAGAATATTAGGAATCATTAAAAAAGGGATAGAGAATAAAACAGAAAATATCTTATTGCCCTTATATAAATCTTGAATACTGCATACGGATGTGGTTTCCTCATCTCAAAAACGATATACTGACATTAGAAAAAATTCAGAGAAGGGCAACTAAAATGATTAGGGGTTTGGAACAGATCCCATCTGAGGAGAGATTAAAGAGGCTAGAACTTTTCAGCTTGGAAAAGAGGAGACTAAGGGGGGATATAGTAAAGGTATAAAAAATTATGAGTGTTGTGGAGAAAATGAATAAGGAAAAGGTATTTACTTGTTCCCATAATAGAAGAACTCGGGGCCACCATTTGAAATTAATGGGCAACAGGTTTAAAACAATAAAAAGAAGTTCTTCTTCATATAGCACATAGTCAACCTGTGGAACTCCTTGTCTGAGGAGGTTGTGAAGGCTAGGACTATAACAGGGTTTAAAAGAGACCTGGATAAATTCATGGAGGTTAAGTCCATTAATGGCTATTAGCCAGGATGGGTAAGGAATGGTGTGCCTAGCCTCTGCTTGTCAGAGGGGGGTGATGGATGGCAGGAGAGAGATCACTTGATCATTACCTGTTAGGTTCACTCACTCTGGGGCACCTGGCATTGGTCACTATCAGTAGACAGGATACTGGGCTGGATGAACCTTTGTTCTGACCCAATACGGTTATTCTTATGTTCTACAAAAGTGCCATGTAAATGCCTGTTCTCACTTTCTGGTGACATTGTAAATAAGAAGAGGGCAGCATTATCTCCTGTAAATGTAAACAAACTTGTTTGTCTGAGCCATTTGTGGAACAAGAAGTAGAACTGAGTGGACTTGTAGCCTGTGAAGTTTTAAATTGTTTTGGTTTTGAGTGCAGTTATGTAATTTTAAAAAATCTACATTTGTAAGTTGCACTTTTAGGACAAATAGATTGTACTACTGTACTTGTATGAGGTGAATTGAAAAATAGTATTTCTTTTGCTTATTTTTACAGTGCAGATATTTTTAATCAAAATATACACTTTGATTTCAATAACACATAATACAAGATATATATGAAAATATAGAAAAACATCCCAAATATTTAATAATTTCAATTGGTATTCTATTGTTTAACAGTGCAATTAAAACTGCCACTCAATTTTTAAAATCACGATTCTTTTTTTTTTTAAAAATAATCGCATGAGTTAACTGAGATTAATTGACAGCGCTACTAGGAAGTGAAGTCAAATTCCTCCTGATCAGGAACACTAATTAGAGGGTATGCCATGTGACCAGAGGCACAAGGTGAGATTTCAGGAGGAGCAGCAGTTCGACACCACACAGATGCAAGCCCCACAGTTACAGCATAACTTATTTATATATAAGACGAGAAAGACTTTGTAGCACCTTAGAGACTAACCAGTTTATAGTCGCTAAGGTGCTACAAAGTCTTCCTCGTCTTATTTACAGATACAGACTAACACAGCTGCTAATCTTAAACTTATTTATATAGTTTATTCTGCTTTGCAGCTTATGTAAGGCAACTGGGGACTGCAGGAGATCATCAGGGAGTGGGAAGCTGAGGGTGAGGGAAGGTGCCCTCATGATGGCTGCAATGAGCGAGGGAGGGCACGAAAAGCAGCAGCCACGGAAGATTTTTTCTATTTCTATTTTTGGGCAGTTCAAGGCTTGCATTAACTTTTCAGAGGGTACAGATGGTTCATATTCAGGTTCACATTTAAAATATTAACTAAACAACATGTCAGATTAATTTAACCTCAAATTTCAAGCAATCTCTCAGGGTTTTCAGATATGAATCCAGATCACAGCCCTTGACAACATTATTAAATTAACAACATCAGTATAAAATAGATCAAGCTATTTTGTAATTTAAGAGCAACAAAATAGCATCTGAAAACCTTTTACTTAAGTTTTATAAGTGTACATAAGATTAAAACCCTCTGTCAGCCCCAAATTCAATCTCCTCCACACACCAGTTAACTCCATCCCCTGGGACCAGACCTTACACACCAAGTTTAAATTCTAATCAACCTTTTGGCAGAGCTGCATTACCCACCGAAATACAAATGTATCATGGAAAGCAGCTCTTGTGGAATGGGACAGATCCCTCCAAATTGCACACCTGCTGCTCATGGTCTGAGTATAGCCCAGTGAAATAAGCTCCAAATCAATTACCATCATAGCAGTAGACGAGGCATTCCATGTAGCCAGCAGAATGAGGATGATCATTTCGGTCCCCAATATTAACAGTTAACGTGTTGGTTGAGCTCATAGGAGGAATCCCGCTGTCAGTAATCAGAATGGGCAGGTAAAACACCTTGTGCACTTCTCTGTCAAAGGTATGCAGTGCAGTGAGCAGTGCACTTCCATTGCTGAAATCCTGCAAGTTAAAGTAAGTTACGCTGCCAAAGTCGCTGAGTAAGTGAAAAGAGAAAGGCCCTCCATTAGCAGCAGTGTCTCTGTCTCTAGCATATAACAAAGTAGAAGTCTTGTTCATTCGGACAATTTGCGGTGAAGCAGTGTTTTCCCAGATGATTGGGTTATACTGAGCCTCAAACTCTGGCCCGTTGTCATTCACATCCTGTAGAGTCACAAGAACAGTGGCACTGCCAGTCAGCCGAGGTTGTCCCATGTCAGTGGCAATGACCACAAGGTGGTGCTGTGTCATAGCCTCATGATCCAACAATCCTGCAACTACAATCCAACCATCATTACCCACAGAGAACTGTCCACTTGGGTCAGACCTGTTTATCAGATGATACATAAACTTTCCATTCAGCCCTGAATCTAAATCAACAGCAGAAACCTGCACCACTTTAGTGCCGAGAGGCACATCTTCAGCCAGAGCCATCACTTCATAGAACGGGGGATAAAACACAGGGGCATGGTCATTGGAATCCTCCACATAGACAACACAGTGAGCAATGCTGAAGAAATCAGTGTCTTCGGCTTTCACAGTCAGGTTAAACACCCTCTCATGAGGTTTCTCAAAGTCTAGGGGTTTCCGCAACCGAATAGTTCCACGTTTGTTGATTTTATCTGTCTCTATGGAGAATTTATGATCATCATCCCCATCAAGGATGCTGAACGTCACCACAGCATTTTCTCCTTCATCTCTGTCCGAAGCAGATACCACTGTGATCTCAATGTTGATACTTGCATTTTCAGAGACAAAAGCTGTATACATCTTCTGCGTAAAGACTGGAGCGTGGTCATTTATATCAGACACCAAAATGGTGGCAGTGCCTGTCCCAGTGAGTCCACCTCCATCCCTTCCTTCAACCATCACTAGATACTTATCTTCCTTCTCCCGGTCCAAGGATCCGAGCACAGTACAGATGGTGCCCGTAACTGGGTTGATTGAAAACAAGTTGAGGCTGATTTCATTTTGGACATTTTGAATAATTCTATAAGTTAATACTGCATTCTTCCCAGCTTTGGGGTCATCGAGGTCTACGGCATTCATTTCCATTACGGTGGTGTCTGCTGGGGAATCTTCAGAAACCTGCCCCATGAAGCAGCCCTCTGACATGCAAAGGAAAAGAGGTGGGTTGTCATTCACATCTCTGACCTCTACGATTACATCTGCAAAGCCAGTTAGTCCCTCTCCATTTTCATCTGTAGCAAGGACAAGAAAGCGCCATATGGATCTCTTTTCACGGTCTAGCTTTTTGTTTGCATAGATCTCTCCTGTGTACTCGTTGATGCAGAACTCACTATTGGCCCCGTGTCCATGTAAAGAGTAGCAAATGGCACTCTGGTCAGCTTCTTGATCAGGGTCAGTTGCAGAAACCTAGAACGAACCACAGGAGCGGTGAGAGAGAGAACGGGAAATTCACTGTACTTCTAACTGCAAGCTGCAGTATTATGGAGGCCTACTAAAGAACATGCCCCTATATTGTAACAGTTAAGAGTAAGCATCAGTTGGCTTAAGTCATTTGGGTCTTTCTGCAAAGGTTACAGCTGTGCTGGAGAAATAAGCTGATTGTATTTAGGGAGACTAATGCATTCTGCTTGCAGAAAAAGCTACGTGGAAGTAACAGTAAAAAGCAACTGAACAAGTATTTGCAATGAGATCCTGTGGAAGTTGAACTAAATGAGCAAATGGAAATTGATTCATAGGAGCAGACAGGAGGGGTTAGAAACTGGACAGAGTTTGGGTCTTGTCTTCCTTATACTTCTCTGATGGGGAAATCACCACGTACGATCCTTGGCACTTCCACTGTGTCTTCTCACTCAGAGATCTCAAAGAACCTTACAAATACTGATGAACACCCAAGTAAAGTAGGTATATATCCCCATTTTACAAATATGGAAATGAAGTCAGTGACAAGAGGAAGTGATTTGCCCAAGGTCACAAAGGAAACCTGTGACAGCCGAGAAGAGAAAACTGATCTTCTAACTTTCAGTCCCATGTCTCAACCACAAGTCTATCTCCCCTTTGCACTTTTCTTACCATGGGTTGGTAGGTTTGTTTACATTTATACTGGCTAGTAACTAATGTTATTACCTAGTTCCAGCCACCACACATTTTGTTTAATCTATTCTATAAAAAGAATGTAGATAGCTGGAAAACATGGAAGACAGAAGGATACCAGAATCTTACAGATTCCAGGTGTCAGGGTTCACCCTCTTCTGATGAGATCTGGCTCTCAGTAACTGATGTAACTATGCATGGTCAAACTGAATAACAATTTAAATTTACCCTCAAAAAATCCCTTCTCTCTGCTTCATGCAAACTGATTTACCTTTAGAACCACAACAGGCAGATCTGTAAGTTCCTCCAACACACTGCCATAGTACTCATTGTTAGTGAACACTGGAGCTTCGTCATTCTTATTGATTACATTGATGGCAATGAGTGTGTGATTCTCCCACTTCCCATCAGAGGCAACAAGCTGGAGCTCATAACGCTGCTCTTGTTCATAGTCCAGACACTGAGTAATGAAGATGGTTCCCACTTCAGGTTCAACATCAAACGCTCCTTTTGCATTTCCTGATGTAATCTGATACCTCAGTTTGGCATTTGCACCTGTATGAAACAGCAAATGTTTACTTACTGCTAGTATAGAATTCGATACCATACTTCTCAAAGCACTCAGTAAAGCTGAAGCAGACATTTATCAATGTGATGCGTAGTTTGACTTGCATGCAATAGGCCAAAATTTTCAAGAGACAAGTACTTGTATTATGCCTTAACAAAAAAGTAACTGTAGTCAGAAACATGTATGTGAAAGTGTGAGTAAGACAGAGAGAAACAAATAACTGCAGAGTTTTGTGTTTGTAAACACAGTTATATGTACAAGCATAGTTATTCCATTTTGTTGATTAATTTTAGCCCTACACGTCTAATGTGCATTCATTTGCTGATACTGAAAATAATGTAGTGTTATTAAAGACTTTTGTTTAATAGTTTTTTTCCCCTGATGTTAAAGCCAAACATCTGTTGTTGCTACACTCTCATTTTTATGGTGGTGCCAAAATCTCAAAAGAACCGGAAGATTTCAAAAGACCATTTGTTTTCAAAATATATTCCATATATACGATCCTAGTTATTTTCTTTTACATTGTTGAAAATGTTTGGAAACATGGGAAAGTGATAAGCTATTTTTCTTTGAAAAGGAAAAAAAGGAAGAAACATGTCAAGATACTAGATATATTGAAGCTGTTTTGATTGTTAGAATCAAGTTCACTCCACTTAGCACGGGGCAAAGAATCATTTTCCAGACAGAATATATAAGCTTTTAATATAAGAGGGGAAAAATATTTTCAACCTTTTAATTTACTATGAAATGTCTTATCCATACATTACTGAAGTGATATGAGCAGCAATTCATAAGAGTCAGAAAAAAACCTGCTGTATTTCAGATGTTTGAACATGAAAGAGTTAGGCCTCAGTTGTAACCCACCTATCAAAGTGACTAACAAGTTGTTCTGGGTTTTTTTTGCAAATTCTCAACTACAGCACTATGCTCCAAGTTGTCTCTGTCCTCCTCTACCAACAACCAAACTAAGAGTAACATTCAGCATATCACCACTGAAAAGAAGAATTGTGAGGATTTACATGTCTGTTGTTTTAAAATAAAAGGATCACTATTATATTATTCTACAGAGTGGAAACTTGAGTAGATTACTAAGAGTTCTTGACATATTTAAGCCAGAGAGATTCTTCTCCTTTTCAAACTATTGAAATCCATTTAAAGTTTCTCTTTAATGCAATCAATCTCCGGATTAAAGCAGAAAATCATTAGCTCACAAGAGAAATCATTATTGTGGTGGATGCTGCATTACTCAAAAGCACTGAAAAATATAGGAGAAGTATGTTTACACACCTTCATCTTCATCATTTGCTGTTACTGTCACAACAGCACATCCAACTTCCTTGTCCTCCTCTATACTGATTTCATATACTGGGTGAGGGAAAGCAGGAGCATTGTCATTGACATCACTGACAAAAATCTTCACATATGCTGTATCTGAAAAAGGAGACATAAAATGAAGATTTAGATTACAGAGACCCGAGTTACTTGTGGGATGGCCTAACCTATCCCTGAAGAAGAGCTCTTTGTAAGCTTGAAGGCTTGTCTCTCTCACTCACAAAAGTCGGTCCAATAATCTGTGAAACATTCCATGAAAAACTCCACTTCTACCAATGGCAGTGGAACCCTTTCTTAGGCCATGGTTACACTGGCACTTTATAGCGCTATAAAGCCCCCACGAGCGCTATAACCTACTCCCCGTCCACACTGGCAAGGCACTAATAGCGCTATAACTGCTGAGTTATAGCGCTATTATAAATCCACCTCCTCATGGGGAATAAGGGCTGTAGCGCAGCTGCTGTAGCGCTACAGCAAGAATGTGGACACCCACTGCGCTACAAGTAATCTCTGGAGATGCCTAGAGCCATTTAAGGCAATTGACGTCTCTTCCCTTTGTTTTGAACTCGGCTGGAGGAATGCGGAAGTACCTCTTTAGAGTTTCTTTCTTAACTCGGCAGATAAGCAATGCAAATGTTTAAGGAGGGAGCCTGTGTGAAAACAAAGCCTTCTGTGAACGGAGGCTCACTGACAGGCTTTCAGAAAAACGGAAAAACCACTGTCTCTCTCCCTCCGCATACACACAACGCATCCCCCCTCACCACCTTCGTTTAAAAAGCACGTTGCACCCAGCTGAATGCTGGGATACCTGCCCTAATGCGCTGCTCTTAATGCCGCATTAAGTGCCCCAAATGTGGCCATGCTATACCGCAGGAGCATCTGAGTGTGGACATACAATAGCGCTATACATATTACTGTATAAGGGGACCGCAATAACCTATAGCGCTATAATCTTGTAAGTGTAACCATATCCTTAGTGGTATATAAACCATTATGCTTACCTGTGTTGGGCTGTCCATAAACACCAGGTCGAGCAGACTCTGCAGAATCCTGAGACTGAACTTCAATCAAATAAGAGCCTCTCTTTTCTCTGTCAAAAGATGCTTTGATAGAAATAATTCCTGTCTCAGTATCAATGATGAAGAACCGGTAGTCTTCGCTGGGGTCTTTCAATATTGAATATTGAACCTAAAGTTCAGAAATATTATGTGAAGTTCCATGCATACCATTTCATGTGAGTGCTGTGTCCCCATCCTTCCTGAGCCTTTTCAAACTGTATGCAGAATAATATCTGAAGAGGCTCTTATCTGAACAGACTGTTCTTGAGGCTTCACTCAGTTTGACAACAAAGTTAGAATGCTTATATAAAATAATCCCCAATATAAAATATTGGTAATGTACAATTAGAACTGGTCAAAAAAATTTCCATCAAAGTTTTCTGAAAGAAAACTGAGCTTAAATTAAAGCACATATTTCACAGAGACTTTGAAAATCAAAAACTTTTCAGCTGAACATTTTCAGTTCTATGACGAAAAGTAAATTTTTTTCAAAGGACAAATCCCCACACATGTTCCCACCAGTTCTATATACAATATTTGCTACACAGTTTTTCAGTGACAGGTTTACAAGTTTAACTTATTGCAGGTTTACAAGTTACAAAATGGTAACAAGTTGGGAGTCAAAGTTCTCTCACAAGAGCCACCCTGTAGATTTTGGGGAGGGGGTAATGAATGGGGCAGAAAAGGGAGAGCAGCACTTCACAATGCCGCTTGCCTGTTCGTATTTGGTCACTACACCAGAGCTGGCCAAAGAGTCACTCATGAGTCAGACATGACCAAAAGTTCAAAAATGAAGCCTGCAGCCACCCTGACAATTAATATGGTGGGGGCAGCCCATAGAGAGCAGGAGTAGCAGCATGCTGTGCTTCATCATGTCTCCAGCTCAAGTTGGATCACTCTGTGACATGATCCAGAATCTCCTTCTGTCTGAGATGAAGCAGACTGTATACATCCTACCTACCCACCTATCTGTGGTACTTGTATGGTCCCTATCACTGCAATATCTGACTGCCTCTTAATCTTTACTATATTTATCCTCACAAGACCCCTGTGAGGCAGGGCAATGCTATTATCACTACTATCAGATGGGGAACTGAGGCACAGAGAGACTGTGACTTGCTCGAGGTCATGCAGGAAGCCAGGGGTGTAACAGAGACTGAACTCAAATCTCCCATGCTAGTGCCCTAACCACTGGGCCATCCTTCCTCTCCTGTTTTTTACAAATCAGAGGCAGCTCTTAGGTAGGTAAAATGTAGCCACCCTTCTCAAAGAGGAAGGGAGAGGTGCCTATGACTCATTATTGTCCCATCTGCAACTTGTCTTTTCTCACTGTTTAACTGCATCAATGCTATTCAACAGATTAATATTAATGGGAGAAAAAGAGTATGCAATAAATTAAACCTCTCCATATGGCCCAGAATCCAAGTCAGTTGCTAAAACCTGGGCAACAGATGTGCCAATAGCTGCTTCTTCTGGTACAGACACCTTGTAGGTAGAAGATGTGAAGAACGGCACATTGTCATTGACATCTGCAGAGAGAGGAGTTAAGACCATAATGAGAGAAGATTAAAATCTTAAAACTGCACCTTTTAAAAAACAAATTAGTAGACCATTTTGAAAAGCTATCACAGAGTTCCTGCTAATGTCCAATCCTGTTTTCTGCCTTCCCATTCTCAAGGCAGACAGCAGAAGCTCTTTTAATTAGAGTGACCGTGAAGTTTCTGGAAGATGTGATGCTGTGATTTCAGGTACTATGCAGGACACCAATTAACCTAATAACCTATTACCTTACTGACACTCGGAGCTAGATATTCTTTGGCCCTGGTCCTGGCAAAGACTTAGGCCTGGGCTATACTAGCAGGGGCGGGGAGGGGTTGAACTAAGATACACAACTTCAGCTATGCTAGTTGCATAGCTGAAGTCAAAGTACCTTAGTTCAACTTACCTGGCCATCCCCATGGTGACAGGTCGACCACTGTGACTCCCCCGTTGACTCCGCTTACTCCTCTTTCGGAGCTGGAGTTTCGGAGTCAATGGGAGTGCTTTCGGGGATCAATTTATCGCGTCTAGGTGAGACGTGATAAATTGATCCCCGATACATCGAACACTACCTGCTGGAGGGGCGGGTAGTATAGATGTACCCTGACATACCTACTGAATAGTATTCATGATTACCATGAAACCAGTGGGACTCTTCACGACATCTAAATTTAAGATGAGACTAACGTCTGATACACAGACCTCCACCAAAATAACTGTTTTTACTTAATCTCTTTTGTTATTTTGATGAAAGTTTGTGTGCAAGCCTGCCCTTGTCTTTGCAGGATCGCAGTCTTGGGGACCATTCCAGTGTCAGCAACTGTAGTTATGAAGTGTCATTAGTTTAAAGAGATACTGTCAACTTGAAATCCAGTCATTTTCAAAATATGGATTAAAAGTAGCTTCAGGTGCTACATTTCTACTGGACTCCCCTGCTAATTTTTCTGGTTTTGCAACCACATTTTTCTATTTTAAAAAACTTCTTTCCCCTGTTGCTGTGTGAAAGGCCAAACAGAGGAGCTGACTGAAGTCAATTGATGAAACTGAAGCCACACCAAGTACTGTAAAATGCAAAAAACAAATTAAAAACAGACAAAAAAAATGTGCTAAATGTTTTCTATTCTAAACATTACTTGTAACAATAGTAGGTAAAACAGAGAAATGCAATTTTAAACAACTCTTGATGAATGAAGCTGACAAATTCTTAGGGCCTGATCTTGCAAACACACACATTTAACTTTACAACCCTGAGATGGTCCCATTAATTTCAACATGTGCAACTGCTTGTAGGATCAGGGCCTTAGATTGCTACTGTGTTTGTTGGTATTACAGGCTTGCTTTATAACCCAGTTTTCCTGTGTTTCTAACTCTCCATTGTGACAGACTATTTTTTATGTGTTATTTCAACAAACACGATCAATATTCTTTCATAGTTTTAGTAAATGCATTCACCCATTGTTGAGTTGAGAGTGGGGAATACAATCTCTCTCTATGTATATAATGTGTGTGTATTTTTTTGCATATGCATATATAGAAAGTGACTCATATTTTATAAATTGAGGCCTTCTGGTAACTAATTCCTACTTAAAAGTGGTTTAACTTGCATTTCCTTCCCCCACCCCAAAATGAGTCTCTTCTATAGAATTTTACATTACTGGAAAATCATTTTTGTTCCTGGCCAAAATGAAGTTGTCATTAAACTGAGTTATAACACTATTAATAGGGCCATGGAACAATGTTATTAATTAATACTGATTTGTGGTATTTGATTATAATTTTAAACAACTCTTGATGAATGAAGCTGACAAATTCTTAGGGCCTGATCTTACAAACACACACAGAGTGGAGCAGAGAATGTTTTCACTTCAAAGGACGTTTTCTGCTCCAAAGAGGGAGAGAGGGAAGTTGGGGGCAGTGTGCACGTGTGTGGGTGTATATGTGTGAGAAAGTGCCTAGCACAATAGGGCCCCGATCCTGACTTTAGGTACTAGCCATTAAACAAATAAATAACAGCTGTTTTGGTGTTAGTGTATTATGGAAGAGCTCCATAGATGAACATGCTCTTCACTATGCAATTATGGTACTGAAATCAGCAAAGATGAATATTTTTGTATCTTTTTCTGATAGCCCTGACGTAGTGAGGCAGAATGGCCTCCTACTGACCCACAGGGGGAAGGACCACTGCTAACCCTCTACACGTGTGTATGTAATATGAACAAATGAGGGACAAACAAGTAACACTTAATTTTAATCATCTGTGAAATTATATAGTAGGGTCTCTTTTCCTTAAAAGTGCAAAGATGTTTTTGTTTGTTTTTTTAAATGGACAATTAACAATTACTAGGTATGCATTTTAGCTGTCCTGTTCCAAGAGTTAATCATTTCAGTAATTCCCAAATATCCCTAATATAGGAAATATTTCCAACACTACACTTTTCTCTCACTAGAACTGGGACACTTACCGGGCCATTTCTGGCTTTAAAAGGATTCCTTTATTATTACACTTACACAGCACGGTATTACTTTTTAGTGCCGATATTTCTATATTAAAATGTATGTTTTTAAATACCACATCACACTTGTTAAATCATACTTTTGGTTTCTTCAGGTGAAAAGACTGAAGATGTCTTAAAACTCAAAGGAAATCTTATGCTGTTAAAACTAGGCTTTATTCCATAATTTCTAGTACTGATATTTTATAAATACTGTGTGCGCCATTTAAAATTATCTGTTCTAGTTTCAGTAATTCAGAGGTACTTACCTGTTATATTAATGCAGACAGTGGTGAACGAAGCCAAAGGAATCATTGCTACATTTTGTGCCCTGATTCTCAGAGTGAAAAACTTAGTTGTCTCAAAGTCAAGTGGTTCAGAGACTAGTAGAGAAGCAGATCCATCCACTCTGTTCGGCTTCAGGTAGAAACGAATAGGCATATTAGTCTCTGGAACTTGACCCTCCTCCAGGTTATATGTAACCCTGGGATCACCAAGGGAGGATGTGGCTTTGACAGTCTGAAGAGAAAAAAAGCCACTGTATTTGTTTATGAAGTGCATGATTCTGAGTATTAAGATGTCAGTTTGGGGGGTTGGGATTGTGCATGCATGATGAGACAGACAGTCTGCCTTCATTCTGGAGATTTGTCTAATTTTTGTACTGCCTTTGCACTGGTTCCAAGTTTTAATCAATATTACATTTCCCTGCTCTGTAAATATGGCAAAGAGTATGAACACCACCTTCAGGTAAAGGAAACTTTTCCCCAAAAAAATCCAAAGGGAGATTACTATGAGGATCACACTCTTCCACAAGCTGTGAATGAGCCTGGCTGGAGAAAACAAACTGTTTCCAAGTGCTTGGATCTTATGCCTGGGAGATGAAGAGGAACTGTAGGAATCAATTAGCAATTACAGAAAAGACTGCCTGGACTAAAGCAATCAGTGTGTCCAGTTTAAAAAACCTATTTGACTATGAAAAATAAACAATATACATTTCATCCACTGCTGAAATACAGCAGAGCTACTCTCTTACTAAAACAGCAGTTATGGATGGCACTGAAAATTGCAGGGAGAACTATGGGAGGTAGAATGGAATCATTCAAGCTGGAATTTGCTCAGGACACTGGAATTAACATCTCAACTCTTGTGAATGCTCTAGGATTTTTAATATGGGCTAAGCCTTAGTTTTTCAACTCATTCAAAAGATGCTCCCTCCAGGAGCTCCCTTTGCTGGGGCACTGGTTTTACAGAATAACAGAGAAGAGTTCTGCCTTCTGAGTCACAACATCTCCACAGCTTCTGGAGTTTCCTTGGAGATATCCCATGTAAAGCTAAAAGCGCACAGCTTGTGAAATCTGATAGGATCACAGCGCAAGGTAGTAAAGGCATGTATATCCTTCTACAGACACAGACAGGACAGAAAGAAGGGAGAGGGGCCTATTTCAGAGAGAGAAGGAGGTTTTCTTATAGCATACCACTATCTTGGTGTCACGAATGGTATTCTCCGGGATTGTAACCCAATATCTGCTCTGTTCCCAATGTGGTGGCTGATTGAGTACATTAGTGATAGATACAGTCAGCTCCACAGTGCTGCTTCTGTTGCCTCCATCTGTTGCTACAATATACCGGCTGATTTGAGTTGTCTACAAAGTAATTTTAACAAAAAGTTTAAGGAAATCTAAAAACTGATTTGCACAAAGCAACAAATTGAGATTAACTCATAAAAACATAAAAATGGCCATACTGGATCAGACCAAAGGTCCATCCAGACAAGTATCCTGTCTACTGACAGTGGCCAATGCCAGGTGCCCCAGAGTGAATGAAACTAACATGTAATGATCAAGTGATCTCTCTCCTGCCATCCATCACCACCCTCAGACAAACAGAGGTTAGGCACACCATTCCTTACTTATCCTAACTAATAGCTATTAATGGACTAAACCTCCATGAATTTATCCAGTTCTCTTTTAAACACTGTTATATTGCTAGCCTTCACAGCCTCCTCAGGCAAGGAGTTCCAGAGGTTGACTGTGCATTGTATGAAGAACTTCCTTTCATTCATTTTAAACCTGCTGCCCATTCATTTCATTTGGTGGCCCCAAGTTCTTACATTATGGGAACAAGTAAACAACTTTTCCATATTCACTTTCTCCACAGCACTCACGATTTTATACACCTCTATTATATCCCCCCTTAGTCTCCTTTTTCCAAAGCTGAAAAGTCCTAGCCTCTTTAATCTCTTCTCATACGGGACCTGTTCCAAACCCCTAATCATTTTAGTTGCCCTTCTCTGGATCTTTTCTAATGCCAGTATATCTTTTTTGAGATGAGGAGACCACATCTGTACGCAGTATTCAGGATGTGGGCGCACCATGGATTTATATAAGGGCAATAAGATATTCTCCATCTTATTCTCTATCCCCTTTTTAATTATTCCTAACATGCTGTTTGCTTTTTTGACTGCTGCTGCACACTGCGTGGATGTCTTTAGAGAACTATCCACGATGACTCCAAGATCTTTTTCATGATTAGTTGTAGATAAATTAGCCCCCATCATATTATATGTATAGTTGGGATTATTTTTTCCAGTGTGCATTACTTTACATATATCCACGTTAAATTTCATTTCTCTGTATATTGCACAGGAAGAAATCTGCATTGCATTTTGAATAATCAGAGTCCTGTTACCTGAGAGATCAGATGGTTCACATATACCCAGCCGGTGATGGGATTGATTTGGAAGTATTCTGGCTGTTGCTCTAACATGGAATATACGATGGCAGCATTCACACCATGGTCATCATCATGAGCTGCAGCACGGAAGAAACTTATGCCCACTGGGGTGTCTTCACAGAGGAAGTCTTTGAAAAAAGGATGAGACATTTATTCTGAGCAAGCCTCAGTCTCGTGTATAATGGCAATATTCCTGGATCTGGCAAGTTTAGAAGTGAAGGGACACTTACAATTCTCAGCTCCGGGTCAGTGCTAAGATAACAGAACAGTGTGGCAGTATTTCCAGTTTACAGATCACTACTGCACAATCACGTTGGCATCTAAGCTGTGAAAAAGCCTAAAAGACCTGGCTATATTTGAACATGAACAGGGTTAGCCGTTCCTTTATGAGAAGTGAACCAGTATTCCAGAGATGTTGGTTTCACATTAAACTAGAATTACCATCACTTTGTAAGTCAATACAATATGTAAAATATATGAGGTGTCTGTTCAACTAAAATAAATGTTTTGATTATGCAGCTTTTAAATTATTGCAACATAAAAATATCTAAGTTTTCTCTTGATTTTCCCTTATTGTATTATGTACAGTTAGGAAAGCTGTTAAGTGAAGCATGTTTGCTGGTCTCTATTCTCATCTAAGCCACTTTTCTTTGCCCACCAAAGTGTGACTGCAAAGGAGAATAAATGGCCTAGTCATGCCATTCTTAAAAGTAGAAATATGTCCGAAGGTGGTTTGCTGGTACTAAAATAAAGTAATAGCAATGGAATTTATTGCTAGTAAATACTGCAAGAGATTCTCAATTGTCCTGCAATAGATTTTATGTTCTGAGAATAGTATCCTGTTAAAATACATTGTACCAAAAGGTTCAAAGCTGAATTGGAAATGACGTTCCACTGTATCAAGTGTTCCTGTTTGCAATAATCACTTCTGTAACAATTACTAGGATGTCACTATTACATACAATTAAACATTTGAGTACAGCCTCTTCCAGACACGTATGGATAATTAATAGTGATGAACTGTTTAAACCGGGGGTGGCCAACCTGAGCCTGAGAAGGAGCCAGAATTTACCAATGTACATTGCCAAAGAGCCACAGTAATACGTCAGCAGCCCCCATCAGCTCCTGCCCCCAGTGCCTCCTGCTCACTGGCAGTCCCACTGACCAGTGCCTCCCCTTTCTTCCCCGTGCCTCCTGTCCACCACAGTTAGCTGTTAAACGACATGCAGGAGGCTCTGGGGGCGGGGGTGAGGAACGAGGGCATGTCAGACTTGGGCGAAGGGGCAGGAGCCTTGGGGGAAGGGGTGGAGCGGGGTCAGGACCTGCAGCAGAGCCAGGGGTTGAGAAGTGGGCACCCCTGGCACATTGGAAAGTTGGCGCCTGTAGCTCTATCCCCAGAGTGGGTGCCTAGACAAGGAGCCGCCTATTAACTTCTGAAGAGCCGCATGCGGCCCCGGAGCCACAGACTGGCTGCCCCTGGTTTAAACCAATGTATTTGAATAAGACTGTAGCATATGAGAATAGAGCACCAGCAGTTACCAGTAACATTAGAAACTCATGACTAATTACATTTGATTTTGCTCTGAAGAGGAGACAGTATTTTTAATTCCATGACATACAAACATTGATTGCTTATAGACAGATACTAGAACACCCTGTCAGAGCAGCCCCAGGGCTGGGATACAACAGTTTCCCAATCCTGAAGAAGTGCTTTTTGCTAGCTGGCTCCCCATGTGAGGAAGGGAGCAGCAAGCTTCTCAATCACCAAGAAGCATAAACATTATATTGAACTCAAAATTTAACCTCAGTTTTAGTGCTCATGAAAGGCAGATTCTGGTAGCACTGAATGAACAGTGTGGTTGGAGGCACTGAGTCAGGCTCACCTTCAAACCCTCCCCTCAGTCAAGACTTCCACGTTCTGTCCTACAAAACCCTTACAACACTGATCATCATACATACCAAACTGAGCAGTGGTGGTGTCATGCTTGCAAAGTCCACTCAGAGACAGGAACATAGATATTGCTATACCAGATTGGACCAGTGCACCTTATACACCAGCATCAAGTCTCTACTCTAGGAATTATTTTGTGGAAGGTCTATGGCCTATGTTATACAGGTGGTCAGAAAGCACCACTGTAACCTGTGACTCTGACAGTGGCCAGTACAGATGATCCAGAAGAAGGTGTAAGAAACCCTGAAGTGTATAGTTATGGAAGAGTGTCACAGGGTCCACGCAGGTCTGTACCCTCTGGTGCCTGCACCCTGTGTTTGAGCTGGTGAAATCAAGAGTTCTCCAAACCATTTATGCTATTTCACACAAGTGCCTTTATTTCTAGTGCTCATGCAGTCCCCCAATCCCCCAACAGAGAGTGACCCACAGACCCTCCCCAGGATCCTCGGTCCCTTGAGGCTTCCTTACTCGCCGAGGTGGCAGCAACACAGTAAATTAGATCCATATACTCTTATTCCAGTTTAAATAAACAAACATTTCTTGGGAAACTGAACAACTCAATGGATTGGTAATGAAGAATTTTTCACTTCTAGGCAATTGGTTTGAATCCAGGCCAGGACAGTAGTGACCAAGAGAGATTGTCATCCAATGAGTTTAGTGACCCATGAGCATTATTAGAGTCAGTCCATTTCCTAGTGGAACAGATGTCTGCATCGCAAAAAACATTATCTCACCAAGTTAGTGTTTTGGCAAGTTCCTTCCAGATCACAAATAAAACACAGCTGTCTGTGATCTGCCTGTCCTCAGAAACCATATTGGTGACCAATCAGGTAACTTTCACATGTACCAAATTCACTACTTCTATGAGCAGGTTATTCGCAACTGTTCAGTCTGGGGTCTCTGGCACCTTCCTCTGGAGGATCTGTTGCTGGCAACAGTCAGACACAAAGTAGGGAATTAGATGGACCATTAAGTCTGATCCAGTAGGGCAGTTTCTGTGCTCCTCCTTTGAAAATATGTGTCCTCTTGAGTTTTGCTGAAATTGGGATCTATTAAAACCTCAAACGTAGTTATATTTTAATTGCTTGCATTCACATCTAATTCAAGCCACATGTGACAATTTTGACAGCCTCATAATCCCTATTCCTCACATCAGAACAAGCATAGAAACTGCGACAACTGGCTGTCTATGTTTGAAAGAGTCAGTATTGCAAGTTTAAATTAGGGTGCACTAACAGGTCTGGAAAAGTTTGCAGTGCACATGTCTGCATCATGCCTAGCTCAAAGTAGGGACTTATTAAAAAAAAAGAAAAAGAAAAAGAAACCCCTTACGTCACCACTGCCCCGCACACTTCTTTCCCTAAAGCATGTTGGCCAACACATTTTAATTAAGTGCTACTTAAAAACTAGGTACTGACAAGTTTACACATTTTTTAAAAAGTGTTAAATGATTTTGTCCTACTGTTTGCCACAGATAGCTGACAGGTGTTAAAATATAACTTTCCCTGTCCACACTAAGGATTTAAAAAGGGTTTAATACCTTTATTTAAACAAAACCACCTTTCATCCTAGCCTAGACAAGGCCTTTCATGAGCCCCTTCAATTTCTACAAAGTTTGTTTTCACGCCAAGGAGATGTCTAGATAGATTATAGGCTCCTTGGAGTCTCACCTTTTCTATTACTTTAGGGTTAAACGAGTCCCAGAAACAAGGCTCGGGTCTAGGAATACTGACTCATTCTGCCAACCTATCTTGCTGTCCCATATATTTGAATGTTCTCCTTCAGAAAAACATACAACAGACACATTCGTACTGAGCAGGATAGATACCAAGAGATTCACACAGAAAGGCAGGATTTAACTACCCCTGGAAAGGTTGAGTGTCACCTCCATTGTGTCTGGGAAAACAAGTCAACTTGAACCATATAGCATTGTTCCAGTCGCATAATGAATACGGCCACCCAAAAACCAATAAATTTAAGAGAGATGCAGTCACCAACATGAGGAGTTATTTTCACAAATAGCTGTATTTCAAAAAGAACTCAATCTGTCAAGCACATTCATGCTCTTGCGTGCTGTTAGGACAGAGGGTGCATGTTTAAATCACTCACATGAGTAGAGACTGTTCTCAAACTTGGGGTCGTTGTCATTGACATCAGCAATGAAGATGGTGATTTGACAAACACCAATCAATGGCTCCTGAGCTTGATCTGTAGCTGTAACGGAGAGCATACACTCTCTCTGCTTCTCTCGGTCAAAGCTCTGAGTAGTAGTGATGATCCCTAGAAACAGAAACACCTTAGTGTATTATACATACAATGCCATAACTAAGCCAGCAAAACCACACCAGGCATCACGCAACAGTAGGTAGCAGAACTGGACATGCCGGGTCCACATTGCTCAGCTTACTTGCACCACCACTGTGCATGGTATTGATTAAACATGACTAACTTATGGTTCCCTGTTTCTATCACTCCTCGCAGTCACCAGCTTGCACTAACTGTGCCACTACTGTCAATAGCCGGCATCTTTCAGGTTGACCACCTGGACAGAGAGCTTCAGGCTAGATACCTTTTACCTCACTTCCCTCTCCCCACCCAGAAAAGAAGTTAGTTTCCCTTGTTTCCAAGAAATGTCCATGGAGGTTACTTCAATGACAACCTAAGCCAGAGTATTTCAAAGACAGATAAGTGAAAAATCAGTGCATAGCAAATGTAAGTGATACAACCAAAATCATTTTTAGTTTAAGATCTAGGTAACAGCCTCATGAAATAGGTTAAAATAGAGTAAAATATTGTAGTTATGGCTAAGTTTGGCGAAGATACACTTCCATCCAAGAATGCAAGTCTCGCTTTCTGCTTCTTTCTTGGCATCTCAGCTTTGTCAATTCAGCTGTACCTTCTAACCCTTTCCCATCTCAGGCTTTGGTCTCTCGGTTATACAGTTGGGTCAGAGATATTTAGGTGTGAACATCCTGAATTACCATTCTGCACTGAGGGTATCGTTTGTATTTATATACGGACAATATTTCTCTAATTCAACACTCATGACAGTGTTTACCACCATCTCCTTCTGGCATGATACCCACTGTATTTATAGTATTTTAAAACTGAATTCTGAACTTCCAATCTATATTTGTCAGACATTAACCAGTTCAAAGAGTTATTAGCTGACATCAAAGGGGTGAATATACACCCAAGTAGATCCATTCATGCTTCCTCCTCTGCCAAGTACAGTCTATTTATATTTCTATAGCAAGATTTGTCCCAAGGTAAAGTTAATGTTTCAGAGTAGTTTTATACCCTGATATATTGTGACTTCTGTTTTTCCTTGATGACTTGCCAATTAAATCAGTGTAGGCCTACGCCCACATACTGTATTCTAGATTCTTTTACTATTTACTACATCAAATAAAATTTATTTTGGATGTTAAAAATTAGCCAAAGATTTACTATATTTTACATCATGCCTATAGCATTATTAAAAATTAACGATTTCTCAATAATTTTAGTAGGATTCTGCTGTGTTCAGACTAAAGGTAAGCTTTCAGTTTCCTCAGCATTCACTTCAGACTGTTTGACATTGGCTCAGTTCTGGAAACATGGTTTTCCACATGGGTATAGCAAATCCCTGTTAATATACCAGAGAAGCATGCACTCAAATTTCACTGCAATTCTGCCTTAACATAATAGATGTAGAGCCACTTACCAGTATCTGGATCAATATTGAAGCCTGGTGAAGCTCCATCTCTGTGCATAAGCCCATATTTTACTTCTCCATTAAGTCCCAGGTCTGCATCATAGGCTTCCACCTGTAAGACATAGGTGCCTGGGGGCTGGTTTTCTAGAACCCAGGTGCTGTCACTGTAGTAAGCGCACTATAAATAACACAAAACATTATTACATATAGAACTATAGAAAGTAGCTATGAAATGTTCCAGTGGGTTTGCAGTACATTTGAGAAGAGTATGAAATAAAATGTGCTTCAATTACTTAGTGCCTTAGAGAAGTCAAAAAGCTGTCCTGAAAAGGAGCCTTTTCCAATTTAAATACTGAAGACTGCAGAAAACTGGGAATATATTCCATTGTAGAGGATCTACCGTACTTGCAAATATAATCCCTTAAAATCAACATCTACTACAAGCAAAGAAGACACTGTAATATCCCCTTAGAGACGGCAGTATCATCCCCAAGGTGAGAATATATATGGAGGAGAAGGTTTACAGACAGATATCTTACCTTTCTGAAGACAGGTTTGTTGTTATTAATGTCATTAATTCCTACAATAACCTCTGCAAAGCTGCTCAGAGGGTTAGGTCCCCCAGAGGCATTGTCATCTATTGCTGTGATGTTTAATATGTATCGAGGTCCTTTCAGTTTGGGTAGAGGATTCCTGCGCAGTTTGATGATGCCTAGATTTTGGAGGACAAAGTGCAATTTCACTGATAATGTAAACAAAAATGTTGTATTACTATATTGCTATATTGTAGGGCAAGTTTGGATGTGGTTGGTCTTTTTCAACTGTAAACTCCTTGAGGCAGAGACCCATGTCTTCCTGTGGTTTTGTATAATACCTAGCTAGCCCAACAGGGAACCTATTCTAACTTATGGAAAGTATAAAAAGACCATATGAATGAGGTGCTGTTTTGCCTTTTTCACAATTAAGTATTGAATTACTATACGAATTATTTTCAACATGGACACAAAGCAGAGCTCCAGTAAGGTAATGTTCTAAAAACTTCTTTTCCTACCTTTCTGGCTATCTAGCTCAAAGTTGCCATCTTCATTCCCTCCAGCAATCTGGTATAACACTCCATCTCCATCAGGATCTTTCGCATGTAGGGCAGCCACTAAGGTACTGGGACCAGCATCTTCTGAGAGGAATGTTTTGTAACTGATGAAAAGATAAACAATCGATGCACATTTACAACCAGGATAGCTATTGATCCCATTAATAAACTGCCAATGGTCTGAACTCTCACTGTGAATGTGATATAGTTTACCTTTGGGTATCCACAGTCTAACCAGTTAAAGACTAGAGACTTTGGATATCTAAAGAATCTAGTTTTGGTTTGAAGTGTGCACTGTATGATTGTGATCATAGAAGTACAGAATATAAGGGTTGGAAGAGACCTCAGGAGGTCATCTAGTCCAACCCCTTGCTCAAAGCAGGACCAATACCAACTAAATCATCCCAGCCAAGGCGTTGATAAGCCAGGCCATAAAAACCTCTAAGAATGGAGATTCTACCACCTTCCTAGGTAACCCATTCCAGTGCTTCACCACTCTCCTAGTGAAATAGCGTTTCCTAATATCCAACCTAGATCTTCCCCACCGCAACATGAGACCACTGCTCCTTGTTCTGTCATATGCCACCACTGAGAACCACCAGGCTCCATCCTCTTTGGAACCTTTGGGTAGTGGAAGGCTACTGTCAAATCCTCCCTCACTCTTCTCCTCTGCAGACTAAATAATCCCAGTTCCCTCAGCCTCTCCTCGAGTCATGTGTCCCAGGGCCCTGATCATTTTCATTGACCTCCGCTGGACTTTCTCCAATTTGTTCACATCCCTTCTGTAGTGAGGGGACCAAAACTGGATGCAATACTCCAGGTGTGGCCTCACCAGTGCCCAATAGAAGGAAATAATCACTTCCCTTGATCTGCTGGCAATGCTCCTACTAATACAGCCCAACATGCCGTTGGCCTTCTTGGCAATGAGGGCACACTGTTGACTCATATCCAGCTTCTCATCCACTCTAATCCCCAGGTCCTTTTCTATAGAACTGCTGCTCAGCCAGTTGGTTGGTCCCCAGCCTGTAGCAGTGCCTGGGATTCTTCTGTCTTAAGTGAAGGACTCTGCACTTCTCCTTGTTGAACTTCACCAGATTTCTTTTGGTCAAATCCTCCAATTTGTCTAGGTCACTGTGGACCCTTTCCCTACCCACCAGCATATCTACCTTTCCCCCACCCTAGTGTAATCTGCAAACTTGCTGAGAGTGCAATTAATCCCATCATCCAGATCATTGATAAAGATGTTGAACAAAACCTGCAGTTCTGCAACAAAACCCTGATCCTGCATTTCTGTGCATACTTCTCATGACCTTTTGGAAAACAACAAAAAACCAAAGCTCTACACACTACATGGAACACACAGTTCTCCTCCTGTGGGGACAAAGAGAAAAAGAACAAACTTCATGTGACTGATGTTAGTAAAGTCTCAATACAATAATGTATCCCAGAATATCTAAATGTGAACTGCTGCGATGAGGAAGGTATAAAGAGCCTATATATAGAATGGGACTGTAGATCTTAAATTGGGGTAGGCAAACCATGGTCTGCGGGCCACATCCAGCCCACAGGACCGTCCTACCCGGCCCCTGGCCCCTCCCTTGTTGTCTCCCCTCCCCCGGAGCCATACAGCCACACAGGCAATGCTCTGGGGGCAGGGCTATGTGGTAAGAGGGCCAGGGCGGGGGTTCGATAAGGGGTAGGGAATCTGAGAGGGTATTCAGAGGACAGGAAGCAGGGGAAGGTTGGATGAGGCGAAGGTTCTGGGGGTGGTGGTCAGGGGACAGGGGGGCTGGATAAGAGGCAGGGAGTCCCGGGGGGCAGTCAGGGGGCAGGGATGTGGATAGGGGTCAGGGCAGTCAGGGGACAGGGAATGGGGGTTGGGTAGTGGGTGAGGTCCTGGGGGGGGGGGTGTCTCTGGAGGAGGTGGTCAGGGGACAAGGAGCAGGAGGGGTTGGGGATTCTGAGGGGTGCAGTCAGGGAGCGGGAAGTGGGACGGGATTGGATAGAGGGCGGGTGCCAGGCTGTTTTGGGAGGCACAGCCTTCCCTACCAGCCTTTCATACAATTTTGCAACCCCAGTGTGGCCCTCGGGCCAAAGTTTGCCCACCCCTGTCTTAAATGTATAAAATGTTAACACATTTAGTACTTTATTATAAATGGCTGTATTTTACACTTCTGACAAGAAAGAATTTAAATTTATTACAGACGGAAAATGCATTTTAACTTAACAGAATCTAATGAAAGTCATTTACTATGAAATCTTTTTCAATTGACACTTGTTTTGATCAAACATTTCATATCCACCCTCTCTTTTTGGCTCAGGTGTTTAGAGGGCTAATCATCATAAGACTAAGGCACCAGGACATCCAAACATATTCCCCTAGAAGTTAGATCTTTCAGTCATTCCATTAAATACAGCCTAATTATGTTATCTCTGTATGTAACAATGGATGTAAGGATCCAATGTGCTATGTCACAATTAACGTGTGTACTTCTTACAATCTAGAACGGGGTTCTCAAACTGGGGATCGGGACCCCTCAGGGGTCATGAGGTTATTACACAGAGGTCATAAGCTGTCAGCCTCCACCCAAAACCCTGATTTGCCTCCAGCATTTATAAAGGTGTTAAATATATTTTAAAAAGTGTTTTTAATTTCGGGGGGGTCACACTCGGAGGCTTGCTATATGAAAGTGGTCACCAGTACAAAAGTTGGAGAACCACTGATCTAGAACCTGTCAGTCCAATCCCTTACACACACTCATGTAAGTTATTTCACTGACTTCACTGATAGTTCAGAGTGCTCAGAACATAAGTAGATGCTTATTAACTGGCAGGATATGCCCCTTAAGCAAAGTGTAATCAGGATCATTAGTATGAAGTGCAACACAGAAAGCAATCCAGGGTTTAAACCAGTGGTTCTCAAACTTGTTGGTTCGGTGACCCCATTTTGCTCTGCCATGTCCTCTCGCACCGCAGGCATGTCTGCCGAAATGCCGCCAAATTGAACTCTTCTGGTTTCGGCAGCATTTTGGCAGACACGCAGCATTCATCTCTGTGTGCGCCGAAATGCCGCTGATAGCAGAAGCTTGCACTTCGGCAGTTTTTCGGCGGACTCACTCACATGTTTGGAGCTTCCACCGAAATGCCCCCGAAGGCGTCGGCAGCTCGCAACCCCCGTGGAATCGGCCCCCCCGACCCCCAGTTTGAGCACCACTGATATGAATCCTAATTCTCACTCAGTCCTCAAGGAGACACCTCAAGATGGAGACTTGGTGCAGCAAAGCCATGGGGGTCTCTGAGGCTGTCCCTGCCCTGCACCTCTGTCCTGCCTGGCTGATGTCAGAGTCTCTCTGTGAGGTCACCTTCTCCTAAACATCTTTGCCCAATAGGCTGAGGTCCTGCAAAAGGCCTTTGTGACGTCACTGCCACATCCACCCCTCCCCTGCAAGGCTGATGTCCTGCCCCCAGCCAGCCTTTTTGGATACACTGACTGATCAGAATAAAGTGCTCTCAAATGAGCTACAGACCAACAATTGTTCCTAGTCATTATTCAGAAAGTATTTTAGAAGAACTAGAACATTAGAATCATCAACCGTTCAGAGACAATTATTGGGGAGAAGCAGCAATATTAATCAAATAC
The DNA here is from genome assembly GCA_007922305.1 of Dermatemys mawii. NCBI lineage: Eukaryota > Metazoa > Chordata > Testudines > Dermatemydidae > Dermatemys > Dermatemys mawii. The sequence goes on from ML677365.1 coordinate 17,929,593, forward strand.
TTGATTAGTTATGACTTACATGCAAGGTGTGCAAAGAGAACAAAAGGACCAGAGTCCTTACTGTCAATAGCCCCCTGCTTGGCCAATCAGCATGGAGACTCTGACTGATGGGTGCTGAGGGGTCTCATCAGATGTCCTGAAAGGTGGCCCAGGTCACCACCGGAGTGGGTCACTCTCACAGCACTATTCCAGACCCACCTCTTTGTGAGGGCCTCCCACAATGAGAACAACTCTCCTCCCCAGACACACACATAGCTCTTTGGTGGAGGGATGGAAGCAGAAAAAAAGGGTAAAAAGAAGGAAGAATAAAAAGAGAAATCAGGGAGGAAAAGGGAAAACACAAAGGACAAACCCTAATGTCCCCAGTGATTCTAAGGGACAAAGTCCTTGGTAGGAAATCAAATTCTGCCACCCTAACACTGCGATTTCTGTGCCTAGAATTGAGCTGGCACCAAGTGGATCAGACTGAACTGATTCCAAACCTCTCAGAGGCTCTTACCTTCTAAAAAAGGGACTGCAAAATCAGAAGTAGGAAAGGAGACAACTCTGAAGAGGTTCATCTTCATGTTCATGTATATCAGCGGTTCTCAAACTTGTTGGTTCGGTGATCCTTTTTTGCTGTGTCGTGTCCTCTCGCGCCCCGGGTATGTCCGCCAAAATGCTGCCAAAACCCTTCTGGTTTTGGCGGCATTTCAGCGGACACGCAGCGTTCGTCTCTGTGTCCACCGAAATGCTGCCGATAGCAGAAGCTTGCACTTCGGCAGTTTTTCGGTGAACTCACTCGCATGTTTGGAGCTTCTGCTGAAATGCCGCCAAAGGCCTCGGCAGCTCATGACCCCCTGGGAATTGGCCTGTGACCCTCAGGGGGGTCGCGACCCCCAGTTTGAGAACCACTGGTTTAAACTCTGCTTACCCAGATCGAGAGAACACAGGTGCCTCATCATTCACATTAGTCATTCTGATGCGCACTGATGCAGTTCCAGTCCGAGGAGGATAGCCTTTGTCCACAGCTATGACCACAAACTCGTACATATGGTCCGCTCGCTCAAAGTTCAGCTGCTGGTGGGAACTGACGATTCCTTCAGGTGTGATGGAAAAGTCAGTGCTTTGAACGAAGTAGGTGATCTCAGCATTGGAGCCAGAGTCACAGTCTGTTGCAAGAACTAAAATAAAATAATAATAATTAAAAAACAATTTGACTGACCCCAGAGACATGAGTTTTCCATGGAAGAATGTTCCGGAATGCAGCATGACATTGTACAAGTAGTTAACATTGTGTGGTAATTGCCAATCAACAGGCATTTAGAGCAAAATCAGCCATAAACAGTGCCTCTGCTGTGATGGGGACAACAAACCCCATGCAAAACACAGAGCCACAAAGGGATTAAGAAGCCTCCCTGCCTGCAGACAGGAAAATCAAACCCGCCCCAGCTCAGCTGTGAGAAATGTCAGTTATGGAGAGAGTCCCTCCATGCGAGGAAGGGTTTTGTATGTCTAGGAGGGTGTGCTGCAGAAGTGGAAGAGATGCTGATGGTATATTTTATTTTACTTGCTACCACTCTGTTAAAGACAGACAATGACATTCTTTCCCTGCCTACAGGGCATCAGACCTCACCTCCAGACATCAGAGAAGTGAGCTATTCCTTCCTTGAGCATATGTCTAAGAGGTTTAGGCCATGTCTACACTACCCGCTGGACCGGCGGGAGTGATCGATCTATCAGGGATTTATCTCAAGCTCTGGGAGAAGGTCAACAGTTTTGCTCTTCTGAAACAATGCAACTATCTACTGCACAGGAATTATCTGTGTAGGAGACAGATTTCTCAGGGGTCAGTCCATGACTATGGTTTGAACTCCAGCAGAATATTAAGAACTAAACTCAAACCTCACCACCTGCCATTCCAAGTGCAAGGCACACTTTTTCTTTTGAAGTCAGGCTGAAGGAAATGTCAGACAGCACATTATACACACAATAAAAATCCACAGACAGTATTCCCTCCTGAGAGAGAAAGAAGAACAAAAAACTTATGACAGATGTTGTCCTTTAATGCACTTTTGAAAGGTACTCAGATACCATGTTGATGGGCATGCTAAATGCTCGAATTGATCAGATTATGTAGACCGTAGCCACAAGTTAATTCTTGTGAGAAGAGGGAATAAGAGGTAGTAGAGAAATGATCACCTTGTAACAGAGATGTGCCAACTGGGATGGTTTCAGGAATGTTGTCACAGCTGTAAATGGAGTGCTCGAATTCTGGAGAGCAGTCATTTTCATCAGTGATGTGAACTCTGACCTGTGTGGAACAGGAGGCAGAAGAAAAGACTAAACAGAAAATGATAGATATCTGCTGGAGAGAGGCCCACCAGGACTGAGCTGCTGCTCCCAGAAATGAAATGTGGGAGAGCACTGATGTACTGGCTTTGGTTAGCCTTGTTAGTTTTTACCCCTTTCACTCACATCTGATCACTCAATGCATTTACTTTTACAAAATATTTTCATTTGCATTTTAAAATAATCGTTGGGTGCTAAAAGTTCTCAGTACAATGTAGCACTGCAAAATATTTGCTATGAAATCTGCAAACCTCAAAATCAGAAGGTTTTTCACATTTCATACTTTACAAACGCGGTCCAATTTCAGGCAAGGTATTTCCTCCTGCCATTTAAAAAACATCAAAATCTAAAACTTTGGCTCAAACATCAATTCTCACATCTTAATGCATGAAATATTATGTTTCAATCTGAAATCAGCATTACAGAAAAAGCTTTGGCTTTTGAGTCATAAGTGGACCAGGAAAAATTATAGATACTGTGACAGAGTCAGACCAGAAGGATATAGGAGAGTGCTGGAAGGCAGGTATATTAGTCTCAGGATGTGCAGGTCCCTGTTCCCTGGATAGCCAAACAAAAGCTACTCCAGGCCAATCAAGACCCTTCTAGAAAGGAGTAGAAACAGCTAGCCTGATTGGGACACCTGAAGCCAATCAGGGACTGGCTGAAATCAGATAAAAACCTACCAGTTAGTCAGGTGGGCTGTGGGTGTCAGGAGCTGTGGAAGGAAGTTATGCTGTTGGTGAGACTGAGTGGTGGACAATATATCATACAGAAGGAAGGAGGCCCTGAGGTAAGGGTGAAGTGGAGTTTGAAGAAGCGGGGACTGCTGTGGGGAAGTAGCCCAGGGAATTGTATTGTGTTTTGTGGATAAAAGGTCAGCCATCTTAGCTGATACTATTAGGGTCCCTGGGCTGGAGTCTGGAGTAGAGGGAAGGCCTGGGCTCCCCTCTTTTCTGCCTCCCTTAATTAGTTACTGAGAAAGGGAGGTCACTCTGGGCCTAGATGAGTTTCTGAGGCCCCTAAATCTGCCAGGAAGCACAGGACCCACCAATACAGACTTGGAACTATGTCACAATACTTTGTCACATTTTTTGCTATTTTTGCTCAGCACTTGCTCAGCACATTTTAGGGCATAATGCATCACAGTTATACATTGCCCAATCTGAGTATCTAGGTACTTATTGCACCTACTACTGTAATATCTCTATGCTGCCCTCAGACATTATCAAACTCTTTCCCACAACACCTCTGCGAGTAAGAAACCAGCAAACCATTTTTTTCCTGAACAGATTATCTTTTTAAAATTAAGGCAAAGATCAAATGTTCCTTGGCCAATGTCACACAGGTAGCTTTTTTGCAGACCCAGAAACTGAACCCAGATCAGATTCTCAGACAAGTGCCTTGACAGTAAAACCATTCTCCCTCCCAATCTACAAGCAGCTTTGTGTTATTTAGATTATCAGTGTATGTAATGAGATCACTAAATAGTCTTGATGGAAGAAATAGCGAATATAGTGAGGTGATTTATTGTATTCATGTAAAGCCAAGTGATTCATTGTACCTCAGTTACACTGCTAAGCCCACTCTCAGCTTCCACTGCTTTGACGAGAAAGTGATAGAGATGGTGCTCGTTTTCATAATCCACCGTATGGGTCAAACTGAGGTCTCCGCTCTCCTGGCTCAGGCTGAAAAGGCCACTGGGGTTCATTAGCAGAGTGTAAGAAAGAGGCCGGCTCTGGAAGGAAACAGCCTCCACAACTGCTACTCTGTGAAGAACAATAGTATAGTCATTAGCTAACTTGTTATAAGTCTGTTTCACTAGGAGAGTGACAGAAGGTAGAGACGAAAAAGGCAGATTACGACACATAGCCCAGCTACAGAAAAGTGCAGGACTGGCCCCTACAAATATCTTCTAATACTTCACCAGGTCTACATTTAAAATGACTCTTGCAGAAGGGACTCTGCCACTCCCCTGGGGACACTATTCCACACTATATCGGATCTTGGGTAACAATTTGCCTTTTCTTCATTTCAACTCATTACTCCCAATCACCTAACTAAACATTTATTCCTTCCCTGGTATTTACACCCTTCAAATCCTTGCAGACCATTAAGTTTTCTACCGTAGTGATCGTGCAGCTAAACTACATATATTTCTTTTAAGCTGTCTTCAAAAGCTAGGATTGAAAACATTTTAACTAGACACTTACTAGACAAAAGTAGATATGGAAGACTAAGGGGAAAGGCCCCACCAGTGAGGTGCAGGAGAGTGACCTGGTAAGAAACCAAGCCCCTGCTTCCAGAGTTGCTGGGAAGGAGAAAGGGGCTGGGATTTCTACCAGGTACTGTCAATGCCTTGTTTGGGGCTCCATTTTAGATATCAACCGCTGGCTAGTGTGTCCCATTTTATTGAAGTGCTATCCCCCTCTAATCTGCAGGAGAGGAGATGAAATGTGTACCTTCATGATCTGAGTCTCTGAAGAGATAGCAGGTAGGCCTCCATCACTTTACTGCTTCTCCAGACTATTTTCTCCTCCCCTGCAACTAACTCCAGCATCTGCCTCTTTTGCTACTCAAAGCTTTACAGTTCAATGCTGCTCAGAGGTTTCTGAAGAGCAGCAATAAAATGATCAGTCTTGTCAGTGTCACCCTGTTGCTGCTCGGCAAAGCTACTCTGTAGCAGCAGCAGCAGATTAGTGAAGCCAGACTTACCTGAATCTGTTTAATCGTTTGACAGCCCTAATGTGAACAAATTAATCGTAATTAATCATGCTATTAAACAATAGAATACCATTTATTTAAATATTTTTGAATGTTTTCTACATTTTCAAATATATTGATTTCAATTTCAACACAGAATGCAAAGTGTACAGTGCTCACTTTATATTTATTATTATAAATATTTGCACTGTAAAAATAAAAAATAGTATTGAAGTGCAATCTCTTTATCATGAAAGTTTAACTTACAAATGTAGAGTTATGCACAAAAAATAACTGCATTCAAAAATAAAACAATGTAAAACTTTAGAGCCTAGAAGTCCACTTGGTCCTACTTCTTGTTCAGCCATTTGTTCAGACAAACAAGTTTGTTTACATGTGCAGGTGTCAATGCTGCTCACTTCTTGTTTATGTTGCCTGAAAGTGAGAACAGATGTTCACATGGCACTTTTGTAGGTGGCGTTGCAAGATATTTATGTGCCAGATGCACTAAAGATTCATATGTCCCTTGATGCTTCCACCACCATTCCTGAGGTCCTCCTTGTAGGCTCTAAAGTTTTACTTTATTTTGTTATATAACTGCACTCAAAAACAAAACAAAAATCTACATTTGTAAATTGCACTTTCTTGATAAAGAGATTGCACTTCAGTACTTGTATTAAGGGCTGGACTACAGGATGGGGAGGGATTGACCGAAGATACACAACTTCAGCTACGTGAATAACGTAGCTGAAATCGGCACATCTTCGGCCGACTTACCTGCCGTCCTCATGGTGGCGGCGGTGGTCAGGAGCGTGCTCCCCCGTTGACTCCAGCTTGTGCCTCTTGGTGAGCTGGAGTTCCAGAGTCAATGGGGGCGCCGTTGGCGACTGATTTATCGCGTCTTAACGAGACGCGATAAATCAACTGCCAAAAGATCGATCGCTACCCGCTGATCTGGTGGGTAGTGAAGACCTACCCTAAGTGAATTGAAAAATGCTATTTCTTTTGTTTATCATTTTTACAATGCAAATATTTGTAATAATAATATAAAGTGAGCACTGTACACTTTGTATTCTGTATTGTAACTGAAATCAATATGTTTGAAAATGTAGGAAAACATCCTAAAAATTTAATAAATTTCAATCGGTATTCTATTGTTTCTTAGTTAATCACGTGAGTTAACTGCAATTAATCAACAGCCCTACTTTACACTGATTACACATTTGGAAGATTTTCTTCACAATTTAGAAAACTTTACCTGGCCACTTGAAATCTAGTCTATTAAAAAAATAGTTGAGTACTTTCAGGTATTTATTTATTTTGATTTAAAATAGAAGACTCCTGTCCAAGGCTCCAGGCACTAACATCATGATGCACTACAATCCCAGCAGCATCGATCATTTCAGCAGGAACTCAGCCAACTAGCCACCTACAGAAATTCCTTCTCATCCCTTCATTACTATAAGAGTCATATCTTCAGCCCCCTCTATAAACCCTATAAAATCAGCAGCTTTTTCTATGCCTTCCTAAGTCTCCTTGCCAATTTTTATGGATTTACGAACACATTTTAAAAATCTTTTCCTCTCCTTGTTGTGGAGTGAAAAACCCATATAGATACAGGACACCAACTGACTATATTGGGGACGTGTGCAAAGTAAGAACATTGAAAAAATAGAAAGTATTTCTCTCTAATGTCTTTGTCACAGTAATCTTATGTGCCACTTGCAAAAGTAAAAATAAATGAAGATAGAAGTGTGATTTTTGAAGTTAATGGTAGAATTTAAAGGGAGACCAAGTGGTCCCATGCTTGCCTGTCATTAGCGAGTGGAGCTTTCAAGAGCCGCTCATGAATCAAATCCCTCAGCCTTTTAAATTTTGTTGTCTCCTCTAAGTTCACTTCAATCTGCCTACAAATTTCTGGTGTCAAGGTACCCAGAACTAAAAGGATCTGAAGAGGACATCAACACAGAGGCTGTGGTTGGTTGGTTTTAAAAATGTAAACCTCTGCTAAGAGGAGATTAAATACAACTAAACTAACTTATCATTGGCCACACTGCTAGAGATCATTTTCATTAGTCTTCTGTCATCTTCAGAACATTGAAAGCTTGCATACACCCACATAGGCATCATAACAAAATGGCTACTGTCATAGAATGTTTCCTTTTCAAAGCATTGTGCAAACACGAATCCTTACAATCCCTGAGACAGATAGGCAGAAAAGAAAAAAAAATACTCATTCTAATAACTGCAGAATTTGAAAACAGTAAATAGGGATCACTTGGCAAATACTGTAGGGATAACCCATTAATTTTCACTGAAATCCATTTAGGTTGCAGAAAGTGTTTGGAGGCACAGAACATGGAGAAAAAGAAACATTTTAACAAAAGTCAAGGACCCTCTCTCCTAAAGGCAGACGTTTGGCATGTGTGCATTTTACAGGAAGGAGTGAAGGATGGAAGGCATTTCAGAGATTTAGTGATTTGTTCTAGCCAAATCAGTGCCAGAGCTGGGATCTGAATCCCATATTTACTGTTCCCAGCCTGGTGCTCAGTCCACTGTGCTATGCTGATCCTCCATTTGAGAGAGTCGCATTTTCTTTTTGAACTGCAGTACAGGTATATCAGTTCAAATGTAGCTCTATGAGCAAACAACACTGACTGCAGATGAGTTACTCTGTGATACTCCCCAAATTTCTCTCAAAGCACTGGACCCCCTGGCTTTCTTCCACTTACTTTTCTCCTGCTGGAGTACTTTCAGGGACAAACACGCTGTAGGACACATTAGTAAACTGGGGAAGTCTGGAGCCAACCAGGATAGAGATGGAAGCATAAGGACTTTTGTTGCTGTATTCATCAGTGGCCTGCACTGTGACCACGTATTCCTTATTCCAAGTTAAAGGCAAACCGGTTGTCATTATAATACCTGTATCCATATCAACTTCAAATCGCTCTTCGCCACCTATCAATAGATATACAGAAACCATTCTAGTAGCGGCATCACAGTAAAAACACTTATTTGCAGCTTTATTACTTTTAAACTTTGGCTTCAAATCCCTCACTCTTCTCTACACGTTCTCCCTTTTTTGTCAAGCGCCAGTTTCCCCAATACTGTGCACTAACGCAGAACACCCAGGATGCAACTCTAGCTCTAAGGCTAGCGGTCTCATGCCCTTACTCAGCAGCCTTCAGGCTCAATGCACTACAGAGCTATATTAGACATGCTCATTATCGAACTCTAACCATGGGTATGGGGCACCGCATATTGGTGTGCTGTCATTGCAGCTCCAAAAGTCAGTTTGGAACAGATCTAAAAAAAAGAAAAGAAAAGAGTAGCTCTCCCCATCCTGAAATTCTCTTGCACTGCTGGTCAGCCCCCGTCTGCAAAACAATCCTTTCCTATTAATCCATGGTGCTTCTCAGCTCCCAAAATGGCACTGAACGCTGTCTCAGTGATCCAGCTCAGGATACACCTCCCCCAAGAACACTACACCCTCAGTTCACAGCAAACCACTTCCGTGTGTTCAGACAATCTGAACTGAGAATGGAACAGGTGTTCCATGTGCACGCTGAACAGCGTGAGCCCTGGGATAGTTTTCACTGTGAATAGTGGGAAATCCAGTGGGATGAATTTTATTTCTTTTAAATCCCATGTTTCCACTGTCTCTGTCGCATGTTTCCTTTTCAGGTGGGCTTGTGCCATTTTCTAATTCCTGTCTGCCAGCATGGACCCAGCTATGCTCCATGCACTAGGATGACTGCTGGGCTGTATTACAGCAGTCAAAGCTGGATGAATTTGGCATTGGACTTTGCCAGTCACACCATCGAGCTGATGATATGGGAGCAGAAGAATATTCTACAGCAGCAGGATGGGGAGGGCTAACTTCTTTGTGATCATTGTAGAACTGATCTTGGAGCTTCAATGACAGCGCAACAACACGTGGTGCTCTATACCTGTGGAGAAGCAGGTATGCCACGCCACCCCAGAGTATTACTGGATGATAGCCAACCAGTTTGGCATGGGGCAATCAACGATTAGCAGAACTGCTTGAGAATGTCGCCATGTCATTGATAAAGTGCTGTCTAACAGGGCCCTAAAGCTGGGTAATGGTCTGGAGACTGTTGATGGCTTTGCACACATAAATGGAGCAACTGATAGAATATGGGTGCCTACCATTCGTTCCTCCATTAGAGCACAGAATTTATAAAAACAGAAAGGGGTATTTCTGCTTGGTGGGAGATTTACAGACGTACATGAAAGGTAGTCTGGAAGGGTCCAAGATTCTAAGATCTTTTAGCACTCAGTTCTGTTTAGATTAATGGAGAAATGAATGTTTGCTCCCAGGACCACTGTAGACATTAATGGTGTGGAGGTAGTTTGGTTATTGTGGAAGACTTGTCTTATCCTGTTATGTCCTGACTAATGAAGTCATACACAGGCCACTTGGACAGCGGGAAGAAACACTTTAACTATCGCCCAAGCAGTTGAGTGTGCATTTGGCAGTTTAAAGACAGACGACACTGTTTACGGAACAGATTGGAAGCACTGGAAACAAAGATGTTTGGACCATTCACTGCCTGTTGTGCTCTGCAAAATATTTGTGAGAGCAAGGGAGAAAGCATGCGTGGGAAGCTAAGGATCAGTGACTTGCTTGGTGGTTCAAGCAGCCAGCAAGATGTCCTGTAGAAAATGCTGACACCCAGGGGAATATTGTCAGGGGTGCCTATTGTTCAGGCAGGAGACTGAAAATATGAACATGTGCAGTTGTTAACCCATGGGGGAAAGGGAACTGCTGGGATAGATACATTCATTGGGGTGTAGCATATGAGTGGTGGAAGTGGAATGCTTTCTATGTACTTTTGAAAACCCCTATGAATTATTTCAGCTTTATTTAAAGGATTTCCATAATTAAGTGCCATAAGGACTCTTAATGGATTGACTAAAATGGTTTTTATTATGAAAGAACAAAACCAAAAGTACAGTTTTTACTGAACTAGTGGAAAAAATGATGTTTTTGTATTTGAAAATACATTTAACTAAAGAGTCTAATAATCAATAAATCTTTAATTAAAGCAACAGTGCAAACAAAACTGACAGTGCATCGGCACAAATACAACCGGGAGGGCGGTTAGTTGCCTTACAGTTACAGGTGACTATTAGCCAGCCCTCTGCCTCTTCTTGTCCACATGGGCTCTAGGGTTAAGTGCTGTGGCTCAAAAGTTTGGGGCACTGCTGGACTCAAAAAAGTGCTGGACTTCCAGGAGTCTAGTATTCTCAGTGCCCCAAGGTTGTTCTGAGAGGGGAATGGCCGCTGGTAGCCCTGCTGCAAGGGTATGGTGGGGAGGACTTGCTGCTCGTCCCAGTACCGCCCAGGTTGCAAAGGACATGCCTGGATCCCAAATTGTGGGCCTGTAGGGCCTGCTGTTCTAACAGGAGCTGTTTTGGGAAACATTCTGGCTAAGGAAAGTGTCTATGAGTTGTATCTGCCTCTCCCCTATCTTTTTCTAGGCTCTTCTTGGCCATGGCATTGCTGTTCTTGGCCACTGCCATAATCTCCCAGGAGAGCTGCGTTCCCTTCTTCCTCTGGGTCCACACACACAGCCTCCACCCCTTTCCCAGAGGAAAAACAGACTTGACTCTCTGCTAAAAGCTCTACAAACATCTTGTCCTGAATCTTCCTTTTATGTCCCTCTCAGCCAGGGGTGAAAGTAACTTAAAAGACTTACTGGTACTCCGGAGTTCTGAACAGAGAGCTGGGCCTCAGTTGGAAGGGGTGTGGCCTCTACCAGATGGGGTGGAGCCTTTAAAGCCCTGGGCCCTTTAAATCGTCCCCGAGTACTGCTGCTGGAGCCTCAGGGTAGCAGCGGCAGCTGAGGGTTCCAGTGCGATTTAAAGTGCCAGGGCCTCCCAGTCACCACTACTGCAGTGGAGCCCCGGCCCTTTAAATCACTGCTGGAGCCCCAGGAGTCCCGGCTGCCACTGCAACCCCAGGGATTGAGCAGCGGGGCTCTGGTGGCAATTTAAAGGGCCAGGGCTCCAGCTGCTGCTGGGAGCCTCAAGCTTTTTAAATTGGCACCTGGTGTAGCTGATACGGTTTGACGCACCAGCTTTTGCTGGTATGTCGTACCAGGACGTACAGGCATACGTACTTTCACCTCTGCTCTCAGCAGTACATAGAGGCCTGTACTTGACGCTCTGGTTGTTGCAGGTGCTGTGACTGTGGGAGTGTCTGGCCAAAAGAGCTTCCTGAACCGAAGCTTCTCCCTAGATCAGGGGTGGGCAAATGTTTTGGCCCGAGGGCCACATCGGGGTCACAAAATTGTACGGAAGGCCAGGAAGAGAAGGCTGTTCCTCTCCAAACGGCTTGGCCCTGCCCTTATCTGAGCCCCTCCCACCCCATGACTGCCCCCCCCCCCACAGAATCCTCGACTCATCCAACACCCCCTGCTCCTTGTCCCCTGACCATTCCCTCAAGAGACCTCCCACTCCTAACCACCTCCCCAGGACCCCACCACCATCTAAGCCCCCTGCTCCTTGTCCCCTGACTGCCCTGCCCCTAACCACCCTTCATCCAACCTCCCCTGCTCCTTGTCCCCTGACCACCTCATCCCAAGGCCCCCCACCTTAACTTCCCCCACAGGAGCCTACCTCCCCAGCTTCCTGTCCCCCTGACTGTCCCAATCTCTATCCACCCAATCCCGCCACCCAATCCTGACAGGACTCCCAGGCCCGATCCATCCCCCGCTGCTCCCTGTCCCTTATCCAAGCCCCCAGCCCCAGCTCTGGCCCCCTTACCATGCTGCTCAGAGCAGCAGCTCGGATGGAGCTAGACACACTGCTGCACAGCCTCGCACGGCTCCAGGGGAGGGGGGAAGACAGGAGAGGGAGAGGGGTCGAGGGGGAGGGAGAGGGGCCGAGGGAGAGCTCAGGGGCTGGGCAGGATGGGCCCGTGAGCCATAGCTTGCTCATCTCTGCCCCAGATGGTGATGAAATCCAGGGTCTCAGCATGGCTAAGTGCAACTGTTTGTGAGGCATACTGTGTGGTTTCAGGAGTGCTATCACAGCTACATTGTAAGAATGATACAGCAGGATCCAGGAGCAAATGGGCAAAATGTGGCTCTCTGCCAGCTTTTATAAGGTTGGGAGGTGTTGTCCTGGGAATTTGATACCAGAGCATGGGAGGGCACACAGGTAAATGGACAGGTCAGTAACAGTCAGCCTGCAGAGCACTAGGGGATAATCATTGGAAGCATACAAGAAGTGGCACACAGCAATTGTGTGCACAAAAACAATAGACCAAACTAATTCAATTTGAAGCAAACCTAGTCTGCTTCGCAAGAGGACTTCAGAGTCTGTGATATATATGCAGCGATGGATCAGGTGTATGCAAGCATTTTCAGACCAGATTAACTTGATTTAATCTGGTTTATACCACCCATGTAGACAAGCCCTTAGTAGCGTAGGCCAGACCTTAGTCTAAGGCATGGGCTACACCACCGGGGCGGGATTCAAACTAAGGTACACAACTTCAGCTACGCCATTCACTGTTAGACATACTGGGTGACGGTCAGAGGTGACCTTAGTTCGACTTACCTACCTGTCCCCACAGCAATGGGTCAACTGCAGCAGCTCCTCCGTTGACTCCGCTTACTCCTCTTGCAGAGCTGGAGTTCCGGAGTTGACAGGAGCACTTTCAGGGACCGATTTATCGCATCTAGGCGAGATGCGATAAATCGATCCCTGATACATCGAACACTACCCACCAATCCAGCGGGTAGTGTAGCCCTACCCTCAGACCTGATTCTGGTCACTTTGTATGGGAGTAACCAACTCCTTTGCACTCATGTACTGGTTTAATTTACCCCACTTTACTTATCACCTCTGACCTTCACCCAGTATGTCTAAACAAGGCTATTCTAATAAAATCTTATTAACTAAATGATAAAACTGGAAATTGGTAAACTAAAAATCTCAACATCATGCAGATTAATCAGTTGATTCAGAAAGGACTTACCTGCAATAAGTGCATACGTTATGCCAACACTGGAGTTTTCATTGTTATTGTAATGGGCCACAAGCTGGTAGATTAGAGTGCCTTTCCGGGCATCAGGATCAACACGTGCCAAATAGGGGTATGGGTACATACCCCAGGATAGAAGATCCTCTTCTGGGGCAATAATTGTCACACGACACAAATACCAGTCACTGTCTGCAAACACATTAAATTTAAACAAAATCAGATGTCATAGCTAAGACAATTTCACAAATTTTAACCAGACATTTAAAATCTTCTAATCTGACTTACTGGTAAAAGACAGAAGAGTGCCTACTGTGTATATCCTAACACACAGACAATAACTCTGGCAAAAAAAAATCCACATCTCTGCTGACAGTTTGGCTTTATTAAGTGTAAATAAAAAGTAACCATAATTTAACTAAACATACATAAATAATCACATTCTACCAAATACCTAGAGTTATAGCTACATCACGGAAAGAGCTGTGTGTTCTTCTACTTAAATGGAAAATGCTTGGACCAAGGTGCTAAGATAACTGATCTCAAAAATAAGTTTTATGTTTCACCGGTGTTCTCCCCCTGGTTCGTCTAGAATCACAACAGGACAATTATGCAAGCAAGATATAATTATTTTATAGTGCCTGAAAGTGTGCTGGGAATTTCAAAGGAGACACTAAGTGTATGTCTTCACTACCTGCCGGATCGGCAGGTAGGAATCAATCTCTTGGCGATCGATTGATCGCGTCTCGTTAAGACGCAATAAGTCTATCCCCAGCGGCGCCCCCATCGACTCCGGAACTCCAGCTTGCCGAAAGGCGCAAGATGGAGTCGATGGGGGAGCGCACTGCCGACCACCATGAGGACGGCACGTAAGTCAGCCGAAGGTATGCCGAATTCAGCTATGTTATTCACGTAGCTGAAGTTGCGTATCTTCGGTCGATCCCTCCCCCTAGCGTAGACCAGCCCAAAGATGAGCTCCCAGCTCTGATTAAATTACCATCTAGAATTCAGACATGACAACTAGTGAGAAAACAAAGAAGCAGACAAGAGAGGAAGGACATAAGTGGAAACCTGCAGCTATTTATACATAACTACATTTACTATCTTAATTTGTTAGATTGCTTCTTGCTGGCTTCATAGCAACATCCTAGGAGATGATAGGGTTGCAGACAGGCTTCTTAAAGACATTTTCCATAAGTACCAACAAATATATTCATGTTTCCAATCAGGTCTTAATACTAAACTTTAAAATCTAATCAAAATGGAATGTCCAAAAGAAAGCTCAGTTGTGAGAAATGAAACAAAAGAAAACAGGTGTTGTGTATAAAGTTGAAACTCAGGTTGTTGCCAACCTAGCATAGTGCTCTGAAATGGTATGTTTATAAGGACTACACAATTGTCAGTGGAATATTCTTTTGGATTTTTGTCTCAGGCGTCTTTGATCTGTAACTTGCAGGATGCTGCATTTTACAGACAGTTGCAGAAGGCAGCATCTGATCAACAAAATCAGTTTCCATGCCAAAAGTTGGTACGGGAACTTCAGACTCCTTTTAACTATAAGCCTGAGATCCAGAGTACTAAAAATCTCATTCACATGTCTACAAAATTATGATGAATTCTCTTATTTTGCCAATTTTCTTAAGTTTTCAGTGAATTTAGTGCCCATGCAACGTGACAGATTTACAACTCTGCACAGTCAAGTCCTCAGTTTATCCACAGAACAGATGCACTGCACGCAGGAGCACAAATTTCCTTGGACTTTGCTGACAACAGGCCTAACACTCATTCTGAGGAGGCAACTTCCACACCCACTCAATCCTTTGTCTCAGCATACCCAGGGTTCCTGTCCACCAGCAGACACCATTCACTGAAATCGACTTATTTCACACATTTAACAGCCACAGGACAATGACTCTCATAATCACTAGCAATCTGGGCTGGATTTGATTTGCAAAGCTACCTTCTCTCTTGTACCAGCAACATTTGCTGATTACCTTTTCCACTAAGAGGGGCGCTACCAGACTAAGTTAGGGTTAAAATTCAGTTTTTGTAAAAACTGAGCTTTTATAATGCCAATAATTTCCACACCCACTGAGAACAACTTCCTACCAACACAGGGCACCGGCTTTTTCCTTTGTCTGTGGGTGATCAACCTCAGCTCTGCCCCACGCCCCGCCTCCACCCCACTTCATCCTACCAGTTCTACCCCAACCATGGGAGCACCCACGGAGTCAGGACCTACGCCTACCAAAAAAACACAAATAGTAAGGAGTAATCTGTCCCAGTAGGATTTTAGTCTAGGAATTTTTGGATAGCTACATTTAGGGGCAGAAGTTACATAGAATCCTCTTTTGGAGTTAAATGTACTGTTGCCACCTCTGAGATACAATAAACAGGACATCCAGGATGCTGCAGAGCCCATAAAACTGGACAGCTGGCAGTGAGCACCCTTACAGATTTCCCAGGATAGCTGCTTCAAAACTGGGACAATCCTGGGAAAGCCTGCAGAGGTGGCAGCTCTAGTTAAACACTAAGGGTAGTCTTCACTACCTGCTGGACTGGCGGGCAGTGATTGATCTATCAGGGATCGATCACATCTATTGTAGACACGATAAATCAATCCCCGAGTGCGGTCCCTGTCGATTCCAGAACTCCACCTCTGCAAGAGGCGGAAGCAGAGTCGACAGAGAAGCGGCAGCAGTCGACTCACTGCCATGTGGACAGCCAGGTAAGTTGCCCTAAGATACGCTGACTCAACACCCCCCTGCCACCCTCCCAGTGTAGCCCAAGCCTAAGAGTGAAATCCGTGCCCCAGTGAAGTCAGTGCCAAACCTAGCGAGTACAATGGTGTCAGGATTTCACTTCAAAACTGCACTTTTATGGGTTAACCAAAAGACAGATACACACACAAAAAGACAGGGATTTGTTTCACCGAGTCCAACACATTGGGCCAGGAGATCATTCATGTAACTCAAATGGTTGTGTCACTGGATGGCTGTTTAAGTGCAGTGCCTGTCAGAGGCTTGCAGTTTGACATTAGCATCACAGAATGAGGCACAGCCCAGGTTGCTGGGTTTAGAGGGCACAATGGTCCCACCATCCAGGTTTCACCCTGAAGGCCTTGTCATAACATGTGAACACAAACTTCAAAGAACAATGAGAGGTAGACCTGGGGGCATCCAGGAGGCTTTTTAAAAAAACAGGAGCAGATTTAACACATACGGATCAAAGCAGATCTGCTCAATTTACAATGTTCCAGTTGTTCCTTAAAATTCAGAGTTCATTGTGCTGCCCTTCACAGCCCTGTAATCACTTACGCAGAGTTGGAGACTCATTTTTTGCCTCCTGTTACACTTACACAGATATCACTGTAGTGTTAACAGAACTCAAATGAATATTTATAAACATTCTTAGGCTTTTGTGGTTTTTCATGCACTTCACTTTAAGACAAAAATCTAACAAGTAAGGTAGATTGCCTATGTCTGAAAGAGAAGGCAGCACAAATAGGAATAAAGATGTTGTAGGAAAGGAGGGAAGGACTGGTGCAGACAATGAATCTCAGTTATCAGGTTTTCTCTTCTGGACACTGCAACAGTTATGTTTTTGGTGTCTGAAGGGAGAGGAGAAAAATTCTCCATTTGATATTAAACAAAGATTAAATAAAACAACTTGCAAAAGTGATTGAACTAAAAGCCTGAGCAATCCATATACCATAACAGATGTACCAATTCTAGTATGGAGTGAATGGTAGAGGTTGATATGAAGGTTGGAGGTGGGCATTTGGACTTCCTCCTGGTTAAGAGAATAATTTTGAACTGTTGGTAGAGGCAAACTGGGGGCTAGTCAAGTAGTGACTGTTTTACCCCATTATATGGAATAAGTTGTCTGAAAGCAGCACTGTGGCCCCCTGAAAATTAGAGAATAGGGATTTGTACACTGAGGACTATGCTTCTCAATTATCTATGGAATGGTAGTGAGAAATTCAAAGCAAAATTTTCTGAAAGTCACTTTTATGGATGTGCAGCCGCTATTTTACCCAACATTTGATTGTGCTAAGGATTTAACTTCAATGAAAGAAAAACAGTTTTGCTGGAGCAGCTATATTTTTGTCATTGGTGTATTACAGTTCAGCCACTGTCAGAAACGCAAAAGCATTAATCTATTAGGACGTTTAATCAATACTGTGCAATATTTTGTTCTACTGCCAATCCACCACATCAAAATGGTTTTGCCCATTGATGTTACAGCTCATCCATTCTGTCAATACTAATCATCCACAAAATTCCAGGGAACCAAGCTAGAATGTCTGCAAAACAATACCACTGACAGCATAGAGCAGGGGGGACCAACCTTTGGCTCCGGAGCCACATGCAACTCTTCAGAAGTTAATATGCGGCTCCCTGTATAGGCACCAACTCCAGGGCTGGAGCTACAGGTGACAACTTTCCAATGTGCCGAGGGCGGGGTGGGGTGCTCACTGCTCAACCCCTGGCTCTGCCACTACTCCCCCTCTCCTGACCCCTCCGCTGAGCCTGCCATACCCTTACCTCTTCCCCCTAGAGCCACGTGCAGGCCATGAAACAGTGATCAGGAGGTGCAGGGAGGGAGCAGGAGGCGCTGATCGGCAGGGCTGCTGGTGGGTGGGAGGAGCTGGGAGTGGCGGGGGGAATTGATGGGGGGCTGCTGACATATTACTGTGGCTCTTTGGCAATGTACACTAGTAAATTCTGGCTCCTTCTCTGGCTCAGGTTGGCCACCCCTGGAATAGAGCATCTTGTCAACGTACAATATATTTTTAAGAGACAAATGGCATGATGAACCTATGGAAGGAAATTAAGGGAATGATTTCTCTTTCCACTTACACCTCTATAACTCCAATCTTCAGCGGAGTTACTCCCCATCTACACCAAACAGGGGGAGGGTGATGCAAGAGAGCACAGGTATGTTCCTTTATGTTCATGCATTGCCACAATTATGCATACACATCAGGTCTTTGCACATGCCAGTGACCACTAGTAGCCTACATGCCCATTAGCTTGGGCACGTTTAAATGTAACTGGGTGTAAACCTTTAGCTTCCATTTTTGTAAATGTGTAATTCAGTTTCCATCCAGACACACAAACTGAATTCTGAATTCAGATGTGTAGTGTAGACATGGAGTATCACAAATGGTGTGCATATGCTTACCAGCCAATTTTATAAGATCTGTGGTAAACCACTCCTGCATATGTATAATAAAACAAACTTAAATCTACAAAGCTCATACACACAGTAAGCTCTCTTGGAGTAGGAAGGTATCCATGGCATTCATGAAATTATTTAAAAATTGTCCCCTAGGTTTAACATTTTGGGGCATATTTCACATCTTTGATCAGGCTTTGAAATGGGTTTGCAGATTACTTCATACCCTGTTATGACAATGAAAATTTTGAGCTATGAAGTCACAGGCTCAAAAGAGTTGATTTAACATGCCAGACTTTAAGAATAAAGGGGAGAATGAACTATCCTAAGGATCTTCTTTTACTTTATTTTTCAATCTTCTTTGACAGAGAAGATATTTAAATACCAAAACAGAGCTCCTTGCATACTGTACACAGTACTATGTAACAACTTTCCACCATATAGAGACTTCATCATTTTCACCCAAAATTAATCTTATTTTTCTACTTCTCTCTTACCTAGCATCTCACAAGTGAACAGCCCAGTAACTAACCATGTGGAAAAAAACAGTCTAGCCCATTATTCTTTACAATGAGCTTCTTCCAAAGATATATACATGCAGGATAACACAATAATCTTAATCCTGAGACTTGTTGCTCCTTCTAATGAGCTGTGGCTATTATAGTGGTTTCATGGTTTAAGTAGATCAAGCCCCTCGGTCGGCACCTGAATTAGAGGGCATGGCCCTGCTATGCACATATGGTTTGAATCAGTCGGGTACGGGGAGAATAAAGGATTGCTGTGACTTTTGATCTGGCTTGCCAGGTTGGGTTTCTGATTCTGGGAATTAGGTTTATCTTGTTCTAGAATTTCAAGGGAGAAAATAAAAAAACTCTAAGTGTGCAGAAATGGTCCCAATATCTCGATTTGAAATCATAGCCTCTTACAAGCAATAAGCATTCTGTATATGTATTTTTAAGAGCTGTACTCCATGGATCACAGGTTTTTTTAACAAAATAAGCCATCAGAGGAGCTATTAGGAAAGTAAAAAAGAAAGAAAATAGGGCTAACTTTTTAAATATGCCATCTAAGCTGTTTTCTCAGGAATTTCAACTCAAACGTAATCGTTTTGAAACCAAGGCTTATTTCCAGGAAGAGTCTTAAAGGTTGAGTGCTTATCACATTGCACCAATCAGGCGCTCTACATACACAAAACCCCTCCCTGACCTTGCTGCTTTATGACACCGTCTCCTCAATCAGACTGAAAATCAATTTCATTTGAGAATCTTCAGTTTTAATTCAATCAATATTTGTAAAATCACATATGAAAAGGACAGCACGAGAGAGATTCATGTCAATTCAAGAGTGTTGATCAGCTCTATAAGTATTTTATACAGTTCAATAATAAAACTAACTGCTGGTTCTCTATTCTATTTTGATGCTTTGAAATATCCCATGTTTAAGGGTCACTAAACTCAAGCTGCACTTCTGAGCTCTTGTTGTCATACTGCCATTTGAACAGGTTCTTCTTTCAATATTATCTATTCTGTCTCTTTGTTCTCAATCCCTGGAGCTTGTTTCAAGCCTGAAGCATCCTACACCAACTGCAGAGTGAACTAGAAGACCTCTTACCTCAATTTTTGATTTTACACTGTATAAGTTGTTCTTAGGATAATAGATTATGTAGTATCATTGAAGGTTGGATTTCAGAAACACATAAGTAGTTCAGAAGCACAAAATCCACTGAAAGTTAATGGGACTTGTCCTCCTAAGCCAATTAAGGGTGGGATTTTCAAAAGCCCCTAAGATCTGGAAGCTTATTTGTGTCAAAACAGAATTGTATTTTGGATACTAAGTGTAATGGACACTTAGTTTTCTTCCCCTTTCTAAAGCATGATACATTGAAAGCATCAATATAAATCTCTGAATTCAGCTACACCTTAGTTATTATCCCTTCATGTCAGGAGCTTATGGTTTGATTTTCAGAGCTGTTGAACACATACATGGGATCTGCATGTAGTCAGCATTCTTGGGAAAAGAGACCAGTAGTTCATTTAATCTTCACATACAAAATCTTGATTGTAAACTCCTTGAAGAAGAGACCATGTTCATCTTTATGTCTGTACTCTGCCTTACACAATTGGGCCCTAATTCTGATCAAGGTTTCTGAGTGCTACCATAATATAAAAAACTGAAGAGAGCCAGACATACATCTCAGTTCTCATTCTTACAGTGGACATTTATTTTTCACAAGTAAACAAAGTAATTCATAAGCACTGTACAAAATTTATATTGAATGTAAATTATGTGGAGTAGGTGCTATCTCTTTGTTCTGTGTTTTGCAGTGCCTTGCACAATGGGGTCCTATGCATGACTATGTATCCTAGGAGCCACTCCAACAATTAGGAATCAAATTAATCTTGTTGTATACTGGACTCCTGCAACACATTTCAATGACCTAACTGAATGAAATGTGTATTTTCTGTTTCTAGGGCCTGGTCTACACTAGTGGGGAGGTCGACCTAAGATACGCAACTTCAGCTAGGTGAATAGCACAGCTGAAGTTGACACATCTTAGGTCGACTTACCTGCCATCCTCACGGCGGCAGCAGTTGACAGCGGGCTCCCCCGTCGACTCTGCCTTGCGCCTTTTGGCGAGCTGGAGTTCTGGAGTTGACGGGAGTGTCTCTGAGGATCGATTTATCACGTCCTGACGAGACGCAATAAATCGATCCCCAATAGATCAATCTCTACGCGTCGATCCAGCCCGTAGTGTAGACAAGGCCTTGGATTCTGGTGTGCAGGAGGAATACTATAAATTAATCAAAAATAAAGCAGATCAGAAAAAATGGAGGCAGAATTTGTAATCAGTCTTTTTTTCTCTCTAAAATATAAAAGCATGTAAAAGCAAACATGTCAGTGGTAAAGCAGCACATGAAAATGTCTATTTCCCTTTGTAACTTTTACATAATGGACGAAAGAGTCAGGAAGGGTCTGTTCATTTTGTGTTTAAATTAATAAGGTAAAAAGCAGTAAGGTTGATATGTGTTCCATAATATTGATTAATATGTCAGCCTTTAGAAAGTCATGATTATATTTAACTGGATAAAGGAAAAAAACAGAAAATATTATTTCTTCGATGTTACACATCTCATCGGATTCTCTACATAAAATATTGCTGTCCAAAACTGCTAAACTATTTAATGATCTACACCTAACAAAAGTGATTTAAAAAGTGAGAGGTCTGAAGTTAGTGATTGTCCAAAATTATGACAGAGTTCTGCCTTAATTTAAAAAGCAGCCCATGGAAGGAGTATAAAAATGACCTTGTCCTATTTAATTCTTGAATTTCTTTCACCCTGTGGCTTGTCTGTTGTCAATACATTCTCAGGGCACAGAAAATGATAGAAAAGCAACATTTTTAAGAGCACCACATTACAGATCACAAGTGTGTCTGAATGATTTTATAAAATACTGTTCATAGTGGTATCTGCTTTATTTAATTACAGACGAGCAACACCCTCAACAAATATGAAACATTTACAGCTCTAGATGTAACCTGTTAGACTTTTGTTTGCTTTAAAATAGACTTGGCATACTCTTAAATTATATCAGCAAGGATGTGAAAACCCCACATTCTAAAGCAGAGGTGGGCAAACTATGGCCCGGGAGCTGCATCCGGCCCTCCAGATCCTGTCAGCAAGTGGGATCAGGTGCTTGCCCCACTGCATGTGGCTCCCGGAAGCAGCAGCATATCTTCCTTCTGGCTCCTATGTGCAGGGGCAGCCAGGGACTCAGCACATTGCCCCCACCCCAAGCACCACCCCTGCAGCTCCCATTGGCCACAGTTCCCGGCCAATGGGAGCTGTGGAGCCGGTGCCTGTAGACAGAGGCAGCACGCAGAGCTGCCTGGCCATGCTTATGCATAGAAAGCAGATGGGGGACATGCCGCTGCTTGTGGTAAGCGGCACCCAGAGCCTGCACCCTTGATCCCTCTCCTGCTCTCCAAACCTCTCACTCCCAGCCCAGAGCACCCTCCTGCACCCCCAATTCCACCCCAGAGCCCATACCCTGAGCTGGAACCCTTACCCCCCTCCTGCACGCTGAACTCCTCATTTCTGGCCCCACCCCAGAGCCTGCACCCCCAGCCAGAGCTCTCACCCCCTCCTGCACCCCAACGCCCAATTTCATGAGCATTCATCGCCCACTATACAATTTCCACACCCAGATGTGGAACTTTGGCCAAAAAGTTTGCCCACGCCTGCTCTGGGAAATGTGCAGGCCACAGTGGATGGCTTTGCTGCAATGGGGTTCCCTAACTATGGCGAGGCTATAGACAGAATGCATATCCCTATCCTGGCACCAGACCACCAGCGCTGTGAGTACGTCAACTGCAAGGGGTACTTTTCCATGGTCCTGCAAGCACTTGTTGATCACAAGGGACATTTCACCAACATCAACGTGGGAGGGTTCATGACACTCGTGCCTTCAAGAACTCTAGTCTTTTTAAACAGCCACAGGAAGGGACTTTATTCCCAGACCAAAAAATTACTGTTGGGGATGTTGAAATGACAATTGTTATCCCTGTGACCCAGTCTACCCCTTAATGCCCTGTCTCATGAAACCAAACACAGGCGCCCTGGATAGTAGTAAGGAGCTGTTCAACTACAGGCTGACCAAATGCAGAATGGTGGTAGAATGTGCGTTTGGGCATCTAAAGGGCCGCTGGCGCAGCTTAATGACTCATTCAGACCTCAGCAAAAGAAATATTAAAACTGTTATTGCTGCTTGCTGTGTGCTCCACAATCTCTGTGAGAGGAACGGGGAGAGATTTTTGGCGGGGTGGGAGGTGATTACACGCAGCCAGCCACCAGGGCGACTAGAAGGACGTCACAGGACGTGGTGCACATCAGAGAAGCCTTGGCAACCAGTTTCGTAACTGGCCAGTCTACAGTGTGACATTTCTGTTTGTTTCTGCTTCTTGAAAACCCACCCCCTTGGTCAGGCTACAATATGAAAGTTCTGTTTATTTCTAGTTGTTTGTTTTCTCTCTCTTGGTCCACTGCACTTAACTTTAAGCCTGCCGCCCTCCCACCTTCGATCAGCGCTTGCAGAGTCAATAAAGTTATTGATGTTTGAAAACCATGCATGCTTTATTAACTAGTCACAGAAATGGGGGGAATGCTGCAAAGATAGCCCTGGAAGTAGGGTGACCAGATGTCCCGATTTTATAGGGACAGTCCCAATTTTTGGGTCTTTTTCTTATATAGTCTCCTATTACCCCCCACCCCATCCTGATTTTTCACACTTGCTGTCTGGTCACCCTACCTGGAAGAGGTAGGTGAGGGGGGAAGCACCGGGTGGGGTGGTGGATGAGGGGAGGACAAGAACACACTACAATTCACAATTTTGGGAATGCCAGCCTTCTGGTGCTTGGGCAGTCCTCTAGGGTGGAGTGGTTGGGTGCCTGAAGGCCCCCCACCCCACGTTCTTCAGAGTCTGGAGAAGCTTTTACAGTACCTCCAGGAGAGGTTTATGCAGATGTCCCTGTAGGATTTACACTCCATCGCCAGACACGTTGACAGATTTCTGCAGACAGTAGCAGTACTGTCCAGGATTCTATTGCCACATCTATTCCCACTACCATTAATGGGCTTCATGAGTCTCAGATCTCACTATTTGCATTCAAGTTTTTAGACAGTTCACTTTTTGCGCTATGGTTCTATGTGAATAAGGCCAGAGACAGTGCTTCTTATCAAATTTAGCAGACTGTGTGCCACAGTTTTTAAAAATATTTTTATCTGATGTTCAATTTAGATTTATAGATTATTTTTAAGAACCACAGGTCAGAATTAAACACATAATTGAACTTCTCTCACAAATACTTTGTTTTCAAATTACTATATGCTCTTTCCCCAGTCAGACCCCACACTATATGCTCACTGCCCCAGATTAATTGTTGTGTTCATGAGACTGATCTGGAAAGAGGTGGGAAATCCTCAAACACTGAGAAGTCCATTTAAAAATCCCCAATGTCTTCCTATCAGAGTCAAAAGTAACAGACTGCAACAGGCACACATCCTGAGTGTGCAGACAGACACATGACATACAGGCTCATATTTATGTCATACCGCAAAGGAACTACGGTAGGTTTTTTTGAGTGCAACACATTTCAGGGGATTTGAAGCTGACCTACCGCACCATAGAATCCACCGGTAATGCCACAAGTGCACTTCCTCTAGGTCAGGGCTCGGCAACCTTTCAGAAGCGGTGTGCTGAGTCTTCATTTATTCACTCTAATTTAAGGTTTTGCATGCCAGTAATACATGTTAATGTTTTTAGAAGGTCTCTTTCTATGTCTTTAATATATAACTAAATTATTGTTGTATGTAAAGTAAATAAGAGTTTTAAAATGTTTAAGAAGCATCAATTAAATTAAAATGCAGAGCCCCTCGGACTGGTGACCAGGACCCAGGTAGTGTGAGTGCCGCTGAAAATCAGCTTGCCATAGATTGCCTACCCCTGCTCTAGGTTATTTTGCTCTGTTTGGAGTGCGCATCAGACCAGGTCTTAGGGCCACCACACGTTGGCGCGCATTTCGACCCAAAGGAACAAGGCGGCAGAGCCGGCGCCACCAATCCTGTCAGGGCAGCGTCGTGGCAGCCCGTTCTCACGCCGTTAAACACACTCACGCTGTTCCCCGCTCCCTTCGCCCCAGCCGGCCGGGAGAGGAAAAAGGGTCCCCTGGACGGGGCTGCACGCGCGGAGCCCCCTGCGTTAGCCCGCGAGCGCCGCGCCCTTCGGGGGACCGGCTCTGCGGGGAGAGGCGGCAGCACCGCCCGGGGGCAGAGGCAGTCCCCCCCCCCACACACACACCCCGTCTCTCCGG
The DNA here is from genome assembly GCA_007922305.1 of Dermatemys mawii. Classification (NCBI taxonomy): domain Eukaryota; kingdom Metazoa; phylum Chordata; order Testudines; family Dermatemydidae; genus Dermatemys; species Dermatemys mawii. Next base: position 17,954,687 of record ML677365.1, read on the forward strand.
CGTCCACCCAGCGCCGCCACCAGCCCCCGCCCGCCTCCGCGCCCGGGCAGCACCAGCCTTACCTGGCCCGCCCCGCCGGTGCACTCTCACCAGCGCCTCGGCGCGGCCGCCCCGCGGCACCTCGCGGCTCAGGAGGAGGCGGCCCGACGCCCGCTCCAGCTCCACGGGGGCGGCGGGAGAATCCAGCCCGAACCAGCTGCCGGCCGCCCGGTAGCGGGTGTCCGGCACGGTGAATATGGGGTCCCCGAGCCGCGCCCCGGCCGGGACCCGCACCGTGTAGGAGACGGAGCCCGGCGGCTGCTCCGGGGGCAGGAGCGAGCGGGCCCTGCGGGCGCCCTCTCTCCGCACCGCCAGCTGCAGCCGCCGCGCCGGGCTCCGCAGAGGCCGGGGCAGCCCGTGGTCCTGCGCCGAGACCCAGAGGCTGAGCCTGCGGCGCCCCAGCAGGGAGCCCACCGTGAGCACCTGCCCGCTGCGGGGCACCACGAAGAGCAGGCGGCTGCCGGCGCCGGCCGGCCACGAGCGGTAGGTGAGCAGCGCGTTGGCTCCTTCGTCCCCGTCCAGGGCGCGCAGCCGGGCCACCTCGCTGCCCAGCGGCGCCAGCTCGTTCACCTCCAGGGGCGGCCCGGCCGGGATGCGGGGCCGGTGATCGTTCCGGTCCAGCACCCGGACCCGCAGCAGCGCCCGCCGGGAGGAGCCCGTCGCCCTCGGCCGCCGCAGGGACAGGCTGTACCGCGGCCGGGCTTCCCGGTCCAGGCACTGGGCCGTCCGCAGCAACAGCAGCAGTCCCGGCGCCAAGTGCAAGGAGAAGCGAGAGGCGCCGGCCCCCTGCAGCGCCCACTCCCCCGGCGCCTCCCCGGGGCTCAGCAGTCGTCGCAGAGGCACCCGCAGCCCCTGCACTGGTGTCCCCGCCGGGCTGTTCTCCGGCACCTGCCCGTAGAAGCGGAGCAGGCGAGAAGTGTCGCTAGCCCGGGGCCCCGCCGCGCTGCAGAGGAGCTGGCGGCCGGTCCCGGCCAGGAGCAGCAGGGCGAGCAGCGGCCAGGCGGGGCGATGTCCCCACTCCGGCTCCATCCCCCTCCGGCGGCGGTGCGGAGCCGCTCGCAAGGCAGAGAGCATCAGCGGGCACGGGGACGCCTCAGCACCGCGCCAGGCACTGAGCTCCTCGCCACCCAGCCACACCGACTGCACGTGGAGCGCCCGCTCCGCCTCCTGTCCAGCCACCAATCGGGACTAGGGGCGGGCTGCTGCACCCCTACTCCAGAGCGAGCAACCCCTTGCCCTGGCCAGGGGAGGAGCCAGTCAACCCAGACCCCGCCCTTTATTTACAATAAGGACCCAGAAAATCCCGACCCGTCTCGAGAACCTGTCTGACGCAAACTTCCTTCTTCAGTGGTTGCTTTAGGTAAAATGAATCAACAGCTGCAGCCAGCGAACAGTGGTCTCCGTTTACAGCAAAGAAAATTTAGATTGTTTAGAAACAACCAAGGGAATAAGTTGCATAACCGGACAGTGAAATCACCTTCATGCTAGAAAGCATTTAGCAGCCGACTGCCAGGAATGATTTCGGGATAATGAAGCAAGTTCCATCCGTTTATTTAACATTTATCTTTCATTATTCTAAAGGTATGTTTCCAAATGTTCTAAGTGTGGAATATATTTTCTGACTGGAAATATAGCACTGCTTGGGTTTACAAGTGTAAAAACCAGACCACCTTAAACAATAGCTCTAAAAGGGGCATGCTTGGTTATTAACTCCACAGATATTTAAGTATTCATCATTAGGCAACATTAACTGTTTCACTGCTGTTCATGGTTAGCGGCAACTCAGCTAAACTGGGATTGTGAGTGTGCCCAAGCACCACCATTTCCACTCCTTTTCCTCCCCAAAGGCTGCAATTCTGCAACACATTCCAGAAAGAACACCTGTGCATCATGCATTGCAGTATCAGTTTTTCCCTCTCAGATTATTCTGAGATGCCTCAAACTGTGATTATTGAAATAGCTACATATATATTACTGTTATGTGAACACATTGCTTCTTGATAAAGCCTTGGTTTTTGAATGAGAATGGAATACTAGGGGCATTATTTGTTGTGGCAGTTAAAATCTGTAGCTAATTTACTTATCAAAGCCAGCCGAGGGGGGGGAATATCACCAAAAGTAGCACAGAAGAGTATCTCTATCATTGTCTACTTGTCATTCAAGTATTAACTAGAACAGGGGTGGGCAAACGTTTTGGCCAGAGGGCCACATTGAGGTTCAAAATGGTGCAGAGGGCCAGTAGGGAAGGCTGTGCCTCCCCAAAAGCCTGGCCCTGCCCCCCATCTGACCCTGACCCACTTTCTGCCCTCTGACTGCCCCCCTCAGAACCCCTGACCCATCCAAACCCCTCCCCCTGCTGCTCCTGAGACCCCCCCACTCTAACTGCCCCCCAGGAATCAACCCACCATCTAGGCTCCCCTGCTCTTTCTTTCCTGACTGCCCCCTCCTGAGACCCCCCAGACCCTCCTCATCTAAGCCCCCCTGCTCTTTGTTCCCTGATGGCCCCCTCCCAAGACCCCCCACCCTAACCACCTCCCTCCCCAGAATCCCACCACCTAAGCCCCCCCTTACTTACTGTATTCAGCCGGGAGCTCCAGCCTGAGCCCCACAGGGCCAGCCTTACTCCACCCGCCTGACGCCCCAGCCAAGAGCGCAGGACCTCGCGCCTGCGCTCTACCCCATGGCTCGCTGCTCTGCTCCGCCCGCCCAGTGCCCTGGCCCAGGAGCACGGGGCCCCACAGTTCAGCCTGCCCAGGAGCACGGGCCCCTGGCACCCAGCGCTTGGCTGGGAGTGCGGTGCCACTGGCATGGCGCCCCCAGCTGAGTTTGCTGGCCGGATAAAAATGGCCGGCGGGCCACATGTGGCCCGTGGGCAAGTTTGCCCACCTCTGGACTAGAATAAGGAGAAGCTGTTTCTGATGTAAGTAAGGGAAGAAAGATTTATATAACTCCTGCTGGCACAAGGGGAACAATGCTGCAGTAAGTAGCAAATGAGAGGTACTTCACATAACAAGTTGTTTGCAATCTTGAGAGTAAGAAATATATGTTGGGAAAAATAAGCAGCAAGGGTTTTCATATTTTACAAGTTTCAGACAGTTAACTTTAGGAATAAGTTTCCAGGAAAATTATACCCTACCATAATCCATTTCATCCTGCTGTACACAAGAAATGATATAACAAAGAAGGGAGTTTAAATAAAACTTTTGAAAATTTTACCATATAAAAGTCAACAAATACCTATTACTAAAAGAAAGAATAATTAGCCTAATTTTCAATGAGAGTTTTGCTTTATAGATATGATCCTGCAGTTGTTACTCACAGGAGTCATCCTGAAGTCAAGAGGTCTGTTCGTGTAAGGGAACCAGGATTAGGTCTTACAGCCTTTATCCTTCGGACACACATGTTTAATTTTACATGAGTAGTCCCACTGAGTTCAGTACTGCTTTAGAGTATTCTGTTCCCAAATCCTTGTACTATTTAAATGAAGTTCTCCCAGCTACTCCTTTGTGTGAAAATTGGAGGGGATGAGATCTAAGATACTACAGAAAATTCTTTCCTGGGTGTCTGGCTAGTGAGTCTTGCCCACATGCTCAGGGTTCAGCTGACCGCCATATTTGGGGTCGGGAAGGAGTTTTCCTCCAGGGCAAATTGGCAGACACCCTGGAGGTTTTTCGCCTTCCTCTGCAGCAGAGGGCATGGGTCACTTGCTAGAGGATTCTCTGTGCTTTGAAGTCCTTAAACCAAGATCTGAGGACTTCATTAGCTCAGATATAGGTGAGAGGTATATTGCAGGAATGGGTGGGTAAAATTCTGTGGCCTGCATTGTGCAGGAGGTCAGACTAGATGATCATAAGGGTCCCTTCTGACCTATGGAATACAGCTTCTCTAAGTGCAGTAGGCACTGGCCCAGGGAGAGTGAATGAGTGATATCTTCCACCTGTGAGGTCAGTGTGTTTTGGTGGGACTCCCTGCTGACCCAGTGGTGGACCACTCTGTCACTGTTAGTGCCCTGGGTTGAACCTTGGTGGAGTTGCCTAGGCTCCCCTACCTGGATTGCTGTCCCCTCTCATGGTGGTCCCCTGAGTACTAGCCATTAGGTTGCACTGCCCTGTACCCGAGGCCTGTTATATTGACTCTGGCTGTTAGGCTGTGCTGCCCCGATGGCAAAGGCTGCTGTAATTGACTGCAGCCATTAGGCCAGGGGTAGGCAACCTATGGCATGCGTGCTGAAGGCGGCACGCAAGCTGATTTTCAGTGGCACTCACACTGCGTGGGTCCTGGACACTGGTCCAGGGGGCTTTGCATTTTAATTTAATTTTAAATGATGCTTCTTAAACATTTTAAAAACCTTATTTACTTTACCTACAGCATACAACAATAATTTAGTTTTGTATTAAAGTCTTAAAGAAAGAGACCTAAAAATGTTAAAATGTATTACTGGCACATGAAACCTTAAATTAGAGTGAATAAATAAAGGCTCGGCACCCCACTTCTGAAAGGTTGCTGACCTCTGCATTAGGCCATGCTGCTTTCAGCTTAAAGACTGTACAGAAGACTGTAATCATGGTGGTATCACAACCCTTCCATGTGCCAAAGGAGGGCAAGGTGTGCATACCACATGACCATGTGCCAGTGCACTTTAATGACCTGAAGAAGTGCTCTGTGTAGCTTGGCAATTAGTGTTGCTCACAAAATTCTAATCAATGATGAAAACACCGTAGCTGTGCCTGGGAGTAGCAAGGGATGAATGCCTACTTCTTTCTTTCCAGGAAACATAATACAAAGATTAGGTTGACCACTAGTGGTGAGTAAAAATAAGTTGAAGTCAAATCTTCATTCATTCATCATACGACCTTCTACTCTGTGTCCTTATGAGCTTGGGTTCAGCCAAGCCAAAGTGGCAAGGGTGCAGTCCATCTGAAATGTGAATCAGATTCTACATGTGGAGATCTTTGGTCTGGGAGAGGAGACTATGCAAAACATCTTTCGCTAGCATTGAGATGCTAAACCTCATTTGTCAACAGTAATGCCAGTGATCTAAATTTAGACATCCATTTCCTCTCTGATGCACATATGTCATTCCCATTGATGGAATTTACATTCACATGAGGGAGAGAACAACCCCCCTAGGCTACATCATAACCCAATGGCCTCTCTTTTACTTAACAGACAAAGGCATTGATTGCACAAAAATATACACAAGGACAAACCATAGTCTTTCCCCCTCCCCCTTCCCTCCACAGCAAGGGATAAACATCCCACACTAATACTTACAGAAAAGAGATACCAATATTAGTAGGGCACATTTGACCAGAAGTGCTACCAATAAATGTTTCTGCATGTGTCTGGAAGCTGCTTTTGTCAGCCAGAAGCATCAGTCTAATTGTGATAATTTTGGCACCCAGCATCTCCATTACCCCTTGTCTCTTCCAACCTACTGCGTGAAGCTTCCAGGACTCTCGTATGAAGCTTCAATAATTCTGAAACAGATAAGGTTGAAAGGGGAGCCAAACAAATCATTTAGTGACATAAGAGAGGCTGTGACCAAAAAAAAAAAAGTCCAACATATCACATTCAGCAATACAATTGAGTCTAAATGCAAACATGGCCAGATCCTCAGTGTAAATCAATGTAACTCCACTGACTTCAATGGAATGACACTGATTTACACCAGCTAAGGATCTAGCCCAATATAAATACTAAATACATGCCCTGAAAATGGGGTTAAAGAATGCTTAGTTACTGTCATAGAGCAGCCCCACCTGGAGCACCATAGCATACTAGCCATGCATGCGTCACGTTCCTACCTTCAGAGTCCAGAGAGTCTTTCTGAACGCAAATAGCCGTGGTGGAGTGAATTGATTACAAACGAGAGCCCTGTGCATGTAATGTGTCCAAAAGACCATGATTCAGGCAATATATCAGTACAGCTCTATCATCCCTGCCCACACCACAGCATAGCTCTGGCATCCCCAACCCTGCCCTGACTCTTCAGCACAGCACTTCCCTGCCCCTGTACCAGGAGAGTCACCCCAGCCCTTCCAAGTGGAGTGCAACTCTGCTTGTCCCAACAGGAACCCCCCCAGCCAGGGGCGGCTCGAGCCCCGCAGCAAGTGGGTGCCTGGGGCGGCAAACCACGGGGGCGGGGGCGGCCAGCTGGTAGCTGTTAGGGCAGCAGTCAGGCATCCTTTGGCAGCATTTCTGCAGGAGGTCCGCCGTGGATTTGGCAGCAATTTGGCAGCGGGTAAGCTGAAGCCACGGGACCGATGGACTGCCCGCAGAAACACCACCAAATACACCCTGACGCTGCCTGACTGCTGCACATGGTGCGGCAAAACACTTAGAGCCGCCCCTGCCCACAGCCTCTCTGCTAAGGAGCCTCCTTGCCAGAAGAGCATCCCTCCCTCCCCAATGTCCTCTGACAGTTCCTCTGGGTGCAGCTTTCCAGCACTAGAGATATCAGCAGGTAAGCTTCTCTGCTGTTTCTCTGCTTTGGGCCCTCTCCAATCCTTGGCTTTGGCTCTTTGGCTTAGTGCCAACAGGTCACTGCTGCTCCTCCCTCCTGAGCCTTCAGCTCTCTAATTCTGGCTGTCTGGCTTAGGGACACCAGCCAGCAAACTCCTTTTGCTGCTCTTCAGCTTTTTCCCAGGCACCACTTTCTGCTTCCTTCCAGGATTCCTGCAGTCCCCAAATCTCTGGCAGCTCTCACTTGACCATCCTGACTGAGTCTGCTCAGACTCATTAGAACTCCCTCTCACCAGGTCTCTCCCTGACCCTTTTATACCCCTACATGCTACACCACCCTCTTGTACTAGATGATCTCCTGAGGTCCCTTCCAACCCTGATGTTCTACGATTCTATGACTTAACCAAATAGGAGCACCTGCTCTGACACAGCGAATTGGACCTGCTAAGAAGTGAAGCTTTCCAGCAAAGAAGGAGCAATGAGAACCACTGAGTGGCCAAAGCAGGAAAAATATAACAACAGCTGAGTCAGTCGGTAATTCCAAATGGTGGCAGTGAGGTAAACTGTCCGTTTCCCAAAAGTCTTTCCAGAGTACCCAGATTGTCCCTAGGATTTCCACGTTGCATCTGGTGCACTCCCCTGTAAGAATCCAAACAGTCCAGAGATAAAGGATCTTTCCATGAAACCAAGCTGAAATTGTCACTACCCCACATAACTTTTTCCTTTGAGGATGAGTGAGGAATACACTTAGTCTTTAACCTCAAGTCATTTCACACAATGGCCACTTGCTTTGAAATTAGCACTCAAAGATGCTAATTCAGGACCCTTGTTGCACCAAAGCATTGTGGGGCCGTGGAGTAGAATACAGGTTGATTATACTGATTGCCTAAAACCCAAAGGGGAATCAGTATTTATTAGTGATAGTAGATTCCCTTTTTGGATGGGTGGAGGCAATTCCCACCAGAAATCATACTGCAGAGACCACTGCCAAAAAGTTGTGGGAAGTAGTGTTTAGTAGGGAGGTGGCCAACCTGAGCCTGAGAAGGAGCCAGAATTTACCAATGTACTTTGCCGAAGAGCCACAGTAATGTGTCAGCAGCTCCCTGACCCCGAGCTCCCCTCCTCCCCGCGTCTCCCGTCCACTGGCAGCCCTGCCAATGAGTGCCTCCCCCACCCTCCCAATCAGCTGTTTTGTGGCGTGCAGGATGTGTAAAGGGGGAGTGGGAGGAGTAGGGCAGAGCAAACTCAGAGGAGGAGATAGGCAGGAGTGGAGTGGGGGCATGGCCTCTGGCAGAGCAAGAGGTTGAGCAGTGAGCACCCCCCAGCACATTGGAAAGTTGACAGCTGTAGCTCCAGCCCCAAAGTCCATGCCTATACAAGGAGCCACAGGTTGGTCACTCCTGGTTTAGTAGATATGGAACTCCAAAAGAAATTGATTTAGATAATGGGCCACATTTTGTAGGAGTAATTAAAAGCTTTAGGAATAAAGCAACAACTACATATCCCTTATCCTCCTCAAACGTCAGGGACAGTAGAAAGGATGAATCAAACTATTAAACAAGCTCTACACAAAGTAGTTCAAGAAACTGGCAAAGATTGGGACAATAAATTGCCAATAGTGTGGCAGCAACCTGAAGTAATGATCGATTGGGTAGTGGCTACCAGCCTTATCAAATTCTCTCTGGAAGGTGTAATGTTCCCCTGGTATTATTTGGACCAGTGATCTGCTAGGCCACTCCAATTCTTGGATCTGGGAACCAGCCTCATCCTGCTCTGCTATGAGACACTCCTCACCCCCTTCCAGGATGTTCACGCAGAGCCACTGGCATGTAAGCTACTCCCAGCTATGTGAGTGAGCACTTTCAGACAGCTGCTGCTTGGATTGTGCAACCAAATGACACTAGCTAATCTCTCTGGTCCCAGACACAACCGTAGGAGCCTCCCTCTTGCAGTGTCCAGTTATACCTGCTGGACACTGCAAGCTTATATGAGTTCATCAATTTAACGAAGAATTGATGTGTACCAGGCTTGTTAATCCAAGGGTAGGCTCTGATGTGTTTCAAACCAAATACACTGCTTCAGGTAGAATAAACAAACACATTTATTAACTGAAAGAGAGAGATTTTTAAGTGATAAGTTAAAGCACAAGTCAGATTTGGTCAAATTATATAAAAGCAAAATGCAGTCTGATTGTATGGGCATTGAAAATGTTACAAACTTAGATGCTTCTCACGACAGGCTGACTGGTTGCCCTTCAGCCAGGCTCTCCCCTTTGATAAGCGCTTCATTTGCGTGGTGGTGGTGGTCTCTAGATGCAGGTGGAAGAGAGAGTGCCTGGTAAATGTTATCAAGAATCAGAGGGGTAGCCGTGTTAGTCTGGAATTGCAGAAGTGACAAAGAGTCCTGTGGCACCTTAAAGACTAACTAAAAATTTTTTAGAGCATAAGCTTTCGTGGGCTAATACCCACTTCGTCGGATGCATGCAGTGGAAGTATCCAGGAGCAGGTATAAATAGGTAGGCAAGAACCAGGTGGGAGATAACAAGGTTAGTCCAATCAGGCTGAACCAGCTTGTTATCTCTAATCAGGGAGGGTGAGGTGTTCCTCTAGCAGTTGAACTGGAGGTGTGAATAGCGAGAGAAGAGAAGCTGCCTTTGTAGTTAGCTAGCCATTCAAAATCTCTATTCAGTCCCAAATTGATTGTGTCAAATTTGCAAATGAATTGCAGCTCTGCAGTCTCTCTTTGCAGTCTGGACTTGAAGTTTTTTTGCTGCACAATGCTGACCTTTAAATCTTCTATGGTGTGTCCGGTGAGGTTGAAGTGCTCTCCTACAGGTTTTTGAATATTGCCATTCCCGATATCTGATTTGTGTCCATGCTATCCACAGCCTCAGAAACAACCCTGACATCATAATCAAAGAGGCTGATAAAGGAGGTGCTGTTGTCATCATGGACAGGTCTGACTACCAAAAGGAGGCTACCAGACAACTCTCCAACACCCATTTCTACAGGCCACTTCCCTCAGATCCCACTGAAGAATATACTAAGAAACTGCACCGTCTACTCAGGACACTCCCTACACTAACACAGGAACAAATTAACATACCCTTAGAACCCCGACCGGGGCTATTCTATCTTTTACCCAAGATCCACAAACCTGGAAATCCTGGACGCCCCATCATCTCAGGTATTGGCACTCTCACTGAAGGACTGTCTGGATATGTGGACACTGTACTCAGACCCTACGCCACCAGCACTCCCAGCTATCTCCGTGACACCACCGACTTCCTGAGAAAACTACAATGCATTGGTGACCTTCCAGAAAACACCATCCTAGCCACCATGGATGTAGAGACTCTCTACACAAACATCCCACACAAAGATGGAACACATGCTGTCAGGAATAGTATCCCTGATGATGCCACAACACAAGTGGTTGCTGAGCTCTGTGACTTTATCTTCACACACAATTATTTCAAATTTGGTGACAATATATACCTCCAGACCAGTGGCACCGCTATGGGCACCCGCATGGCCCCACAGTATGCCAACATCTTTATGGCTGACCTGGAACAACGCTTCCTCAAATCTTGTTCACTCATGCCCCTCCTCTATATACGCTACGTTGATGACATCTTCATCATCTGGACCCATGGGAAAGAAACTCTGGAAGAATTCCACCATGATTTCAACAGCTTCCACCCCACCATCCACCTCAGCCTGGACCAGTCTACACAGGAGGTCCACTTCCTGGACACCACGGTGCAAATTAATGACAGCCACATCAACACCACCCTATACCGAAAACCTACTGACAGCTATGCCTACCTTCATGCCATCAGCTTCCACCCTGGGCACACCACATGATCCATTGTCTACAGCCAAGCACTGAGGTACAATCGTATTTACTCCAACCCCTCAGACAGAGGCCAACACCTACAAGATCTCCACCAAGCTTTCTCAAAACTACAATACCCGTACAAGGAAATAAGGACACAGATCAACAGAGCCAGAAATGTACCCAGAAGCCTGCTGCTGCAAGACAAGCCCAAGAAAGAAAACAACAGAACACCACTGGCCATCACCTACAGTCCTCAGTTAAAGCCTCTCCAACGCATCATCAGTGATCTACAACCCATCCTGGACAACAGTCCCTCACTTTCACAGGCCTTGGGAGGCAGGCCAGTCCTGGCCTACAGACAACCTGCCAACCTCAAGCATATTCTCACCAGCAACAGCACACCGCGCCATAATAACTCTAACTCAGGAACTAATCCATGCAATGAACCTCGATGCCAACTCTGCCCACACATCTACACCAGCAACACCATCACAGGACCAAACCAGATCAGCCACACCATCACTGGTTCATTCACCTGCACATCTACCAATGTAATATATGCCATTATGTGCCAGCAATGTCCCTCTGCTATGTACATCGGCCAAACTGGACAGTCCCTACGAAAAAGGATAAATGGACACAAATCAGATATCGGGAATGGCAATATTCAAAAACCTGTAGGAGAGCACTTCAACCTCACCGGACATACCATAGAAGATTTAAAGGTCAGCATTTTGCAGCAAAAAAACTTCAAGTCCAGACTGCAGAGAGAGACTGCAGAGCTGCAATTCATTTGCAAATTTGACACAATCAATTTGGGACTGAATAGAGATTTTGAATGGCTAGCTAACTACAAAAGCAGCTTCTCTTTTCTCGCTATTCACACCTCCAGTTCAACTGCTAGAGGAACACCTCACCCTCCCTGATTAGAGATAACAAGCTGGTTCAGCCTGATTGGACTAACCTTGTTATCTCCCACTTGGTTCTTGCCTACCTATTTATACCTGCCCCTGGATACTTCCACTGCATGCATCCGACGAAGTGGGTATTAGCCCACGAAAGCTTATGCTCTAAAAAAATTTTAGTTAGTCTTTAAGGTGCCACAGGACTCTGTCACTCCTGGTAAATGTGTCTCCCTTTTATCATTTCCTTTCTTCCCTCTTGGCTTTGAGGCCCCCTACCCTTTCAGAGTCAGGAAGGAGGGTGACTCACTCGAGAGTCCAACAGATCCTTTGTTGCTGCCTACACCAGTCATCTTTGTTCCTGTGAGGCTGAGCTGGGTTTGTCCCATATATGCCCTGATGAGGTGTGAACTGCCCCTCTGCTCCGGAGAGTTTTGTCTGGGCTTGTTTTAAGTCATGAGGACACATTTTCAGCCATATTATATATATAAAATTATACATTCTATAATTACAACTTATCACATTACTATAACAATGCTCAGTGCATGATGAGCCTTCCAAAGACACTCAATACGACAAACTTTGCACTGGATACCACAAAATCATATAAGGATGAACATGGGTATGCAGAGAATCACAAAAGGCCTATGAGATTGTAGAGCCCTTTGTTGTACTCAGAAGAAGAGGAGGTGGTATCAGTTACCAAATGGGTAAGTGAGTAATCAATAGAACTTAAGAAAATGGAATTTAAACTGGCTGACACCACTGAAAAAGGAAGACTGGATTCGTGTGTGGCTCAGGGCAGTAAGTTATGGAAAATCAGAGATAGAGCAATGTATTGGAAATTAACATTGAAAAAAGCATGTCCTGAGTGTAGATGGGTTGGACCATTTTCCATCATGAATAAAATTTCACCTAGTGCAGTGCAGATTAACAAGAGGGAAAAGGGAAAGTGGGTCCACACATCACAATTAGTTATGGCCTAAAGATTAACTAACCTAAATGCAAAAGAAAGGAAGATTATTCTACAGAGTGAAAGGAATATCCAATTGCACTGGAGATTATTCTGTACAGACCTCGAATTTGGAGTGTGGACACAGTGCTACAATTTTTGTAATTTGGTTTATTTCTTATGCTTGCTTTGCATTGTGCTGTATTATATTTTAGGAAGAAAAAAAAATACCGACACTTGAGCAAAAATAGAAGAGGTTAGTGTAAGTATTTAGAATAATATGGCCAGAAGCAACAGACATTATTCCTATGGAATAGTAGTCATGGCTTCAATATTGAGGATCCTTCTAATTCAAAAAGGATGGAAATATGTTTTTTGGCTTTTGTTTTTCAAATATTTGGGGAAATTTAGGGGTACATGGATATACATATCGGAGCACCTCTAGGATGGAGGTATGGATCAAAGGGAATAATACATTCAATATTTGTGGAACAGAATGGGAAAAACAGGACCAAACAAAACAAGATGTAAAGAAAAACCTTTGAGTAAAATTTGAAATATGGTGGGAAGATGGCAAAAATGTGACATAGGAATATCTAAAGCCAAAAGATTTGAAAAAGCAATGGAGATATTTGTACATACTAAGAGGGGGAAGGGTCACCTAATGTTTAGATTTAGTTATGATGAGAAAAATCTGAATAAGTACTCTGAACTGTATCTTTTGGGATTTGATGTAGTCACCCTAGATGTGAGTAAAGAACAAGAACTGGATAATACTCATGTGGGATGGAATGAGTCAATGGCACTCAAACATAGCAATAGCAAGAATCTAGTATATTAATGCTTACTTGTACAAATAACACGCACACACAAGATAGGTGAGTATACTAGATGATGCAAAATTTTATGGTTAAGTATTTGAGTCTGTTTAGTGATTCCCTTCCAGTTCTCTTTATCCCTGAAAAAAGATTGTTTAGCTAGAAAATTTGATTTTTCTCCCTCCCTCTTACCCGACATGAAACATCTTTTATTTTGCTGGTCTATCTTGTACTGATATGTTTCTCCACAGCTAATCACTGCCACTGTGACATATGGATCCAGCTTTAATTGGTCGAATAGTGCTGAAGTGCTTTGTGATTATTATTCTGCATCAAAAGACAGAAATATCTGAAGAACTTGACAATCTTTTAACTAACTTGAAAGTTATTGTGTAAGCAAAAAACACAAAAACATTTTTATTACTGTAACAGAATAACTAGGTTATTTTACCATAAACTAAGAAACTTTTTACCTTATGAATGAATATTTGAGGTCTCAAAAGCAGAGGTAAAAAGTTGATCTCAAGTGATACATATTCATCATTTTTAGCATTTATTCTTTTGCAAAGATGAAACTTCTGTCTTAGGAGAAAATAGTTACTGTATACCAATTGTACTGAGAGTGATCTCTCCCAGAAGACAGTCAGTACAACTCCTTTTAGATTTGTCATTAAATACTTGCACATGATTAGATGTTGGTAGAGCATGGGGCATAATTAACACAAGTGTCAACAGGAAAAAATAAAGCATTGCCAGCAAGATGTTTCTGTTCTCAAAGTACAAAATTAAAATTTTCTGTAATACACTGCACGCACCCCTTTTCCCATCAAATAAAAAACCCTTTTTAATCTCATCACTTTCAAAAGTAGAATCACACATGCAGTTGATGTCTAAAATATGACCAATTCTAGTAACACATCTGAACAGCAATTAAGGTACTAAACAACTGAGAAGTCTTTAAACATATTTAGCTGCACTGATAACATAAAAAATGGTTACTATATACACATGCACTGCATGTTCCTTTAGCTTCCACTGCTTTTATTAAAATTCAGTATTAAGAATTTTCAATATGTGGTTAAACAGCTTAAAGATGAGGCATTATTTCGGTGAAATATTGCTTGTACAGTATTTAGGCTTGGAAGGATTAGATTATCAGTAAATGTAGGTAAACACTGACTTCACACACAAATCAACAAAAAATATTTTCATCCATAATTGAAAATTTACAGACAGGGAGACTAAGAGAAATACTCCCTAAGAACTTACTAGAGTTTGATTAAAGGTATTCAGTGAACATTTTGATTTTGACAATGTGTTTTACGTTATAAAGATTTAACTTTTTGAATCTTAAAATCTACTGTCAGTAAATAATTATCGTCTGACCCACCAATAATTTCTCACAACTGAGAACATTTCACTAGATAAAAATAAGAAATGCTTAAACAAATATTTATATTATTCATCACAATAATCCAATTTTGCCAAGCCTATTTGAATTGAAATAAACTCAATTTTTGCTACATCCTTATTCCAATGTACTTTGGAGTCTATTTGCATATCAATATAAGGGGATTTAGCAGTTTAACTGCTACTAGTAATAACAATAACTACACATTTAAAGTCTCCAAAACATGATAGCAGGATAGAAGAACTCTCTAAATGCATCTGCACACACATACACCAGTTTTGGTTAAGATACAGGGATTGTAGAAAGTTAACTTCGGTAATCAACATGTGGTTCACTGAAAATTTACAAATCTAGGATCAAATCTTGAAGGTTTTATTCCTGTGAAACCAAAGGATATCTGACTGGACGCTAATTACATGAGTAAGGCAAACAAGATTTGGTCCCTAAATATTTACTATCTATATTTTAATATGCAACAATGTAATTGGAAAAATTTAAAAAAGTTCATTAAAGACTTGGTTTTTTATGACACTAGTTTTTGTTTCCTAAGGATAGCAACTGTTAGTTAGCTAAAATAAATGTATTTATTTTGGAGGAAGTGAAAGTGCTCTTTCAATCTATTAAATAATTAAATTAGAGTGATGCATCATTTGGACAAAGCATCTTAACCATGACCTCGATCTCCCTTGCTAATCCAGTCCTACATTTCTTCTAGACAATCATGCAAAATTGTGTCAAATTATATGGTAGTTTGGACTCAGTCTGGACAAGTATGCCAGAGACTACGCTGAGATTACCAATCTCATTTCACTTGTGATCTGACTAAATCTGAAACCAAAGATCTAAAGGTGAAAGGTTAGGAATATTTTATTGCTCGATCTTCCACCTATAACCTTTTCAGAGAATATTTTTGTTCATTGAGATTCATTGAGGGCTCACAGGGGGAAGGAGGAAGTAAGTCAGAACAAAAACAACAACTTGCCATGTAAATTTATCACTCTTTCTGGGCTGGTGGAATCAATGCGGGTTATAAGCAAAATGGCTGGCAGACGCTAACTATGCCATTCACAGCAGCACCTTTGGAGGAGGTTGCTAGGATCTTTTCCTGCTGAAAAGAAGATACAATTGAAACTACATAAACCACAAAGGAATGGATTAAAAATCTTCACAAAAAATAAACACAAGCTGAAAGATTTTGTTTGTTTAATAAAGCTTTCAAGGCACATATTGCAAATGGATTGCAATTTCTACAGTAAAACAGGTGTGATTTTTCAGTAAGTTCTCTCACACTCACAACTATGAATTTTTATTAATTTAGTAGGCCTGTAATGCTAGTGACCTATACTGGAAAGCAAGTTAGGGCCTAACTTCAGCTTACTTGTATGAAAAGCTCTATTTAATCCTTCCTACGTTCTACACAAAAAGTGGGAAATAGAATAGACCTTTAGTAGATGATACTCTTTTTTTTTTTTGGCTATTTCATAAGCAGGTCAGCAACTGGATTAGATGTTCAAACCAAAATTTTGATTTTTAAGTTAATTATTTAAATATTTTTGCCTTTTAACAGGGATTACAATGGCTACATTTTCCCATAGTTACAAGACTCTTTTTCTGTTTTCTTTAGTCTGATAACCCAATGCTGCTGTGATACAATTTTTTCTAATATATAAAAAAATAATAATGAACACATTAAAAATCCTTCTGATTTTGATTCTCCTAAAGCAGAATCAACCGAAGTAGCATTACTACTTAAAAAGAATGACAACACTTAACAATATTATATCGTGGTTCAAACAAGAGCTAACATGTCTATTCACACATACAAAGGCCAATGTGCTACAACTGGGATTTATTTTCAGATGTGTAGAATGTGTAAGCTGTATTTTTCTATACATATGTATTCTATGTATAGGTATTCACACTTTGTACTACTCAGTACTATACACTCATAGCACTGCAGTAAAACATAATAGGCAGTCCATTGCAGGGTAATTAAAATATTGCACATTGAATGCTGTTATAAGGCATGAGGTCACTGGCTAAGTGACTTCAGCCACCAAGGAGTGCAAGAGTCACCCTGGAATTCACTACCTGGAATGCCTTATTGCTATTATGAAATGGAATTTCTGAATATTCATGCATTTACTAGGAATGAGAGATAGGTATGACATCCCTGACAGTCAATCATAAAGAACTCCAACTGCATATGGAGTTCTAGTGTTATTTCAAAATATTAAATTACATCTACATTAATTCTATCACACACAGAAAAGATCACTAAAAGGTTCCCACAGCTTGCAGTAGCTGAAGATAATGCATTAGTTTACTGTAGTGACTAAAAAGTGTGAAAAATGTTCAGTGCAGATACACATATGCACTTGTGTATAAACACACAAATAGTGCATATTGTGAGTGGACTTTATATACAGTACACACAAACACCCACACCCATTCTTAATATAATGGATGTATCAAGGCTACATCTGATATAAGGCTACTTACTATACCCTGTCATTCAATTATACTAAAAACCATTTTTCCTTCAGATCACCAAGCCCATTATTATTTTGTTTAATGGATTTATCTGAGCCATGGTTTCAAATAAAGTGGGTAATTTAAAACATTGTCAAGGTTTTCAGGCCTCAAAAATTAGCACATCTAGAAATGAAAACTGGACTACAGATATGACAACATTTGCAACAATAAAGCATTCTGACAAAAAGATTGTTCCAGAGTTGTTTGATAATGCAGCACTGTTAGTATAACAATAAATAAACCTACGTGCAGAGAGGAAATGATAAGCATACACCTGCACCATATTCTTGCTGTATATGCTCACTTCATAGAAGTTGAATTCTTTGGATTTACATTTTCCTGCAGACAGAGTGGGAATGATTTTGCAGTCCTTAGGCAAGATGTCCATTACTTTTGTGGTGTTTTGTTTCAGGACTCCAAGATCAGGCCAAAAATAGGACGCAAACAAACACCCATTATAGTAAAAGCACAGCAAGTAGCAACAAAATAAATTGCATAAATAGATAATTAAGAAAACTGACTAGAATGGTGTGGGAAAGGAGTAAAGTTAGGGGCCAAAATATTTTCTAAAATTTTGAAAAAAATACCATGACAGTGTACTCAATTCATTATATGCATATATTTTAAAAATAGTAATCAACTGTTCTAACATGACTTCATTGTGTGTGTGTGGGGGGGGCGGTGGGCGCGTTAAATAAAATTTGTGGCAATATTTTACCAAGACTAACTACATAATATCTATTAAAATGAATAAATATATATTATATAATGTGGACAAATCCCAAAGATCCACTCAATCCAAACTAAAATCCTGATCCTGCCAACTCATCCATGTAAGTGGACCCTTTTGTCCATGCATTGAAGTCAAATTTATGGGTATTTTGCCTAAGTAAAATCTTCAGGATTTGGCTCATACAAAAATGCTATATCTACACCCAGAAAATGTTTGAATGTGTGTGTAATAGTAATGCACGTAGTTGAAAACAGTTCTATTAACAGAAAATCAGACTATTTGCATGGACTCTTACTTGGGACACTGATGGTTTCAAATGCTAGAAAATGAAAGCTGTATAACAACTAGAATTTAAATCACCCGCAAATGTAATTTTTCTGTATTTTCCAAAGTTGATCCATCTAGAAGTTACTTAATTATTTGTTGTAATATTTAAGTTAGACATTTTATTTCCATGAAAATTAGGATGATTCAAAATGGGAAAAACTGGAAAGACAAATGTACGAATTGTGGAAGACGGTCACACTCTGTAGAGGCTGTAGAATTGACTACTGCTCCCATTTCCTTAGAGGATGGTACTCTTGCTTGTTGAGCTGTAGTCTAGAGTTCCAGTTTGGTAAACTAACAGAATGAGCATTCTTCATGCTCCCACTTTGATTTGCAAAAAAGCCACTTTTAAAATAGGAACTTCTTATATTAATTCCATACATGGTCAATCTTCAAAAAAGAAGTCTCCATGATTTTTCAGGATTGGAAGGATATCACAGTATTGATTTTATACACAAAGTAGGATCTGTTCCAGTATACCCGAGTAAAATAATTCACATATGGAGAATAGTTCATTTTGATCTCATGACAAAATCGTCCATATTTAGAGTAGGCATAACTATCACCTTCATCACAAACCACCTATCAGAGGAGAAGAAATTTGTTAAGAGAAATCTAATCACAGAACATATAATTAATCTTTCATTTCTATATTATACAATTCCAATGGAGAGAACACAAATATACATAAATGGCTGAAAACATTTTCCCCATACTCTTTTTTTTAAACGTAATGCTTGTGAACTGTTTAATGCTAGTGCTGGATTAATAACCCTGAAAACAAAAATCCTCTAAAAGATAGAAGGAGAAAGCATGAACAGCACAATGCAAAGTTATCCACATCACCCTGTCAACTAACTTCAAATCAGACCTGCAGGGAGCAATTCTGGGGATGAGAAAGAAATTCACTTTCCAAGACCAATTAACTCATTGACCCTCTTGCAGAGACTGAAAACATCCCCTCAGCATGAGATCTACAGGTTGACTATGTGTTGTGCGAAGAAGCAATTCTTTATATTTGTTTTTAAACCTGCTGCCTATAAATTTCATTGGGTGATCCCTTGTACATATTTTATGATATAGGATAGATCAAATGTAAAGCTTTTGATACTAAAAGGAGTCTGAAACAGCTTGAATACGAGGAGAGATTAAAAAGATTGTATAGACCGCTATCAGATCCTTTCTTAGTCATCTTTATTCTAAGCTGAACAGTCCCAATCTTTTTAATCTCTCGTATTCAAGCTGTTTCAGACTCCTTTTAGTATCGAAAGCTTTACATGTGATATATCCTATATCATAAAATTAATATGAAATCAGTGAGCAAAATCCAGCATGCTTTTTTATATTTTCTCCTCATGTTTCATTTGCCAGTATATAAATATACTCCTTGCCACCTCACGCCAATGAAGCAAGTCCCAACGTCAAATAATTGTAGTTTTAGAATCTTTTTGTGCCACAGAATGTTCATAGCAATTTTTTTCCTTTTTATGTGGGTAGAGAACCATCCCATAATATTAATTCTATATGCTGGCAATCTTGGACTATTTGTCATTTTGAAACTGGACTACTGACATTATCTTGGGTATTTCCCTTTGGAAGGTGACTTAGTTTTCTTTAATATCTCTCTGTCCTGCATAAATCAAAAAGTAATGTTTATAATACCTAACATAAATGAAGTAGGGAAAAGATACAATCCCAAGAATGCAATGCAATATTAGAAGGAGACAACATTTATATACATTTTCCCTATTTAAAAATATAGGTATCAAAATGAGAAATGACAGTAGTAATCCTCCTCTTAGCCTTGACCAAGTTTTGCTTCATCATACACACAAGTGCATTGGAATCTCTGTCCAAGCCAATACCTACTAAACAGATTTTTAACTTTCTTGGGAAAGCCAATAAAGAGACAACCTTTCAAAACACCACCCTGTCTACAACTTCCTCTTCCTATGCAAAATCAATTAGAAGATGGAGACAAATGTCAACATCACATGTCACTGCTAACATCCCAGACTCCTCACTAACAGTCTTCAGACTAAGATACTGCTTGGAGATGTCTTTAGTAGCCATTGATGATCTTCTTATGGCTCTTGATAGAGAGCAAATGTCATTCCTTATACAATCAATCTTTCTGCAGCTTGTGGCAGTTAATCACATGGTGTTGATGACACATTTGTAAGACTTAGCTGGAGTGAATGGAGCAGTAATATGATGGGTTTTAAACATTCCTCTAAATAGACCCAGAGAGCTGCAGTAGACAGTTGTCCTCATCTCGGACAGTTCTCACATGCAGAATTTGATAGCGACCAATTTAGTCTCTGCCTGCTCTTCAATCTTTATAGGTAATCCCTTAGTGAGATGCCATGTGTGTGGCTGGCATCAATGATGCATGGCACTCAGTTTCCTTCCTTCCTCTCAACAAACAGAATTAACAGTTGCAAAGATCACTTAGTGATTTAAAGTGATTAATACTGAGATGAAGCGTGTCTGGCTTTAACTGAAACCTGTGAGACTACAGTAATATACTTCAAAATGCCAATGATGCTAACTTCCCTCTTTGTTCAAAGTAGTATAAAGTCTCAGTCTTATTGGACTCGCTGCAAATCTTGGATACCCAGACAGCAAGAGTGGCAAGAAATGCTTGCTTTTACTGCCAACTTGTCAGTAAATTATGTCCTTTCCTCTCAAAGATGCACTCACAGTGATCCATGTATCTTCTGAGTCAAAGTCTGATCCTTTTCAAAGCAAGTTGCAAGACTCGCTTTTTTGAAAGACTTGTCACTGAAACTGAAAACATGCCACTAGCTCCTTCTAACTCCACCCGCACTCCAAAATAATCCAAAACCAAACCCTACCAACAGAGTAAGCAAGAGTTACTAAACCTGGAAAACGCACAATGTAGAATCCAGTATGAAGAAGTCCAAGCAGATCTTAATTCCCTGTTTCATGCTCATACTTCACAGTGGTATCTAAGGGCTTGTATACCTAAAACATTGTAACTACCATATTTGAAAAAACTAGTGTAAATAGAGTAAGTTTATTGTAATATGTTAGTTGGTAGAAGAGACCAAGTTAATGAGTTACACTACAACTTTGCTCTGTCTGCACTAGGGTTTTAAAATGTTTTTAAAATACATCTTGTATCTTAGTCAAGATAAGCCTACGGGGACATAGTCTACAGAACCTCAGCAGGGTTAAGGAACAACCTGGGAGAAGATCATATGTTTCAAAACATTCAAAAAGAAGGCAGTTCTCAAAACAAAGTTTAACATTCACTAAGATATTTATCAATTCCAGACTGCACACCAACTGTAACTGGCAAAACAAGTATTCCTGTGGCATTAATTTCATTTTTCTTTAAATTTAACCAATTACTTTATCCATTCAAGCATTTGACTTTTTCCAGGTGCTACTTACATGGCCATTAGCAATATCCAATAAGTCTTTAACCCTACATCCTTTCACAGGTCCAACCTCATTGCAAATTGAATCCTCTATAATTAGGTAGGTGGCTTTGTAGGATGTGAGTATCTTATAAATATCCTCAGCAGACCTTTTTGAGTAGATCTGATAAATCTGTAGAGTAGAAAATATTTAATACAAATTAAAACCATGGAAAATTAAATGCATATTAAATACATTGGGTAATTGGGAATAAGAAGTTACATATAAATCAAATTATAAAAAGGCAGGTATTTAAAAAATATAATTGTATACATTTGCTACTCAATACATTTCCAGAAATATCTAAGGGTAAAATATGTTTTTGTAGGTGAAATGGATTTCTGGAGACTAGTCACAAGGTTTAAAGTCTCTGGTGCACTAGACATTTGTCAAGAGTATTTAGCAACCATGGAATACAAGCACTGGTATATGATACTACAGGATTTCATGAATAATATTTCAGGCTTCTGTGACTGGTTCTCAAGATAAGGAGAAGGAATCTTAAAATATGAGCCTCAGTGTCAGTCCTTTAGTGGGCTAGTATTTTTAGCTTATGACAACTGTCGACAGCCAAAGCTCGATAGCTGATAAGATCGTGGGGAGCTGAATGGGAGATGTTGTAGACTCTGCTATAGTTGAGGTCTTGGACTGTTAACCTAGTAAAATTGCCCTAAGGGGTTGAGAAATCCTGTTTTAACCACCTTTCCTTCAACAGCGGAACTTTGAAAATCTATTTCCACTCTGCTCCCAGCTCAGCCCATCCACCCACCACAACTCAAATACACTTAATTCCTTCATCTTCACATTTGGGCTGATTACACTGCTCTACAGCCAAAATGCTTCTGAAATAAATGCAGTCAAACTTTACTAATTCTGGGTCACTGAGAACGAAAATGATGCTTAAAATTGTTGATTGGCTCTAGTTTTCAAGATATGCTATTGGGTCAATATATACGACCCTTGACATGGGAATGGCGGAGGATAAGTGAGTTATAAAGGGGAGGGATCTCAATTTAAACCAGAAATGACTAAAATACATCTTTGACTGGATCTATGAATAAATCTATGACTGGGTTTGGACAGTACTTGCTTTTTAGGCAAAACAATGAATGATGCACTCTGAAGCTGGTATTGCATCATACATGATATGAATTGCATCAAGTTATCCCTAGAAGTCATGGATCATAACGAAGCTTACATCAGTCTGCTGAACAAATTGCCCTATATCAGCTCTAGAAGTCACACAGTGTCGTGCTCGCTTATTTGTCAGTGTTTGATTTTGCAAAGGGACACATTTCTGTTTAGCCAAAGTGAGCAAAGATGCCTCGTACTTGTGTGAACAGTGCAGATAACTTCTGCTATGTTTGTGGTGAAGTGACTTTTGCATCACAAAAGCGCAGTATAACCACTGTGGTTAAGAAAGCCTATCACCTTTATTTTGGCTGCAAAATTGGAGATCAGGACAAGAGGTGGGCCCCACACATATGCTGCAACACTTGTGCAACAAATCTTTGCCAGTGGTTGAACAGGAAAAGGAAATCTATGCCTTTTGCAGTGCCAATGATTTGGAGAGAGCCAACAGATCATACCAGCAATTGTTACTTCTGCATGGTGCCTCCAGTTGGGAAAGGTGTGTCAAAGAAGAAAAAGTGGACTGTGCATTATCCAAACGTTCCATCAGCTATACGCCCAATACCCCACGGAGAAGGACTGCCGGTTTCTGATGCACCAGAATCACTCTCACTTGAGTCAGACAAGGAAGAGGATGAAACTTCTGGTCCTGAACCGTCAATGTCACAGGACCAACATTTTCTCCCATCCTCCTCCTCTGAACTACACCTCATAACACAAGCTGAACTGAATGACCTTGTCAGGGATTTGGAACTACCCAAGAGTAAGGCAGAGCTGTTGGGCTCCAGACTACAGCAGTGGAATCTCCTGGCAGGTGATGTTAGGGTTTCCATGTTCCGTGACCATCAAAAGGATCTTGTCCCATTCTTCTTCATGGAAGGTGATCTTGTAGCCTGCAACAACATCAATGGTGTGATGGTAGCCCTCAACATCGTTCACGATCCAGATGAGTGGAGACTCTTCATTGATTCATCGAAGACGAGTCTTAAAGCTGTTTTGCTGCATAATGGCAATGTTTTGCCATCAATTCCAGTTGGTGATGCAGTCCATATGAAGGAAACCTATGACAACTTGAATCAATTTTTGAGGTGCATAAACTATGACCAACATCAGTGGCAGCTTTGTGGCGATTTGAAGGTTGTTGCTCTCTTGCTTGGTCTGCAGACTGGATACACAAAGTACTGCTGTTTTCTCTGCGAATGGGATAGTCGTGCAAGAGATTCCCACTACATCAAGAAAGATTGGCCACTCCGACAGTCATTGGAGCCTGGGAGGAAAAGTGTTCAGCATCCACCACTTGTTGAATCAAGGAAGATTTTGTTACCACCCTTACACATCAAGCTGGGTCTGATGAAGAACTTTGTCAAGGCCATTGACAAAACACAAGCAGCTTTCAAGTACCTCCGTGGAAAATTTCCAAGGTTAAGTGAAGCTAAGATAAAGGAAGGTGTCTTTGTTGGTCCTCAGATTCGTGAACTTCTTCGAGATGGTGCATTTGACCATGCACTGCGTGGCAAGGAAAAGACAGCATGGAAAGCCTTCCAGTCAGTGGCAATACATTTTCTCAGAAACAGCAAGGCAGACAACTACAGGTTGTTGGTGGAAAACCTCCTCAAGGCATACAAAAGCCTTGGTTGCAACATGTCACTAAAGATACATTTTTTGCACTCTCATCTAGATTTTTTTCCACCAAACTGCGGAGCAGTGAGCGATGAGCACTGCGAGCGATTTCACCAGGACATTGCAACAATGGAGAAACGCTATCAGGGCAAATGGAGCCCATCAGTGCTTGCAGACTATTGCTGGACAGTGACAAGAGATGCTCCATTTAATGAATACAAGAGACAAGCCAAGAAGCGCCGAGTAGACACTGAATAGGACTAAACTATGTACATAATAGTTTTTTTGCCTTTTGTTTCATAATACATTTTATTTATATAACCCTTTTGCTGATTTTTAAAGTGTTACATAAACAGGACAGGTGAAATATTATCATGTAAAGCAACCATAAACACATGAAAAGACCTAGGTTTACAATTTATGATTAAAACTCTTCTATCTACACAATATACATAGACATAAAATGTAAAAACTTAAATATCTTAGAAACAGTAGCCAATCAGTTGTTTTAATTGTCATATTTGAATTCAGCACATCAAAATACATAATAAATATCACATTTTACCTCTGAAGAAGACGACTTCTAAAAAATTGTAGAACAGTGTTATTCTTCTAATGAAGACGACATATGTTCACTCTGGAGTATGTCACATGCTTCTGCAGTCAGTTGGTGAGTTCCTAGAGAGTGATGAGACACCGCTACTCTCCTACTATACTTTTGTATCACCTTCAGACAGGGAATGATGAACCTATTTAGAGTTCTGAGCTCAATTTCCTTGCAGAGTAGTCTTTGTGGTAACAGCAGGTGATCGGGCAAGTCCTTCTAAACAGGAAACTTGGAACACTTTTTTACCTTTCATGGCTGCATTGATATTCTGCACCAGCTACTGACCACTACTATAGACTTTGGAAATGTCTGCTTAGATTCTGTTTTTTGGAGTCAGGAAAAACAAGTCATTGGAGATCAACAGGCAACAGAGGAATGGAAGAAAAATAAGACAAAGGGCATCTCAAATCATAATGTGAGGCAGTCGATTCCTGTTCAAAAAATACCATTGCTGGCAAAATGCTGTTTCTAAAGTTGTGCTGAGACTCAGGCCTGGTCTACACCTAAAACTTAAGTCATCCTAGCAACATCACTCATAGATGTGAAAATTTCACACCCCTCAGAGATATAGGTAAACTGACCTAAGACACGGATAGACACCAGTAGGTTGACAGAAGAATTCTGAGTTACCTCACAGGGCGGTAGATTTACTATAGCAACGGAAAAACCCCTGCTGTCGCTGCAGCCTGGGTCTACGCTACAGTGGCATAGCTGCAGCTGTGCTGCTTTGAAATTTGCAGTGTAAACATACCCTCAGCATTTACTGGTAGTAAGAAGATCGAAGGTAATAGTGTCAAGGCATTAAACCCAGTAAAATAAGAAATTCCCTCTCCTCAATCAACAACTCTTAACTCTCCAATTTATCTTTTTGTTGTATTCTCAGACAAGACCGCCTGGCAACAAAATGATTTCTGGTGTCATTCAGGCCTACCGATGTTTCACTATTCTGAAGCCAACTGTTTATATAGTATCCTTAGGGTCCTGGACTACAACACAATGTCACCATGGCTGGTCAAAAGTAGATGTCAGTTCTGCTCCATGGTTCAGTTAAGTAGCAAAACATCCTATAATCTCTTCACTGAAAGATGTTGGTCTCAGATTCTAGTGATGCAGATCTATTCCTGCCCATGGGTTCAACTGGAAGCCCAGAACCATGTCATAAGCCAAAAAGTTAGCTCTTCACTTCTGCATTTTTATAATGATCCAAAAAACCTCTCTTGCAATCAAGTGAAATTAATTAATGGGATATAGAGGTGAATACATAAACGAGGACACACTGTATACTACAATACTAGAAATTGTGCTAAATTCAGTGACTTTACTGGGTTTGAATATTAAATTATTCTAGATAGGGGAAAATTATAATCCTACATAGGTGCAGGAAAAATTAAATCATTATAATCTAAATTAAATGGGTCCCAACAATTTGACCTTCCTTGAATTTATCAAATAACCAGACACATCACATACATATACATACACCACCAGTATACAAAAAAAGAGAGATTTTTACTGTTTTGGAAATAAGTTAATATTATTTTGCACTCCTATGCACTTCCTTTAGAGCACTTATACCAGTGGGGTCTAACCTGAGGCACAGAGGGTTATACTGATTCTTCCCTCTTCCTCATCCCACACATTCAGGCACTATGCAAGTCCTACAACTTATTTTAAGTATTCCTCTTTGTATGCCCAAGATCTGTCCTCTTTCCATCTCCACAGCCAAATCTCGCATTCTGGACCTCATTATATCCTGCCTTGACTACTGCAACATCCTCCTCTCTGGTTTCTCAAACACATACATTGCTCTTCAATCCAGACAAAATGCAGTCACTAAATTTATCTTTCTTGCCCACTGATATGATCATGGCTTTTCAATCTCTTTTTTTGTTCCCCAGTCTCTCTTACGTCAAATGTAAGGTTTCTGACACCATCTTCACAGCGCTATAAAACTATGTCGCTTTTTACTTACCTTATTTTGTTATACTTCATATTGGCCCCCGATGGCCTTCATTCAGTGTTCCCAGCCTTGTCCACCCATTTGCCAGCTTCTCATACAATCACTTTGTGCCTTCTTACACACACTCTTCTATACATGGTAAAATCTCCCTGAGCTCATTAGCAAGTCCACAACTCTCCTATCATGTCCTTTTTAAAACCCACTTCTGCCATGTTGCTTATGGTGAACCAAGCTGCTATGTATATGATCTATTATTATTACTCTTCCCCAACCTCTGGGTACTTGTCTATCCTTAGAATGTAAACTCCATTGTTCTTTAAATGTTTGTAAAAACAGCTACCAATGGTGGGCACTAGCATAAATAAATAATAAAAATTCCTCATCCCAGGTGGTCTGGGAAACAAGGGACACGGAGACCTGAACTTGAATCCAATTCCGTAAGACCATCAGGTGACCTTCACTTATCTTTGACCTGTATATCAAGCACCTCAACTCATTTTCCACATAACAAACGAAGAAATGAATCACTGATACCATAATACATTTTTGGATTCAGATACTCACATTCTCATTTCTTTGCAGAAGATCAACATCATTATATAAAGGTAGATTTGTCACCATCCATCCAGTACACAGCTTAATCATACCCATTAGCTGTGGACTTCCAGCAAACACAGCAGCAACAGGAGCCTGTCTTCTGCAAAAAACAATATCACTTCATGCATTTGAGTACAAGGACATATTTTCTGAAACAATATTTTATATCAGTTCTAACATCCAAGTGAATCTTATAACTTGCTATGGTAAAAATCCCAGCTCATGAAGATACCATTATGCATTTAACTACACATTTAACTGAAACTACTCTTCTTAGCAATCAGCCATGAAGTGGCCTGGTAGCATGATCAAAGTCCTTTGCATTGCTAGGTGGAAGCCCAGGCTTATTAGGAGCATGAGCTAATAAAGAAGGCCTCCTGAGGAAGAGAGTGAAGAGAAGGGTTGGCTAACTGACATTGACTTCTACATCGTTTAATCCATGAAACAGCATTTGCTCCTGAAAGGACTGGATCCTTGTCTTCTGGGCTGACAGGAGAACGCCAAGTAGCACACACAGGAATGGGTGGAAGACGAAGGAGGAAAAGAAAAGTGGCAATAACTATAAAAAAAATGGAGAAGACAGAACAAAAAAAAAAAAAAGATGCTACATATTTATATACACCTAGCAGCCCCTGCACCAGGTGCACTGGCTGTTGCTAGGGTAATCAGCACACCATGCCCCCAGCAGCAGAGTTTGGGTGTGGGAGGGGGCAAGGGGTTGGGGTACAGGATGGGGTGAGGTGGACTCTGGGTGGTGCTTTCCTGGGGGGGGCTCCCCGGAAGCAGTGACATCTGTCTTGCTCAGCTGCTAGGCGGAGGCCTGGCCAGGCATCTCTGCACACTGCCAACCCCCGCCCCAGCTCCCAGGCCACCCTGCCCCAGCATCTGTGGGGGCCCCAGGCAGCCCCCCACCCAAGTTTTAGTCACAGGTATTTTTAGTAAAAGTCAGGGACAGGTTATAGGCTGTGAATTTTTGTTTACTATTCGTGACCTATCCGTGACTTTTACTAAAAATACCCATGACTAAAACATAGCCTTATGACCAACACAGCTAGCCATGGACAAGAACTGACATAGCCTCCTGGTCAAAGAGGAAGTCTTGAACCAACTATATTACATTACCGCTTTACTTAAATCTCTTATTCTCTACATTAGTAGGGCTGATTCTGCCAATTGCTGAGCACTCTGGCCTTGATACAACTAAGAATGTAAGTGGTTATGCACCTGGCAGGATCAAGCCTGATATCTGTCTCCACCAATGTTTTTTGCAAATACCTATTAGAAAATTAGCATCTAAAAGACCTGAGAATATAACATTCACTAACTTAAGTCTTTTACTTGGTGATTCAGGTTGGTAACTAAATTATATGAAAGCAAGTCACATATAATCCAGGAGCTCCTTCTGCTCCCACTGAAGTCAATGACAAGTTCCTGTTGCTTTAAATGGAAGTAATATCAAGCCCATAATCCCTGTTTTCTTTCTCTTCTCAAACCACATGATTGAGTATGGAGGAAAACTCAATTAATAACTGGATATTGATTAATTACTGTAGTATGTAACATATCATTTAAATCAGATTCTGTACCAAATGACTGGAGGATGCCAATTTTTAAAAAGGGCTCTAGAGGTGATTCTGACAATTACAGGTCTGTAAGCCTGACTTCAGTACCGGGCAAACTGGCTGAAACTATAGTAAAGAACAAAGTTGTCAGACACATAGATGAACATAATTTGTTGGGGAAGAGTCAACATGGTTTTGTACGGGGAAATCGCCAATCTACTAGAATTCTTTGAGGGGGTCAACAAGCATATGGACAAGGGGAATGCAGTGGATATTGTGTACTTAGATTTTCAGAAAGCCTTTGACAAGGACCCTCACCAAAGGCTCTTAAGCAAAGTAAGTGGTCATGGGCTAAGAGGGAAGGTCCTCTTATGCACTGTTAACTGGTTAAAAGATAGGAAACAAAGGGTAGGAATAAATGGAGAATGGAGAGAGGTAAATAGTGGTGTCTCACAGGGGTCTGTACTGGGACCAGTCCTTTTCAATATATTCCTATATGATCTGGAAAAAGGGGTAAACAGTGAGGTGGCAAAATTTGCAGATGATACAAAATTACTCAAGATAGTTAAGTCACAAGCAGACTGCAAAGAGCTACCTGAGGTGGGTGACTGGGCAACAAAATGGCAAATGAAATTCAGTGTTGATAAATGCAAAGTAATGCATATTGGAAAACATAATCCCAACTATACATATAAAATGATGGAGTCTAAACTGGCTGTTACCACTCAAGAAAGAGATCTTGGAGTCACTGTGGATAGTTCTCTGAAAACATCCACTCAATGTGCAGTGGCAGTCAAAAAAGCGAACAGAATGTTGGGAATCATTAAGAAAGGGACATATAATAAGACAGAAAATATCATATTGCCTCTATATAAATCCATGGTACACCCACATCTTGAATATTGCATGCAGATGTGGTGACCTGTTCTCAAAAAAAATATATTGGAATTGAAAAAGGTTCAGAAAAGGGCAACAAAAATGATTGGGGGTATGGAACAGCTGCCATTTGAGGACAGATTAATAAGGCTGGGACTTTTCATTTTGGAAAAGAGACAATTAAGGGTGTATATGATTGAGGTCTATAAAATCATGACTGGTGTGGAGAAAGTAAATAAGGAAGTGTTATTTACTCCTCATAACACAAGAACTAGGGGTCATCAAATGAAATTAATAGGCAGCAAGTTTAAAACAAACAAAAGGAAGTATTTTTTCATACAATGCACAGTCAACCTGTGGAACTCCTGGCCAGAGATTGTTGTGAAGGCCAAGACTATAACAGGGTTCAAAAAATAACTGGATAAGCTCATGGAAGATAAGTCCATTAATGGCTATTAGCTACCATGTACAGGAATGGTGTCTCTAGTCTCTGTTTGCCAGAAGCTGGGAATGGGCAATAGGGGATGGATCACTTAGTGATTACTTATTCTGTCCATTTCTTCTGGGGCACCTGGCATTGGCCACTGTCAGAAGACAGGATACTGTGCTAGATGGACGTTTGGTCTGACCCGGTATGGCCGTTCTTATGTCCTTATGATAAAATATGCTGCTATTATGCAAAACCAAACAGAGAGACACATTCAGGAACTCACACTTACTTTACCCACATCATGAGTTCTACTGTATCTGAGTCATAAAATTCTTGCAGTTCTGAAAGCTCTGTCATTATCCTAGGAAAATACTGAAGAAAATAAACAGAAGTTTATTACATACCAGGGTAAGCCCAATGGGATCTCTCATAAACATTGTAACTTTAATTATAGCAGTAAGAGTAATCTGTAGTCTTTATAGTCACAAAAGAAATATTGCTACAGATGACCAATTAAAGTCTAATAAAACTGTTCTATATTTTGGTCCAAATTTAATGGCTTAGTACCATTAACTCCAAAGGATTTACACCAGGAGTGAATCTGACTTCTTATACTAAAAACAAATAAAACCACAAGCTTTTCCCCTTTGGTTTTTGAGACATTAATTTGAAGCATACAAGAGTAAACTAAATCACAGTTGTCCCTCTACAGAGGGTAACAGTAGGTCTAACAATACTATGTAATTTAATCTAGTAATGTATTTTGTTGAAATGTCCTGCTGTTCCTCAAATGAGCTCAACGCAATTCTCCTCAGTATAAAATTATGGAAGTTTCTGAGAGAAAATTACTATAACATCTGGATCTTTTTAACATTTTGCAATTTTTTCCCCATTATACCATAGAACTGAACTAAAGTAATGACACAAACTTCTTAAACTGCATCTGTAACATATGGAGCTCTCTAAGGTCCAAACCCTTAAAACAGTTTTGTTAAAACAATTTGAAGTACAGAATTACCCAGTCAACTGAATAAATTTTATTTACTGTAAACAGATTTATATCTGACAACCTTTTTTAGCCATTATAGCTTCTCAGAGAGCCAATCTAAATGCACTGGCAGCATATGTGAAGTCAGAAGATGTATAAAGAAAGCCTTATTCTACTGCTATCCATACCATTGTATCAGAATGTCAATAATAAACCATTTGAATCAGATGCTTACACCTTAATCACTAAGGGACCATTGTGATCATCTAGTCTGACATCCCGCAGGCCACAGAACCTCACCCATCCACTTCTGTAATAGAACCCTAACCTCTGGCTGAGATACTGAAGTCCTCAAATCATGGTTTAAAGACTTCAGAGTACAGAGAATTCATAATTTACACTGGTTTAAAGCTGCAAGTGACCCATACCCCAGGTTGCAGAGGAAGGCAAAAAACCTGTAGGGCAGTGGCTCTCAACCATTCCAGATTACTATATTCCTTTCAGGAGCCTAATTTGTCTTGTGTACCCACAAGTTTCACCTCATTTTAAAAAAAAAAACTACTTGCTTATAAAATCAGACATAAAAATACAAAGTGTCACAGCACACTATTACTGAAAAATTGCTTGCTTTCTCATTTTTATCATATAATTACAAAATAAATCAATTGGAATACAAATACTGCACTTAAACATCAGTATATAGCGCAATATAAACAAATAATTGTCTGTATGAAATTTTAGTAAAACCAGGCAAATATCTAGATAAACTGATGTACCCCCTGAAAGACTTGTCCATACCCCTGCTTAAGAACCACTGCCCTAGGGTCTCTCCCAATCTGACACAAGGGAAAATTACTTCCCAACTCCAATATGGTGATCAGTTAGATCCTGAGCATGCGGCAAGACTCATCAAGTAGATACCTGGGAAAAAATTCTCTGTAGTAACAGAGCCCTCCCTATCTAGTGTCCCATCTCTGGCCCCTGGGGATTTTTGCTACTGGCAGTCGTCGATGGGCCACATACCATTGTAGGCAGTCTCATCGTACCATTCCCTCCATAAACTTATCAAGCTCAGTCTTAAAACCAGTTAGTTTTTTTGCACCCTCCCCTTTCTGCCTCTTCCCCCTCTCCCGCACCGCCGCTCCCTTTGGAAGGCTGTTCCAGAACTTAACTCCTCGGTTAGAAACCTTTGCCTAATTTTGAGCCTAAACTCGTTGATGACCAGTTTATATCCATTTGTTCTTGTGTCCATGTTATCTCAGTACAGAGAAGAGCTACAATTTTCAGATACTTTTGCCATTCACAAACTTAAATTTTTAACAACTATTCACTCTATAATATAACACCCATTAAAAGAGCCATATGATTGCTGTATAATGTCTATTTAACAAAAGCGAGCTTTTATAATGATTTTTTTTTAAAAAATATATTTACATGGCAACCTTTAAACCTTTTAACACTTCCTAAATAAATTCTTTAAAACAAGTTAGTATTTAGAAATAGCTTTTCCGAACTTTTGCAATATGGAACTGACTTTTTCTTTAAAACCAGGACACTGGTTTTCCTTAAAACCAGTGGCTAAATGGTATCCTTTATTGTAGTATTTGAACATCTAGAATATTTCTGTGTAAGGTTCTAAACTAAGAATTCCATTTCTTGTTGACAGGAGCTTTTTGAAAAAAGCACTTGCAACTGCCTTCTGTAATTCTACTTCCAACTTATCTAACTGTCTCTTAGTGAAAACATGCACAGGATGACATACTCTTAAAAACGTTTCAATGTTTTACTTTTACAATATTTTTTCTGTAGAATCACTTTACTTTATAAATCCAAAATTTAAACGAAGGTGTTTGTCTTCACCCAAAGACTAATGCATTTTTAATTACACCAGCCATAACTGTTATGTATCCTTGTACATAACAACTATATATGCTTTATTTGCTGTTTTTAAAGAACTGTGTTCAATAGAGCACACTGTCTGATATTACTGATTATTTCACATAGGCACTATCTTTTCTTATCAGCAAGACATTACTTATATTGTGCCTACAATGAACAATTAAAATACTCTTTTTCTTACCTCTTTCCACAAGCTGAAACCTATTATACTTGGAACTGCCATACTCAGAATGAGAGCCTAGATTTAAAAAAAAAAAAAAAAAGATTACCAATTGCGCCTTTAGTCCCCACAAATGGAACCTGGGATATTTACTGTTTCTGCCTAAAAGCTGAGACACAAAGGCTGGGAGAGGCAATATCTTTTATTGGACCTCATCTCTCTAATATCCTGGGACCAAAACTCATACAACAACACTGCATATCTAAAAGCTGTCAGTTGCAATAAAACGAGTTCCAGACCTGAACATTAAATGACATTTGGACAAATTCTGCAGTTCTTAAGTCAAGCAAAACTCAACATGAACAAACAGGATTTTACTCGATTAAACACTGCAGAAACTGGCTCACTGTAACTTTAGTAGAATTGGGTCTGAATAGTTCATTCTTCAAGCAACAGTGATGAAGTGCATACATGAGCTGGGGAAAGAAGCAAGAGTCTTACTAAGGTGATCAAGAGACAAAGAAAAGTGCAATTCAATTCCTTTTATCCTTATTTATTCTCTCATTCAGAACCACAGTATTAACTCAAAAGAACAGCCTATTATACAGCAAAGCAGCATTCCAGCTAATCTACCTCATCTTGCAAAGAAGGAGAAGTACAACACTGTTTTGGTAATTTCCAGTAATGAACGTATGCAAAGCAATCTATTGACAATTAAAACTGCAATAGATTAGTTAATTGCATGGGGAATAAAAACATGAAATAGAAACAAATAGATTTTCTTACATAACCTGGTATCAACTACATTACCACTGGAAGAACTGCCTTGGCAATTCTTACTGAGTACTGCTGCTTAGTATGTACAAACATTCAATAAATACTTATTCCTCAGCGCACCAGCTAACTGGATATGATCCCCATTTTATGGAGTGGTAAAACGTGGCGGAAAAGAGATGTGATTTACCCAAGGCCACTCATCACATCAGTGGCAGAGCTGGGATTATGTTAGAAGTGGTCCCAATTCCCACTGCAGTATTTATCCCTCTTAAACCCTGATGCCTCTGTAGCATAAACATGAGCAGACAATTGGTCTCAATGAAGCTTATATGAATAATTCCAGCTATTGTTTAGTCTGACAATTTTTCAGTCTTTCCTGACAATTCAATATACATTTGTCCAGGCTGCCCTATTTTTCGACTCTCAGATGTTTCTTCAGAATTCTCAATTACTCACCACTTGTGAAAGAAATGTTCTCATTAGCTATAACTACCACCATCAATGGCTAACAACGATTGGTAATGATAACTCACCAGCAATACTGGATGTACAGCTCTCAGTCGAAGCCACTTGAAAAGTGTCATCCAAAGCTCAGGGGAGCATACACCAAATGCAGCAAGCATACACATATAGGGAGTCCACAGGTACTTCATGCTGGGAAACACCACCAAAATCCAAAGATGAAACATTGCACTGATTGTATTTAGACTCCAGACACAAACACACCTCTGTCTCTAAAATTTATTT
Organism: Dermatemys mawii; assembly: GCA_007922305.1. Classification (NCBI taxonomy): domain Eukaryota; kingdom Metazoa; phylum Chordata; order Testudines; family Dermatemydidae; genus Dermatemys; species Dermatemys mawii. Next base: position 17,989,510 of record ML677365.1, read on the forward strand.
TAGAGATAACTGCTGACAGTCTGGAAAATGCTACTGTTCTAATTTAAAAGGCATTAATCTAGTGTCATAAGAATAAATGTTCAAAATATCTTTTTAAACTGCTTTGCTGTTGCTTGAAATGTCAAAACGCACATCTCATGATGTCCTAAACAGACAAGGAGATAGAGTAGATGGATCTCTAGTTTTCATGATACACCATGAATAAGGCTCTACTTAATTTGCAATATTTTGGAAATTGCGGCGCCTGTGATATTAGGCTTCCACTGAAATTTTGACAGTGGGATTCCCGGGCAGCTGACAGAAGGGACCTCCACTCTCAGCTCCAGGCTCCCGCTCTCAGCCCTGGGCTACTGACAGCAGAAAATCGTGGAAAAGCAATAATGAACTTTACTGCCACAAAGAGGTCCATTATTACTTTTCCGCAATTTTCCGTGACTTGTCCGCAACTCAGCAGCAATTATTGGACAATCAGCAAACGATTGAAGAACGCCTTAACTATGAACTACCTGGTGCACCAAAAAGTTACAAAAGATTTCAATGGAACATCATAATTTAAAAAGAATGCTAGCACAGCCGCTGAATTTGAAGACCAACAGGGGAATGATTAAAAATGTATTCTAATTAACTTCTCAGATTTATGCTGGGAAAAAACTAAGAAAATGTGTTCAAGGAACCAAAGACACTTAAGCATAGTCTACTTTTTTTTAAAAAAAAAGGATATATAGTCAAAGTTCACTAAGTTCTACTTCCTAGAGTAATTAGTAATGTTGTATGTCAAATGGGTTTCAGAGAAGAATGTGGGAGGGGGACAATTTGGGCAACTTCTAAAAGGGTGACTAAAGTACCATGTCCAGTTAGTAATATTTTGCCACTTTCAAAACAGAAAGATCAATATAAAACTTACCCTTCTAACATCATTGCAAGAGAACCCATTAACATTGTGTGGATTACATGATAAGCTATCTCTGGTCTCTCTCCAATTCGGCCATCATCAAGTGTAATTTTTTCTTTGAGTGGTTCACCACTGCAGTTGGGAAAAAATGAAACAGCATTTATCTCACACATTGCCTCAAGCTGTGATACCTACAAAAAACTTGACAATAGCTAGGCCAGTGGTGTCCTGACAGCACTATCTACCATGCTGACCAATATTGTCTTATTGTTTCCTTGTCCCCCTGTATTTATCTTCTGTCTCTTGTCTTGTACTTCGATTGTAAGTTCTTTGGGGGCAGGGACTGTCTATGTTCTGAGCTTGTCTAGCTCCTAGCACAATGGCTTGGTTCATGACTAGGGCTCCTAGGCACTATAATATTTATTATTTGTGTTAACAACTTTAAAGGAGAATCTAATTCAAGTGTAAGAAGCCTTCACATACATGTAACTATTCTGCACTGAAGTATGCTGTACTTCAGCTAAATCATGCTTTGTCATATTATTAGCCCAACTGTAAGCTGTAGAATCAGTGTAACTGCACCTATAATTTGAGGACAGAAAAAGAGATGGAGAACAGTTCAATCTTATTACAAATCCTAGTAGTATCAGATTTAGGTTGCTATCTTGCATACATAAAACAAATCCATTCACCAACTAGGAAGGTGAGGGGTGGAATGGGAAGGAATAGATTTTATTCAATCATAAAATTATTTTAAGCTACATCACAATAATAAACTTCATTGTCACAAAATGGAGAACTAAAACTATTAATACTTCACATTCAAAAAATATTTTTTGGACTTTTTTTTTTTTTTTTTTTATTTTTAAGATTTTCTGAAAAAGAGTTTTGTTGGACAAATTGAAGTCCTGCTTGTCACAAAGTTGTCATGATTATTACAAGTGAAAATCAATTTCAAGAATGAGAAAATTAAAACTGACAAAATCATCATGCATCAAAGCTCATTATTTGTTACAAATTGCAGGGGAAAATACTTTCCAATAAATATGGCATAATCTTCATCTTCTAAAAGTCTGACAAATTTTGAAAAATCCATTCTCATCTTTGCCCCTCACAAGTGGGAAGCTTGACCAGCCATATGAGGCAATGTACACCTTTCATTCAGCACACTGTAAATTCTTCAGAAACATGTAAAGTCATTTTCTAGTACAGGGGTGGGCAAACTACGGCCTGCAGGCCACATCCGGCCCGCCAGCTTGTCCTGCCCGGCCCGCCTGAGCTCCTGGCCAGGGAGGCTGCCGCCGGACCCACCCCCACCTTCCTCCCTCCCCCGGAGCCTCAGCCTGCCACGTGGGCAGTGCTGGGGGGTCTGGGGCAGGAGGGGAGAGCATATCTGGCTCCACATGGCTGCCAGACATGCTGCTGAGCGTCACTGTAAGGGGGCCAGAGCCGGGGGGTCCTGGGTGGCAGTTTGGGAGCAGGCAGGGGTTGGATAGGGAGTGGGAGTCCCGGGGGTTTGTCAGGGATTGGGGGGAAGGGTTGCGTAGAGGGGTCTCGGGAGGGAGTGGTCAGGGAACAAGGAGCAGGTGGGGTAGGGTCAGGGAGAGTGATTAGGAGCAGGGGTCTCTGGAGGGAGCAGCCAGGGGACAAGGAGCAGGGGGCTTAGAGAAGGGTTGGGATCCCAGGGCATGGTTAGGGGTGGGGGGGGTGTCTCTGGTGGGGGAGGTCAGGGGACAAGAAGCAAGGGTGCTTGGATGGGTCGGGGACACTGTTCCCCTAAGTTGTGCGCGTGCACACAGATCCTAAACCCTGCACACAAGGCGAAACACCACGCGCACCAAAAATGAAATACTACTGTGACGGTGCACCCCATAGGGCTTTATCGGGAGATGCTTATAAATGTATATATGATACAACTAAAATATGTTCATCCTATTTGTACGCATGTGTCATTTTTGTACTCAAAGTTATGAATACTGCTACGTACTTGGTTAATTTTAAATAGCCTCAGTGAAGCAGTTGGTTAGTTCTTTCTCAGAAAGCTGTTCTCAGTAAGTGCCCAATCAAGAACCAATCAAGCCAACAATAAACATGGAAACGCCAATCCACATCTGAGCTTTCCCAGGAATTTGGCTTGACTGGTAAGGAACTCAGTCTTGCAGGGACATGTAACTTGCCCATGTGATTCCAAAACTCCATTTTGTAACTGGATTCTACACAGGGGGAGGGAGAGGTATCCATGCAGAGAAAAAAAAAAAAAAAAATCTATAAAAACCCCTCCAATGAAGACACCTCCATTTTGTCTTCAGCTGTCTTGAGAGAGAGCCTCTCACCCCTAAGGATACCTGAAAGAAACTAGAACAAAGGAGAGTGACTACCAGGGTGTGAGTGGTTGCTGGACCCAGGCTAGAGGGTGTTTGATCTGTAAAAGGAAGCTCACTGGTGAGTTTTTTATCTGTATTCATTTTTTATCACTGTATTAGAGATAGATTTTCATATTTCAGGGCTGCACAACTCGGAAAGCAGCGCGGGCCATATTACTGCAAAAAACCCAGCTGTGGGCTGAAAAGCCCCGCCCCCGCCCTGCCCCCATCCACTTCCCTCCACCCCACCGCTTGGCTTGCCCCACCCCTACGCACCCCTCGTGGGCTGCACAGTGAGCCTGTGCGGGCTGCATGTGGCCCCCGGGCCGCACGTTGTGCAGGCCTGTCATATTTTATTTTATGTGGTAATTCACTGTATTTTGTCTTTTACTACTTGGAACCACTTAAATCCCACTTTCTGTATTTAATAAAATCACTTTTTACTTATTAATTAACCTGGAGTACGTATTAGTATCTGGGGGGTAGGCAAACAGCTATGCATCTCTCTCTATCAGTGTTATAGAGGTCGAACAATCTATATGCATTTACCCTGTATAAGTTTTATTCAGGGTAAAACGGATTTATTTAGGGTTTGGACTCCACTGGGAGTTGAGCATCTGAATGCTATAGGCAGGAACACTTTTTAACCTGCTTTCAGACAAGCCTACAGCTTTTAGGGGACATGGTTCAGACCTGGGTTTGGGTTTGCAGCAGGCTAGCGAGTCTGACTCAGACCAGGTCGGAGTCCTAAGCTGGCAAGGGCAAAGAAGCAGGGGCAGTAGCAGTCTTGGCACATTAGTTGTCAGCCCCAAGGGGGTTTCTGTGATCCAACCCATCACAACTACATTGGAGCCAGGCCAAAATATCATTTACGGGCGACTTTTGACATTGTTCACCTGCCATCTATCAACACAGCCAGATTCTACTAGCTGGCAAGCGGGGAGAAGGGCGATGAATTGTACCCCTCCCCACCAGCATTTTGAATGTGGAACGTTGATCATGTCGGGACGGTTGGGACCCGCACATCTCCTCATAATCTGTTGATTTGGTTGTGTACAAACTCAGGTACCTGAGAACAAGTCAAAATGCCTGGAAATAGTTGCTGAGGAACTGCAAAGATTTCCCAGAAATGAACAAAGGTAAGTGTTGATTGAAATCTTTCAAAGGCATTGGACTTCACATATTTAGTCATGATGTTTTACCACTTTCCTGAGTTTTATTGCCACAGATGCATGGATGTGATCGGAGCTATGCACAAACTTCTGGAATCCTGATCTGAATGATCTCCCATTTGCCATTTTGTCGAGTCACATCGTCAAGCACATTGAAATAGTAGCCATATAATAAAAAGTATTAATTTTAAATAAACCAATCTGGTAAAAAAATCAATCCCAAAATATCACTGTCTAGAAGTCTAAAGCATAAAAAACAGTGACTTCATTTAAATCTGAATGGCTGGATGAGACTATAGAGACGGTTACACTGAAGTCACATAGTGTAATGCTTGCTAAACTTCATGAAATATTCACATATGAGGAGAACAACGTAGTGGTTTGTTTATATTGTCAAGATGCCTGAGCTTCAGGAGAACTTTCAACAGAAAGAAGGTGGAACGATGTATGGAAGTTGGATTTCTTAAAGTGTCATCGGCCTAGGAACACTGTGGGGATTCTGAGGGGGGGAAGTCAGGGGGTGGGAAGTGGGAGAGGGTCGGCTAGAAGGCGGGGCCAGGTTGTTTGGAGAGGCACAGCCTTCCCTACCCGGCCCTCCATGCAATTTTGCAACTTCGACGTGGCCCTTGGGCCAAAAAGTTTGCCAACCCCTGTTCTAGCACTTAAGGCTTCAAAGATAACCTTCTATATTAGGACCCATGCAGTGGTGCCATTATAGGCCTGCACTCAGTTTCATTGCCTTTTCTACTGGTCACAGTTTTACCAAGCAAAAACAGATTCAATCTCAGGGTATGTTTACACTATATTCAGGGGATTTGACTACAGCATGTATAAGCACACCTGAGTTAGTTTTGATTGAACTGGCTCACTAAAAATAGCAGTGTAGCTGCAGCAGCGCAAGCAGTGGTATGAGCTGGACACTTGAGTGTGTACCCAGACAGGCTTGTACTCTGGTGGCTAACCCATGCAACCGCCTGAGCTGCCTTGATTTCACTGCTATTTTTAGTGAGCTATCTCAAAGCAAACTCAGGTATGCCGACATGTGCTGCAATCACACACACACACAGAGACACACACACACACCCATTGCAGTGAAGACATACTCAAAGAGGACACTACTCAGTTTCATTGGTTCTTTTCAGACTCTTGTGGGCCACAGTGAAACAAAGTAATTAGGTCAGTTTTACTCTACAGCTTGGCTCTCAGCAGCAGAAGATGCAGGTACTCCTAATAGGACATCAGCGCCAAATAGGACAAAGGAGAGGCTGACTATTGGAGATCTTCTCCATTCTTCCACCTTATTCATCGCAGCAGGAGATTGTGGTGGAGACAAATACTAGAGAAACATAAATCCTCTTGCAGCAGCCAGGAGACTCTGTAGTTTCGGGGGTGGGAACCCCCTTCTCCCTTCTAAAAACACACTAGTCAGAGGCTGACACAGAAGGAGCTCTTAGATGGATCCAGGCCTCCTCTCTTCTGGTCGCAAGGGTGGGTGACGTACTACCTATCAGGGAATTATCTATGGAGCTCTCTTCCACTCATATTTGCTATCAAGCTACGGCTAAATTCATAAAATGTTTTATACACTTTAAAACCGTATCAGAAGATTACAACTAACTGTTCATATATAATTTAATAATCCTCAAATTAGTTATATAAAAAATAAGTGATAAAAGATAAACTACTTACCTAATTCTCCTAAAAATGACTTGAGTTACAGAAAAAAGGCAGATAATTAATACTAAAATATAAAAAGGCAATAGCGATGACTGAGTTAGCCGCAGAAAAAAGTCTTGAGATGGTGTCTGAAGGGATTCTTGACAAAGAAGCCAGTTCACTGTAAAGTTCCTAATAAGGTAGAAATATCACATATAAAAAGGAAATTATTAGCTAATCTGCTCAAATAAATCCAAATTAATATATTTCTTCCCCAATAACTTCTTTTTCAAATATATAATAGTTTTGCAACCACGCTTTTTAAAAAAAACATAAGCTCATCCTTGAAATGTATATTCTGTGATCTGCAAAGAGCAGGTTATAACATTTTATAAGCACTTCTATACAGAGAAAAATCCATTTCTAAAAACTTCATTCTGGGGAATCACAAAGTACTTCACATATATCAATGAATTAAACCAAATGACTTATTTTTGAGGCAAGAAAGTGTGTTTATCCCCATTTCACAGAGAAGGAAACTGAAAGTTGAGCTAGTTTGTCAAAGATCAGATAGGTAGCTTACAGCAGAGCCAAGAAAGAGCATGGAATTCCCAAGTTGCAGTCCTGGGTCTTAATCACTTGACAATCCTTCCTTCCTCTCAGAAAAGAATTCAACCAGAGAACCGAGAAAGTATGGTCTTTAATTTATGTATTGCTAGAAATCAATATCCTCTACTGGAATATAAAACTGGCGATGTAAATGATGTACTGAATTTGTCCATGTCATCATCTCCTGTATCTTTACAAGGACTTCCTTCTCCTCCCTCTTTTCTTCTTTTTGCATCTACTTCAGAGAATCAAACCATTTTCAATCAACCTGTCTGGACAGAATCAGTTTAAGGATGAACAGTGCATTGTGTCCCCATTAGTGGACACTAGTGATGAGTCACTTTAACAATTCTTGTGCCACAATCCCATGTCCACTCTAAGTTTGTTCTAAATAAATTTAGTTGCACTGTTATCTTGGTACCTTTCCACTGCTGCTTCCAGAAGCAATGAATTGTGAGAGATTTTAACAGGCTTTCTGAGATAACCTCAAGAGAGGCTAGGAAATTGTGAGAGTATAGATCAAACTCCTATAATTCTAAAGGGAAGTTTTACAATTATACAGGACTCTCGTCCATTTTGTCTCAATCATTGATTTAAGCGGAGTAACTCCAGGTCTTCAAAGTGAAATAATCTAATCACTGTAAAAAGTTTCATATACAGATCTCCAACACACCTGTTCGTTGAGATAAAACCAAAATCCTGAAAAAATGTAGCCATTAAAAACCCTTTCTGGAGCTTTCAGGAAAAATGGAGGTGTTAATCACTGCGTCTTGGCTAAATTTATTACATTCAGCCTTCCTAAAATTCCACCGGAAATTTCAGTTGTATGTAATTGTATTCTTTACTTCCTGTCCGGAAATGCTGTGAAGTCATTTTGTACAGAATCAAGTGCATATCGGTGGAGAAGGTAGCACTTCCTGTATATAGTTTTTTAAACATTGGCCTCAGGTGCTAGGAGCTCTCATAGTCCAATGAAGTGCATATTTCAATATTATCATCTATGTCTCACCTAAGATATTCTAGAATATTTTGTCATTGGCTCTGGTACTCTAGTTCCCTGCCCAATTATTATTGTTAATATCCAGCCATAACATTTTCTTCTCACCTTACAGGTTACAGCGCCTTGTCTTACAATCTTCCAAAACTATCAATAATTCCCTCTGTTTACTTTCGAAAATATTTTTGAGGTAACAGTACTGATTTTTTCTCTCCCTCTTCTTTTCTAGACTATATGAATTTAGCTCCACGGTTTCCCGTCATCATGTTAGCCTCCTGCTATTATTAGAAATATCGGTTAGAAGTAGGATGTTTTCAGGGCTCTGTGATGCAGAGTTTAAATATTAAAAAAAAAAAAGAAACCCCGAAACTTTTACCCTTGCTGCAGGAAGTGGCACTGAAGTGCTACAGACTTCCAGAAACCCCAAGCACATCCTGTATGTGCCAAATTTCTAAAGTTGGGGGGTTTTTGTTGTTTTTTTTAAAGAAGGTAAAAAATTAGTTTCTAAGTTCTCCTACAAAACATTAGGAGCATCTGCATTTAAATGCTTGTATTTCTCAAAGTAACTTCAAAATTCTATGCATTTTAGACAGCAGTATATAGTTCAAACTTACTTAGTTGTGTTTAATCCAAATTTTACTTCAAGAAACTTCAACACATGCTCATTTTCTTTATGGGGAACAAATGCCTGAAAAACAGTTAAGTGAAGATAACTAAATAACACCTGTAACATAGCCTTCTTTTCCTTTAGATTACAAAACAATGCAGGGAATAACAACGCACCCCAAAAATATAGATAAAACAAAGCTGTCATCAGTTCAGGAATTTCATAATATAGTAAAATCTCATTTAAATACATTTTGCTTAGTGTTTCCCAGGTTTTATACTCCACTTCATTCAGGTTCTCCAAATAGAGAGAAGAGCGGAGAGTTACGAGCCAGCTGCAACCAGACCAGCCACCAGCAAACTGCAAACTGGGTATAATCCCAGCACAGAGCAAGCCAAAGCAGACGATAATTGATTCCCCCTTGTCATCAGGGCCCTGGTTTAGTCAAAATCTGGAACACCCACAGAGCCCTTCAAATAAACTACATCCCTTAACATTCACACTCTTTTTTTAAAACTCACTTTGTTATGGCTAGATAATTCAGCTCATGCATGTTACAAGATCAGCCAATTTTTCTGTGGCTCTAAGAGCATAAGACCCATGCTTAATGCAGCAAGCAAAGGATGGAGTTTGATTATTCTCTCTCAAATCTTGTGAATATTGAAGGGGTTTTTTTTTTAAAAAAAGAAAACTATCTTAAGTAATACAACCAAGAAGAATTTGGAAGGAAGCGAGTGCTAAGGCCTTATCTTAGAAGAAGTACATAGTCATGAAAACATAAGACTAAAACAAAGCAAAATCCCACTGTCTAATCCCAGCCCCTGATGACTCCCACTAAAACAGATTCCCCCTTTTCAAGTTGCAGATTAATCTTAAAATGTCTCATACCTGTTCTTGGCTCTTTTCCCTAGGGTAGAACATCATTTTAAAATCTGAATGTTTGCTCTATTCACACTGGCCAGCGAAGCCATAATAGACATTGTGCTTGAAGCACATTTATTAAACAATTTAAAATATAACTCACACACTGTTTCTATGCCAGAGTAGACTGTGCTTTAGTTTCAACCCAAAAGGCGTTATTCTGGATAAAAACACTTGAGTTATGAGAGGCAACTACATATTTTCACTTTGTTCACATTTATATTAGTGCTATCAAATGATTAAAAAATAATTGCAATTAATCGAGAGATTAAAAAATAGTCATGATTAATCACACTATTAAACAATAATAGAATACCAATTTAAATGTATTATAAATATTTTGGGATATCTTTCTAAATTTCCAAATATATTTATTTCAATTACAATACAGAATACAAAGTGTAGTGCTCACTTTCTTTGGTGTTTTATTATAAATATTTACACTGTAAAAAAGTTAAACAAAGGATACAGTATTTTTCAATTCAGTTAACAGTGCCATGTGAACACCTGTTCTCCTCACTTCAGGTGACATTGTAAATAAAAAGGGGGCAGCATTCTGTAAATGTAAAAAATCTTGTTTGGTTTAGCGAGTGGCTTAACAAAAAATAGGACTGAGTGGATTTGTAGGCTCTACAGTAGTGGTGGGCAACCTGCAACCCATCAAGGGTAATCCACTGGCAGGCCGTGAGACAGTTTGTTTACATTGACTGCCACAGGCATAGCCACCCGCAGCTCCCATTGGCTGGGAACAGTGAACTGCGGCCACTGGGAGCTGTGGGCGGCCATATCTGCAGCAATCAATGTAAACAAACTGTGTCTCAGCCCGCCATCGGATTCTGATGGGTCACAGGCTGCTTCCGGACCTCAGATTGCCCACCACTGCTCTAAAGTTTTACATTGTTTTGTTTTTGAGTGTCATTATTAAAAATATATGCACACATACATACACAATTCCACACATGTAAATTACACTTTCATGATAAGAGATCGCACTTCAGTAAGTGTATGAGGTGAACTGAAAAATACTATTTTATTTTTTTTACAGTACAAATATTTGTAATAAAAATAATAATATAAAGTGAGCATTGTACACTTTGTATTCTGTGTTGTAAATGAAATCAATATATTTGAAAATATAGAAAATCATCCACAAATATTCATAATTTAAATTATTTTTCTATTATTGTTTAACAATGCGATTAAACTGCAGTTAATCAAGACTTCTTTTAATCTAGTTCATTTGTTTTGCGTTAATTGCTTGAGCTAACTGTGAATAACTGACAGCCCTAATTTGTATATTTCCCCTATAAAACAAAAGTGGCTAAAGATTTAATTCTTCCATTTTCCATTAACCTAGTCCAACAACAGCATCACAGGATAAGCATAATTTGAAAAGGGGATTTTTTTGGTTAAGATTACGTTTTTAAAGACATAACTGCATCCCCCCCTTGAGCACATCAACCAATTAAATGTCTGTTTCTAAAGATAAATCTTACCTTCAGTAAGAAATTCATTGTCACTGTTATTGTAAATACCAAGTAAAAGTACATTATTTTTAGCATCCTTGAAATAAATGTTCCCTTTTTCATATTCATCTGCAAAAATAAATATTTTAAAATGTGTATTATTTGGAGTTCAGTGTAAACAACAAAAACTGCACACCAAATTAGAAAACGATATCCCAATTACCTGAAGGCATTTAGAGAGCATTAAAGCTGCTACGAGACTTAGTAATGGAGATACTAATAAAGCTGAATTTTCAAACTGTAAGAGATATCCCAGGAAGAGGGAGAACAGATAGATTTTGTACACTTCATGCACCTGTTGGAAAAAAATAAAACAAAACAGATCTATAGTTCATACCTTGATTACCAAACACTTGAACAACCACAAGTGAAAGAAACTTGTGAATCCTTTTACCGCACAATCCTAAGAATTCAGTACTTTAAAAGTGGTTCCACTTTTGTGTATTGCAAAAATTGCTTATACCGTGTAAAATGTAAACAGTGTTGCCCTGCTAACTTGACCTTGAAGAAAACAGACTCTAGCTCAACATCCATCCTCCCATCCAGAGATATCAGAAAGTACAGTTCTACTCTGAAAGGTAGCTTTGTAAAAGCAGTGTTGGTGGGGTTCCATGATTATCGCTCAGTGACTCATAGCACATTTGTAAAAGTGCATGACTAAAAGGCTATGTTTTACGAGATACTTTTCTTCTTCCACTTCACTTGCATTTCACCTTACCATGTCACACTACTTAGAATGTTGATATGTACGTACTGCAACTTGCTGGATTCTGTTTACCCAGTGGTAAGTAATGGTAAGCAATTATGATACTTACCATTCTTTATGCATATGCAAATATACAGTGAAAGAATTTACAATTTGCATTTAAAAAATATTGTGGTTTCTTCAACAGACCACCAATATGGCGCCATCAGTTTGGGACTAAAGCATGTAAGAGTTGTTTTTCATAACTTATTCCCCCACTATATATGGTTAAAATCAGTGCCTAGCACAGTGACAGGTGTGGCGGAATGGAAAGGAAGCTAATTTGTTGATGTAAGTCGCTCTGTATTTGGGAAAGGGAGGTTGTTTACTTTTGTTTTGAAATCTGGATGGCACACACATACCATGCTGAGGGGTACAGTACAAGAACCTAAATAAAAGATTATTCTTTTTTATATTCAATCATTTTTCAGAGTAGCTCCAAACTGTAAATATTTCCCCCTACTGAACCTCATGTTTACATATGTTATCCAGCCATAAAGGCTGTTCAACCAACTATAGGGGAAAATCATTCAGTGTAAAGTGAGTTTCCCGTAGCATAGAGCCAGCAGACAAGCCCCCTAGGCACCTCCCCTCCCTGCTGCCAACACGCAAAGGAAAAGGGGACAGGGCCAGAGCAAAGCAGATGTGGCTGTACACTAATTCATGGCTACAGTTCAGGCCCCACCTTTTTAAGGGCGGAGGAGGAAGTGTGTTACAGCCAGTGACTCTTAGAGCAGCCCTCAGGCCCTCCTATGCCTCAAATTGCTCTATGCCAGAAGACCAGGCCCCATCAAACCCCTGATCCCGAGAAGAGGAGAGAGTAAAAATGAGCTTAAAGCCACTTTAGTCTCATGACTAGTGTTATATGCATTTTCGCTGGACTCCAGGTTTGGCTCTAACTCACAAACATAATCTATGCCCTTTGGAGTTTGTGGAAAGAAAACATTGCAGTTACTGTAGTTTAATTCAAGTTTCCAGCAAAGAATCAATAGTTTGAAAAGTCATAATACCTTATCTGTCTGCACAAGGGCAAAACTGTCCAGCAGGAAGAGAGAGATAGCCTGGACAAACAGCAGATAGTGACTGTACTCCCACATCATCATGAAAGTATATGTTGAAGCACTCACCAATAGGTAGCAAAACCTCTAGGGAAACACAAAAGAACATTAACTTAATTATCATGTACATCTGCCATAAGAAAAATTGTGAGATAATTAAAACAAAAAACAATTCACTAGTAATGGAAATTATTTCTTTAAAGAATTAAAATGCTAAAGTAAGAGTTCTTCATCATTTTCCCAGAAAGGAGCTTCATTTTCTTTGCAATGGACGGTGAGGGTGGGCCTGGAAAGGGGTCTTAATATTATTGATAAGCAGCAAGGTTTTAGCTAGCTGAATTCTTCTTGTCTCCAGTTTAGTGTTTATTCAGCGAGGAGATAAGAGGAGGTCATATTTAAAGCAGTCAAAAATCACGTCAGAAGAAATCACCAATCTAGACAAGGGACAGGAAGGGATATTTACCACCATATTCCCGACTCCCTGAATAGTGAGAAAAGAACCAAATTCTCTATAACCTTCTACAGACAAAAAACCAGCCCCTCATGCAACTTTTGACAAATATCAAAGTTGGCTTTACTAACAAAGAGTCCTGTGGCACCTTAAAGACTAACTAAAGTATTAGAGCATAAGCTTCCGTGGGCTAATACCCACTTCATCGGATGCATGCAGTGGAAGTATCCAGGAGCAGGTATAAATAGGTAGGCAATTAGTGTAAGGCTGATTCCCATATTGTTCCCCTCAACCACCATGGTAACATTAGAGGACAAGGGAACATTCACTTTGCAGTGGAACTAAAATACCAGGTGTACTCCAGACGGCTGCTCTGAAAAAAACAAACAAATTTTTTTCTACCTTTTCTGCCTAGAAAGACAATATGGTGACATGGTGTAACTACTTTGGAGCACATTTCTACTAATTGCATTTTGTTAAGAAAGTACTTGTGTTACCTCAGCAGAAGAATTTATGTTGTTTTTTAAATAGCCTGTAAGAGCTGCAACTTGACATGCAAAATACGGCAATGCCCAATTTTCTCTTAAAGGAATGGAGTAGTCGATTCTTGTTGTATCTGTCCTAAAACAAAGCGCAGAAGAACAACACAGAACCATTAAGCTGTTTATGGAATAAAAACATTATGGAAAACCAGTTCTGGTTATCATAGATATCTTATTAGCAAACCATTCTAGTTACTGGTGCTTTAATACACTGCACTATTTACTAGAAGCAAAAATCTATTTTACTATTGATAAAAGTCACAAGCTTAACATAGTCAAAATGGACGGTCTCAAAATCTTTATTCAGCTGTAAGTATTCTACCACTTTATGCATACGAGCTGTCAACAGGATTACTCAGATGACTGAGTAGGTCAGGGCCCATAACGGCTGCCTTTCACATTAAGAAGAAGTATGGTTTATGGCCGAGAGAATAGATTCTTTACAACTACTGGACAATACACTTTTTAGACAAGTACTTTCTCAATTGCTTAAAACATATCTGCATGACATCTCAGGAGTCACGTAACATTACCAAACAGCAATCCAGCACCAGTTGATTGTCTGCCTACTTTTGAAACTTTTACTGACAAAATGGAGATTACTGATTGATTGAGCACAAAGACCAGAAAAAACATTACAATTTTCTTATAAATAGGGACTGAACAGCTTCCATACGTCTTGAGTCACAGGGTAACATTTTCAAAAATGCCTACATAATATGAGTGCCTGAGCCCCACTTACAAACATACATCCCACTGACTTTCAGTGAAATGTATGCTTCTAAGTGCCTAAATCACTTTTGATAATTGGATTTAGGCTCCTAAATCATTTAGGCACTTTTGAAAAAAAATGATACTCCATCTAATTTTTGCTTCTCCAGATACTCTCACAGTGGTCCATTAAGAACTCTGTGTCTACTTTTGCTTTCAATTTCCACAGTTGTTTAATTTTGCTTGCTCATGGAAAAAATAAGGATTATTCATCATTACCATTTCCTTTTCTACTTCATGTCCTTCAGCCAGCCAGCTAATGAACAACATTTTTATTTGCTGATCACAACCTGAACAGTGATAATTTTATACCTTCCCTCAACGAAGGTGCTCTTCAACAGTTTCAACTAAATGCAGCGGGACCCCATTTATCCGATCGGGACTGGGTCCAAATTGGATAATCAAAAATTCAGATAATCCAGAGAATGGGAAAGCATGTGGTTGGAGTGCCATCTAGCGGCCACAGAAGAGATCACCCGCTTCTGGACCTGTGTGTGTTGGTTGTTCGGTACAGAGAGCTGGATAATGGAGGGTCGGGTAAACGAGGTTCTACTGTACATCAATAGTACTTTGCACTTCCATAGCTCTTTCCTTCAAGAATCTCAAAGTACTTTACAGCCAATAATAAATCGCAGATGCACAGTAAATCAGTGACAAAGCTAGGAGTAAAACTCAATTGTTTATTCTCAGAACCAGTTCACATCATTAAACTCTTCAATATACTTTTATAGGGGTTCATAACAGAAAGGGAGTTTTCAGGTAAGTGACACATTAAACAACAAATTTGGATAAGAGGGTCTTCTAGATAAGAGAGATTCTACTTTGCTACAGAAAGCCAAGAGGCTTTGAAGACAAATGGACAGGGCATAAAGTTCAAGGCAAGAACACCACAACCAAAACAGTTAGAGCTGACCAGAGCATGAGATTTCCATCTCATGGCAATTTTCAAGGTTTCGAAATTTGTTTCCCTTCTATGCTGGAACAAAAATACAATCTTTCAAATGTTTTTGCCAAATGGAATTTTGTTGAAACATCTGCTCTCTCTTACTCTGAGAATCCATGATGGACCTCAAAAAACCTTCCCATCAAAAAAATTGAAACTGATATATCTCCATAAAACATATCAGCTTCACTGAAATAACATTTTAACAAAATATTTCAACAAAAATGTTCTTACCAGCTCTATGAATATTTTCAAAATGCCTTACTGACAAACTAGATTACATAAAAGGCGGTTTTCTTACCTGTTAATAATGAACCATGCTACGGTCAGCATTCCTGCCAACCAAGTCCCACTCATAACCCAACTGGTTACAAACAATGCAGCCATATAAATTCCCTGCAGTCCAAAAACTATACCAATGTAGAAATACACTGGCTCGATAACCTCCTGAAATTACAAATAAAAGTGAAGAGACAGAGCAACTGAGCTGAAATTGTAAATTATGACTATATATTACTAACAGGGTGCTAGATACTTTACAGGCAGATAAAGATGTGCTCCCAATCGTAAGAGGTATGTTTTAAGTATACAACATAAAAATGCTCCAGGATAGAGCAGGGGGGAGGAGGGATGTACAAAACAGAGTGAATTAACAGCAGAGTTTAGCACACGTCTTATTGGTGCTATGATTTGGGGCTTGTATTAATAATGAGGATTTCACATTGAACAGATCTGATAACACCTTACTGCAGTGAGATTTTAAGTATATAGGCCTCTTGAAAAAAGGGAATTTAAAGGAGAAACTTTGATAAAGTGAAGGCATGGCAGATGAGGTTACAGGTGAGATTCTAAGATCAAGGGAGCATAAAGAAAAAGAGAGTGGAAGACTGTATGCTGTCATGCAGCTTGGGCAGAACAAGGTAGGGAGGAGCAGGGGAATGTAAAGAGACAAAGGACTTGTCTAAGTGTAAATATTTTGCTACTTTACCAATACCGATTAACCTCTTCCCATGCTCCACCACTCCCAAGAAAGCATAGAGGGAGGCCAGGTCTACACTACAAAGTTTTGTCAACATAGATATTTTGGTCAGGGGTGTGAAAAAACCCACAGCCCCTAGCCAACATAGCTATGCCAGCAAAACCCCAGTGCAGATGCAGCACTGTCAACAGAAGAGCGCTTCTGTCCACAAAATATTTGGGGAGGTGTGATGTTACTAGGCCAACAGAAAAACACCTTCAGCTGGCATAAGTTGTGTCTACACTAGGGGACTTGTCTGTTATATCTATACTGGAAAAGCATTTGTACTGTAGACCAGGCCACAGTTATATCAGTATAAAAGTGCTTAAACCAGTATACTTTGTTCCAGTTTGGGAACCAAAATAAGCTATGGTGATATAAGGCATTTTTAAACTAGTATAGCTGCATCTACATTAGATGTTTCACTGAATGGGAAAAAAAAAATCTATCCCCTAACCAACAGTTATGATGACAAAACTTTCAAGTGTAGATCTGTTAGAAGTAGAAGCTGGCTAGGCTGTGCAGGGCCTTCTAACTCTTATTGAAGAAACAATTTAAATCCGTATGATAGATTTAGATTTCAAAGTCCTTTCCAAACATTATTCAATCCTCCATTTGAAGTAAGCCTGACTTACTAAATTGGGATTTACCCAAGGTCCTATGGGATAGGTCTACAAAAAACTTCTGCAAACATACAAATTGACTGTCAATTAACTCAAGGGGTTAACATATGTAAAGGCTAGTGCAGATATTCCCACTACACTTTTGAAATAGGCTACAGATGTAAAGAACAAACAGCACTAAGAAAAGAAGTCTATCATAGACAAGCCCAGAGAGCCTGTCAGAGACTGGTTTAGAGTTCAAAAGACCCTGGATCCCAGTGTTATGCTCAGACCACATCCTTTCAACACACCTAGCAAACAAAACTTCATACCCATATTATACTGTAAAAATAAAAGCAAAGCAGAAGAGAGATACATACTTCACTACCAGATGCTTGATATAAAACACTGGCAATCAACTCTGGATACAATGTCATTTGCTGCACTGCATTTATAGTCCTCAGCGATAAAGTTTTATTGTTGTGTGTCAGCTCATAAACACCTGAAGGCAGAAAAGACTTTTTCTAAAATCACTTATCCTGCTTGTAGGAACAACAACAGTAATAGTAGTGTAAAAGCAGGCTGTCAGTAGATCAGACTATTGAGACTACTGACTGACACACCCACACATAATTTAAAGAGAAGACAGGACTGTGCTAGATGCAACCTCATCCTAACTATTTTGAAGAAGTCAGCATTAAGTTATTTCCATTTATAACATCCACTGAGCTAGCCTTTAAATTTAGAGTCCAAGTCCTAAAGCTTAAATAGTCTATTAAGTTCCTAGGATACAGCATGATTTTTAAACTGTTCACCTCATGCAATTTATAGTTCCCAGACAATGGAATTTGGTGTATACAAGGCGTCAGCAAACTTTCAAAAGTGGTGTGCCGAATCTTCATTTATTCACTCTAATTTGAGGTTCTGCATGCCTATAATACTTTGTAACGTTTTTAGAAGGTCTCTTTCTATAAGCCTATAATATATAACTAAACTATTGCTGTATGTAACGTAAATAAGGTTTTTAAAATGTTTAAGAAGCTTCATTAAATTAAAATGCAGAGCCCCCTGGACCGGTGACCAGGACCCAGGCAGTGTGAGTGCCACTGAAAATCAGCTCGCATGCCACCTTTGGCGCTCATGCCATAGGTTGCCTACCCTGGTATATACTTTCTTAATCACATTTTGAGGTTAACATGAAAATCAGAAAGGGAAAACCACTGAGAAATTAAAGATCACCCACCTCTTTAAAATATGGCATGTATATTTATAAAACAAACAAACATACATTCATAAATTCCAGAAGACAGAGTAGCTACTTCACAAATGGGAATCAAAATTTATATATTTACAGTTCAGTGTCAGAATAAGATTCAGTTCACTAATGATGTTAATTGAAATAAGGTGGCTCAAAGGAATCCATAGGGTAGATAGAATTTATTATTTTTTTTGCAAAGATCTGAAAGTGTTTGGTCAGCATGAGATTCTTAATTATTCTGACCCTTATACCTATATAGAAATCTAAAACCAACGTTCTTAGTCTACAAGAGTGTTTGACTATCTCAAAGGGGAAAAAGGACTTTTCAAGGTAAATAAATAAATGTAAATTAATCTAAAAGATTGTTTGAAGTTACAGAATGAAGAATGCGGTCAACAAGTATGCTCCTCCCACGACAACACTACTAAAACAAGACTCTTCACTGTATATGCATCTCCCTTTGGGAAGAGGATGAGAAAACAATCAACACCATACGCGTTGTCATGTTGCTTAATGTACTGCTGGAAGGAACTCAGATATTCTGGTGATGAGCACAGTATAAAAACCTATCTGGAAGTGACTAGAATAAATGTTTGTCATACCTCTTTCAAAGGAAGGAGCCTTTAGCAGTTCTTTATAAAATGAGTAATATATGGCACTGTCACCCTGAAATGTAATTTCTCGTTCAAGTTCCTAGAAGAAAATAAAATAATTAAATATATATTTACCTCCTATAATTTCTTCTTCTAAAAGACCACATATTTTCAGATAGGTTAATTTTGTAATATAGCATATGGATATGAATCCACATCTTCAAAATATTAATCATCACTGCACGCCTGTCATATATGTATTCTTACCTATAATGTTCAGATCCTGAAACTGACACTGAGAACCAAAGCGACTTGCCCAAAACCACATGGCAAATCAGTCAGACTAAGCTCAGCCAGGCTGTGTCCACTACAGCTTCCCTATCAGCTCTCAGGCATTCCCAGTGCAGCACCCACTGTTGCTGCTTCGGTGACATGAGGCTGGTTTTAGAATGTTTATATTCAGATATTATTTTGAAATGCTGCCAAAAAATTTCTCAGCAGTGCAAGTGACAAAAGGGAAGTGGTGATTTTCAGTTTGGATCTCAGCAAAACCTGAACAGAATTTCACAGGATAAAGAAAAGGCACTTCTCTAATCCAGGGGCTTTCCTCATGCAAAATTTTAGAGACTTGCTCCAAACAACATAGGCATTAAAGCATCGCAAAAAGAGGTCACAAGACTCTTATACTAGAAAGCCTTAAGCAACCTAAAGATAGAGGTAGCAACCAGCTGTCCATACAATGCTTTGCAGGGACAGCTTAAAAATCAACATGATGGTTTCCAAATATTTGTAGGTCTGTTACATCTAGAACAGATCTTATATAGTATAGCACCTTTTGCCAAAATAATGCAGGTAAAACGCATCATATGGGTGTAACTCACCTCTTAAAACTTCTAGGTTATTTTGGCCATAAAGAGTGTTTTCTCAACAAGAGAAGAAATATAAAACCTAGTTAGTGTATTGATGTTAAAACTATGTCAAAACAAGAACATCAGATGGAAACCAGCAAAGCTTGTTTAGATGATTACATACTAAAATATATACACATGGTATAACAGCTCTTCTCACTAGTATAGTTCTTTGCAAATATTAACTACTAATGAATCCAAAATGCTTGTAAAAAAGCATTATCTCCATTTGACATATGGGAAAACAGGAACACATGAATAATATGTTCAAGACACAGGGGTCAGCTCTGGAATTAGAACCCAAGAAGTTTCTAATGTCTAGCAGCAGACAAGACAGGTCCCTTTCCAGAGAGTTTTCAACCTAAATGAGCGAGGATGCAGCATTGACTAGAATGGGACAAGGGAAGAACAGACATACATTAAATGCGGTTACTCCATTTAGGCAAATGTACACGTGGGTGGCTCCATTTTAGGATTTTTTTTGTTTATAGTGTGTACAGTATTATGTGGCTTAAGTGAGTTTTCAGGAGTGACATGAATGAGCTGAGGGTGGAAGCTTGTCCGAGAGACGTCAGAGGGTGCTCAAACCATACAGAGCAGGACAGAAAATGGCATGAAGACATATGTTAGAGATGAGGGAAATTAAGTCTGGCATTACTGGCAGAAAGGATACAAAGGAGAGAGCTTGTCACAGCTGTAAGCAAAGGCTATATGATTTAGGAATTTGAAAGCAGGAACAAGAAGTTTGAACCTGACCTCCTGATTAATGGGGAGAACACAACACAACATTATTTCTTTTTTACCTGCCTGCTGGAAAACCAGAATTTCCGTTCATGGTATGTTGAGAGGTACACAGCATACATCATCCCGCTAGTGACAGCTGCGACACAGCCAAAGAAAAGCTTTGCAAAACGTTGAAATAAGACATCTGTAAAAGAATATTAAAAAGGTAAAAATACTCCAGAGAAATATAGCACTTTTGTTAATGTGCCAACTTTTTTTTAAGTTCACTATGAGTAGTTTACTTACAATTCAGCAAGTTAAGGGCCTTAAAATTAACCTAATATTTCATCAGACACATGAAGAAACCATATAACAGAGTTGCATTCCTTGAAAGGGGGTTTTATTCCTCAGTCCTCACTAATGTTGAATGGGGATTTCATACATAAATACCCATACACCATGTTGAAAAATTGCCCCCATATTAACAATCATGATTTTTGAAACAATTTAATGAAGGAAATACATTCTAGAGAAAACTGGACTGAACTTTGGATTTTATAACACACTGTAACAGATATATACAGGCAACAGAAGGTAACAATTCATTAGCTCTCAAGAAAATTGCCACCAATACTTTAACATTACTGTTTCTTTTTTCTTCTTCATGAGTGATAGGACAGAGCTACTTTGGAATTTACCAATTTATTTAATTCAATCAGCACCCATTTCAACTCTAGCTCCCTCTATTTTGTATTCAAAATGTTTAAGAGTCTGTAAGAAACTTATTGAACTGCCCATACATAAAACAACAGCTTTTAGTTGTTCAATTTCTTTAAAAACTAGAACTATTTTAGTTCCTCGATTCCTGCTGCAGAACTATAAATTCAAACATCCTAATTTATTAGCTACTAGAAAATTCCAGACTCTATTAAAAGATGTAAGTGTGTACAAATACACATACGTGTAAACTGAACGGAGTGTTTTGTTTTTAAAGAGCCATGAAAGTGTAACTTTAAGCAGAGATTTTCTATAATAAGAAATGCAATTTGCACATTGCAAAAAAATTAATCAAGTACTATCATTTTACTTCATGATATACAAAGTTTCACCATAAGTAGATTGTAAGGCATGCATGTATTTTTTTTAATCATCCAAAGAATCTCATTCAAAATAATTATTCTCTAATTACTGTATTAGAAACATAACTCCATAGAATTTACATAGAAGTTAACAGAAAATGCTGCAGCTTACATTTTGGCGATCTTCCCAGGTTTGGGTTTTCTTTGTTTCTCTCGTCTGGAGCCATTTTGTCAGTTTCTGTGCAATTCTGCTTCTTTCTTTGTCGCAGGTCTTCTGCCCCTTAAGATACTCCCAGAAGTTATTGCAATATATAGTATCATTTCTAAGAAATCTACACAGCAGTTATTGTTACTGATGCAATCTCACACAGAGTATATTCAATAAAAGTCCCATTAAACAAAAATATGTTAAATCAATTTTCTACCTTTATATTGAATATATAACTAACGTACAAGAGGGCAATACATATTGATTCCATTATGAGATCTGTTCGAGAATTCATTAAAGTTGCTTTGGGGATTGTTGATATTACTAGAACCCTCAATGAAAGTTTGTTATTTTATTTCATAATTACTTTGGCATATAATGAAGAAAGCAGGTTATCTAAATTAATGGGTGTAGCCAGGATTCTGTTCTCACACTGCTTTTACACTGGTGTAACTTCACTGACTGGTGATTTACATTAGTGTAAGTTAGATCAGCATCAGGCCCACATTCCTTTTCAAAAGAACTGCCTATTACTGCTACTTTAATATAGATAAGATTTTAAAAGATCAAGATGAATAGTGATGACCGTTTTAACTTCCAAGTCTACTCAAATTAAATCCTTACATGATAATTTAACCAAGAATTCATATAGTCAAAAAAGTTAATCATTTAACAAAGGCACATAGTAAGACTATAGGCCTGTTTCTGCTCTTATTATTATTTTCCATAGAATCTATAATGTTTTCCAAAAATAAAGTCTAAGCCCCGACCCTGAATTTACAATCTAAAGGGTAAACAAGCTAATTCATAGATATTAATATCACAAGGGAACATTTTTATGAATCTAGTCTGACCTTCTGCATAAGATAGGCCACAAAATTTCAGCCAATAACTTGGGGCTCAATTAGAGCATCTCTTTTAAAAAGTCACCCAATCTTAATTTAAAGACATCAACCTTCACATCCTATGGTAAACCTTTCCAATTGTTAATTATTTTCACTACTAAAAAATTGCACTTATTTACAGTTTAAGTTTGTCTAGCTTCAATTTCCAGTCATTAGACCTAGAAGTATGGAAAAAGGAAATAACATACAAATAGATGGCTCAAATTGGGGTCTGGCCTATTAGGAAATACATTTTAAAATCACAATGATGTTTTAAAATATATTTTCAGTAAAATATATATATTATCCCTAACTACCCACAATCTATCTATAATCTGACAGTCTTTTTTGTATTCAATGCAAATTTTCCATTTACTTCAATGGGAGTAGGTTTGTAAATATGATTGACAAAAGAAATCTCTAGGCGCTCAAATTTGATGATAGCAGCATGGTATAAAAATCCAAATAAATATAAACAGTTGATTTCCACCTTGCTCCAAAGAGATTTTAAGAAGTTAGACAGTAATGTTAAAAACTCAGTGTACTAGAACAGACACATAATTTATGTTTATACAATATGAAAAAGTAAAATCTACGTTTGGGTGAACAATAAATGTTTATTAATATTGTGTGTGCATTTTAGAAGGAAACTTAGATGCCTTACTCTGTCATATTAGCTATTACCAAAGCAATATCAGTCGTGTATCACTGCAGTTAGTGCCTCTATATTATATATATATATATATATATATGGCAAACAATCTAAAATTTGAATTATAACAGATGCTTGCAGTAAACTCTGAATTTATCACTAATCACAGAAAAATCCCAAAAGAAAAATCTTAAAACCTCCAATTTGGATATAAATACAGATCAGTCCACAAAATTATCTATCTGGACACTGGGGGTTTTTTTGTTTGTTTTTTACATTGATCAACAGCTACCAAAATCAATACACAAAATATACAAGTATGCTATTTCTGTTTGATTTGCAGTTGCTATAAACAAGCAAAAAAAATGTTGTTTCCACTTCTGTAAATCCTTTCAATTAGGCGAAAAGGAAGTCAAGCAAGGTGACAACTAAAATAAATCCAGGATTTTGATTTTATGAGACAGCCTCTAGTTCAGTAATTCTCAAACTTTTGTACTGGTGACCCCTTTCACATAGCAAGCCTCTAAGTGCAACCCCCCTTATAAATTAAAAATACTTTTGAATATATTTAACACCATTATAAATGCTGGAGGCAAAGAGGGGTATCGGGTGGAGACTGACAGCTCATGACCCCTTGGGGGGGTCCCGACCCCTAGTTTGAGAACCCTTGCTCTAGTTCCTTCATCTCCAGCAACTTCTCATCTTAAATGACCACTTCATAGTGTTCCAAGGTTCCCAGTACAATTGTCTTCCACTTTTAGCTAAAGACCTTCTCTGCTCAACTTACTTTTTTCACAGTCATATCAGGAAGGCTTCACTTTAATTGTTTATAAAATGATGTTGGCTTAAATTCATGTATAGCTCAGAATTATTTGATTATTTTACATGTGCAATGCTGAGATTACAGATTTGACAACAGCAATTCATTTGCAAATTTGATACCATCAATTAAGGATTGAACAAAGATTACGAGTGGCTAGCTAACTACAAAAGCAGCTTCTCTTCTCTCGCTATTCACACCACCAGTTCAGTTGCTAGAGGAATACCTCATCCTCCCTGATTTGAGATAACAAGCTGGTTCAGCCTCATTGGATTAACCCTGTTATCCCCAACCTGGTTCTTGCCTACCTATTTATACCTGCCCCGGATACTTCCACTGCATGCATCCGATGAAGTGGGTATTAGCCCACGAAAGCTTATGCTTTAATACTTTAGCTAGTCTTTAAGGTGCCACAGGACTCTTTGTCACTTCTGTAATTCCAGACTAACAGGGCTACCCCTCTGATTCTGTATAAAAATGTTACTTCTGGGTATTCAGCACCATATATCAAAACAATGCATTTTTTGATACTTTTATGCAACAGCAACGACCGCAGACTGCAGTAATCATCAAGGTTTTCTGGTTTATCCTAAAAGGTATGAAATTTTATGCAATTAGAGCTCTGAGTTGGACCCTCATGTTCACTTCAGAGTGCCATAAATTTTACAGGGTCACTCATCCAGGTCCAGTTGCAGGATTGGGAGGATGAAGTGTTTCTGTAGGAGCTAAAATAACTTACAAGGTGACAATATCAATTTAACTCATGTTATGAATGAAACTGACTAGATTTCAACAGTAGTTTCAGGAGCCAACACAATCCTTAAAACTGCCTGCCAACTTCTGTGATTTTACAAGATTTGTCTGGTTCTTTTATTTTTAGGGGTGAAAAGGGTTATAGCTACATAAGCAACAAGGAAAAACTGTGCACAGAATGCTTTCAAAACACAAAATTGAAAAATATATTTTTCTCTCTAGTTTTTCAAGTACAGTAATACTTCAACTACAGTAGTAAATTTATTTTGTTTTTAAAATGGTGACATCCCAACAAGAATAGTCCCATATTTGTAACATAAAACTCATCCCAATTTAGGAACATCTGGATATGGTATCATTATTCTCTGGCTCCAAAAGTGCCATAGGTTGGGGTTTTTTTCCCCATAAAATCAGTAATTGCAATTATAGAAATTTCCCATTTACAGAACTTGTAGAAATCCAATTATTTTAAGCATTACCATTTGTTCATCTAGTGTGGTATAGAATAAAAGGAAAATAGCGTGGAGTAGGTGGATTTGTGATCAGTAAGACACTGCAGAGTACACAGGAGTGAAAGCAGCGCCATAGATTTGCAATTCATAAAGCAACAAGTGGTCTGTAAGCAGCAAACTTTGACGAAAGAGAAGCTGAGCTTCGTCTTCACACGACGCAGGGCGACTAGAGGGCGATGAGGATGATCCTCCAATTGGTGTAAAACAAAACAACGGTGCGGGCTCATGGAGGCACGTAAGAGCCTCGTGAAATGTAGTTAGACGCATATTTTGACAAACACAGGAAGAGGGGCCCAGAGCAGCCGCCTGCAGCGCCCGTTCACACCCCGCTCCTGCCACTGAACGTGACACGGTCGGCTTCGATTCCGTCTCTCCATCACCGGGGCAACAGCACCCCGCACATCCCGCGGCAAACGGCCCGGGGCACCCCGGCCCCCCCGCCCGGGGCGGCGGGCGGCACCCCCCCCCCCCCGCAACGGACTCGCTCCTCTTACTTCACGGGCGACGCACGAGCAGCCCCCGTTGTCACTGGCACCAACTCCCGCCGCCCCAGGCCCCGCGGCTCCTAACGCCCCCTCCCCCCGGCCGGCCCCGAGCCATGGCCGGCCTAGCGCCCCGGGGGAGGATGATACGGGGCGCACACGCCATGAAGCTTCTCACCTTTCTCCATCGCCAGCCTCCGGCCGAGCCGCAGGGGCTCCCGCCGCCCTCTCCAGGGCGAGGGCGTCTGGTCCGCGCTCCCCGCGGCCTCTCCTCCCTGTGGTTCCGGGAGCGGACCGGCTCAAACACACGAGCAGCGGCGGCCGCTCCTCTCTTCCTGCTGCTCCTGGTATCGTCGCCGCCGCCGCCTCAGCGGGAACCCTAGTCGCTAGGAGCGGCGAGGGGGCCGGAGCACACAAGTGCAAGTACCGAGGCAATGCTGGGTCTCAGATCATTTCCGGTATGATGGGGGAGGGGAAGGGAAGGGAAGGGAGGGAACATCATGACGCTCACACAGTTTTTACTCTCTTGGGGGCAACTTCGCTTTCCACTAGTTTGTCCTGCCCAAAGCTTTGAGACTCACCCACACACCCAGAGGGGCAAAGCCAATGAGGTGCTGAGTGAACAAGCCACAAGCTCTCAGATATTACCATGGCTTAGAATCAGGTGTGGTTTTTTCCAGATATATACACTGGGTTTATTTTTATTTGCATCCCAGGTTCTGCATCTTTAAGATGCGTTTAGGTTGTGTTTTCAAGCTATTCTCTGCAACAGCAGGGCTAGAAATGTATTTTAAAAACATAGCAGAAGGAGAAATTTTCATGCATTCACATGATTCCAGGAGCTGGGGCTTCAATAAAACACCAAATATCGTGTGACTTGTAATAAAAATCACAAGCATTGACAACATTGTAACTAGACAGCAGTTTCAATATCCCCTTCCTCCGAGACAGCAGTTCCACACTAAACAATGCTAAAAACGGGCTGCATTATCACAACTGTCAGTGTTGCCTCCTCTGCACTTAGCACAGCCCTGACTTCATATGTCCCATAGGTACACAGAAAACAGAGGCTCTTCTAAGTGGGTAAAGGGCATCATTCTTCAAATCCTGTTCTATCATGATGTTATGGATCAAGGCAATCCAGACAGTTTCCACATCCCGTACAGGAGCCTTAGGGCCCTACCTCTACTATGGCCACCCTTTGCAACAATCACAACATGGTAATGATGATTAAAGCTCAGTTTAGATGGACAGGTCATGTTATCAGAATGGGTGAGGATAGACTCCTGGCAAAAGTCCTCTGTGGTGAGCTGAGACTCGGAAAACGCAGGAAAGGTGGTCAATATAAATGCTTCAAAGACATCCCTCAGCAGAATTTCAGTTCATGTGGCATAAACATTCATAACTTCCAAGGACAGACCTGAATGGAGAGCAGCTATCAATAAAGGTTGTAAACATGATGAGAAAGGCAGATGTGAAAAACTGATTGAAAAAAGGGTCTTGTATCATTGCAAGTCTTCAGTGGGAACCTATGCATTCCCATGCAACATCTGCTCATGACATTGTTCCTCACAGTTTACCGCCACAAGAAAACACAGAGATGATGTGATGGCCTTGTTAGATATGATTGACAGCCATACATTTTGCTTTGGGTGGTTGTAGGGTGACCTGATTTTATAGGGACAATCCCAATTTTTGGGTCTTTTTCTTATATAGGCTCCTATTACCTCCAACGCCCTGTCCCGGGCAGCGCTCTGGGGGGACGGGGCTGTGCGCTTCTGTTGGCAGCATGTCTGGCTCCACGCGGCTTGCAGATATGCTGTTCTAAGCAGCATGGTAAGGGGGCTGGGGTCGAGGGGGTTGCATAAGGGGCAGGGAGTCCTAAGGGGTGGTCAGGGGATAGGAAGCAGGAGGCAGTTAGATGGGGCGGTCAGGAGATGAGGAACGGGGATTAGCATGGGGTCTGTCGGGGTTGCGGTGTCAATAGGGGTTGGGGAGGTCAGGGGACGGAGCAGGGGAGTTGGGTAGGTGGTAGGGTCTTGGGGGGCAGTTAGGGTGGGGGGGTCTCAGGAGCGGGCAGTCAGGGGACAAGGAGCAGGGGGGCTTAGATAGGGGGTGGGGTCCCAGGGGGTGGCTAGGGGTGGGGGGGTCTCTGGAGGGGGCAGTCAGAGGACAAGGAGCGGGGGGGTTGGATGGGTTGGGGATTCTGAGTGGGGCAGTCAGGGGGTGGGAAGTGGGATGGGGTCAGATAGGGGGCGAGGCCAGGCTGTTTGGGGAGGCACAGCCTTCCCTACCTGCCCCTTCATACAATTTTGCAACCTTGATGTGGCCCTCAGGTCAAAACGTTTGCCCACCACTGTCCTAGGTGGTTGTGGCATAAGCACCCTTATGGGGAGTTGCCTCCTGTCAAAACAGTAAAGGGTCCTCTGTAGGTACTGCAGATTCTACTAACTGGCCATCACTGAGGGTTCTGTTAAAGTGGCATAGGGGCCTTCAACATAGAGCTTTCTGTCCCAAGGAGTGTGGAGGTGGTATTCTCTGTAATGGTCTGTATTCCATGGGACTGAGATCATAGCCTTCTTAGGCCTCTTTGCTCCACGGGAGCATACAGCCTTATGCTACAGATTCTACATGATGATGTCACTGTGATGTTTTCACATGACTCCAGAGCTGTGTCACAAAGACCCTATGACAAAAGGTCCCCTATTTTTCGGGGAACAGTCCTCTCTTCAGACTGACAAACTCATTACACCAAACACATTTCTTAAAGGGTAATTATTCGTAATAGATATCATGTGACATGTCTATAGAACACTTGTAATTTCTCCAGACTTATAACCATTGTGAGTTGTGTGTATGGGTAATATTAAAGAACAATGTATTTATAGTGAAAGTGTATTTGAAGGACTTGAAGTAGAAATTAATTGCCATGGGGTAATGTGCCTTGAGAATGGCTCATCTAAGCAAGAGGGAGTTGTCACCATTCCCTAATTAGCTGGCAAGGTAAGGCAAGGCTCAGTTGATCAGCCTTGCTATTTCCCAAAATTATCAATGGCAAACCATCAAAGGCACTATCAAACAATCAGAACCTCTTAGAGGTGAAAAAGAAACATTATGACAGGGAGAGCTGTGCCATGGTCATGAATAGAAACAAAAGACTATAGCAGAGTATATCCCTTCATTGAGGAAATGCCTTGGAAGCAAGGTGCTTTCCTTAGCATTTTGGATCCTGGTTATTGAGAAGCCAACCAGCTCTGCAACAGAGACTGAGTTTGTGTGGAAAAATTACTTTATTAGATAGGGAAAATAACTATTGATAAGTGTAGACCCAGGATCACATTTTATGATTTTGCTTTGTACTGTTACCACTTGTTTCCACCACTCTTATTTCTAGTTATATCTTTAATCTTATTTAAATAAACTTCTTTTTTATTGTAAGTGCTCACAAATGCCATGTGGTTTACAACAGCAGTAGTTTAAAGTAAAACTGCAAAGAGGAGTGCACTGCACTGGAATTTCTGTGAATAGCCAATAGCCAGGGCTGGCTATCACAGGGGAGTGATTTAAGGTAGCTTGGATTTTGGGAATGGATATTGGATATTGGGGTGAATCTATTGTTAACCTGCAAGGCAAAATTAGGGCCCACAGGAGAATGGTTGAGTGGCTGAAAGACTGATGGTGAAAGGAAGCTGATATACTGCTGACAGATGCTGGTTATTGGTAGGCGGGATTGAACCTAGAACGTCTGGAGCTTAGCAAATGAGCTTCTACCACATGAGCTAAAAGCCACCTAGCAGTTAGCAAAGGCTGTAGAGCAGATTCATTTTATCTCTCTTTCTAAGTGGTCATGATGCCACTAGATGGGACAGAACATCACACTCAGATGGTGTGTGAGTTACATTGACACCTTGCTAGCATCAAAAGAGACTCTCTCTTGCTCAAGGTGGGATAACAAGTTGATTCATGGGCTTGAGTACCCCAACAACCATCACATGAGTCATATGCATTGGCTTATTGTGACTAGTGGTTAATCCAGCCCTGATCCCCACCAGTGGTGTTTCCATGTCTCCGTGCATTTGAACCGTCATCTCCGGTATTGTGTATTAATTCAGTTAGAAGGTCTTCCATTCAAGAGCTTGTCATTCTATAACAGTGGTTCCCAAACTGGGGTATGTGAACCTCTGGGGGTTTGTAAAATGTTACAGTGGGTTCTCAGGAAAAGAATTCCCTAATGAGGGTCAGAGTTGTCCCTAGGGACCTAGGGGAGCACGGGGCCAGCAGCCCAGAGCTCCTGGACTTCCAAGAGCTAAGCAGATCAAAGCAAACATATCTATCACATTGAGGAGATTTCAACTTCAAGACTCCTTATAAGAAACGGAAAGGGAGGTGGATATTTTTTGGTGTTTTAAAAATTAAATAGGCAGCTAGCATTGTTTTTAAAATTATTATGAAGAACAAGTTTAAGCTTTGTTGTAATGTGTGTTGTTTGCCTGGCCTGCTCAAGACCTGAGTGCTTGTGTCAGAGGGACGCTTTGGGTTGGCTTCTTAAATACCTTCATGCTGTTTCACATCTGAGACTCCTTGCTGAAACATAGGAGCCTTGTCTTATAACAATTCAAAGTGATACAAGCTATGAAAGTGAGATCTCGGAAGAATGTTGTTGCTATTTGCATAATGTAATAAAATATTGTAATGATAAATAATTAATAATAAATAGTGTGTAATAAGCATGTCATATAAGCTAATTTTATATTTCCAAGATCACTGCTTTTATAATTTATACTCAGGTAAAGGATAGAATCCCTGGAAATATTAATTTTTAGGAGCAGGGTTCATGAGACTTGACATTTTAGTGAGGGTTGTTAAAGTTTGGGAATCACTGTTCTATAAGTAGAGCATAGTGGTCATTTTTACCACTCCGTGGATAATATTAAGATGTGAAAAAGTATGTGTTACATTCAAGCAGTGGGTACTTAAGAGCTTTGCTGATAAAGGTCCCAAGTTCTGATACTGAGCTGGAGTATGCAGCCATGGATTCATTACAATATGGCTATTCCCATCCAGGTTCTGTTTTGTGATGCAGCTGTGGCCACATATATACAGACATCCCAGACCTGTTATATGTTATTACTTCACAGGGAACTTGAGTTTGTCTAACAGAGGGAGTATGTAATACACTGCTGTGTCTGTCTGCTATGCATATAGTACAGTAACTAACTCCAGAGATTACAGAAGCCTGCTACTTATAGTTAACAGAGTTAGTTATTCTTTTGTCTCATAGGAACATAGGACATAGGTTTGGAAGAGGCCTTCTGGGTCATTGAGTCCAGTCCCCTGTTATGTCAGGCAACCCCATCATATAATCTCAAATTTAAAGGCTTGGGGATTTGGGGGTGAGATCCAGTGTCCCCTGAAATCAATTGGAGACTTTCTATTGTCTTTGATGGGTGTTTGATCAGGCCTCATGGTGTGTGGGGTTAGGCAGCCATCAATACACTACTGAATGGCAGTCAACATTCCCTTTGCATATGGTCTAGGCCAAATTCTGCCATCCCATTGAGTGAATCTTGCCTGAATGAGGACTGAGGGTGCACTGCAAGATTTGATCCACCATCTTTTGAAACACGTGTACATTCTGAGTTTCTAAATACTTCTTAAGACATTGTAATTTGTGAACAGATAGGTTAGAAAGAACTGGAAAAAATAACTGACACTTGGTAATACCTATTACGATTTGACTGCATGATGTTTGAGTATGTTCAGGGGTGAAAGTAAGTTTAGTGACTTACTGGTACGCTGGGGCCAGCTCAGTTCAGCCCCCAGACTCCCCCTCCCCAAGAGCCCCACACCTACTTTCCCAGGGCTCCAGCGGCAGTGCTCTGATGGCAATTTAAAGGGCCTGGGGCTTCAGCCACTGCTGGAAGCCCCAGGCCCTTTAAATTGCACCCTGGAGAAGCTGGGCCGTCCCAGTAGGGCTCACTGGCTCTTGCCAGCATGCTGTACCAGGGCGTACTGGCTTACTTTCACCTCTGAGTATGTTGGGGGTTGTCTAGGACCAGGGCAGGATGGGGCAGGGGAAAGTGACAGAGCAGAGCTCTGCTACGTCCAGTTCTCCATTGATGTAAGGTTGGGCTGCCCACATTCAGCCTTGACTTTGTGCTGTGGCTAGATGATTCTGAATCAGGGAACCCCAAGCAACTGCCTGCAGCTAGCCCTCTCCACTACATCTGAGTACAGCACAGACATAGTGGAGCAGCAGGGCTTATACATTTATTTATAAGACTCAGAAGAAGGTTGTCTGACAAGTTACATGAAGAGGTTTGAGGAACTTACCTCTAGGGAACGGACTTTTCTCTGGCAGGCCAAGCAATGGCTGATCAACTACTGGAAACCAGTTTGATTACTTGTGTAGCAGCAGCCAAAAGGAAAGAGGAAATTAATCTGTGTATTCTAGTGGAGCATAAAATGAGATTTAGAGGTTTCCTGGACATTTTTAATAAAGTTTGAAGTACTTTTTCAGCTTGTTATTTATTGAATAGTTAAAAAACTTGCTTTGCTTATGTCTTTAATGGTCCATAAATTATCCACTGCATATTTTACTGTAATTGTTTTTTTGATATATTTTATTTCACTTTTAACTTTGTTCTATTGTATATTGAAACAAGTACTTTCTGGGATAAATGATGGTCAATAACAATAATTATTATTTGTTAAAATACTTTTAATTGACTCATCAAAGTATACATGTAACTAACCTAAGTAGATGCATGATCTTATGCAGCAAATATTGTCCTTCCTGAACCTGCCCCATGCCTGCTTTTTTGTTACTTTGCCTGGTGACATCACTCCTAAAGTTAGGCTCCAATTTTCTGAGAACACCTTAAGCATGTGAGTAACTTTATGCAGTATATAGTCTCACTGAACACAATAGGATTACTCATAATACACAAGACACGCACACACACATACACATAACTACACACACTTGGGGTTTTATATTATATAATATATTACTGGTGTGTGTATATATACATACATGTATATACACACACACATGGACACCCCCCCCCAATAATATACATTCTTGATTTCTTGGTGTGTTAACAGGGTCAGTTTTGCAAAGCTGAAAAAAACTGTGAGTCATATCAGCTGGGAGGAAGAATTTAATGTAATGGAGAATCATTTAAGAACACTTTACTAGATGCCCCAAAACCACAATCCCACAACTCTGGAAAATGGCCATGTTGGTTAAAAACCAACCTGATTTAGAGGGAAAGTGAAGGCAGCTGTAAAAAATAATAATATAATATACAAAAGGAAGAAAGGAAAAGTAGCTAGTAATGAATATAAATCAGAAGTTAGGAACAGTACAAGATTGATAGGGGAAGCTAAAGGCCAAAAGCCCTCTATGGCAGCAGAGTTAAGGACAATAAAAAGGAGTTTTAAAAAATATATTAGGAACAAAAGAAACCTGACAATGATATTGATCCATTACCAGATGGAAATAGTAAAATAATCAATAATAATGCAGAAAGGAGAAAGGTATTCAGTAAATATTATTATTCTGTATATAGAACAAAACTGATGAATCAATCTCATCATATGGTAATGACAACAGTCATTCCATTCCACTAATATCTCTGGAGGATGTTAAACAGAAGATTGTAAAGTTAGACATTTTAAAATCAGCAGGTCCAGATAATTTGCATTCAAGAATTTTAAAAGAGTTGGCTAAGAGGCACACTGGACTGTTAACACTGATTTTCAATAAGCCTTGGGGAGTTTCCAGAAGACTGGAAGAAAGGTAATATTGTGCCAATTTTCAAAAAGGGTTAACAGGCTATCCCAGGAAATTATAGGCTGTCAGCCTGACACTAATCCTGAGTAAGATACTGGAGTGGCTTATATGGGACTTGATTAATAAAGAACTAAAGGAGGACACTGTAATTAATGCAAATCATCATGGGTTTATGGAAAAATAAGTCCTGTCAAACTAACTTGATTTGTTTTGAGTTTTTTGGTGAGATTGCAAGTTTCAGATAAAGTTTGTGATAAAGGTAATAGTGTTGATGCAATATACGTAGACTTCTCTAAGTCATTTGACTTAGTACCACATGACATTTTGATTAAAAAACTAGAATATAAAATTAACATGGCACACATTAAATGGATTAAAAACTGCCTAACAGATAGGTCTCAGAATATAACTGCATATGGGGAATAATCTTTGAGCAGTCTGTTTCCAGGGGGAGAGTCCCAGAGGGACTGATTCTTGCCCCTGCAATATTTAATATTTTTTATCAATGACCTGGAAGAAAACATAAAATCATCACTGGTAAATTTTGAAGATGACACAAAAATTGGCAGAGTGGTAAATAATGAAGGGGACGGGTCACTGATTCAGAGTGATCTAGGTTGCTTGGTAAACTGGGAACAAGCAAACAATATATGTTTTAATATGGCTAAACGTAAATATATACATCTGGGAAGAAAGCAACAAAGAAGAAAATGTAAGCCATCCTTACAGAATGGGGGGACCCTATCCTGGAAAGCAGTGACTCTAACGACTGCCAACACAAAATGATTCAATGATTAGAAAACATACCTCTAGTCATAGATTGAACTCCTTGAGTCTATTTAGCTTAACAAAAAGAAGGAAAAGGGGTGACTTGATTACTGCCTATAAGTACCTACTGGGGAAGAGGAGGTTACTCACCCTGTGCAGTAACTGATGTTCTTTTTGACGAGTGTCCCTATGGGTGCTCCACTCCAGGTGACTTTAAAGCAGTGTATCTCAAGGAGGTAGGGACTTTGGATTTGGTAGGAATGCAGTAGATAATACAGCTCTGCCTAATCGTGTATCAGAGAGAGGGCCTTGAGTAAGGGCATAATGCTTAGCAAATGTGTGTTCAGAAGTCCAAGTGGCCACTTTACAGATGTCAGACAGAGGAACTTTGCATAGAAAAGCCACGGAGATAGCCACAGATCTAGTGGAATGAGTTCTTATGGTCTTAAGTTGCAGTGGGGGAGGTTTAGGTTGGATTTTAGGAAAAACTTTGTCACTAGGAGGGTGGTGAAGCACTGGAATGGGTTCATTAGGGAGGTGGTGGAGTCTCCTTCCTTAGAGTTTTTATGGTCAGGCTTGACATAGTCTTGGATGGGATGATTTAGTTGAGGATTGGTCCTGCTTTGAGCAGGGGGTTGAACTAGATGACCTCCTGAGATCCCTTCCAACCCTGATATTCTATGATTCAATGACTTTGTTTCCAGACTGCAAAATAACCATTGGTGATGTTGAAATCACAATCGTGATCCTGGGAGATCGAGCCTACCCCTTGCTCCCATGGCTCATGAAGCCATATACGGGCAGACTGGACAACAGTAAGGACCAGTTCAACAATAGGCTGAGCAAGTGCAGAATGGTGGTGGAATGTGCCTTTGGACATTTAAAAGGTTGCTGGTGTTGTTTGCTTACTAGGTTAGACCTCAGTGAAAGCAATATCCCCATTGTTACTGCTGCCTGCAGTGTGCTCCATAATATCTGTGAAACAAAGGGAGAAAAGTTTCCACCAGAGTGGGAGGTTGAGGCAGATTGCCGGGCAGCCAATTTTGAGCAGCCAGACATCAGGGCAATAAGAATAGCACATCGAAGGGCTCTGAATCTCCGTGAGCCATTGAAAACCAGTTTCAGCAATGAGCCAGAGTAATGTGATACTTATATGTGTTGTTCGTTACCAAAATGTCCTCTCCATTTCATTTTCTCCCCTGCAAACTCCACCCCCACCACCACTGTGCGTTGAATGAATAAAGAGCCTTTTCTCCTCAATCTGTTAAGTTTTATTATGCACAAAACCACACAGAGACAATCAGGAAAAACAAGATAACTTGGGACAAAAGGGCTTATAACACTGTATGGGGAGAAACAAGGAAAGCTGGCTTCAAGATGCACTGTAGTAACAATCAAAGATGTGGGAATGGGTGCCTTCTCGCCCTTGTACCCTCTCCTGGTGTTGAGTACAAGAGATACCAAATTTTCCTCTCCTCCCCCACCTCATAGGACATTTGGGGAAGGAGGATGTAGAACTGGGTGATGATGGCAGCAGGTATAGCATAGGCTGCAGAGGGACTCTAGCGTCCAACTGCTTTTCTTGAACTTCAACCAGATGCCTCAGCATGTCTGATTTCTCCTTCATAATCATCAGCATTTCTTCCTGAATGTTCCCTGCATACTCTTGTTCCCTGCACACTCTCCTGTTCTCCCAGTCCATGTCCAGGTTCTTGGACAGTGTAATCCTCCATGCTCTGAGCTCCATCTTGTCACTCTCAGAGGTGTACATTAACTCATTGAACACATCCTCCCAAGTCTTCTTTTTCTGCTTTCTAATGCACGAAAGTCTCTGTCCCAGCGTGGAGGACATGCCGACGGACAAGGTTTCAGCTGCAAGGAATACAAAGCATGAGGGTAGCATTGACAGTGCATACATCATTTCTGGGGCAAGGTTAATTTTTTAAATAAAAAAACCCACACCTCAATAAATTTCACTGCAAGCCACAAAGTAATCATAACCACTGGATATTGCAAGAGTCAGTTTGCTGCTCCAGCCATGGTGAGTAAGGCCACGAAGCATGGGCGAGAGGCCTTCTGCTCCTGCTTTTGTGAAGACATCCTTGGGATCACAGGTTGAAACTTGAGGAAAGCCCCCTTTCCCCTAGCAACATGGATGGTGCTTGATGACAGGCACCAGTTTAAAGTCCCCCAAATAGTTTGTTTTTTATAAAAGCGACACCAGGTTTGGGGGAAAGGAGATAAACAGGAAGCTGCCACCCCCCGTTTTTTTCCCAATGCTGCTTGCAATACACAGTGATCCCTTCCAACCACAACCACATGTTTGGGAAAGCGTGGTTGTGTGCCCCAGATTTCACCAACCAGGGGGCAGATTACTTGTTGAATTGTTTGCAGTTTAAGGGCTTGCATTTAAAACTTCCCCTGTTTCCTAAAGGTGACCCTGTGAAATATCACTCTTCTTAGGGTAACAGAGGCAGCAAGGAAACAGCTGCTGCAAGCGTCAGGGTACAGACCTGGTGCTTATGCTGCAATGTTGTGTGCTGCAATGATGCCAGAAGAGTTAATACTGGAGTGACACAGGAAAGTGTCCTACTGTGGTGGACAAAATAAGGCAGCCCTTCCCAGAAACCTTCTGTGAAGGATCACAGAGTACCTACATGAAAGCTTCCTAGAGGACTCCATGGAGAATTCCTGAGCCATCCGCAAAAGACTGTGCACATAAACAGTCTTTTTCAGAGAGCACATAGCTGCGTACCTGGAGTGGCCACCAATACCCACCGCACCTACTTTTTTGTTCAGATTAAATATAAAAGATAATAGCACGTAATCCTTACAGGTTGATTGGAAATGTGCATCACCAGAGGTGCCTTTCCTGGCCTCACGCTCTGCTGCCAACGGGTCCTGTGAAGGGATGGTCTCCCGGGTTAAAAACAGTTCTTGGCTGTCGGGGAGAATGGAACCTCCGCTTGCCTGCCTCATATTCTTCTCCTTCTCCTCACCAACAATGTTCCTGTTGTTGCTCAAGTTCACTGAGGGCTCCTGGGAGGTATCCTGGGAGGTATCCCTAGATCGTTTTGGGGTAGAGGTGGGGTTGCCACTGAAAATCGCAGGCAATTCCTCATAAAAGTGGCATGTCTGTGGGGCAGAACCAGAATGACTGTTCTCTTCCCTTGTCTTCTGGTTCGCTTGTCGAAGCTGCTTTATTTTCATGCAGCACTGCTGCGTGTCCCTGATGCAGCCCTTCTCCAACATGCCCCGTGCAATCGTGACATAGATGTCAGCATTGCTTCTGCCGGGTCGGAGCTCTGCCTGCACAGACTCTTCTCTCCACACAGCAGTAAGATTCACCACTTCCTGTGTACTCCATGCTGGAACGCGTTTGCGGCCTTGAGTCTCCATGATCAGTTGTTCTGGCATGCTCTCCATGCAGATCAAATGGAAAATCAAAATTCAAAAATTCCCAGGGCTTTATTAGGGGAGCAAGCGGCTGTTTCCTGTGAATCTGGCTGATGTACAGTGGAGTTGAAAGTGCTCTCCAGAGCAGCCACAGCGGAGCACAGTGGGACACCTCCTGGAGGTCAATTCATTCAAATTACACAACACAGTGTCTACACTATCCCCATGTCAAGCCACAGATGTCAAATCAAGTGCTGCACCTCTCACGGAGGTGGAGTACAGAAGTCAACTTTACAGACCACTTAGGTTGGCAGAAGGGACTCCGTAGTGTAGACACCTACGTTATTAAATCGACTTAACGTGGCTTAAGTTGACCAAAGTTTGTAGTGTAGACCAGCCCTTAGATGCAATGTGGGATAGTATTACAGCGAAGGAAACTGCACAGCCTGCACTAGCAGTGAGATTCCTCACTGCCCTCTGCAATCACTGGGACCTGGGCTCAGAATGTGGGGTGGCAATAGAGTGGTAGGTGGCAGCACAGAAGTGGCAGCAGAGTGAACAATGGCACAGTGGCCAATGGCGGCAGAGTAAACAATGGTGCAATGGGCAACAGCAGCAGAGTGAACAATGGTGGCAGTGGCAGCGATGGCAGAGTGAACGACTGAGTGTGCAGAGGAGGGACCAGGGCGTGATGTGCTAAAGGAATATTCATTCATTGGACTTTCCCACCACAACGTGGTAAACTTATGCAAAAGACACTGCCCAATGCACTCTGGGGTGGTGGTTGATCATGATTATACGCTTTTGAATCATGGTTGTGGTGTTTCCCAAATTAATGCCAGGTCCTTTCCCCTTTTTAATAGAAATTTTCTTTGCTATACACAGACTCAGTGCTGGTGAGAGGGAAAGTATTGCATCTTAGAGGTGCCCAGTGGTGGTGTTACATTTTCTCAGATTAGTGAGTGAGGTCTCAAGCCAGTTCTGTGTTGTATTGTTCAGAGGATCCCCTAGATATTGAGCCCGGCCCTTGTTGCTGTTGCTGTTGACTCCACCTATGCATGATTTCTCCTGTCTGAACCTCGCCTGTTCTTGCTGCAGCTTGTCTCTACTGCCTTCTTTAGTCTATCTAGCACAGGGCTGGGCAAACTTTTTGGCCCGAGGGCCACATCGGGGTTGCAAAATTGTATGGAGGGCTGGGTAAGGAAGGCTGTGCCTCCCCAAACAGCCTGGCTCTACCCCCTATCTGACTCCATCCTACTTCCCATCCACTGACTGTTCCCCTCAGAACCATCCACTCATCCAAACCCCCTGCTCCTTTCCCCTGACCGCCCCCTCCAGAGACCCCTCACTCTAACTGCCCCCCCCTAAACCTACCCCCTACCAACTCCCCCACTCCCTGTCCTGACTGCCCTGACCCCAATCCACATCCCCGCCCCCGACAGGCTCCTGGGACTCCCTGTCCCTTATCCAACTCCCTGGCCCCCTTACCACACCACTCATAGCAGCATGTCTGGCGGCCCAGACAGAGCCAGAAATGCTACCCTGCTCTCCCGGAGGAGCGCGCAGCCCCATGCCCGGGAGCACTGCCTGTGTAGCACACTGATGCTCCAGGGGAGGGGGGAAAAACGGGAAGGGTCAGGGACAGCCTCCCTGGCTGGGAGCTCAAGGGCCACACAGAACAGTCTCACAGGCTAGATGTAGCCCGCGGGCCGTAGTTTGCCCACCCCTGGTCTAGCATAACACATGTAAGTATTTTACCTGGGATAGACAGCAAGTGAACACCCTTCAAGTTTTTGCACTGACTGAGATCTCCTTTCTTTGGCAGCAGCTTCACTATATGACCATTTTCGCACTTGTTTGGTATTTTTTCTTCTTCCTGTATCTTTTATAAAAGGCTTTTCAAAATGCCCACTGTATTCTTTGAGTCTATTTGAAGAGCTTTCACTGAGATGTTGTCCAGACATGGTGCCTTTCCACTCTTTAGCTGATTGATTGCCATCTCCATTTCTACTCTAGTAACTAGTCTCAGTCTGATGTCTAGACCTTCTTCTTCCTCTATATCCGGAGCGGGGAGAGGGGTTGACCATCAGCTCACAATTTGGTGGCTGACTAAAGTATTGCCTCCATATATTTAATTGCTCTGATGTCTTCATTGCTAAATTGTCCCAGTTATCTTGACTGGCTGGTGTTTGTTCTTCCTGTCTAGTGGAGTTATAGAGTGTCTCCATGTCATTTTGTGCCGCAGCAACCAGTTTATCTGTTGCCATTTTGTCTGTAAAATCTCATTTATCTTTCCTGGCCCTTTTTTTGACCTCCTTGTTCTTTGCAGCATACTTCTGCTGGAATCATGGTTTCTGTGTTCTCATTCCTGCTTGATTTAATTTCAGTTTTATTCTATATCTTTCTTCTATTTTCTGCCATATAGCCTCGTGCAACCATTCATTATGGTGTTTCTTCCTGAATCACAGCATTTCTTCACAGGTTTTGGTGAAAGTTTCTTTTATGTGTTTCCAGAATTGGAGGGAGAGGTAAAATAAGACCCTTTAGCTGACTCTTAATTTCATATACTTGTTTAGCACTTCTAATCTTTCTTCCTAAGTTCCACCTCCAGATCACTAATAATTGTTGTTGCTCTTGTCCGAGCTCACACCAGTTCATCTCTTTCCTTCTGGTTTTGTGATGTCCACAACTG
Source organism: Dermatemys mawii (assembly GCA_007922305.1). Classification (NCBI taxonomy): domain Eukaryota; kingdom Metazoa; phylum Chordata; order Testudines; family Dermatemydidae; genus Dermatemys; species Dermatemys mawii. The sequence goes on from ML677365.1 coordinate 18,029,909, forward strand.
AACGTGATGCTCGAGGTCAAGGGTTCTCACAGCAAATTTTTTGGTGGTCTCAGCGTGCAACCATCAACTCTTGCTGGTGGCTGCACCAATACTTAATTAACTGTGGGAAAAACAAATAAATATGCACATATACATGTCCAAATCGTGGCAATTAATATATGTAGGTTTTTGTTTTGTGGAATAATAAATATAATAAAAATAATGCTGTGAAAAGTGATGTTTGTATGTTTGTTAATATCACTTTTCACAGCACACTTAGTAGCTAGCTGGGAGGCTGTGATAAGTGATATTAACAAACATACAAGTATCATTTACCCAGTCTCCCAGCAAGCTAATAAGTCTGTTGTGAAAAGTGAACTTGCATGTTTGTTAATATCACTTTTCTCAGGAAGTCCTAGGACAAATTAAGCCCTGGATGGGGGAATCAGAAGGGGAGGCAGCGAGGCCCCGGAGAGATGGGGGGATGGATGCAAGGCTGGGGAAAGCAGTGGGGGCCTGGGGTGATGGGAGATGGTGGTGGTGAGCCTGCATGGCTGGAGCTGGGGGTCAGCGTCCACTGCTGCATGGTCAGAGCTGAGGGCTGTGCAGTTGAAGCCAGGAATCAGAGCCCACTGCCACACAGTGGGGGCAGGGGGCAGCACCCAGGACTAGCTCCTGCAGCCATACAGCTGGAACCCGGGACCAGAAATCAGCTAAGTAATAATCAATACTATCATATGCATATGATACATAGCACACTCATGCACTCACACACACACACAAACACACTCCGTCTTGCTGTTGTTACCAACTGGCTGCTCCCCTTAACTGCACTGGCCAGGTGAGTTAGATGGGGGAGGGATGGAGCCAGGTTTCTGCTGATCCGGATCAATGCTCCGATGTAGACAAGATGAGACCGGGGTCCTCTGCCAGGCACCTCACTTATATAGCAGCTTCTCTCTCATGCAGATCTGTTCCAGATCCAAAATCTGGGTCTCTGTGTCCATTGGTCCTTCAGGCTGCTTTTTCTCTGGGTGTTGTCCCAATGCTGCAGAGAGGGTGTTCCCAGAAGAAGGTGCTGGCTGCTAACACACACACACACACACACACACACACACACACACACACACGGCTGAGGCTGTCAATATGTATGATCTTCCTTAGTCAGCCCACGTGACACTTTTGATTGTCCTTGCCTCTGACTCCATTCCCCTCTTCAACTGTTGCAGCTCTCTGGAGGTTCCTGCCTTCCACGCCTTGCTCATTCACACCTCATTCATTCAACAGGGCAATTGATTACAAAGTGGGGGGAAGATTTTATTCTACTCCTAGCAAAGAGACATTTTTTTTCTACCTTAATTATCCTATCTTAGGGGCTATAACATATTACCAAAGTTTAACAGAGTTTCTAACACAAGGTTATATGAAATGTTAACACAAAAGTCATATAAAAATTACACAAAATACAGAGATTTATCTACATAGGTATCATTTTTTAAAGTGGTACTGTAAAAAACATACTATTAAGATGATTTGCCCAATCACTACTTTGGTGCCTTTATTTGCTTAAATTTCCCCCTTCTATTTCTCTGTTTCTGTGCTTGTTTTCTAGATCTTCCATGCAGGAACCTTGCCCTTATTTTTGCACAGTACACAGTACATTGTATGTGCTACCAGAAATAACTCTGCATTATAGTAATAAATGACTATCCACTCTCTCCCCTTGCTCTATTTCAGTCTTATGAAGAGGCTGAAGGCTCTGTCATTGACCTGCATCTTTTTCTTCTCTTAGATGTTTCTTTGATTGTTGTCCAAGGTTGAAACACTTTTATGTGGATGACACACAACTCTGCACCTCCTCTTACCTCTGTTAGCTCTTGGCTAAACCACAACTTCCTATTACTAAAGACTAAAATCTTTGCTATCCATGACTGAGTCCAATGTTACTTTCTTCAACTCAGACCTTAACTTTCTTCCCACAATTGGTCAAAAATAATGTGTTTTTAAAGTTCATAAAAAAATGTGCCCCTGTGTTTTGTCAAATATTTTTGAATTTTTATTTTTATTTTTTTTACCAGCTCTATTGGTTTCCAAGGCCAGCAATGGTGAAGTCATCTTTCACTCCAAAGCCCCCTTTTCTTCCAACATTTTCAAGTTACTTTCTTGATTCTAGCTTTGCTGAAATTTATTTCCATGCCTTCTCCTGTCCACTTCATATTCTAATTATTGAAATTCACTCTTTTGTGAGGCTGTCCTAAACCCTTAGGGGGTTTGTCCATGGTCTCTGATTTCAAATACACCTTTTCACTCAACTTCTGCTATACTTTTCCCCTCCTTTGTCTCACTTTTTGTGGGGAATTGCTCTTTGGCTCATGTTGTCCCATCTGTCTGGAACTCTCTCCCCCATGCTGAATCTTTCATGTTGCTTTCTATTCTCAAATTGCAGCATCAAATCTTTTGTTTCTTTGCAGGTTATGGTGGACTTTTTCTATAAACTGAATTGTGATATACAGGTTTCAGAGTAGCAGCCGTGTTAGTCTGTATCCGTAAAAAGAACAGGAATATTTGTGGCACCTTAGAGACTAACAAATTTATTTCAGCATAAGTTTTCATAGGCTATAGCCCACTTCATCGGATGCATAGAATGGAACACACAGTAGTAAGAGATATATATACACTGTGACAAAGCTCCAAGTCTGTACTTGTGGGTCCTGCGCTTCCTGGCAGATTTAGGGGCCTCAGAAACTCATCTAGGCCCCAGAGTGACCTCCCTTTCTCAGTATAATTGGCAAGAGTCACCGCCTAGTGAGTTACCTTCATCACAGGCCAGTATGGAAGATGGAAAAGGGGGGAGCCCGGGCCCGCCCTCTACTCCGGACTCCAGCCCAGGGACCCTAATGGTATCAGCTAAGATGGCTGACCTTTTAGGCACAAAACACAATACAATTCCCTGGGCTACTTCCCCACAGCAGTCCCCGCTTCTTCAAACTCCACTTCACCCTTACCTCAGGGCCTCCTTCCTTCTGTATGATATGTTGTCCAACACTCAGTCTCACCAACAGCATAACTTCCTTCCACAGCTCCTGACACCCACAGCCCACCTGACTAACTGGGAGGTTTTTATCTGGTTTCAGCCAGTCCCTGATTGGCTTCAGGTGTCCCAATTAGGCTAGCTGTTTCTACTCCTTTCTAGAAGGTTCTTAATTGGCCCCAGGTGTCTTGATTGGCCTGGAGTAGCCTTTGTTTGGCTATCCAGGGAACAGGGACCTGCACATCCTCAGACTAATATACCTGCCTTCCAGCACTCTCCTATATCCTTCTGGTCTGACTCCGTCACAACACACAGAAAACATGAAAAGGTGGAAGTTGCAATACCAATTCTAAGTGACTATTTAATTTAGATGAGCTATTATCAGCAGTAGGAAAAAAAAACTTTCTTGTCAACTCTCTGATATAGGCCATCTTGATTATCACTACAAAAGGTTTTTTTTCTTAACTTCCACCTTTTCATGTTTTCTGTGTTAGTCTCTAAGGTGCCACAAATACTCCTGTTCTTTTGTGATATACAGATTACTCATAATGTCTTGCATGTTTGTGCTGTTCAAACTTAAAAGTTTGGTTCTATTCTGAAAAGTAACTCTCTAAAATGACATTGTGGGATTTCATATTTATTGTCTCTCAAAGACTCTGGATTAAATGTGCTCATTTTCTAAGTAACAAGGTATTTTTATCCAAACAATCAGTCCTGCAAATTTAGCTTAGGCTCTGAGAATCACGCTGGTTCTTCCTTGTTGTGTCAGTCACCATTAATCAAAGTTATTTAGATAGCTGTGCCACCCCAGTGGCACAAATTATGTCCTCAGTGACACCTGTGCAGTGACATGGGTTTGTACAGGTATATCTGATTAGAGGTTAATAAAAAATTCTGTTGATGATGCAAAAGTAGTAATGAAATCCAATTCACTCCCATTTAACAGTGTTGTCTCTGCAGGTTTAACAGGAGTAGAAATCAGTGAAAAAAATTATTGTTGCCACAACTCTCAGCAGATATGAGTGACTACACACAGAGAGCAGATCTACTGAATAAGGTATCTTTTTTATATACACTCTTTTCAGAGTAAAACTTCAATTTAATTTATTTCCATTTCAGTGTTTCATTAAATAATACTAACCAAGTACACTTCCTCCATGGAAGTCACAGGGTTAGGCACTTTGTTCTATAGTCTCAGTTTGGCAGGTTGTATTCACTGTTGGCATAAGAGGAGTTCCCAGGTTGAAACAGGGATGAGTTTGGCCTGACGTGTGAAGATTATCAATCATTAATGCAGCTAACGTCCCTGACGTCAAATTGATAATATTACCCTTTGCAAGGATTGTCTCTGACATTACTAAAACATGCTCAGACTTTGGCAGCTCTGAGTAACTTGTTCTGTGTATCCACGGAACCATAGTAACAGACTTCATTGTGAGCAAAATACAATACAAATGGTCTATCCCAGTTCAGCTGGGATATTGAACTGTATATTGTACACTGGAATATTGAACTTGCTATACAACAGTAAGAGACTGTCTAGATTGTGTATGGCTCAGAACATAGAATGCAATTTTTAAAGTAGTTTAAGGGATTTAGACACCGCATTTTCAGGCGGCTTTGAAAATATCAGCTGTGCATTTACAAGCAGCAGAAATAGGTCAAGCAGGTATGAAGAAATATGAGTTCCCAATGTTGGTGTGACAAAGGTCCATTGGTGCCAGCTGGCAATTGATTCACTGTTTTGTAGAGCAACACCTAATAGGCCTGACAAACTCATTGTACCTAGGACAATGCTTTCCAGGTTTATCCATAAATGATGTCATGTGATCTTAAATGAAAAGTAGGATGACACTGATTAATAATATCATTGTCAAATGTATGTACAGATACTATGCAACAAGTTATGTAAGTACAGTGAAAACATGTTCCTAAAGTCTGAATCAAGGTGGGGTTGACAAACAGGTTTCTGCCAGACAAAGGATGTATATTCACCTATCTTGGTTCACATGTAAATTAAGCATTGTAAGCCAACACATTAGAAGCCCCATTTACCTATGAAATCAACAGGAAAGTAGCAAACAGAAAAACACAAACCATAATGGTTAGCCTGTCCTTGTGCAAAGATAATGAACTTCAGAGAGTATAATTAGAAGGCAATGAGACACCCCTGCATCCCGCATTTAAGAATCAGGCAATCCAATTATATTCATGAAAACAGATCTCTATCAGGCTTGACTGAAATGCTGCATAAAAAATTTGGTGTGGGATAAACTTATTTAGACAGGTTAGCCTATTAAGCTTAGTCTCTAATAACTGAGTTACGGTATTTTATGTAACAGTTTGTTTTCAATATTCTTACTCAATATTACTTGAATCTCATTTTTGATGATAAACTTTTCCTTGTTTTCACTATAAATATATCTAAGTGCTGTGGTATTATACAAGAAGCTGATCCTAACATAGGTGCTGGAACTAGGGGTGCTGCCGCACCTTTGGGCTTGATGTGGTTTCCCTCATATACAGGGTTTACAGTTTGGTTCAATGATTCTCAACATCCCCACTATAGAAATTGTTTCAGTATCCCTGGATCCTAAATTGAATCATCCAAGCTGGTGTGTACATTGTCCCTTTGGGGACAGATGACATAGTACTTCTGTGAGTGTTCAGTGGATAAGGAGCTGAATACTACAGGAAAACACTTACTGTTAACCTGCAATGCAAAGTAAGGTCTGGCATTGCACTGAGGAGATTGACTGAGTCACTAACAGACTAGAGATGTCAGGGAGCTGATACCCGGCTAAGCACAAGCAATTCTGCCTCTTGTGGAAGGCAGAGGGATAACAAGGTACCTCAACCCCAGAACCTTCAGCGTAGGGCATCTTTGTTCTTTTTTGCATTGCCGGACTCCTGGTTGACATCATCATGGTTTTGATGTCATTGCCAGTCTTCACTCTCCCCAGGCTTGTAGTTGTGTGAATTAAATTGCAGCATTTGAAATTATTTTTATTGCCACCTTTATCATCTTGGATAACTCCTTTTATGAAAGAGTGAATTATGACAAACAAATGGTATGAATGGATGTAACAAGGATGCAGGACATGAATCACCTTGTAATTATGCAAAACTAAACTGTTACATAAAAGTTTTTCCCTGGGAATCACTAGTGATCAAAGCCTGCTTTGCCTGTCGTGTTTAGACTAGTTAGAGCAATGAATCATAATATTTTGTTTCCTGCTTGTACAACAAATGGTTTGCTACCTATAACTAGTACCAGCTTTAGGAATTTTTCCAATAATAATTCATGAAGGCAGGCAACCATGTTAATTATGCAAAACTTTTGATCTGTTGGGGGAAAAGGAAGCCTGATTGATGAGAATGGTTTGTTCCATATATCAAAGTTCTCAACATTCCTGAGGCAACACTAAAATACTATCTACCCATTTGCAAAATGACCCTTCCTCTTTTATAATTGACAGTAGTGTTTCCCCCTACTAGAGCAGCAATCAAGCAATCCCATGACTTGGCTATTTTGTTTAAATAAATATTACTTAGATCAGGGGTAGGCAACCTATGGCTTGAGTGCCGAAGGCGGCACGCGAGCTGATTTTCAATGACACTCACACTACCCGGGTTCTGGCCACTGGTTCTGGGGGGGGCTCTGCATTTTAATTTAATTTTAAATGAAGCTTCTTAAACATTTTAAAAATCTTATTTACTTTACATACAACAATAGTTTAGTTATATATTATAGATTTATAAAAAGAGACCTTCTAAACACGTTAAAATATATTACTGGCATGCAAAACCTTAAATTAGAATGAATAAATGAAGATTTGGCACACCAGTTCTGAAAGGTTGCTGACCCCTGACTTAGATCCTCCCCAACCTGAACTCTTCACATCTTTCCATCTATGACACACTGCTTTCACAGCTCTTCACAGTCCAGCCTTTTTTCTTCAACAACCCAATAAACCTTCTCTACGCTTGTCACCACATGACAATCCTCCCAGCCCTCATTGCTCCCAGTGGCTGCCAGTTCCCCATTCACCATGCTTGGTTCTCGGTTGACAGTATGGTCACCATCGACTGATATTTTTAAATAAACTTTTGCTCAAATTCCCTGGCTTATGATTCTCAAGGCTTTCCCAACATTCCTTACATTATTCTTACTCCGAATGTTGGAAACAGAAAATAGCATCAAAACATTGCTACTATTCTCAGCAAATATGACTCTTTTTTTTAAACTTTATTGTTATTATTACTCCTATTTGATATGAGCAGTTAGTCTTTAATTTCTTGTGGGTTGTTTCCATTATGAGGAGAAGTTGAAAAGAACATAAGAAAGACCGTACTGGGTCAGACCAAAGGTCCAACCAGCCCAGTATCTTGTCTACTGACAGTGGCCAATGCCAGGTGCCCCAGAGTGAGTGAACCTAACAGGTAATGATCAAGTAATCTCTCTCCTGCCATCCATCACCCCACTCTGACAAACAGAGGCTAGGGACACCATTCCTTACCCATCCTGGCTAATAGCCATTAATGGACTTAACCTCCATGAATTTATCCAGGTCTCTTTTAAACCCTGTTATAGTCCTAGACTTCACAGCCTCCTCAGGCAAGGAGTTCCACAGGTTGACTGTGCTCTGTTTGAAGAAGAACTTCCTTTTATTTGTTTTAAACCTGCTGCCCACTAATTTCATTGGGTGGCCCCTAGTTCTTCTATTATGGGAACAAATAAATATCTTTTCCTTATTCACTTTCTCCACATCACTCATAATTTTATATCCCTCTATCATATCCCCCCTTAGTCTCCTCTTTTCCAAGCTACAAAGTCCTAGCCTCTTTAATCTTTCCTCATATGATGACAGTCAGTAATTGCTTTGACGTAATCCTGTTTATTTACCCAAAAAAGAGTGCAACGTTCTGTATCCCTGAAGAGAGTAGGAATCAAAGACCAGGAGACAATTTCTTTGCTCACACTTCAAAGCCTCCTTATAGCTAGCACTCTACCCAAAATCTCTCTTTCTCTCTCTCTCAGTCTTTTATTCCAGGTCATGCTACAAGTGCTTCTCTAGCTGTCTCTTGGGGCTTTCTTGCTGCCTTCATTATGTGCTTCTGTGGAGTTTAGGCTGCCTCTCTCTCTCTCTCTCTCTCTCTCTCTCTCTCTCTCTCACATACACACACACATATCCAACTCCTGAAGGATTTATGTGCCACTATGTGCATGCAGAATTCATGTCGTCCTGCAGATTTCTTTGCTTTCCTGCAGAAAATGAGGGGGAAGCAAAGAGAAGCTGCATTTGGGCTGGGGGATTGGGGCTGCCCATGGGCCTAGATTGGAAGAGATTGGAAGAGAGGCTCATCAAACTCCTATTACAATAAGTCCCAACCCTCTGCACCTGGACCTCCCAGCTGAGCCCCAGTCACCTTCACTTGGGTGTTCCTGCAGATTTCCATTACCTCTGCCCCCACAAACCCCCCCAACAAACCCATGCATCCAGATCCCCCTGCAGCTGAACCCTCCACTGAGCTGTACGCACCCTGATTGTCCCACACAGAACCCTCTCACCCCACACCTACATCCCCCCACACCAAGCCCCTCCACACTTGAATCCTGCTGGGCTGAGCCTGCCTGCCCACATCTGGTGCACCTGGCTCAGAGGGGCAGGGCCCCAGGGTGTTTCTGGCAGGCCCGGCCCTTGTGCTGTGTCAGGGTCAGTTACAGCCTCACTGCTGAGTCCCTGTCCCTGGGGGGCAAGAGAGGGCTGCAGGGTGATCTCCCACATTCATGCAGCCAGTGGCCCATGTTCCCCACTGCCATGCAGGAACCTCCACAGGTCCCATCTGAGGAGAGATTAAAGAGGCTAGGACTTTTCAGTTTGGAAAAGACGAGACTCGGGGGGATATGATAGAGGGATATAAAATCATGAGTGATGTGGAGAAAGTGAATAAGGAAAAGTTATTTACTTGTTCCCATACTAGAAGAACTAGGGGCCACCAAATGAAATTAATAGGCAGCAGGTTTAAAACAAATAAAAGGAAGTTCTTCTTCCCATAGCACACAGTCAACCTGTGGAACTCCTTGCCTGAGGAGGTTGTGAAGGCTAGTGTCAGGATTGCCTCCCCACTCTGAACTCTAGGGTACAGATGTGAGGACCCGCATGAAAAAAAAGAACTAACCCCCCAAGCTTATTTTACCAGCTTGGGTTAAAATGTTTTTCCCCAGAACACAACTTCTTCTGTATCTGGACTTAGTAGCTGCCACCACCAAACTAGGTCTAGGGTAGTTTGGGACCCTTCTTCCCCTTTCCACTAACCCCCCAAACTTCTTCCTTCCCTGGAAAGCTCGAGAGAATAAAAAACCCAAACCTCGCCTGATCCTGCGAGACGTGCCCGATCCAAAACTAGGGTCTTTACCCAATGGAAAACAAGCAATCAGATTCTTAAAAGAAAGATTTTAATAAAAGAAAAGAAAGGAATTAATCCCTTATAACCATCAATAGAACAGCATCTACCATAATCAACAAAAGGATTCAGAAACCAAACCTCTCCCCCGAGGCAACTTTCTCCCACTGTTGATATCTCTGCTGAATCTTACAATATCAAGAAGCACCCAGCCAATGCTCACCACTGAGAACCCTCCAAGTGATGAAAAGAAGGTAAACTTACTGACTACAGTACTTGATAGAAACTATAGTTACAGTGAAAGACATAGCTGTGTTCATCCCATAGCCGAGGTGAACAGAGAGAGACCCAGAGAGAAACTGAAACTTAAAATCCTTTGTCTCCTGAGGAATTTCTCATTGGTCAGTTGTCCACCTCTCAGGTTACCTTTAGCTTAACCCCTTACAGGTAAACACTAATTCTAGGCTACTTCACACTTATGACAGCTAGGACTATAACAGGGTTTAAAAAAGACCTGGATAAATTCAGAGAGGTTAAGTCCATTAATGGCTATTAGCCAGGCGGGGTAAGGAATGGTGTCCCTAGCCTCTGTTTGTCAGAGAGTGGTGATGGATGGCAGGAGAGAAATCACTTGATCATTACCTGTTAGGTTCACTCACTCTGGGGCACCTGGCATTGGCCACTGTCAGTAGACAGGATATTGGGCTGGATGGACCTTTGGTCTGACCCAGTATGGCCGTTCTTATGTTCTTATTTATTGACAAAATTTGCAGAATTTTAAAATATTGTGTACAGAATGTCTAGTTTTAGGTTTTTGGTACAAAATTTTGGATGTTTTGGTGCTGAACTCCCTTCCCTCCAAGCTATGCCTATCCCCCTACATCTGCATTCAGCCTCCAGTCAGACTCCTCTGCCCACATAGCTCAAATTCCTAACCAGCCTTGGATGTGGACTCTGTTTTGCATGGCGGCTTCTATTGTTTCTTCTTTCTTAGGGCTTGTCTATACAGAGACTTAATGCACAGCAAGCTGGGTTATGACAAAACAAACTGGTTTTAAGTTAAAATCTAAAATTACACAGCAGGCATTGCTGTACAACTCAGCCTGGAGCAGAACCTGCCCCACTTTGGTGGTTAACTGTTTTCCTCTCATCTGACTCTCATTTCTCTTTATTTCTTCATCCTTCCTGACCTGTGTGCTGCTTTTCATGCTGTCAACCATGACATTGTTCCCAATCATCTGGGACCAATTCCTGGAGTCTCAAAGAACAGGCCTCCTTGATTTTGCTCCCATCCATCAGAGGCCTCTTTTTTGCAGCACACAGCAGAGAGAGAGTCTGGTCCAATGGATAGGGACCTAGCCCTGAGAGACTTGGGTTCTACTTCCTCCCTGCCCCCCCACGGACTTCCTGTATGACCTCAGGTCAGTGCCTTAGGGACAGAGTTTCAAAGGTATTTAGGCACCTAAAGATGCAGCTAGGCATCTAGTGGGGTTTACAAAGCACCTAACCTTCTAGACACTTTTGAAAATCCCACTAGGTACTTAAATACCTTTGAAAATCTGGCTGTTAGTCTCTCTGTGCCTCAGTGCCCCATCAGTACAATGGGGATAACAGCACCGTTCTACCTCACCGAGTGGCTGTGATGTGAGGTGCTCAGATACCACAGTGATGGGGCCACTTAAGTACCAGAGATAGAATGGGATCTTCTTTATACCACTGCTATCCCTTCCCTCAGTTTTGGTCCCTTCTTTTTCATTTATGCCCTTCACATCTTCCTCTTTTCTGAATGCAACGTGGGCTCAGAAAACTTGGCTGTATTTATATATTCTAAATCCCCTGTGTTCTCTCTTCAAACCCCCTCTTCCCCTCAGGGATTCCTGTTTTACAGGTTCATCTAGCGACTTTCAGATCCTTAATTTAATTACCAGCTTTTTCTTATCTTAATCACCCTGCCTCTGTTTGTAAACAAAACACTGACTTCCTGCTCCAGGGACACAAGTTGGGAGGAGGTTTCAGAGGCGTAGCTGTGTTAGTTTGTACAACAAAAACAACGAGGAGTCCTTGGGGCACCTTAGGGCTTGGCTACACTTGCACTTTATACTGCAATAAAGCCTCCCAAAGCACTCTACCTTACTTCTTGTCCACACTGGCAAGGCACGGCGAATGCTCTGACTCCCTGGCTGGAGTGCTCCTGGTACTCCTCCTCTCTGAAAGGATTAACAGCTGTTGCATATTCGGTGAGATGCTTCATGGTCAGTGTAGATGAGGAGTTACCTTACTGTGCTCTGACTGACCTCTGGAAATGCCCCATAATCCCCTTAAGTCAAGTGGCCACTCTTCCCTTTGTTGTGAAATTGCTGCAGAAATGCAGAAGTGCCTTTTCAAAGCTCCATTTCAGACAGCAGCTGCTTATTTGCTATGAGGCAAAGCAAACATTTACTGAGAGAATGAGTGAGAGGAGGGTGAGGGGGCAGGTGGCTCTGAACTTACAAGATAGAGTGCTGACACCCTCTCAGCACTCCAAAAACCCACTCTCTCGCTCTCCCCCCACATACACACACCACACTCCATCCCACACCCCTCATTTGAAAAGCACGTTGCAGCCACTTGAATGCTGGGATAGCTGCCCAAAATGCACCACTCCCAATGCCATTCTAAGTGCTGCAAATGTGGCCATGCCAGTGCACTTGCAGCTGTCAGTGTGGACAGACTGGAGCGTTTTCCCTGGTGTGCTCTCCGAAGGCTGGTTTAACCCAAAGCGTTCTACACCTGCAAGTGTAGTCAAGCCCTCAGAGACTAACAAATTTATTTGGGCATAAGCTTTCATGGGCACTTTAATCAGATGCATGAAGTGAAAAATACAGTAGGCAGGTATAAATATACAGCACACGAAAGGATAAGGAGTTGCCTTATCAAGTGAGGGGCGTCAGTGCTAATGAGGCCAATTCAATCAGGGTGGATGTGGCCCATTCCCAACAGTTGACAGGAAGGGGTGAATATCAACAGAGAGAAAATTACTTTTTGTAGTGACCCAGCCACTCCCAGTCTTTATTCAGGCCTAATTTGATGGTGTTCAGTTTGCAAATTAATTCCAGCTTTGCAGTTTCTCATTGAAGTCTGTTTTTGAAATTTTTTTGTTGAAGAATGGCCACTTTTAAGTCTGTTAGTGAGGGTCCAGGGAGATTGAAGTGCTCTCCTACTGGTTTTTTGTATGTTACAATTCTTGATGTCTGATTTGTGTCCATTTATTCTTTTGCGTAGAGACTGTTCGGTTTGGCCAATGTACATGGCAGAGGGGCATTTCTGGCACATGATGGCATATAGCACATTGGTAGATGTACCAGGTGAATGAGCCCCTGATGGTGGAGCTGATGTGGTTAGGTCCTTTGATAGTGTCCCTTGAGTAAATATGTGGACAGAGTTGGCAACAGGGATTTGTTGCAGGGATTGGTTCCTGGGTTAATGTTTCTGTTGTGTGGTGTGTAGTTGCTGGTGAGTATTTGCTTCAGGTTGTGGGGCTGTCTGTAAGCAAGGGCTGGCTTGTCTCCCAAGGTCTGTGAGAGTGAGGGACTGTCCTTCAGGATAGGTTGTAGATCTTGATGATGCACTGGAGAAGTTTTAGTTAGGAGCTGAAGGTGACGGCTAGTGGCGTTCTGTTACTTTCTTTTTTGGGCCTGTTCTATAATAGGTGACATCTGGGTACTCTTCTGGCTCTGTCAATCTGTTTCTTCACTTCCCCAGGTGGTACTGTAGTTTTAAGAATATTTGATAGAGATCCTGTAGGTGTTTGTCCGAGGGATTGGAGCAAGTATGGTTGTATCTTAGGGCTTGGCTGGAGACTGGATTATGTGATGAAAGCTGGAGGCATGTAGGTAAGTATAGCAGTCAGTAGGTTTCCGGTATAGAGTGGTGTTTAAGTGACCATCGTTTATTTGCACAGTAGTGTCCAGGAAGTGGATCTCTTGTGTGGACTGGTCCAGACTGAGGTTGATGGTGGAGTGGAAATTGTTGAAATTCTGGTGGAATGCCTCAATGGTCTCCTTCCCATGGGTCCAGATGATGAAGATGTCATCAGTGTAGTGCAAGGGGACAAGAGCTGAGGAAGCGTTGTTCTAAGTCAGCCATAAAAATGTTGGCATACTGTGGGGCCATGTGGGTACCCATAGCAGTGCCGCTGACCGGAAGAAGTACCTTGCTGCAGAACTCACTTTCCCCACTAATGCGAAGCAGTTAAGAGCTCCACCTGGGAGCACACTTCCTGTATGAAACTTGAGGGGTGGGGGAAAGCACCCCCCCATACCCTACCTAATTGAGTCCCTTGATAAGGAGATACATTCCCAAGCTGCGGGGGGAGGAGAAGAGGGGGAAATATCCATATTGGTTGTAAGGGGTCATATTAGTGCAAAGAATTATTATTACCACTCTATCTGCTGTCAGGAAAGTGTGCAGAAGTAAGAACATTGCAAGGGCACATGGAAGCCGACAGAGAAAGCTGTGGGCTGTTTATACAATCCTTGCTTAAAGTAGAAAGTCCTATGGTAGACCTGAATGTATTAATCCCATGGAGAAAGAGATCTTGTATATACGTGTTAATTCTGTAGGTAACTTTTGAATTAACCATACAGATACTTCTGTCCTGAAAAAAAAGAAAAGAAAAAAGAAAAGAGAGGCATGATTCAGGCATCCTGATCAGTAGAGTCATTGGAAAACTAGCTTAACCAAAAGCGACAAAGAGTCCTGTGGCATCTTATAGACTAACAGACGTATTGGAGCATAAGCTTTCGTGGGTGCTTATGTATCTGACAAAGTGGATATTCACCCATGAAAGCTTATGCTCCAATACATCTGTTAGTCTATAAGGTGCCACAGGACTCTTAGTCTGGATCTGCAAAAGTGACAAACACGGCTACCTCTCTGTAGCTTAACCAAATAACTTATGAAGAGATTTTGTACTACTGACATGTTGCTGTATATTTATAGGAGAAATGCCGGATATTGACATTGTGACTATGATGGGAGAACTTTAAGAACAAATCTTTATGGTTAAGCTTTGTTGACTGTTGTTCTTTCTCCTGTACACATCACCTTTCAAGTGCATGTTTGAGTATTGTTGTGCTCATCCCTCCCAGCGTTATGTAACTTTGAACTCATAGTTGAACAGTTGGCCCTGCCCTAAGAATTGCAAACAAAGTGACAAAGAGGCCTGTGGTACCTTAAAGACTAACTAAAGTTTTAGAGCATAAGCTTTCGTGGGTTAATACCCACTTCGTCAGATGCATGCAGTAGAGACGAAGTGTCCACTGCATGCATCCGATGAAGTGGGTATTAACCCACGAAAGCTTA
>ML677365.1:18045069-18105811 GCA_007922305.1 Dermatemys mawii
GTCTCCCGGTCCCAGCAGGCGCAGGGCAGTGGCTTCCAGAGAAGCCGCGGCTCCCCACCTGCTGGGACAGTGGGACTCCCCAGGGAAAGCCGTGGCTCCATGCCTGCTGGGACCAGGGCACTCCGGGCTGCTGGAGTCTCCCAGTCCCGGCAGGCGCAGGGCAGCGGCTTCCAGAGATTTTTTATTATTATTCAGACAACTCTAATTTTGCTGGACTGATCTTTCAAAGTGCTCTAATGAATGTTACAGCAATTATAACAACAATATATTCTATAATTAAGTTATATATAAGTTATATTATATAAAACATTTAGATTCCATAGATGGACTCAATGAGAAATTAACAAATGATTTGCCTATCCTTCTTTTACTTCTCCCATATAGAATGCTAAACCACTTAGATCATCTGCTACTGAAAACACTTCTGAAATATGCCTGGTCAGTCTGTTGCATAAATAGAACTGATATGCCTCTCTCACTAGGTCAGAACAAAATCCTCAAGGGGTTGTTTGTGTGCTACATGCCACACGTACCAATAAGAGAAGCCAAGAATATTGACTTTGCAACAACTTCAGTAAGCACTCAAAAATTAAGAAATGCCTGAATTAAGGTTGCCCATGCAACTTTCGTTACACAGTCCTGAGCAGGTCCATCTTGTGTAAAAACTAAGATATGATCATGTATCTAAAGACCATAGTTCATACAGATGCACAGGGGGGCCAAATTAAAGTTGCATAGGCAACCTTCCATTCCATTGTGGATGGAATCTTAAGGAATGTAGCTGCAAAGCTCTAAGAAGTCTCTACTGAACACGTGCAAACTGCAATTTTTCAAAGGTTTATAACTTGCCAAATTTGGGAAAACTTTCATGGGGACCCAAAAGGCAAATGCCTGACAAAAAGGCCACACTGCTATCAAATTTCAAGTTCCTACCCCAAAGCATGGGAGCATTAGATCGTCTTAAAGAAAAGGTTGCCAAAAAATTTTAACGTGGGCAAAGCAATGTATTTTCCCCTTGCCCGGTTTTCAGAAACAGCAAACAGTTTAGGCTGAAATTATTATTGTTATTGATAAATAATAAGCCTGAGGGAGACATCCCACATGGAAAAGTTTAGCTTAAACAATTGAAGTATTAACATCTGAAAACAGTCTTATAATGGGAAGAGTTGGGCAACCTTAATAACAGGAAGCATCAGCAGCTGTGCCAATAAGCAGTTTTGGAAACTGAGGGTGTCCATTTGAAGGCTATTTTTGTATTTGAATTTTTATGGGCTCTTTGGTCAGACATTAGGTGCAGGCCAGCTAAATCAAATCATGTTGCTAAATTAGTGTCATAGGGTCCAGTCCTGCAGTCCTGCAGTTCTGATTCAGGCAAAACACCGACTGAATAGTTACAGGTTCAGGATGAGTAAGAATCAGAGAGGTAGCCGTGTTAGTCTGGAATTGCAGAAGTGAGAAAGAGTCCTGTGGCACCTTAAAGACTAACTAAAATTTTAGATCATAAGCTTTCGTGGGTTAATACCCACAGCGTCGGATGCATGCAGTGGAAGTATCCAGGGGCAGGATGAGTAAGTTTATTTTCACATTTGATTTTTGTGAATGCATCACTCAGAAATACTCGTAGTAAAGTCTGCAGTGTATTATGTATGCACTATGCTAAGCTTTCATATACGCTCTGAATGCAGTCCACACAAGGTATGTCTGTGCTACAATTAAAAACCAGCAACTGACCCATGGCAGCTGACTGGGGCTCACAGGGCTCGGGCACTAAGGGGCTTTTAAATTGCATTGTAGACATTTGAGCTCAAGTTTGTGTCTGGACTCTCTGACCCTGTGAGGTGGGAGGTTCCTGGCAATTAAACAACCCTTTAGTCCAAGCCCAAGTCAGCTGGCACAAGCCAGCCACATGTTTTTAACTGCAGTGCATACACATCCTAAGTATGTGGGCTGATCCAAATCCCAGTGATATGAATGGACTTTAGATTTGGCCCTATCAGAACAGTGCTGTACAGGAGCTGCCATAAAGGTTGTTCTTATAAGTGGCAGTAACTGAATTTGCACTTTCTATTTCCTCAAAAGGCAACCTCCTGCTTCTCCTGCATTGTTAGAAAACGGTTATAAATTAAGAAATGACCTCGGATGACTAATATATCATGTTCTTTCATTCTCTTCATTTATAGTATTTACAACATCTTCACATTAACACTTAGAGTTCTACAACTTCTAATGACCCTTTTATCAGAGCAGCAATTACCAGTAAATCTATTATGGCATTTATTGCTCCATCTGTGAGACATAAAAGCTGTGATTTATAATATGTCATAATGCTGAAGAATATATTTCAAGTTATCAGTACTATAAAACTTTTTCAAATCCAGTTACAACAACTGTATGTTTTGATGAAGGTTGCCTTTCTATTTTCACAGAATCGACCTCAAGTGGAATTCAGCAATAAACGGTATACTTAGCTTTGATATGAAACAGATAAACCAGAGCTCCAAGATATTGACACAGCATGAACCTTCTTAGTTACTTTTATCCTGCACATTCACCAGTCCCATTCTTAGGTATATTCTGTGGGTGGCACTGCTGAGAGAACACTTGGATTTGGAAGCATGCTGCTTATTGGCCTTGTTTACACCAGTCTTTTTGCCATAAAATTTCCACCATTGCTATCACCAGCTCCATTCCACTGATGGTAACAACACTGGAAATGGGAGTACGCAAAGGGATACTGCAGCTGCCACGGTGTTTACCAAATGTCCTTTAGCCCTCCACTGAGCAGGGTTATATGGAATAGTGGCCAAAATGCCAGCATCTGCCTGCACTTTGTTTATAGTGGTGCTGCCATTGTTACTACCACTGTTGGGGCGGAACCACTGAGCATGGCGGACAGTTTTTGGCAAAAAACGTAGCCACTGAATTCTTCAACTACAGTCAGATATCATCCCATGGACTTTATGATTTCCCCAACCTTATGAGTTATTATATCATTATAGATTGCTCTGTATACACACAGATCTATACCAGCACATATGGAGAACTAGGTCTCTGTCTCAAAGAGTTTACAATCTCATTCATACATATGCAATATGGTACAGACTCATAGATATACACTCCAGAAGCCATTTCAGATGCAGACATAGTTACTTGGACAATGAGTATTAAAAGGATTCACAAAAAAGCATATTGAGGAAGAATATGAAATATGAAAGGAAAGTTGCTTTGTACATGAAAAGACTTCCAATTCCTCTCCAGCCCTATAAATAGCAAGGTCCTTAGCAGCCAGGAGAGGACTATAGTCCTCTTATTTTAGCCCAGCTAGTGCATGTGTTTATGTAGTATACATGAGCAAAATTCACACCTAACTCCCAGTATTAACAATAATAGGCAGTATGTGAAAATATAACCTGCCACCCAAACTTTAAATGCAAATTTAGTCATCCTCATAATGGATAACATAACAATTCTTTAAAGGCACCTTGCTTGATCATTTTAATATTTGACCATGCTTTAATTCCCAATGTCACATATTCTTTTAAATTATTATTAGTTTCAACTAAATATATCTGCTAGCCCTACTATTTCAAACTCATAGTAAGCAAGACCATTAGGACACAACAAAGGCTGTGGGAAGCAGTACTCCTGAGCTGCCCTTACAGAACTTTGCTAGGAAAGTTATTCTCTTATGGATTTTCCAACTTCTTATGCAAACAGAAAAAAACCCAAATTACTGTAGTTTTTGAAAATCCATGTAAAAATTGTGAATAAAAGCAACATGGATCTCATGGTATCTGTGTGTGTATATATATATATGTATTTGTTATTAATATTTACAAAGGATGTACAAAACCATGTTTCCCTGAACACAGCAGGAATCAATCAGAAGGAAACAGTTTCCTTGCTTAGGATTCCAAGCTCCTTTCCAGGCAGTTCTTAGCCCCAAAACTCTCTCATGAGGCTTTTCTCATGGCCACGTTCCTAGTGCTTGTTCTGTCCTTGGCTTCCTGTTGTTACACAGGGCATGGTTACACTTACAAGATTATAGCGCTATTGGTTATAGCGGTCCCCTTATACAGTAATATGAATAGCGCTATTGTATGTCCACACTGAGATGCTCCAGCGTTATAGCATGGCCACATTTGTGGCACTTAATACGGCATTAAGAGCAGCGCATTAGGGCATGTATCCCACAGTACACCTCTTCCCGATCTGGCGGAATGCCTTGTGGTGGGGGAGGTGTCACTTGCGGGGCATTCTGTATCCTGTTTCAACTACCCATGATGCTTTTTGGCATATCCCAGCAATCCCTGTGTTTTCTTCCACCTCCGGCGCCATCTTTCAACGGTTTCAGCAAGACGCGCTCCGTCTTCCATTGTTGTGTGCTGCAATGAATCCAGAACTGCTGAGGAACATGCTGATGACTGTCGCCAGCACATCTCTGTGTGCAGTGGAGTTAATCCTTGACATGCAGGATGACAGTGATGATTCTGAAGACGAGATCGAAGCGGTGAATGCGTTTGACACGAAGCTTCTTGTCTCATTAACGGACATGCTCACGGCCGTTGAACGCCGCTTCTGGGCACGGGAAACGAGCACTGAGTGGTGGGATCGCATTGTCATGCAAGTCTGGGATGACGAGCAGTGGCTGCAAAACTTTCGAATGAGAAAAGCCACTTTCATGGGACTGTGTGCTCAACTCGCCCCCGCCCTGTGGCGCAAGGGCACCAGACTGAGAGCTGCCCTCCCGGTGGAGAAGCGGGTGGCATCGCTACACCAGACAGCTACCGATCGGTGGCCAACCAGTTTGGGGTTGGAAAGTCAACCGTTGGAGTTGTGCTGATGCAAGTGTGCAGGGCCATTAATCGCATCCTGCTACGAAAAATCGTGACTCTGGGTAACGTGCATGACATCGTGGCTGGCTTTGAAGAAATGGGTTTCCCTAACTGTGGAGGGGCGATAGATGGGACCCATATACCTATTCTGGCGCCCGCCCACCTAGCAGACGAGTACGTTAACCAAAAGGGGTACTTCTCCATGGTTCTCCAGGCGCTTGTGGATCACCGTGGGCGTTCTACTGACATTAACGCTGGCTGGTCTGGAAAGGTGCATGACGCACGCATCTTCCGCAACACCGGCCTGTTCATGAAGCTGCAAGCCGGGACTTTTTTCCCAGACCAGAGGATGCCCGTGGGGGAAGTGGAAATGCCCATAGTGATTCTTGGTGACCCTGCTTACCCTTTAATGCCCTGGCTCATGAAACCCTACACAGGGAGCCTGGACAGCAGTCAGGAAAGGTTCAACTACAGGCTTAGCCGGTGTCGAATGACTGTGGAGTGTGCTTTTGGGCGTCTCAAGGCGCGCTGGTGCTGTCTTTATGGGAGGCTAGACTTGGCCGAGGGTAGTATCTCCGCGGTTATTTCTGCATGCTGTGCCCTACATAATCTTTGTGAGCGGAAGGGCGAAGGCTTCACTCAGGCATGGTCCTCGGAGGTTCAACGCCTGGAGGCCACATACGCCCAGCCAGAGAGCAGGGTTCTTGGAGGGGACCAGCGCGAGGCTGTTAGGATCAGGGAAGCCTTGAGGGAGCATTTTGAGGCTGAAAGCCAGTTCTAAAGTGAGGTGCAGATGGAGGGAGGGAGGGAGGGAGCATTCTTTTAATAGGAACAGGCATTTGCTTTTCTGTAGCCTGTAATACTGTATTTACACTTAATAAAGAAACCCATTTATTAAGAAGACAATTCATTTATTGAACAGGTACTTCGGTTGCTGAAAGAAAATATTGTGATGCATGTGAGGGAGAAGCCGGGGGAGGTGCAATGGGAGTGGCATGGGGTCAGTCAGAGATCGGAATATGTCCGGGTCTCTGAGTCTCCAGTGCCCTCACAGTGGCCATGTCCCCCGAACCCCATTTGCGGAGGGCAGTAAGGCATGTTATTAGGGGTTGACTGCAGTGGATAACGGTCCGGGGTTTGGGGGTTGTTCGGTGAAGACAGAGGGGTTGGAGGCAGCTGTGGATGGTGATAACCATTTGGCTGATGATAGTGGCCTGGAGGGTACTGAGGCACAGAAGGGGAAGGGATTTGGGGCAAATGATAACTGGGGTGGTGGGTGCGGTGCTTCTCCTCCTGAAGGGTGACAATCCGCTGCATAGTCTGCAATTGAAGCTGCAGTAATGAGAGCAGCTTATCGGTGCTTTTCCGGCGGTGAATCGCATTCTCCTTCCGCACCTTCTCCCTCAACTTGCTCTCATTCTCCCTCCACCTCTGTGCAACTCGATTCTCCGTTACAGCCTATTGCATTACTTGCTGTACAAGATCCTCTTTGCTCCTTCGTGGCCGCTTCCTCAGTTGCCTCAGCCTCTCAGCTGTTGATAAGAGCGATGGCGCAGGGCTCAAGGACGACCCTTCTAAAATAAAAAGATACATTTAACAGTGGTTCCCTTGTAAAGAGCAGATATGCCTATCATTCCCCCGCATTCCCCGTTTGCCTGTCCCGCAGACAGCACAGATACAGCAACGGAGCCCCTGCCATGGTGAGTGGACTCCAGAGGCAAGGGAAATGATTTTTTCCCTGCCCCAGAAAAGCTGTGCCGGGGAGGGGGTGGGGAGTGCTGGTAAGTTGCAGGAGCCCCAGTCTGAGCAGCAGGCAGGGGGAAGGATTTCTTCCCTGCCCTGAAAAGCTGTGGCGGGGGGTGGCGGGGGGGTGGAGTGCTGGTAAGTTGCAGGAGCCCCACTCTGAGCAGCAGGCAGGGGGAAGGATTTCTTCCCTGCCCTGAAAAGCTGGGGTGGGGTGGGGTGGGGGGGTAGAGTGCCGGGAATTGGCAGGAGCCCTACTCTGAACACTGTTCCAACATTCTCTGTAGGTGTTTGTCCTGGAAGATATCTCGTTGCTTCAAGTCACTGAGGAACAAAGGGAAGGGATTTTAATGAGATGCGGCTTCCGTCCAGGGCCATATGCAGCTTGCCTATGTGCAGCAATGCTCCCCCCACCCATTGTAGCACAGTGGCGGGGACTAGAGACCGTGACCAGGATGGGGACCATGCTGGGTCTCCCAGGAAACCTGCGCAGGCGCATTGCAAGCGCTCTTATTGAGACCTTTGAAGAGATTACTGATGATGACTACCGCGAGGTGATAGACTACATCAATGTTCTATTCCACATGTAGGCAAGCATGCAAGCATCCCTTTCCAGCCAAGCTGCAAGCCTTCCCCATAGAAAAGCAGCTTTACCTCCGCAATCCGCTGCTGAGCTGGCCCCTGCAACCGCCGGACGCTGTGGCTGGCCGCCCTCCTCCTGGCTTTAGAGGAGAGCTCCTGGCTGCATGCCCCCCTGCCCTCCTCCTGGCTTGAGAACAGCTCCAGGTGGAATGCCCCCTGCATCCCTTTCCACCCCAAGCTGCCAGCCTTCCCCATAGAAAAGCAGCTTTACCTCCGCAATCCGCTGCTGAGCTGGCCCCTGCAACCGCCGGACGCTGTGGCTGGCTGGCCTCCTGGGTTGAGAAGAGCTCCTGGCTGCATGCATCCAGGGACTCCTCCGTGCCCTGGGTCGCTGCCGCCTTGTCCTCATCCTCCTCCTCTTCTTCATCCTCCTGCTCTTCGTCCTCCTCCTCACCCCCCGCTTCACTGGTGGGCTGGGAAGTGTCCATAGTGATCGATGGAGTGACCGTAGGCTCACCACCAAATATCGCGTGCAGCTCCTTATAAAATCTGCAAGTCACCGGGGCTGCCCCGGAGCGGCAGTTTGCCTCGCGGGCTTTGCGATACGCATTCCTTAGCTCCTTTACCTTAACACGGCACTGCAGAGTGTCCCACTCATGGCCTCTTTCCGCCAGCGCCCGTGATATCTGCCCATAGGTATCAAAATTCCTGCGGCTAGACCACAGCTGAGACTGAACAGCCTCTTCCCCCCAATAGCTGATGAGGTCCAGCACCTCGCTATTGCTCCATGCTGGGGATCGCCTATTGCGAGGAGGCATGGCACGTGGAGTCATGATGATCAATCAGAATGATCACCTGCAACGATTCCCTGAGACCACGCCACGCAATCAATCAGATCAATGAGAACGATCACCTGCAAGGATTCCCTGAGAGCACGCCACGCTTGGCTGGAGCAAACAGGAAGGGGATTTTCAAATTTCCCT
Source organism: Dermatemys mawii (assembly GCA_007922305.1). Lineage (NCBI taxonomy): Eukaryota > Metazoa > Chordata > Testudines > Dermatemydidae > Dermatemys > Dermatemys mawii. The sequence goes on from ML677365.1 coordinate 18,053,213, forward strand.
GGAACTTTAAAGAGCAGGTCTGATGTGTGGTCACCTGAGGACAGGACAAAAGAGTTTGCAAGTGATGACCAGAGTGGCTCGAATGGGAATTATGGGACGGGCTGGAGGCCAAGTAATGCGCAGTGGGTGTCCACATTCTTGCTGTAGCGCTACAGCAGCTGCGCTACAGCCCTTATTCCCCATGCGGAGGTGGATTAACAATAGCGCTATAACTCAGCGGTTATAGCGCTCTACGTGCCTTGCCAGTGTGGACGGGGAGGAGGTTATAGCGCTCGTGGGGGCTTTATAGCGCTATAAAGTGCCAGTGTAACGAAGCCCACAGACTCCATACGTCACATACACCCCTGAGAATTCCCTCCAGCCACATGTGCCTTTGTGTTTGGCAGCTGTGTGACTGTGTTTGGGTGTGGGCTGTTATTCTTTAGGCTGGTTCCATAAAGGAGCTTAGTTGTTTCTTACATTTGTTGATAATGAAGGGTAGCTGTTATTCCCACCAGTTTCTATGAAGTTTACCCCAACTGATAACAGGGGCATTGACAGAGGATTCAGGGCCTAGTCCTGCAAAGCCGAAGTCATGTGAGCAAGCATTCCTCAGGTATATAGTCCCATAGTCTTCAGTAGGGATACTTGCTTAAGGATTGCTTATGGCTTTGGAGAATTAGGGTCTAACAATGTGAGGGATGACAAAGTGAGCTTTACCTACCTATCCTTTTTGGAATAGGATGCATTATGCTTTTTACTCATTACTGTGAAGCAACTGGGAATGCTCCTTCTAGGATACAGTTTCACCAATGCACTTTCAGATGTCATAAAGCTCCACAGCTGAGGATACCCTCATTTTGCCCCATATTTCTTTTCTAACAGTTGATTCTCCCATCATTCTAAATTTAAGGGAATCTGAAATATTTATCCTCAGAGAAAAACCATGGCCCAATTTCACTACACACACTTTTCACTTTTTTAATAAATAATAATAAAAACACCTAAAAGGACAAAACAAAGCCAGGATATTTGCCTTTTGTTGTTTCTCCCTAGGAAAACCTATACACATCATCAGCATTCTCCATGCTCTTTTCAATTGGTTCCCACCTTTTCTGGACTCATCCTTCCCCTCATACCCATGCGTTCCCCCCAACCCACCAGGAAAGGGGTAACCAAGGAAACCAGAAACCATAGCAACCTAAAACAGTACAATTTGTCTCTAAGAAAAGAAACATAACCATGCAAAATCCCTTTAATATTTGTACCAAGCTAGAGGCTTCAAATCTCCTCCTCCACCTTTTAGGAAAAAAATTATATGCTTGAATTCTTTTACAAGAGCAGCTTTGGTGCTAACAATCCTGTGCAGATATCAGGGTAAAATTCACCTTTTGCCCCACTGCAGAGGGCCTACCCAAAGCCTTCCTGCTGCAGGAAACCTGCATTTTAAGTCCCACACACCAGTAAAATAATATTATAGTATTCAATAGTAGTTGAACTATTCTGTCAGACAATTGCCTCTTTCTCCTTCAAATCCTGCCAGAAAACCTACAAGTAATCGGCCAAGTAACAATGCTAAATTGAGAGGCTGCAGAGAAGAGGCATTTAATTGATCGAAAAGAAAAGTTCATGTGATACAGAGGCATCAAGTTCACAAAGCTAGTCTATGAAACTACATCTTCCTGTTGTTATATCCTCATCCTCCTTTCCTAGCTCCACCCTCCCATTGTTTGTTACACTAACTTGTTGCAACTTGCTCTCTTACCTATTTATCATAGGTGCTTATGTGCCCTGCCCCTTCAAATCACCATAGTATCTGAGCACCTCTGAATCTTTACTTTTGAATACCTGGACCTATGTGACTTGCCCAAGGTCAGAAAGGAAGCCTGTGGCAAAGCAGGAACTTGAACCTGGATCTTCCAGATCACAGCTTAGTGTCCTAAGCCCTGGAGCATTCTTCCTCTTACATAGTAGATTGTAAATTCTCTGGACCAGAGAGCATGTCTTAGCTGTTTGTACAACATGTAGCAGAAACAGGCCTGGTTGAGATTAGAACTAAGAGATTTTTTGCACTAATTTTGGATTACTTGCTCCGACCCCTCACTATCACTGTTGTAAGATGTAGGGGCAGATTCAACACTGGTCCATGCCAACTTCTGGCAATGTATGTAGATCAGGCAACAAGCCCCCCAGACACTGCCTGCTGTAAGGAGATCTCAGTGGCCACAGTCTCCCTTCTACCACAGGTCCTTCAGATGGTTACTGCAGTACAAAAAATGGGTGTTGCTTGTGCTGAGAGAAATAGCATGTATGGGAATCCCAACTTTATATCAACATTAAATGCTTGATTTCTTAAATGGGTTTCCTTCTTGATAGATTTTAGAATAAGGTTTTCTCTCTCAAGATGAAGAGTCCAGAAGACAAGCTGTTTGACTTACAGCCAAGCTCCACACTAGAAAGATTACTGGATGTTATCATGTTTGTAAGAATGACAATAGTCATAAATTATGCAAATTTATCTTTTTAATTTTGCTGGTGAATGAATCTTGAGTAACTGGTTGTTGAAAAAGAACCCTCACAATCAGCTATTTTTACAGTTTTGTGTCAAACTTTGGTGGGACAATGTCAGGTAAGATCATGCCAGCTTCCACATAGTGGTCTCACCTATCCACTTTTTTATTTTTGGGGGAGAGAGGGGCGGGGTCCATAGGCAGTCTCAGGGGTATGCAAATCATTGACTATTTTTTGCTCCCAAGTAGGCCTCGCACCTCTTTTGTCCAAAGGCCTTGGACAGCAGCACTGCAAGATGAGGTAAGCGAAGCTCACAAATCATAAGAATCAAAGAGAAGTCTGAGAAGCCTCGCCTTTTGGGTCAACAAGCCACATAAGGGAAGGCTGACCTTCCAGAATCTCCAGCCATATTGGGGAGAAGCAGACATGGTGTGATAAATGAAGGGGGAGGGGCAGGTAAGCTCCCTTTTATGGATATCAGGCCAGCCAGTTAGCTATAAAATCCCTGTTAGTAGCTGTTCTCTACTTACTTTACCTGTAAAGAGTTAGAAAATCCATATGTAAAAGGAAGGGAGTGGGCACCTAACCAAAAGAGCCAATGGGAAGGCTAGAACTTTTTAAAGCTTTTAAGGAAAAAACTTCTCCTTTTGTCGGTCTGTGGTTATTCTCCAGACAGAGTAGAGACAGGGATGGAACTATGCTGTAAAAAGCTTTGGGCCAGGTATGAAAATCATCAGATCATACCTAGAAACTACTCATTTGAAACCCCAGATATGAAAGTAGATCAGGAAGTGTCTAGGAAGATACAATTAGGTTTATCTTTTTTGTTTCTTTATGGCTTGTGCACTCCTCTGTGCTAACCCCAGGTGCTTTTGTTTTGCTTGTAGCCTTTACGATGGACTTCAAGAAGCTATCTTGATGCTTAATTCCTGTAATTGTTTTTTTAAAACGTAGCAAAAAGCCTTAGTTCCAGATGTATTTTCTTACTTTTTGTTTTTAATAAAATGTACCTTTTTTTTTAAGAACAGGATTGGATATGTGTGTCCTCAAGAGGTTTGTGTACATGTTGTTTAATTAGCTGATTCCCTTTGTTTTCTTTCTTAACTCTTCCATTCTACAGCTCCAGGTCCTTTGCCACTTTCCCAGTGGCTGCTAGGGGAACCCAGGCCCCTGTGATTAGCAGTCCAGGTCTGCTCAGTCTCAGAGTCTATTGCCATTTCCCTGGGTTTCTTCCTACCCCACTTCTCTACCTGCCTGTCTATCTCAGGTTTCCTGCCAGAAATTCCTCTACTTGCCAGGGCTACTCCTCCCTGCTTGGCCTCTAACCAGACTCCCCACTCCAGAGCAGAACCCCAGGTCTTACTCTCCTGCTAGATTTCCTCCTTATACCTGGTCAGCTCCCTTTCCCTCTAGAGAGGGACTACAAGCCTCCTCCCTACAGCTTCTTTCTGCTCACTTCCTGGTTTATTATCCTATCCTGGCTCCTCCCCAGGCTGGGTTTCATCTGTCAGTAGGCACTACTGATCCCTTAGTGTTGCCAACCCTCCAGGACTGGCCTGGAGTCTGCTGGAATCTGTATCAATCTCCCACTGACTATTGAAAGCAATCAGGGAGATTTTAAGAGGCTAGTTTAAGAAAATGACATTATGTCATGTTACAAAAAAAACCCCAACCCAGAATAGCTTCAGTCAGAGCTGGCAACGCTACGGTCCCTGACTTCCCCTCCAGGTGCAGCATCTAAGGTTAACTGGCCCCTTCTGGCCTGCCTTAACCTGCACAAAGCTTGTGTGGGGTTGGGACATCCCATCACACAAAGGTTTAAACTGTCCTACATATGGATCTCATAAAATTAATCTGTGTGTTTTTAAAAGTCCTAAGAGATTTGAAATTGTCATTGGGAATTTCTGGTAGATTAAGATTTGTCAAATTTCTGGTTCTCTGAAGTATTCTGTTAAAGTCTGTGTGACACAATCTCCATGGGGGAGGGAACAGGGAGAAGAGTACTCACCATGCAAGAACTGAAATCTAAGGAGGAAGTTTTATAATTGGCTCTGAGATTGTAGATCAGACATTCAATAATAATTTGGTTTCTGTCAAGTTATTTACCTAGCACTGAGTTATAGATTTGATTAACTTTGGCATAGTTCTTTAGTGAATGTTTATAAACAAATGGACAGCTATTTCCTTATATTTCTTCTTAGAATTTATACGGATTGACTATTTTGTCTGTGTATTAATCTGATTAATCTGATGATTAATTCGATATTGAGACTAATTTATTGATTTGACCCTGATTTAATTTAAATGTTGCAATGTTTTATTTTTAGTATTATTAACAACAGCTTAGCTTTGGTGGTATGTTTTCTGGATTTTTTTGTTTAATAATTTTAATACTAGTTATATGAAGATAGAGACACATTTCTTTCAATTAGCAATGTCAGTCCAGATTCTTGGAGGACCTGGATGGAGATCAGCCAGTAAACCTAAAAGCCTGATCAGCTCCCACTAATTAGCCTTTGGTTTTCACATTGCAACAATAGATAGCAAACAAACAAATAAACAAAAAAGTATGCAGTTGCAAGTAGCCTGCTGCACAGTGCAAATGGGACTCAGTGGATGTTCAAGCATTTAGGATTTTCAGAGCAGCTTGGTAATGCCTATATCCTTTGAATGCCCTAGACCAAGGATAGTCAACAGGCAGACGATGGGCCAAATCCAAACTGCCAGAAGCTTTTGAACAGACTCCCAAATCTTTTTATTTATTTGTTATTAATTATTATTATTTTCTCTGTAGTCTGGACCTTCACTGTCGCTTGACCAAGAAATTCAGACTGCCACAAAAAATAATTGACTACTCCTGCTCCATAAGTTGAAAGCTCCCAAAGAGCATGTCTGGGCATGGTTAAAGGGGTGGCTGCCGATTCAGGATTTTCAAAGGCTTTCACAAGGCCCCACATGCTCAGCCAGGTACTGCTGGAATAGTTGTATTAAGGCATTGCTAGATCGAGAGGTGCAAGTTAAGCACCTGAGGCATCAGCCACTAATTAGTTCTCTGCACATTACCCCCAATCCCAGAAGCTCATTCTAAACAGATGAAAAAACCCACTCCTGCTCCCACAACTCTCTGGAAAGTGGGGGCAGAGGGAGAGAGAGACCATTGAAATAGCTTTCACAGGTCTCTTGAGCTAAGGGTAGGCAGGAAGAAGGGATATTAGAGTAGCCAGGGACAGTACAGGGAGGGGTAAGGATGGCTGAGGGAGAATGCTTTTTGGGTTGGGCAATTCTAGGGAAGGGCTAGGTAATCAGCCACTGGTTTCAGCACAACACCTAACAATCTGAAGGTCACATAGACTGAGGCAAGTAAAGGAAAAAAGGGAGAGGGCAACACTTGCCCTGACACAGAGACAAAGGAGATGTCCATATGCTCCCCATTGAGTCTATGAGCCAAGGAGGACTTACCTGGAGCTCGGTGAGGCACAGGTAGTCTCACACTACATGCTCAGTACTGCATATTGCCCTCATCAGGTCACCTAGGAGATGAGCTGAGATGTGACCTGAAGAGGGTGTCATTTAGGACCTATGTTAGTTCTCATCAAGATCAGGAGCACCCTGAGCTTACTAGCTGCTGGGTCCTTCAGAAGATTATAGGGAACCCCACTGGCATTACCCAAGCTTCCTTCCACTATATACTGCTTGAAGGATTTCTTTAATTCCGTGGTGGGGAGGAATATATAATGTCTTCCTTCTTCTATGGAGAGGGACAGACACAGCTTGAAGTCACGCAGTGGGTTTGTGACAAAGAGTCCTGTGGCACCTTAAAGACTAACTAAAATTTTTTAGAGCATAAGCTTTCGTGGGCTAATACCCACTTCTTCGGATGCAACCGCCGGACGCATCCAAAGAAGTGGGTATTAGCCCACGAAAGTGGGATGTCGCATCCGAAGAAGTGGGTATTAGCCCACGAAAGCTTATGCTCTAAAAAATTTTAGTTAGTCTTTAAGGTGCCACAGGACTCTTTGTCACTTCTGCAATTCCAGACTAACACGGCTACCCCTCTGATTCTTGACAACATGCAGTGGGTTTGTGAGAGAGATGACTTCAGTTTGGTCTGGGCAGAGTGAATAGCACCCATACACTTTTGAGGGCAGTTCTGCCACAGAGTAAGTTAACATGGTTTCTCTCTCTCTCTCTCTCACACACACACACCCAATCAGCTACAATTTACATAAGCAATGGCCAGATTTCCTAGTTCTTACTAGGAAATCTGTGTACTAGACAGGACGTGCTTGCCTGTGCTGTTTGATAATAGTCATTGATTTGGGTTCATCCTGGCTGAGTTGAAAAAACAAATGCTATAACCTCCATCCAAATCCAGACAAGAACATTTACATACAGGACAGTGGTGTAATCCTTATTTTAACAGCACATCTCCGTCCTTCTTCCAGGTACTCCATTAGAACCTGGCTCCTGACCCTCCTAATGATTCCTCAAACAAGGGCACGCCCTTGGCACAACAGCATTAGGCCTAACAGAATGGTGACAGAAAGGTCATTTGGCATTCTCATTCGAAGATTCAGGTGTCTTATCAAGCTGGTGCATATTACAATATGCATCCTCCTAATGACCGCAGGACATCTCTGACAGAGAAATGTTCCCTTGTGAAGGATTTGACCTACCTTATAACATCCTCCTCCAGATGGAAGCAGGCTGGTGTCTACAGAGACAACCCTGTACTGGGGAAATCCTGTCTGAGGCCCTCTCCCAGAATCCAGACACGGAAGTCTCCAGTCCAATTAATTGCCATGGGCTTTATTTCAAGCCTTCTTAACAAAAACAGGATCAAAACTTCTCATCCTTTCCTCACAAAGGCTGTAGAGTTTAGTTCCTTTCCCTCAAGTCTGTCCCACACCCCAAGAGTTCATCAACCTAAAAGTTCCTGGCTCTGACCTCAGAGCCCTTTGTTATAACAGGACTCTCTCTACTCTCCCCTCTGTTTTTTGGAGATGCTCCACCCTCTGGAAGGTATTGCAGTCCTCCTTCCCCAGTTTCCTGTCCCTCCTTTTATGAGGATCAGCCAATTAAGTTGCTGGTCTTTTCAGCCAGCCAGCTGAAGGCCTCTGACCTCAAAGAAATACTGTCTCTTAACCCTTCACACCCTTTTCACATGTTTTTCTTTAGCATGCTTGAATTTGTTCCTTCTAGCCCTTAATTGCTCAGAATTACTCAGAAATAATTTTTCCTGGGGTATCTGATACTGCATGTGGACTGGGAGGAGTGTTCAGCTCAGGTACAGACAGCAGTCAGACCACTCCTAAACAGAACTGGTTTGTGGGGGGTGCCAAGTTTTGGGTTCCTCCTCACAAGCAGAACCGCGTGAAGTGTTTCACATACCTAAAGCTCAATTGTGTCTTTAAGGAAGCCAGAAGATCCTGGAGGTTTTGTGCTTGAGGTGGGAAGTGTGAGAATTATAATCCTTGATTAGTTCTTTGTGTCACTCACAGATGCCCTTGCCACACTGCCATTGGCATAGTTTCTTACCCATTTGTTTGTTAACTAATTTATCTCATCAGTTCATCCCAAACACAGCTTACCCTAGAGATGTGCAGACAGTACACACACATCAGCATTCCCATCCCATGACACCCTTTCAGCAGCCATAATTCTAGAGCTGGAAGAGGTAGCAATAAAATAAGTTCATAAATTGGAAGCTAAAAGGGGTGAGATGGTGGGAGCATAATAGGGAGGGGAGGTTGAGTGATGGGAGCTCCTGAAGAGGAGGGGTCAAAAGAGATTGGAAAAAATTATGCCTCTCCTTCTTACATTTTCTCTAAAATATGTCAGCCTGGCACTGATCCCACGTTTCACTTATGATGATGTGCTCACCATGAGTAAAACAGCAACCTCTATAGAAGCCAAGATATAATATATTGTGGAATATTTTACAATTTCTCGTTATGATGAGATTTCATTAGTGCTGTTTTTTTTTAATGCTAGTGAAGCTGAGAGTTCAACTTTGCAGCACTTGATTAGGACAATATAATTATTACAGTGCCTGGTAGTGCCTCAGTAGCTAAGGATCTATCAGCCTTGCCATTAAAAATTCCTGTTCTCCCTGGTTCAGAACTCAGCACCCTCAAGTTGCATGACTAAGCAGCACTCAAGCTCCTGAGCGTTATTTGTGTTTTTAACTAAAATGTGTTGAAATTAGTTTGGCTGTATCTTGACTAAGAGAGAAATGAAAAGCTGGGAAGGGTGGAAGGTGCTTCCAGATACTCTCCATTTTTGGGGCAGCCCTGGAACAAAAATGGCTATGGTTTGAAAATAAAAACATTTCCTTAGTCACATTAGGCGTGGGGAAGGGGCGGGCAGTGAATCAGCAAGACTGTAGAAGAGCCCGACACTGCTCCCCTTGCTCCTGTGTGAGCCCCTTTGACCTAATGTGACTCTTGGCACCAATGAGGCCAACAAGATTGAAGCCAATGGTGAATACACTTTTCATATTGGGGCAGATTCTCTACCCTTCCTGAGCCCTGCTCAGACATAGGATGTTTATATTGCCCTCAGAGGTGTGACTGAAGCACACGTTGACATACCAAAGTAGCTTTGCTCTAGTTTACTTGAATAACAATAACAGTGATGCGGTAACAGTTTGAGCTGTACAACCTCACCCAGCACCCTAGCTATGCACTCCAGAAGCTATTCTGTGCAGCCACAGCTCCACTCCTCTAGTTATTTGCGCTAGGTAAATCAAAACTAGCTGGGGTATATTGACAGATGCTGTTGTCACCCTGTCCACATGAGCCAAGAGGTCACTGGTAGCCAGCTGTTGCTTCCTGATCCTGAACCATCAAGCCCCAGTGCAAGTTGAAGCTGGATCCCTCATGCGCCACATGCCAGTGGCAGAACAAGCACACTGGAGCGCCTCTCCTTGTCCCCTGCATGGAGGCAGGGGTACAGCTCATGCGGGAAGTGACAGAGCAACGCCTGCCTGGAACGAATGCTTCACTGGTGAGCTCTGGATGATTTCACTCCTCTCTGTGTTTGTACCTACGCAGGTACAATCTTTGGTCTGATAAGACTTATCAGACCAAAGATTCTGACCTATTGTTTTTAGACTGCATTAGATTCAGACTTATGTATCCCATGGGTGAGCTGCACTCAGTGACCTATCTGACAATATTTCTAGTACCAGATACCCTCATTTTTGCCTTTGTCTTTTTGAAGTAGCGATACAGGCTAAAACCAAACCAACCTTCCTGAAACTCCCTTGAGGATTCTGATTAAATCAGACCCATTTCCAAACCATCCCTGTTTGTTTATTCAGTCACTGTGAACTCTTTGCTGAGATTCTGTGTAGCAGAAACAGTCCATGGAAGGAACCCATTGCTCATTTTAAATAAAACAAATCCTCCCAAGGATGTCTTCAGCACTTGCTTCTTCCTGAACAGCCTTCCCATCAGCTAATGCACCCAGTTTAAGGTATTTGTTCTGCTACCAGTGGATGTGTCTAACTTCCTTTAATGTTAGTGGGTGCTCTGTGTGTGCAATGAGAAAAGAACAGAGCTCTAAATATAGAAATCCAAGGCCCAATCTTTGAGGGAAGTATCTGCAAAAAAATGATTCAAAGAAGAGTCTTACAAGTCCTGCAGAGAGAGGGAGAAAGAACTGTGAATGGATCCAAGCATTATAAAAGACTATGTTTTGCAGGGCACTGACTGTCTTAGGGGATTTCTAAAGGGATGTGCAGCCCTTCACCACTAAGTTAGTACTCATTTAAATCTGACACCAGTGAAGCAAAGTTATTGCTGAGTCACTTGCCTGGTTGTCTCAGCCCAGTACCTAGGACCTGATCCAATGGTCATTTGACATTAGTAGGAGACTTTCCATTGACTGCAGTGAGTGGTGGATGAGTGCCCTGGTGGATACATGGGCATTTCAGCAAAATCCGTATAATAATGAACTCTAATTGAGCTCTTTCTAGCAGCTTCAGGAGAGAAGATAAGAATTTGAGTATCCTCATCGCTATCAGAAGTGGTCCCTCAAGAAAAGGGCTGAGGAAAACTGGACAGGCAGCAGAGGACAGCATTCATTCTTGCTGTTTGTTCTGAGCATAGATAGAGAACATTAGTCTCTGGACCTGCCTGTTCAGTTACTCAGAAGTTACTTTGCAAAACAGAATCCAAAGTCTCTCAGGTAAAGAAATATTTCCTGAGAGTTTAGTTAAAACAAAAGCTGATCCAGGAGGCATCATAGTCATAAACATACAATAGAGGGGAAAAAAACTTACAAAGCCTCACACAGTTTGACTATAACATAACCTTTCTCCCATTCTTGCTTGCAGTGTCTTGTTGTAGCTGTGTTAGTCCCAGAATACTGTAGAGACAAGGTACGTGATAGAGAGTTGAGAGCTGAAGAAGAGATCTGTGTACCTCAAAAGCTTGTCTCTTTCACCAACAGGAATTGGTCCAATAAAAGATATTACCTCACCCACCTTGTCTCTCTGTCACCTATCTAAATGTTTATATTGAGCCCATCATTGTGGTTTCTCAGCATGGGAGTTGCGTGGCTAACAACTTTTGCAGTATCCAATACCTGATTCTTCTCCCCTTTATATTAGTTTTACACTGTAACTCCCCTGATTTACATGGACTAATTCCTGCTTAACACTAGCAACCGTGAAAAAAGAATCAACCCCCTACAGAAGATAGAGCACAAACATCCATCATGGTAGAATCTGCTCATCAATTATTATGCTGTTGTAAAACTGGTTTAATGAGACCAAGAGGAACATTCATGTTTCAGACGTCAACAGACTATTTCATGTTTAACCAGCAATGTTCTTCTCTGGATTGTTAAACATGAATTACAACAGGATGTAACCTGGTTTGCAGTCTCTAACATTCCCTGCCCAGGTTGCTGGTGTCACAAAAAATGATATTGGAAAGATAGCTACTGCCAGAGCCAAACTCCCAAATGACAATTTGTAATCTTTATTTTCAAGCCAAATTCAGGTTAGGCATGGTGTTGTCACCTTCAGGCGATTGTGGGGAGCAAAAGATCCCAAACCGATTCTCTTGAATAGTCACTTCTGCCAACTGTCAAGCTGTGTCTCTGAGTAAGGAATTGATTCCAAGAGTGAGGCACTGATACTGCAGTAATGAGCTATGAAGGTGCTTCTCCTGAATGGGACTGGGATTAAGTCCATGTTCCAGAGATAATGATTATATATTCTGCTTGTTCTGTCAAATGTCAAAGTTAATCCTTCTGCTTATTGTAAATTCTTTCTCAGCACAATACTCCTGCTTCCTTTACAAAGTATGGTAAGACATACAGAAAAACTGTCATGTGATCTATAACCTCTAAAATGAAATATCACACCAATGTTTGCTAGGAACTTTACTGTAACAGAGGTTTGGCTCCTGCAGCCCTGACTAATGGGGATACGGAGGGCGACAGCTCAAGCCTATATACTGTAATGTAGAAAATATCCCATTTTCAGCATCTGTCATCTGGAACATTTTGGGCATCAGTCTGCTTCTTCCTGTGTTAATTTTCTTTGCTCAAGAGCAAGTGCCCACGGTTCTTTCATTTTTTTGCCTCCTGCCTCTGTTCTGACAAGGAAATTCTGTGCAGTGTTTCTCTAAGGTAGCTCCCCGCACTGCTGCTCTGGCTTGTCACAGTGCCAGTGGGAGGCACTCATGAAAGCAACTTTAGAGAAAATGTGCTGCTCCTGTTGCACATTTTGAACTTGAACACATTTCAAGGCTTAATGTCTCATGGAAAAAGAAATTCCCTTCCTTTTTTTCCTTCCACTACTGCTCCAACAAGCAGTGATATTTATCTGGGTGGAATCACTTGCAGGAAGCAAAGGTGAAAGGCTTTTAATATTCCTGTTTACAAATGGTAGCATGGTGTTTCTTTGCGACTCAAGTGGAGAACTGGTACTGGTGATCCAACCCGCTGTTTTTACAGAGAGAGAGAGGGAGAGAGAGAGAGCGCCCTAAGAGAACTCTCTTCCCATGTGATATCATCCCCATTGCGTCAGCAGAAATATGTGAGCCCCAATTTAAAAAGAAAGGGGCTGCTGGTGCCGGGGGTGGTCCTTGCCTCTGCAATTTGCTCCTCCATATTACTGGTCAGTCAGAACCCAGATTTGTCTGCAAAGCTCATCTATTTTATTAGCCATTTGGGAGTTGAGTGATTTAAGAGCTACTGTGTGTAAATGTAGAGGGGATTTTTATTATTCAGACAAGCAAATAAAATGCATTGCATGGGTCACTTGCTACCTATATTGTGAATGTTTCATTTTGTGTTGGCTAGTTCTAACAGTGTACAGTGCTTAGAGGCAGTGAGAGGCACTTAGTAAGTCAAAATAAATAACAATAAGTAAACACAATGCACCAAATTTCCTTCCCATGAAAAAAAGTCCTATTCTGCTGAAGTCAGTGAGGCTATACCTACTTATCGAAGTGTTTGAATTTACCCATTAGCCTCAGTTGTAGGAATACTTGACCTAAGTCAAGAAAGAAAGGAGTTATCATATTAATATTACTAGAATTAGGATGAGAGTCATAAAGGGATTTAGGTACCTAACTGTCACGTTAGGCACCTAAGCCCAACATTTAGGCACCACTAGTATTCACAAGCTCCCTGCTTAGCTTCTGCCTAACCCTGGAGGTGCCTAAACTCACTCCACACCTACATTGTCACTATAAAAGTTCCCTACGCACCTATGTTTCTGCCTCTGGACATGTGCACTGCTGCCACAGGTTAGGCATCCAGATGCCTAAACCTGAATGCGATGCATAAAGCAGGAGAACTCCTGTTTCACCAGTGGTGCCTGATTCAGTAGGCTTGCTCAGAGGCCACTTACCAGAATGACTTCCATTCAGACTCTGGCCAGAAGAGGAGTCACCACCATCCAGCTTATAACTTTCAGTCCACTAGTTAGGAGACCCACTGGGAGGTGAGAACCCCCAAGTTCAATTCTTCACTCTGTATGAAAGGGAGAAAGGATTCAAATGGGGAGAGGCCTCCCTCTTCTCAGGTGAACACTTCAATCACTAGGCTATGAGATATTCAGAAGTGAGCCTTTCTCCATCTCTGTGTATATTTAATGAAAGAACCATTGGACCAGGACAGTGCATATTTAATCCCAAAGAATCCCAAATCACTTCACAAACTTTATATATACAACAGCACTGAAATACAGCCATCTCTGAAATGGAGGGAGACAGCCAGCTGGCATATATTGGTCATGAAGGAATAAGGGAAGGGGATATTTTTGGCCAAAGACATCTTCTATCACAAAAAGTGTGTTGATATCTTTAAAGTGCTGTTTTACTCCGAAAAGTGACTATGTATACATGGTATCTTCTTAGTAAACAGATCTGCTCCCGGGGCATGACTCACACCTGGTTAGTTTAGTGATTACATAAGTTTTTGCTGCTTTTTATTCCTGCTAACTTGGAAGAAATTGCGCAGCCAAGAAAGTGTGAGCTGATTTATATTCTGGCTCCTGCATCATCTATAGAATTGTAAGTTTCCACTGCACAATATTTAGTGTTGATGATGGGTGAGCCAGAAAAAGCCCAGCGTGCCTTCCACATCTGATCCTAGACTGAATTTGCAGACTTAGCTATTAGAAAACAGACGTTTGTGCTTGTTGACAGAACAAATTTGCTGTGGAATCAATGAGAGACAATAAATGCAACACTTCACATTGCCCTGTGGAGTAACTTTACGGAATAGAACTGGAAGAGCTGGTAGGACCTCATCACTGCAGGGCTCATCCAAAATACCTCCAGATAGTACACTATGTGATACTCAATTTTGTCTCTCTGAGAAGAATAAAAGGTTTAGCTGACCCTCAAAAATTTGCATCTGTAAACCTGACACTTAGACCCCCAAGTTATCCCACTGAAAGGAACATGAAAGCCTATCCAATGGTTTGTGTCTCAATACTGTCCATTTTTCTGTTTTCAGCCTTCTTGATTATCTTGTCCTAGCTAAGCAGCACTAATTATCTATGTCAGGTACTTAAATGGTCTTCATGATCTTCACAATACTCCTGTGAGATAGGAGGTACTATTAGCCCCATTTTACAGATGGGGGACTAAGGCACAGCAAAGCTTAGTGTCTTATGTAAGGTCACAGAGGAAGTCTGCGATAGAATAAGGATTTGACCTACTGTCTCCCAAGTTGTAGGGTACTGCCCTCACCATGGGACCATCCTTCATCTCTAGCCCTTAGGAGGTACCATTTATTAGAAAATTAATAAGGATCTGTAAAGAAAAAGGGCTATGTAGAGACCCTAGAAGTATAAAGAGAAGAGGAGAGGGAATGTTTATGAGTTAAGTGCTAATAAGGCAAGGGACATCATCAGAGGGGAGAGGCAGAGACTCTGTAACAGTTAAGCTTGGAGCCAGGCCTGAAGATCAGCCTGTCAGAAAGAAATGTTAAACTACATGGAGCACATGAGCTGTGAACCATTAGCCATATACTTAATGGAAAGTGAGAAGGTATTAATGAGATGTCAATGTTTAAAACCAATTGTGTACTCAGTGCTGTACAGACAGAGAGAAAGACAGTCCCTTTCTTGAGGGTCTTATAGTCAATACTAGTCAGATACAAAATGTAACAGTAAATAAGATGAGGAAGACTTTGTAGCACCTTAGAGACTAGCCAGTTTATTTCAGCATAAGCTTTCGTGGGCTATAGCCCACTTCGTCGGATGCATAGAATGGAACAGAAGTAAGATGCATTTATACACACAGAAAGAAAAAAAAAAGCTTGTACATTAGCATACCAATTCTAAGAGGCTGTTGAATTTGGATGGGCCATTATCAGCAGGAGAAAAAAGTACCTTTTGAAATGGATATCTGTGTCTGACAGGAGAGATACAACTACTGCAGGTAAATTAACTAGGGAAATGCAATCAGTTAGTGTAATGAGCGAACCATTTGCAAGTTCTATTTAGTCCTTGGTTTATTGTATCCAATTTGAAAATTAATTCCAGTTCCTCAGTTTCTCGTTGGAGTCTGTTTTGGAAGTTTTTCTGTTTCAGAACTGACATCATCAAGTCTTTAATGGAATGACCAGGAAGATTGAAGTGTTCTCCTACTGGTTTTTGAATGTTATGATTCCTGATGTCAGACTTGTGTCCATTTATTCTTTTGCGCAGAGACTGGCTGGTTTGGCCAATGTACATAGCAGAGGGGCATTGCTGGCACACGATGGCATATATCACATTGGTCGATGTGCAGGTGAATGAGCCTCTGATGGTGTGGCTGATGTGATTAGGTCCTATGATGGTGTCAGTTGAATGGCTCTGATGACAGAGTTGGCATCAGGCTTTGTTACAAGGATAGGTACCTGGGTTAGTGTGCTTGTTGTGTGGAGTGCGGTTACTGGTGAGTATTTGTTTCAGGTTGTGGGGGCTGTCTCTAAGTGAGGACTGGTCTGTCTCCCAAGATCTGTGAGAATGAGGGATCATCTTTCAGGATAGGTTGTAGGTCTTTGATGATGCGTTGGAGAGGCTTAAGTTGGGGGCTGAAGGTGATGGCTAATCGTGTTCTGTTTTTGTCTTTGTTGGGCCTGTCCTGTAGTAGGTGGCTTCTGGGTACTCTTCTGGCTCTGTCAATCTGTTTCTTCACTTCTCCAGGGGGGTATTGTAGTTTTAAGAATGTTTGGTAGAGATCTTGTAGGTGTTTGTCTCTGCCTGAGGGATTGGAGCAAATGCGGTAGTAACCTGTCAAAATGTAACAAGTGATCAGAAGATTAATTAAATACATCAGAATATCGGGGTTTCCCTTCCCCTCCACTCTTGGCTTCATGGCTTTGCTACAGTATATACATAAAAAAGGCAATGCTTACTTGTTTAACAGTTATACAGGTAAAGGGAAGCATTTGTAGGTATACAGAACAGAAATTGGTAAGGAATATAAATGTTCATGCTTCAAGGATAAGCCAACTACAAAATGGTAATTCCATAATTGTCCATCACAGGGTTCCTTGCACCTTCCTGTGTAGTATGTGGTATTGGCCATTGTCCTGGACAGATACCAGATAAGATAAACCACTGGTTTGAACCAATGTGGCAATTCCTAGGATAGCATTCCAGTGAAAGATAGTGACTGACTATCAAAACCATCTGAAGAATGTAATCTTGACTTAACAAGCTTTATAGACCTTCCACCACTCAAGTGGTACACCTGACCATTCCAAAGAACTCTTGAGTCCAGACTGCCTTGATTTGGTAGGCCTGAGAAGTTCCCCTGGCTAGATCAATCTGTCACGAAGAAGTGAAGGAAGTAAGACCTGACCAAAACGAGGTTAGATAAGACCACAATATGAAGGACAGAGGACCCACCATACATGATACACCTAATATTAGAGCAACTGCCAGCTACAAAAAAAAAAAAAAAAGCCAAACTGATCAAAGAGATTAAGTATCAATTAATTCATTTCAAGTAGCATATGTCTCACCTAGGGTAAGGTTTTTCTTTAAGCTAAAATTGCATAAGCCACTCAGACCACTGAAGAGCTGTATAGAGACTCATCAATTTACAGTCTCAGGTAATTGTTAGAGCTGATTAAATAATTTATACCTTGAAATGTGCACATTTTATTCTCTATAATCACATGTATGGTATTCTGAGTTAGCTGTGTTTACACATATGCATATCCAGTTGTTTACATCATAATTTAAAATTACCTTTGCAGAGCTGATTCATTGTTTCCACTGGTGAGGAAATCCTTGTCTGTACTGCTTCGCAGAAACACAGTGTGCTGAACTAGTTTGTCTCTGTTGAAATGGTGTGTATTAGTTATTTCTGATTTTATTTCATTTATGCCATTTAGTAAGTCACAGCAGTGTACTCTTACCTGGCAGAGTCCAGAATTTCTGTCACAACACAGAATATGGGGATTATAGACTTTCATACTTAGTTAAAAGAAGTTTTTCTTTGTTCAGTTTCAATGGAAATTATGACTAACTTGACCTACTTTTTAGCATTTAATACAAAATGAACCAGATCCTCAACTGGGCCAGTGCTTCACTCAGTGCAACTGAGGGAAGGAAGGAAGAGCCAAGAGTAGCTTTAAGCCTTGTTTTTCACTACTTGGATTCCCAAGGCTGGTGTGGACTGGACCCTCGGTATAACTTAGATCTTAGAACTGTACATTGTAGGGTTTCTAATCTATCAAGCTAAAATGATGTAAAGCAGGTTTAAGATGATATAAGTGTATCCACACATGGGGTTGGCATCACTGTAACTGATTTAAATTAAATCAATTCAACTTCAATTCAAGTCCTAAATTCTGCTAGCTGGTAAAGCCCCCTTAGGGCCTTTATAATGGGCAGAGATCACTGGAGTGATCACATGCTCTGGTCATATTCCTCCCACCCCTGACACACCCCTTGCACTGAGGGGACTAGGAGGTGGTAGCACAGAGATGACTGCTGACCCTGAGTCCCTTGCCCTAGGGTAGCCCTCAGCTGCCCCATTAGGGCAGCTTTCTGGACCCTTTGTTCCTCCAAAATCATGCAAATGAGCTGGAACAGGGACCAGAACCTAACCTAATATTTTAATAGATCAGGGTAATTTTAATCTAAACTTCAGGACAACTCCTAATGATTCCCTGAAGTGTAACATCATAACCCATTATTAGTTGAGCCTCTTAAAGATATTTCCTTCCAGATGTCAGACTGGATTTTTTTTTTCTGCTGAGAGCACTATTTTTAAAACCAAAGAATTGAATGATATTAAGATAGTAGGTGTTGTACTGTGCAGCATGTTATATAATGGGGTATTTCTAACAGATCTTATACAGCCAGTATATAATCAGAAGTAATAGTACCATTTTGTCATTCAGTCTGCTTAGGGATGCTGCAATAAATTCAGAGCAGACGTTGATTTGCTGCAGCTGGTGTATGATGGGAAAGTTTTGTTCATTTTTACTTCTACGGTTTTCAAAACTCTTTTATCCATTCCTCTGAAGAGAAGCAGTAGTAATCTAAGAATAGGATTGCATGATAATGATCCCAGATTTGCCCATCTATGCAGATCTTCAGTCACCTCTAAGATGCCAACTTAAGTCCAGGAACCCTTTCTGGTCAGCAGCCTGTCATCAAAAGACAAGTGGATGGGATTCTGTGGGAAAACAGAGGGGTCAAGAATCAGGACCTGATTATGGATTCTACTGTCAACCAGCTGGCTTTCCCACATCATGTAAGATAAGAATCACAGCAAATTGCATCAGAATCTCACATAGGCATTGCAGTTACCTACTCACAATGGCAAATGAAGGACAGCCTGATATGTGACTGTGGAGAAGACATCCAAACCATGGAACATCTAGTGAACCGCTTCCCTCTACGGTCCTTTTCCAGAGAGAAAGTTTGATTCACTCCATGTCACCAAAAATCATAGAGGAGAAGACAAACTTGGGCATTGACTTTTAATGTTGCTTTTCAAGTTGCCATACAAAAGAAGAAGATAAAAACTCTGATATTATGAGCCTTGCCAACCCAAACATTCAAATATTATGAGTCAGGCTCAAAAAGTCATGAGATTTTACAAAAATAATTAATTTTGAGTTATTTTTATTTGCTTTCCATATCTGAGCCTTTAGGGTGCACACTAGTCAGATTTTCAAGCTTCTCTTTGCCACCTTAAGGATTAGAAACTTCCTTTTTTAAAAAAAAAAATGTTAATATTCTCATTTAATCACATGATTCCCAGAAAGCCAGGGCTTTAAGAAAAACACCAAATATCATGAGACTTGTGATGAAATTGCAAGCGTTGGGAACAATGTCATACAATACATTATGGGCCAATGTAGTGCAGCACAATTGGGTATAAACAACACTAAAACAAATTAATACAAAACACACATAGTATTGTGTTTAAAGAGCATTACAGCTCTGACACAAATGGGCAGAATCCAACAAATTCCAAGGTAAGGTAGATGCTCACTCCTTAACTAGCACCACTGTGAAGAAGTAAAACCAACAGTGAATGAAGGTTTGAGTCTAATCTGAACTACAGTCAAGGTCACAGGGGATAAATGAGGACCTTCCTGACCCCTGACTTGACTTCCCACACCAGATCCAGTGGACTTCTGTTGCATATTGGGAGCATCAGCAATGCCCAAAATGTCTTCACAGCTTCCTGACCTTCACATGCAGCCTGGTATGAGACATGGACTCTATCTATTCCTTTACTGCCATTGGTTGTTAGTCCTGCTATACTCTTAACATGGCAACCTTTCAATTCCTCAGTCTCATACCCTCCATCTTTGCATGTTTCTCTTTCTCTCTATCTCACATTCTCTTGCTCCTTTTTACTTCCCTTCCCCTCTGTTTTCCTCTCTCTTTGCTCACTCCCCTCTGTTAGTCCCACAGTCTCTTATTTTCCTTCATTTCCACCCCAGGAAGCCCCCTAATCTCTAAAACCCAGTTTAAAACAAATAGTGAAATTAATTAAAGATGGGTCTAACAAATATACTAAATACACCCACACCCACACACGTGTGATTGCCATCAGCATGAACACTGCTTGGGTACTGTATCCAAGCAATTCCCCCCACCTTTCATGTCCTTCTGTGTGTGTTTTTAGATTATATTTGGGGCAGGGACTGTATCTTCTTATATGTTTGTACAATATTTAGCACATTTTGGAACACTACTGCAATATAAACACTAAATAATAATTATACACAAAGCATACATAACCAGAGATCTAGAAGCATTTGCTATTTTGCCTCTAAAATGGATTTATATTAAATTTTCCACTTTCATCTAAGGAGTTCAAATCACTTTAGAACTAGCGACAAGTATTATCATCCTCAATTTACAGATGAGGAAACTGAGTCACAGAGAGACAAAGTGACTTGCCTAAAGTCACATAGTATGTCAGTAGCAGAATGGGGAAGAGAACCGATATCTCCAGACTTGTACTCCTTCACTCTAACTACTCTAATTTACTCTTCTACAGTTCTCCTGAGAACACTTTTCAGCACTGACAATAATGTGAACCGACACAGGATTTCAGAGCAGACTGGAACCCAGAATGTAAACCTTGAACCCAGTTCTGTGAATTCTGGCAACCTCAATGCAGTCAGTGGATTACATGGGTGTAAATGAGAGCAGGATCTAGAATGTAACTATTTATGCTAATATTTCTAATTATTTTGAAAATAATGCTCTGTGCCAGCAAATCTCAAAGGGCTATACAATTCTGGAAGGGATCATACGCTCTCTGCATGGTTTGATGCAGGAAGAGAAGCATTGTAGCCTAGAAACTGGGTTTAAAATTTCTCAAAAAATATGTTTATTTGGGTGATTTTCAATATTTCCTCAATTGGGCCAATTCATGAATTAATATTTCCAGAATAACCTATGTCAGGAAGTGCTAGAGCACAGACAGCTGTAAGGTTTAGATGCTGTTAGACTTGAGTTATAGCCAAAGGTCTGTGCCTCTTCTTACTTTAGTTGAACCGGTTCATCCATTCCTAGTAAATATGTGAGAATGTAGTTTGTGTACAGCAAGTATGATACACTTGCCCAGATGTGCCATGTAATTATATAACTTCATTGACTCATACGATACCAGTTAGGACATCTAGTTCATTGCCCCCAGCCAATGTAATAATTCTAAACCCAAAGACTATAGCACTTTACAAACATTAACTAATTCATCTTCACAACATTCCTGGGAAGTAAGTAAATGTTATTATCCACATTTTACAGATGGAAACAAAGAGATGACCCAATACTGGTTTCTTTGAAGTCAGTGTCAAAACTCCCCTTGACAGAAATATGACCATCATTTAGCCCCTATTGAGCTTGGCTTGGATCCTGAAAGGTATGTATGTGCCTAACTCCCATTAAAGGTGCTGAGTGCCCTCAGTCTCCACTGACTAAAGTAGGAATCATCCTTTCAGAAGACTGACCCCATACAGTTCAAGGCCAACATTTTCAAATGCATTCGATATTTGGCACCTAGATCCCAATTTATGGATCTGAGAGTTTCTGGCCCCTGGAAATGGCTCCAGATGCCTAAAAGGCAGGTTATGTTAATTCACAGACATTAGCTGTGTCCTGGTCTACACTAAAATGGGTATCAGCAACAGGTTCGGCATTAGGTCAGATGTACATGGTTGAAATGCAAGTGGAGACTGGAACAAGCCACGTTCAGCCCTTCCTCTTGGACTACATGCTCATGTGAACTGTGTGCAGCTGAACCAGCACTGAGTCTTGTGCTGCCTTCCACTGTCAGCAACAGAAGATTTTTCTGATGATACAATGCTTTTATGTCGTGGTGTGGCCTCTGCAGTCTCAGCAGAGACAGGGATGATACTGTGGTAGACCAGACAGCTCAAATTAATAGAACGATTCATCACTTGGGTTCAGAACAAACAAACACTGGTAAACCATCCAGAAAATGGAGACACTCTCTGAGCTGCTACCCAGGTGTTCTCTCAGTACCAACTCCAGCTATCCTCAGAAAGGGGTTCTGAACAGTTGCCTCGAAAGCAGGACCAAAGGCATTAAAGATACAGGGCCAAATCTGCAGTCCACAAAAATCAATGGCAAAACTCCCATTGATTTCAGTCAAGATTTGGGGCCTGATCCAATGCCCACTGAAATCAGTGGAAAGCATTTCATTAATCACAACGGGCTTTCGATAAGACCTTTGATCCACAAAGATACACATTCATCTCAGTGGATGTTCCCATTGTTAATGGATCTGATCCATATTTACAATGTAAAAACCACAGAGAACATGTCAGCAAAATCATGAGCCTACTAATTATTCTTTCAGTTTCATCAAAATGATATTTTGTTTAGTTGCAGACTTCTGTTGAGTGTGTTTTGTGTTTTTTCTCTATTTAAATAAAAAACATCACCGAGTTAAGCAAACATTTTACATGAAAAACTCCCAGCTTCATTAGTCTTGTATTGTTCAAAAATAGCCAAGCCACTCTTTTACAATTCTTCCCTGAAATGCCAAGTTTCAACCAGAGAAAATATTTACAGCTGTGTTATATAAACTAATGACAAATAGGGGTTAAAGTGAAAGTGCTGGCAAAACTTTATCTGTAGCAGCACTGAAACTAGCGACACTGTAATAAATAGGCTCTGTGCTATTGGTTTATTGTTTAATGACCTACTCTTAGAAACTTTGGCTTACATTTTCAGAAGTGGTGAGTGATTCTGGGACCATTTATGTGCTTTGAGTTCAGCACCAAAAACTGAGACTTTCAGTGGGCACTTTTGAAAATTTAATCTTGGAGTATTTCAGTGAAGAACAAGTTATCTCAGGACAGGAACTATCTAGATTTCTGTAACAGTGCAGCACAAAGCTCATGGTAGATAAGACCTGGATCTCTAATGTAAACAACAAGCAGATTTTTTACAAATCCAAGCCTTTGGGCACGTACACTCTTTTTTCCACTTTGTAGGTCACCAGTAAAAGAAGAAGACATATTATTGTAATATTGACTTTATCATGAGAAGCTATATTTTTCTATTTTTGACTGCAATGTTGTGATGAGATACTCAGTAAGAAAAATGTTTCCTTTTTAATGTCTATCACTTTAACATAATAACAACATATGTATTGTAATGTAGCTAAATTTGCCTATTTGCTGAAAGCCCTTGGTGGATGTTAATTTTATATGCTGTTTGTTGATGTGTACATTAAAACAATCTCTAAAGGCAGGCTGTAAAAAATACATCCACATTCTACACTATTCAAGAGAGTAGCACAATAGTGCACACTGGGTTTTTTAGACTACATAGTAGTAATGATACCTATGCCTGGTCAAACTAGTGTTTCCACCACTGCTACTATCAGCGGAACTGTATTATTGCTAGACTTCATTGCACTGCGACCTCCTTCTGACAACAAAAATTACTATAATGCCTGAAGCCCTGCTGCCCCTTATTGGCATAGTGGACTATAAACATAGTTAAGATTGTGGCCTAAGTAATGCCACAATCTTCTATTAATCACCAATGTTCTATTAATTATTTACTGCCCTTCCATGTACAGCAATAAGTTCAGAAATGTAATTAACAAAAATTGCTGCACTGCGTGGTGGAGAATCCTATATATATATATATCCTATATAAATCCTATGAATTGCTGGGTTGTAGTTTCATTTGCTAATTAATAAGGGTTATTAATAATTAATTCTGTTTATTGTTTTTACTATGATTTCTTTCTAACATTCTAAAGTATGTATAAAACTACTCCAATCAGACTGAGACTAGTGATTTTCATTTACTGATATTTATATTAGCACCTTTCATCCAACAATCCCCAAACACTTAACAATCTCTGTATGCTGACTGCAGTATATATCCAGTACTGAAATGCAGCTGCCTATGGGGTAGAATGTGGCAGCCTTTAATAAGCTCTCATCAAAACCACACAAAAGAAAGTGAATATACCACAGAAAGTTGGAACATCAAGGGAATGTTGGGCTTGACTATATCACCCTCCTCCTTCAAAAGCCAGAAAATCAGTCAGAGTTAGGCAACTGGCACTTTTGAAAATCCTGCTAAATACTTATCTGCATTCTTAGGTGCCTAAATACCTTTAAAAATCTGTTCCTCTTTGCTTTCTCTCATTGTAGCCTTTTATTTTATTTAGAATACATTTAATGATGTTATCTTTCACCATCATGGGTTTGGCTCTGGTTGCTATAGTTTCAGGTTCAACAGAGTGAAAACCACCTTCTCTACTTGTCTCAGATTTACAGACTCTAGGAACACATAAAGATGGTGACCACACATACATTCACAAGTACAAAGCCTAATCTATTTTACAAATTTTATTAGAATAACAAGCAAGGTTATGATTACCCAAATATATATAAATCTTATGAATACCCATGCACATGTTATAAATTTAGTCATACTCATATCCTTAAAGCTATTCTTTGGATCTGATGGAATCCTCACCAACTGATCATCAGCAGAGGGATAGTTCCTGCTGGGGGTTTTCCCATAGGCATTTCTACTTTTACTCAACCAGAGAACCTTCTTTTATATTGTAATTCTGACTACACCTAATACCCCATATATGTGCATGAAGGTGTCGATCCTCTTTTCCTTATCTGTGTACTTCTACCCCCCTGAGCACCATAATTAAACTGAGCTAACCTCTGGTGTAGATGCATTTAACTTAATGGAAGAATTCTTCTGTTAACCTAGCTACCACCACTCAGAGATGTGACTGACCTTAGGGCTTGAAATGCAGCACTACAGCAACACAGCTGCAGCTCATCAGTGTAGACACTCACTACACTTAATCCACTTCCCCAAGAGGTGGTAGCTAGGTCAATGGAAGAATTCTTTCATCAACCTAGTGCTTTCTACACTGGGAGTTAGGTCAGCTTAACTGCATTGCCCAAGAGTGTAGACATAGCTGGGTTAATGTGGCTGGACTGACTTAACTTCTGAGTGTAGATCTGACTTTAGTCTAGTAACAAAGGGTTTGTTTTTCCACTACCTCGTCCCTTGTGTACTCATTTACTAGGATTGTGACTTTCCTAATTGCTGGTAACCAGACCCCTAAGACCCTGCCCCTTGCCCCACCTCTCTCCCCAAGGCCCCACTCAGGCACCATCTCTTCCCTCAAGGCCCCACCCCTGCTCCACCTCTTCATTCAAGGCCCCGACTCTTATCTGCCTCTTCTCCAGGCCCCAGTCTCTTCTCCTTCTCTTCCCCCATGACCCGCCGCTGTTGCTCGCTCATCTGCCTCCCTCCTGCCATTGTCTTCTGGATCGTTTCTACTTTCCTCCTCCACCCCTCCGCCCCCAAGCTGGGCTCCCTCTTCTCCATGGCTGGGATGGGAGCTGCTGCAGCCTGATAAGAAGCCTGCCTGCAGGTAGAAGGTGTTTCTAGCTGAGCAAGGGCTGCCATGGGTTAATGACCCTCCCTCTGCTCCAGGTTAACTGGGCTTTTTGTGTCTGCTCAGTACATCTGACAGGAAACTGCCAGGTCCCATTTTTTACTGGACTTTCTGGTCACAAACCGTGCAGCTGGCAACCCTAAATTGCACTCAGACACAGAAGCCAAAAACTGGACTGACCGGGTAAAACCCGGATGGGTGGCAATCCTATCATTTACGCTTGGGCAAAGTGAATGTAATATGCTACCAAATGAGAAGTCTCTACTCACTGTCAATTCTATTAGATTAATACATGAAAGTTAACCTTGAGAGCAAAGAACAACAAAAATGTGCAGAAAAACCCCTAAATATTGATATCTTGGATTTATTTATTTACACTTTCCATTGTCTCTAGTTATATCTTACTTTAGGTCTCTCCTCCCTACAACTGAGTCACACAGGCCTTGTCTACACTAGAGGGTTAAGTCAATGTAAGTTACGCAACTTAAGTTACGTAACTTATATAACTTAAGTCGTACTTTACATCAACTTAATGTGTCTACATCATGATATAACAGCAGGAGATGCTCTCCCGTTGAGGGGCAGTACTGAAGTCAACTGGAAAGTGCTCTCCTGTCGACCTATGATGTATTCACCAGACCCACTAAACTGATGCCACTGCATTGATCGCAGCAGCGTTGATTTAGCTTGTAGTGAAGACAAGCCCACAGAACCTGGCTGCAACTCAGCTGACCTCTGCCCTAGTTAATACGTGTACATAGAGAAGCCCTTAAAGCATGTCAACAATTTTAGATAATTAAGGGAAATGCATTTGAAACTACATGAAATAAAAAACAAACCCAACCAACTTTAAAATAATTTTAAGGTTGGAAAGTTAAGCAGTACTTAAAAGTTAGGAAGTGAGTGAATTAAGACTGCCTGCACATTCTGATTTAGTACTGTTGTGCATTCACTTAGGAGGGGAATAAATGAACGTACAAGGCGCAAGCAGCAGGGAACTAAGCCCTGGACATTAAACTTTCATGGGAGTTCATCAAATCTATCTTCCCTACATGCAAGATTTCTGAGTATCTTCTAAGGAGAATTTACTGTTTAGAGGAAAGCAACTGACACCTGATTTGCTGAGAAAATGATTTTCTAAAGTAACAAAACACTGAAAAGATAAAAGTCCTCACTTATGATCTCACTGACAAATAAGAAAACAGCACAAGTCATCAGCATGCAGAAAATGGATTCCAGACTGACTACAGACTACCAGAAAAGAACCCACAGAGGGATTGTTAGTAATAAATTATAATATGACCCAGTGAGGCTGAGATCATCTTACAAAGGGCAATGAGTACGCAAATAAATGCTAAAGGCAGAAGACAGCACCTCTCCCAGTGACATAACAACAGATGAATGCAAACCGTATCTGACTACTGTGTACGTCCCTGCCTAACTCACAGCAACATAAATAACTGGAAAGAACATTCATACATTTCTGGGGAATAATTATTAATTGCTTTCCAAGTTTGAATCAGTGTTTGGATCTGGTTCTGTTTTACATGACTATACATTCAAGTGTTTTACAGTATGGGAATTATGAAGTTTTAATGATCTGATGCTTTAAACTTTAATAAGAATGCTTTTTACCTGCCAAGATCTGTATTTCATAGTTAGTGTTTACCCTGCAATAGCTGATGGCATAACCAATGCTTAGTGCAGAGCAGCAAGAAGCTACATCCATTACATTGTTACACTTGCTTGTGATGCTATCACTCATAGCACAGGGAAACACAGAACCCTGAACTCAAATATTAGCAGGAAAGTATAGTAAATAAATAAAATAACAACTGTAATTAATAATTGCACATTTTCATCTAAGGATCTCAGATTGTTTTACACATTAACAAATGAAGTCAAAATATTGTCTTGTTATATATGTAAATACACACACGTCTATTCATGTATTTGGTGACTGATTTGGGATCTTAAATATTTTTATTTAGTAGTTTTATAAAATCTTTTCATTTCAACTTTAAATTAAAAACTTAAAAGGGATGCCACAATTTGAGATCAAGTCAATTAAAAAGAATAGTTAAAGTAGTATTGGGTGCCACTCCTCCCCTAATACTTTCTGCCTTGTTTTAAGTTTACAGACACATTTTCCTATATTTGTTCAAATATTTTTTTCTCCTCTGTTGCTCTATGGAAGACCCACAAAAACAGAGAAAACTGGCTAACTACTAACCATGTTGGATAAATAGTGAAACTGATTATACATAATATGCTATTACATGCATAAAGTAAACAACTAAAAAAAATAGAGAAAATATTTTTCTCTAATTTCCTTCAGCAATAATAATAGTTTTACTTGTAGCAGTAGTAGCAAAAAAAAGTTCAAAGAGAAGTGTGATTTTTAAGTTGACTGTGTCCCTTTGAAAATCACCTGTCCTATTTAAAACATGGATATCTGTGTCATTAGATGTAAACAAAAATTGCATTATTCTATGCCATTTATAGCTACATTTGCTCAGGATCATTTT
This sequence comes from Dermatemys mawii, assembly GCA_007922305.1. Classification (NCBI taxonomy): domain Eukaryota; kingdom Metazoa; phylum Chordata; order Testudines; family Dermatemydidae; genus Dermatemys; species Dermatemys mawii. The sequence continues at coordinate 18,081,159 of ML677365.1, forward strand.
TTTAAAGTATTTTAATCCTGTGGGTTCATTTGCACCTTCTTATAATTCTGCTGTGGAACAAAGCTAATGTATTCAGATGGCAAATATGAACATCAAAAGATGGACTGTCACTCAAAGACACGTGGGAAACATTTTTTCAAAGCTGAATATATTATTAGATGAATTTTCAATGATAGAGTAAAATTTCTTTTGTATGTCCTGCTAGCACTCGAAAAGTAGATCTGACCGACATACTGTAGGTGGTGAGCTGCATTAGATAATTCACCTACCCACAAAATGTTATTTATTTATGGATTGTTATATCTGAAATTATACAGTAAAGCAAAGCAATACAATTACACAAACCATGCTATAAAATGTAGTGTATCTTAAATGACCTATAGGAAACCTGTGTATGTATGCATGGCATGAAAGTGTGCTTGAGACTCAGTAATGTTGCTGAGTATGTATGAAACAGCTGCAGTTTTTCAACATCGCATTTCCGATAATTTTATAACTGTAACTCCTGATTTTAGTTGAAGACAGACAGCCTCACATTACAGCAGCCTTTTTTATTGCTCTCAACAGCAGCTCTCGGCAGCAATATATATATAAAATCAGTTCAGAGGACACACAGTACCATTTCTGGTTTTTTATCACATAATATCAACCAGGAAATACATACACTGCATATGGGAAACTTTCTCTTCCTCTCTATAATTTTTCTAATAGTCTTGGTGTCCTTCATATAACAGTGTTGGTGTTACCCATATTTTACAGTCCTGGTAACCAGTGGTTTCTCAATACATGCAGCATGAACCATTCAATTCAAAACTGCTAAGGCTAAGAGAACTGGTTAATTACAAAGTAAGAATGTATCTGAACCTTCCCACATCCTTGTTTTACACTTCAAAATATTTGGTGACAGTTCTCCACCCCGAGAGAGCCAACATAACTGCTATTCCCTAATAGTGATCGTAACAGAGATCTGTTGGCCAGGAGAGACCCATACCACCACTACCAGTTCCTCAAGACCTGTGATTACATCAGAAGCCCAGCTTTTGGTGTTTTTTTTAAAAAAAATGGGCATCTACAGTTTGGAGCCAAAATAAGTAAATTGGTTGTAATAATCTTTACTTATTCTGGTGTGAATCTGTATGTGGACACTTCTTTTGGATTAAATAAATTTGCTTTCTTTTAAGCTTCATCTACACAACAAATACAACTAAGCTTACCACACAGTTAAATTCTGTAGTATGGAAGGGATCTAACTGTGTCCATCCCACACAAGCCCTGAGCAGGTTTATATGAGTAAAAAGGGGAGTGGAGGAAGTTCCAGGGGTAAACACAGAGACAGAAAAGGAGATAGAAAGGTGGGGAAGGAAGGTGCCCAGGCAAACAGTAAGAGAGTCCCTGGGCTGGAACCTGGAGCAGTGGGCAGGTCTGAGTTCCCCTACCAGCCACTGGGAAGTGGTGCAGGATCTGGGAGTGGAATGGAGGGCTGTCCAAGGCAGCATCTGAACAGCTTGTCCAGTAGGACTTTATTATTCCAGAAGTGGGGGGACTATATAGTGACCTGGTCCGAGTGCTGAGTTATGAAGTGGGAGCACTCCGAGTCACGGTGAGGAAGAGGGGCCACAGCACAAGAAACCAACGGAAGAGGGCGTCAGATGAAGTGAGAGCTAATTTCCAGACCCAGCCACTAGGAGGAGCACCTGCAAGGAGTGGATTCCTTCACAGTTCCCATAATAACAAGAAAGCTTTGGACTCCACCTCTGTATGTAGTTTTCCTTTTCTGCCTATTCGATACTCATTACTCCCAGTTCTGTAAAAGAATATCCTTATAGTCTTCCTTTTTTGCGATTCTTTGTACGTAAGATGCTTTGATTTGCAAATTAATTGTATTACATGTTGTTACGCATCTTTCTTAACATTATCTCAAATCTAGAACCAGCACGTATGGATCCATTTATGTACCATTTTGGAGGACCTGATTACCTCTTTGTTGGCTTCCAAGATGGTTAAAACATAGTTTGGTCTCAAGTATTAGACGGGATTGAATTTCTTCTCTTCCCAAATGATTATTAAAGCTTTGGATTTTGAAGGATTATAATGTGATCTAAGAAAAGGGCCAGAATACGATTTGATTCCTGCCTGAAACAGCTGTGCATGGCTCAGTTTTGCAGACAAGATTTATACAAATGTTAAATAATAACAATTGTGTTTTTACCATATTTTTGGATGAGCGTGTTTACATTCCAGTCTACACTGCAACATGGAACCATGCCAACAAAGGTGTCATCTACAAACATTAAATAAATAAAATAATCATAGTCGTGTTTAGCTATGCCAGGGTTAATTATGTATTAATTGGGCCCCCATCACAATATTTTCTACGGTAAAAACAGAAGCTACTGTTCTGACTGCCATCATCATGTATTATCAAAATGAATGACCACGGGGGAATTTCAGGCATTAGTTGGTTCCTAGATAATTCCAGGAGTATGACCCAATCAGAAGCTGGCTGGTATGCTGGTGGCAGGTTCTCCTAGTACTGACTGACTTCTTCAAATAAGAATTACACATGAGTAATAAAAACTACCCTGCAACTCTCTCAAAGCTGAGGTATTTTGGAATAGAAAATACTCATGTGATCACTCACTTCAGTTTGCCATTGTTAAAGGTTTTGCTGTTAAGAGAGAGAGAGAGAGATGGAATTATCAGTTCTGTTTTTGATGCTTTAGAAGAGCTTTTCCTCAGCATTTTTGTGCTCACATGGTTCTTTCATACCAGGATGATTTTATGTAAGAAAAGAAGTTTAGGTTCACTTCAAGAAAAGCAGTCTTCAGTGTAATATTTCACCTCATTCAGCTGCAGCTACATCAATGAGCACAGAATGGAGACTTCAGTAGTTGAATGATGTGATAATAAGAGTGCATAGTGGAATTCCCATAGCAAGCAAAATCTTCATCGTCATCATCATTAACATTTTATTTTTCATAATGCAATTCCTTTTCAAGTGTTCCACCAATTGCTGTGCCAGACTGAGCAACACCCACGCGCAATAAAAATCTGCATAAATATGAACAGAGGGAGGGATGGCTGGGAGGGGGAGAATAATCACAAATGTGGAATTGCTGGAGGGATTATTCCTATTCTTTCTTAAATTTTTGCTTTGCACTGCACTTAGGTTTTAATGTCAAGGATGATTGTAGGTCACATAAAGGTGAAACCCTCTGCCAGCCTGTCTGGGACTCGACCCTGGCCCCCTCCACTCCCACAGGCATTATGCTTGTTTACAGGAAGTTTATCTGCAGGGTCTGATACTACCACAACTGTGCCCTGCTTAAGAATATAATAAACTACATAGTAAGTGAAAGTTGTAAACAACACGTGGTGGGACAACAGTAAAATACTGGCTAAATTGGTGGAGGAATTTTCCTCACAAGATGCAGCATTCAGTTAAAATCTAACTTTAAAAAGACCTGTTTTAACATTGATTGTGCAGGTAAATTTGTGAGAAGTGCAAATAAGAAAAACTTCTGAAATATATGGACACCTGCTGCTGAGGGGCTTGGCTACACTTGCAGATGTAGAGCACTTTGGGTTAAACCAGCCTTCAGAGAGTGCACCAGGGAAAGCACCACAGTCTGTCCACACTGACTGCTGCAAGCACACTGGTGTGGCCAGATTTGCGGCACTTGCAGCTGCATTGGAAGCAGTGCATTATGGGCAGCTATCCCAACGTTCAAGTGGCTCCAACATGCTTTTCAAATGTGTGGGGTGGAGTGGAGTGTGACAGGGAGTGTGTTGTGTGTATGTGGGGGGAGACAGAGTGGGTTTTTGGGGTGCTGAGAGTGTCAGCATGCTGTCTTGTAAGTTCAGACTCCCCTCTCCCCCCCGCCCCGCCTCTCTCTCACTCATTCAGAGCAAACAGTAAATGTTTGCTTTGTCTTGGAGCAAACAAGCAGCCCTCTGTCTGAAAGGGAACTTTGAAAGATCACTTTCACATTCCTACAACCAGAAGAGTGGCCACTTGACTTAAGGGGCTTATGGGACGTTTCCAGAGGTCAATCAAAGCATAGTAATACAACTCCTTGTTCACACTGAGCTGGGGTGTCTCAGCCAATATGCATCAGATGTTATCCCTCTCGCCGAAGTGGAGTACCAGGAGAGCTCTAGCCAGGGAGTCAGAGCACTCTACGTGCTTTGCCAGTGTGGATGGGGAGTAAGGTAGAGTGCTCTGGGTAGCTTTATTGCAGTATAATGTGCAAGTGTAGCCAAGGCCTTAGCCATTGCTTTCAGAGGAAGATTATAATGAAGACTAATAATATTAAATCAATTTAATTGTTTCATTAACTGAAGCTGGGAGTTTTTGTGTTGGTCAAATTGCCTTAGATGCATTAACCTTTAGGTTCCTCTGCATTGTGGATATAAAACTGTGTTAACAGACCCACTTTTAAATACGTTTTGACTACATTTTGCAAACAAGGCCTTAGATAGTCAACTCTTCGGGCTTATCTTCACTGCAAAGTTAACAAGTTATAGTTCAAGTGTTGACAAAGAGTCCTATGGCACCTTAAAGACTAACAAAAGTACTGAAGCATACGCTTTCGTGGGCTAATACCCACTTCATCAGATGCATGCAGTGGAAGTATCCAGAGGTATAAATAAGTAGGCAAGAACCAGGTTAGAGATAACAAGGTTAGTTCAATCAGGCTGAACTATCTTGTTATCTCTAATCAGGGAGGATGAGGTCCTCTTCTAGCAGCTGATCTGGAGGTGTGAAGTGTTGTTTCTAACTTGAGTCCAATCCATACACAAAACCCCTTAACTAGAATGTCATGGTGCCTTTAATTCTTGTTAGCTGGTCCATGAGTGATTATAGGCTAAAATTTGAGTGAGCAAAATTCATCACCTGCTCACAAAACCGCTCTGTAGCGTGGACTCAGGTAGAAGCACCTGAGTGCTATTAGTCCTCCAATGTCATTACAGATTTCCCCCACAGACAAATTTTCCCACAATTAAATGAGAAATAAATCATAATGGTTCAGTTTATTGCAGCAAAGAACCATGGAATGGGCCCCCAGAAGTCTTAGCAGCATGTGCAAGTGAGTACAGCACCTATGTGCAGACAGCAAGCTGAGTGTTATTTTGCAGAGTGGCATCTCTTCTTTGAGATAGGCTCAATCCAGTTACCTCTGCAGTGAAGACAGACAGTGGAGGCAGGAACTGTATGTGCTTATACAACAATTAGCAAGAGCCTGCATTGAAGCTACCACAAAATAAATACATAAATTAATGGATTGCTTGTAAATTCTCAGAAAACTAATTCTGTCCTCAAAGAGTAAGTGTTGTCAATTTTGGGGGGATGTGCTGTGTGGTATTTTTTGTTGTTGGGTTTTTTTTTTACAAAACAAAGAAACTGAATCTCTACTTTAAATGAAAAAGTCAACTGAGTCTTGATTGCGGAGCCACCTCCATTGCAATAATCATGTCTATTTATCAGCAAAAAAGGATGAAATGTTGGCATCAGTTTTCTGTGGCAGTTGGGAACAGCAGTTGACTGCCCCATCCTGATGGGAAGAGCGGTTGTTGAGTGGATCCTTCGGAGGAACAGAAAAGATGCTGTTCAATTATAAAATAGTGAGACCGTTTTATCAACAGTGATGAGGGTTTTTATTTTGTTGCTCGTAATTTTAATGACCCTAACAAGAAGGAACAGGATACAGGATTATTCCAAAAGAATTAATCTCTCCGAGAGAGTACATTTATTTATAGCTATAGTGAGAGTGTGATAGGAAGAACTGGAACCTGATTCTGGTTCCCATAGCACTTCAGACCTCTACACAGGACACAGCTGAGCAGTGTTTCAGTCAGTATTCTGCAGAAGCTCAGATGACAATAATCCAGAGATTATACCTCCCTGAAAGGGATAAGTACCATGATCTACTTGCTATTAGTCATAAATATTTATTTTATGATAGTGCCCAAAAGCACCCAATTCAGTGCGGGGTGCTGTAAAAGCACAGACAAGACAATTATTATTACATGCTAACAGTGAGATTAGCTCCAGTCAAAACATAGAGAAAGACCTGGTTGCAGTGACAGAAGTGGAATGGCTCTGCAATTTATTAATACTGTATGTTGAGCTGGTTATTAGGATTTTTAATGTATATTAGTTTGGTTTAATAGGAGGCTGCAAGGAAAAACAAGCAGGAAGGGCAAAGAATTGCTTAAGATAAGCCACTTCTCTGGGAATACCTAAGGCTTGTTAGACAATGCCAGGACATGAAAAGACCCGGAAACACAAGAAGATCAAAAGAACTATAGCAGTTTAGAAAGGGACTCTTTGTCAAAGAGGGTAGTTTTGTGGGGAAACCCAAATTTTTCTGTGGCAGTTGACACACAAACCATACACTGGAGGTGTCTAAAGAACCATACATACATACAACATATTCTCAGAAACCAGCAATTAAAATACTTTTACCAAAAATAAAAAATCTACTGTCAACTGATAAATTGATAACTGATCGTCTTTCCAATTAACACTACTGTATCCCTGTAAAAGGGTGGCTTGCCCTTGAAGAGCTGGAGGGCCTGGCGCTAGCCAACCCTGATAACTGAAAAAGGCACAGCTGAGTGGGACCAGGTGCTTTCTCCCATAAGAGCACCTGAAGCTGCAGTGAGATGATGCTCAGTGAGAGCAGACTCCAGCAGAGTCCGGGGATTTGGAACAAATGCGAGGTCCATACTTAAACTACTACAGCTGCAGCTGCACCACTGTAGTGCATCAATATAGATCAGAGGTGGGCAAACTGCGGCCCGCAGGCCACATCCAGCCTGTGGCACTGTCCTGCCCGACGCTTGAGCTCCCAGCCAGGGAAGCTACCCCCAACCCCTCCCCTGCTGTCCCCCTCCTCCACAGCCTCAGCTCGCTGCGCCGCCAGCACTATGGGCAGTGAGGCAGCGTGGCTGGGCGGTGTGGCTGCCAGTCCTGCCGCTCTGAGTGGCATGGTAAAGGTGCGGGAAGCAGGGTTGGATAAGGGGCAGGGACTCCCAGGGAGCCTGTCAGGGGGCGAGGGTGTGAATAGGGGTCAGGGCAGTCAGAGGATGGGGAACAGGGGAGGTAAAGTACGGAATGACGTCCTGGAGGGGCCGTTAGGGGCAGAGCATCCTGGGACGGGGCAGCTAGGGGACTGAGAGCAGGGAGTGTTGGATTGCTCATGTGTTCTGAAGGGGGCGAGAAGTGGGGGGGCAGATACGGGGTGGAGACGAGGCTGTTTGGTGAGGCACAGCCTTCCCTACATGGCCCTCCATACAGTTTTGCAACCCCAGTGTGGCCCTCAAGCCAAAAAATTTGCCCACCCCGGTGTAGATGTTCACTATAGTGACAGGAGGGGTTCTCCCATCACTGTAGTCAATCCACCCCCTCACCGTCCAAGAGGCATAGCTAGGTTGACCAGGGGCTAGTCATCTTAACTATGTCACTCAGGGGATGGATTTTTCACACCCTCCCAGAGTGACGCAATTGAGTTTACCAAACTAGGCATGCATGCAGCCCTTACCCTCCTCGCCCCAAGAGCCCGCACCTAAAAACTTCCTTCCTGAAAAAAAAACCACTTACCAGGAACCTCTTCTGTTGTTTGTTCTTCCCCAAGCCCCAAACACTGTGACTGGCTGCCTTCCTCCTGCCTCGAGAAGAGCTCCTGGCTGCATGCCTCGAGGGATTCCACGGTGTCTCCCAAGCCTCAGCACCCTCGCTCGTGCTTTCCTCCTCCTCTTCCTCCCCTCTTGCTGTGCTGGTTCGGAAGTGTCCACGGTGGTCGTTGGTGTGGAGGTGGGATCGCCCCCAAGTATCACGTCCAGCTGTTTGTAGAATTTGCAGGTCGTGAGAGCAGCACCAGAGTAGCCGTTTTCCTCGCGGGCTTTGCAGTAGGCATTCTGCAGTTCTTTTACTTTAACCCAACACTGCAGTGCATCTCAGTCATGGCACCTGTCCATCACAGCCCTTGATAGCTGCTCGTAGGTATCGTACTTACTACGGCTGGAGTGCAGCTGTGACTGCACAGCTTCCTCCCCCCATACACTGATGAGGCCCAGCACCTCGTCATTGCTCCATACTGGAGATCACCTGGCGTGTGGAGACATGGTCACCTGGAAAGATGCACTGAGAGCACTCCCCGCCTAGCTGAACAAACAGGAAGGGGATTTTCAAAATTCTAAGGGAATTTTAAATGGCAGCAGAGTTCAAAAGTGGCCAGAACAGGCATTGTGAGACACTTCCGGAGGCTAAACAGAGCACATTAGGCATCCACACTGGCACCGCAGCGCTCCAGCAGGAGTGCAACAAACGTTACTCCTCTTGGGGAGATGGAGTACGAGGAGCGCTCCAGCCGTGGAGTCAGAGCACTCTATGTGGCTTGCCTGTGTGGACAGGTAGTAAGATAGAGCACTCTTGGCAGCTTTATTGCGCTATAACTCACAAGTGTAGCCAAGCCCTAGAGCTAGGAAATCCTGGGAGCAGCTTACTAGAGCTGGAGAGACCCTGAGCAAGCAGGGGAAAGACTGCAGAGCTCTCCAGGCAGAAAGGACTGGGAGTAAGAAAAGAGATGTTCGTTAGACCTTCATTTAGGATTTTGAATTTTTACTTTACTAAACCCTGACTACATGAAGAGTTATTTTGACCACAGAAACAAGTAGCGGAGTCTAAGGAGTCCTGAAGACGAGGAAACAGAGGCAGGTTGTTACAGAGTGACCTTCGGTCACGACGTGCTGCTCAGGAGACAGCTGACCCCATTACAATCCCTTAAATACCAAAATCAAGTTAACAAAAACAGATTCTGATGTTGTGATGAAATATGCTTTTGTATTTAAGAATAAAAGAATAAAAGCCTAAATTTTCAAAAATAACTAGTGTTTCTGAGTACAGTACCTCAACTTTTGGGTGCCCAAAAAGGTCCCTTTAAGGGGTCTCGAGTTGGGCATCCAAAATCACTGTTTAAACTTTTGGACAATGTATTTATACTTATATTTTTGAGCTGCGTAAAACCTGTGATGTCCTTAATTATTCATTTCCTTGCTTTAATGTGCTTGGATTTTGTAAGTTTTGTGATAGGCAAACACATGGATGTCATTTAGTAACCTTAGCTTTTTTTTAAAGCAAAGCTTTTGTTTTTAGAATTCTATTATGGGTGCAGGTTAGTAAAACAACTGTTAGAAAACCTAAAAGCATCTTTTATTCTTGTTCTGGCATTCTGGCCTCTACCCATTCTGAAATGCACAACATAAAGCATGTGTAAGAGATGAGCTCAGTTTGCACAAGCACCATTATTTAGCGTCTATTGTTAAGAAGAAGGGGAGCATTATATAGAATATCTAAGTGCAGTGCATATGACAAAGCTTCTGAAACATGAGAAAACATGAAAAGATGAATCAATTTATTTTTTAAAAAAGAGAAATTAAATGGCTCTCTACATTTTCAAAGCCTTGTACAATTATTGTAACTAGATGATCTATGGCATTGGAAATGTCAAGTATAATTACTCAGTTCACTTATGATGAGTTATTATTTTCACATGATAGTTTCATGTGTGTAGCATGCATGTCCACATGTGTGATAAAAGAGTTCCCACTTCTATACCTGAGATTATATAGGTTTACAGGGACTTCAAAGGGGCATGACTTTTTGTTGTTTGCACTAACTGGGTGTAAAGTGCAGAAATCACAACCAATGCTTGCTTCTTTAGGATCAACAAAGATGGTTAGGCATGTGATTGGCCTTTATACTCTGAAATGTGTCCCTGAGACCGGACAGATTATTAGCCTACATAATTATGATAGACTAAAAGGCAAAATTTAGACCTTTCTACATAATTAATACAATTATTATTTACATATAAAACACTCATACTCCATCCCCAGCCAGAGGGCTCAGGAAATTAAGTAAGTTAAAGCACAAGAAAAAGCTGTTCTTTCAAAATTTAAACAGATACACATAAAAAAAGTTCTAAAAGGAAGGGAAACAGAGATGAGGAATAGTAATAAATATAAAGCCAGGAGGCAAGTGCTGTTTGCAGTTATGGCATCTTTTTAATAGAATGGCTTGGTTGACCACTAGAAGTGGTAATTTCTGATAACCTCTGAACTGGGATAGACAACACCAGAGAAATTTGTCAGCATCAGGGCAAAAAAGCATCCACCCATCAGCCAAGTCCACTGTCAACTTATCTGGAAAATCTTTTTAACTACCATGTTGTAACTTGTCAAAGATTTTGTGCACACAGCTGTGTTATTGATAGGTCTCTGTTCACGCTTAACCCTTATGTTTATTTTTGGAAGATACTCTCACCATCTTGTGTATTTTTTGTGTTAATTTGCTTAATGTTATTATGGGAACCTGATAAGGCCTTATCTACAAGAGAAAACTGTCTCTCAAAATTCATTTCCACTGGTGACAATGGTGAAGGCTATAGTGTAGAAAGGGTGCAGATATACTTACCAGCATCAGATACCTTGTTTAAAAGAAAACACTGTACTTTATCTGTGACATGGAGAGGGATAGTGTTGTGGTTGAGACACTATGCTTGGCCTCAGGAAACTTGGGTTAAATTCCCAGCTGTGCTAAAGACTTCCTCTGGGTAGGTTTATACTGTATCTGGGAGTGAGCCTCCCAATCTGGCTCCACAGACTTGTGTTAATGGGTCTTGCACTAGTGATCTAAAAATAGCTGCACAGATGTTGTGGCTTGGGCTCTGAATCAGGATGGGAGTGGGACGAGCCACAAGTCTGTGCAGCTATTTTTAGAACACTACTGCAAGCCCCATTGACATGGGTCTGTGGATCCGGGCTGGGAGGCAGGAACCCAGATGCGGTGTAGTCATTTTACATGATCTTGGGCAAGTCACTAACAGCTTGTCCTCATGGGGACCTTCAGGAATGTTTAAATCGAATTGGGTGTGAATTTGAAGTGGATTAGTTAAATTGCATTAAACTCCCTTGTAGATGCTTTCATTCAGAACCGAAGTATCTTTAATTTGATTTAGCCAATTCATGTTCCAAGTGAATTAAACTAAACTGAATTAAGGCCACTTTAATTAGGAATAAAAGGCACAGCTTTTTAAAGGTATTGAGGCATTGCTCCGCTTGGCATTATAAGATCTAAGAGACGGACAGCTAATCTGACAGCATGATTTTATGGCCAAGAACAATAGGAATCCATGTGGATGAAAAATCCACAAATTGTAACAATATAGAGTAGGGGTGCGCAAACTATGGCCCATGGCCCAGATTCAGCCCACCAGCCATTTGAAGCCAGGCCTTGAGATCCCACTGGGGAGTAGGGCCTGGGGCTTGCCCCGCTCCAGTGCTCCAGCCAGGGAGTAGGGTCGGGGCTGCCCCACACGTCTCTGAAGCTGTGGCATGGCCCCCCACCAGTGCTCCAGATGGGGCACAGCGTCGGGATCCACTCCATGTGGCTCCCAGAAGCAGCGGCATGGCCCCCCTCCAGCTCCTACACACTCCACTGACTCCACTCCAATAGCCCCTTTTGGCGCTCCAAAGGGAGCTACAGGGTTGATGCCTGTGGACGGGGCAGTGTGCAGAGCCACCTGGCCGCGCCTACATGTAGGAACCAGAAAAGGAACATGCCCGCTGCTTCCAGGAGACGCTCGAGGTAAATGCTGCCCGGAACCTGCACCCCTGAGCCTCTCCCATGCCCCAACCGCCTCCCCCAGTCCTGATCCTCCTCAAACCCTCCAAACCCTTCGATCCCGGCCTGGAGCACCCTCCTGGACCCCAAACTCTGCAACCCCACCCCAGAGCCCACACCCCCAGCTGGAGCCTGCACCCCTTCCTGCACCCCAACCCTGACCCAGCCCTCATCCCCTCCCTGCCCTCTGAACCCCTCGGTCCCAGCCCAGAGCAAGCGCCTATACCCCAAACTCCTCACCCCAGCCCCAGGGATTTCCCCTATACCTCCCCGAATTTCCCTAAGCCCCCTCCCCCAGTTTTGTGAACTGATTACATATAGTATTGCCAATTTAGTGATTGTTTGGAAACCAGAATTGAAATTGAAACATTAATACACACTTTAAAAGCATATAAAGTGTATGATAAAATATGTGTATTTGAAAAACTGTAATAGATTTGAAAAGTATGATCACAGACTAGCTTCCTTATGCAGCTTTTGTTTTTTGTGACAATGTCAGTGCATTCATTTTGGTGATGCTGGCCATGATTTGCTTATCATTTGTAAGCAAAGTCTAAATGAGCTTTCCCTGACAGCGAGTGATGAGCTGGAGACTGGGGGGAAAGGCTTCAGGACCAGATTATATTGACATTCATACCTAATCTACCTAGGTATCCAGCAAACAGAGCTGTGTTGCCCAAGTGATAGATTTTGGCTGGGGTTGGATTACAAATCACTTGAATGTGGGGGGTACTGAAATGTTGCTATTCTTACTGTATGAGTAAAGGGCAGTAGAACTGTACTTAGCCTGTGCTGATTGAGGGCATCAAGAAAGAGGGTAGGGGCAGGTGTTTTGCTCGATGGTCTGCCTGAGTCACAAGTACTATGTGACCTGCCCCTCTCCACTGTTTAAAGACAGAGCTGATTAGGCTTCATAGCCTTTTGGTTTGTTAAGTGACCACTAGAGCTGAAATCTCTGATAATCAGGTCTAAGAGTTTAGACCTGCTGTGGGCAAGTGTTTCTGTGGAAGAGATGGCCCAGTCTTCATTAGCACCAAGATTCTTCCCCCTCCCCTCTCCGGAGCAGAAATCACTGAGAGTCATGTGGAACCGTGAGAGACTGACTCATAAAGGTCACAGTGGCAGGTGGCAGCAGAAGGTGACAGTGCAGGGCCATTGGGGCAGAGCAACAGAGTGAATGGTGGCCTGACAAACAACAGCAGCCAGAGTATTGGACTATGTTTTAGTGACTTTTCTCCAAAAGCTAGATTTGTGACTGGGAAACTTATATAAATATATGATTCCATTAGGCCTAGATTTTTAAAATGCATTTTTGCCAAGGTCATTATCTCACATCATCATTATCTCAAGAGGTCATTATCTTGGGGAGTTTCTGTACTAAACTTCTGTATTGTTATAATTATTGTTTATGTAAGAAGGGCTGTATTGGGTCAGATCAATGGTCCATCTATCCCAGTATCCTATCTTCTGACAGTGACTATTCCAGGTGTTTCAAAGGGAATGTACAGAACAGGGAATCATCGATTGATCCATCCCCTACCATCCACTCCCAGCTTCTGGCAAACATGATCATGATGTTGCAGCCCTGCCCATCCTGGCTAATAGCCATTGATGGACCTACCTTCCATAAACTTATCTAGTCCTTATCTAGCCTGTTATAATTCTGGCCTTCAGAAGATCCCTGGCAAAACGTTCCACAGGTGACTGTGCGTTGTGTGAAGAAATACTTCCTTTTGTTTGTTTTAAACTTACTGCCTATTAATTTAATTGGATGACCTTTGGTTCTTGTGTTAAGTGAAGGGGTAAATAACACTTCTTTATTCATTTTCTCCACACCAGTCAAGATTTTATAAGACTCTATCATATTCACTCCTACTCTACTCACTTGTCTCTTTTCCAAGCTGAAAAGGCCCAGTCTTTTTAATCTCTCCTCATATGGAATCTGTTCCATACCCCTAATAATTTTTGTAGCCCTTCTCTGTACCTTTTCCAATCTTTTTTGAGGTGGAGTGACCATGCAGTATTTAAGATGTGGACATGTTATGGATTTATGTAATAAAAGTGGAGGAGCTTGGTTTTCCAGATGGCTCAGCTAAGTCAATACTGACAACCTATGTGAAAAGGCTGCAAAACAATATGCCTCTGGACTTCATCAACATGAAGAAAGCATAATAAGGCAGTCTCCGTCAAAGCCAATTTTAGAAGAACTTAATGAGGGTGTTAAGAATGCTGGAGACACAACTCAGTTTATGTGAACCAACATGGCTGTTGCATCATACTTTCTATTTAAGCAAGATACAAACTAGAGGCCTAGGTTAAGTGCATTGTCACTTGTTAATCCTGAAGTTGGACACTGGTTCCGAACAAGACTGGCAAATGCTCACTATCTTTCTGCAGAAAAACTCAGCTGACTCTCTAGAAACATGTGTTGCAACAGTGAAAGACTCAGGAGTTGAAAAAATGAAGAACTCTCTCACCATATTCAAAATATGTGCATACATGGCTGACGAATGCACCAGTGCAAATAGGCATCAAGTAATAAGTAATCGCATGTTATCTTGATGTCCATGATAGGCCAGTACGTGCATTCTAGATGTTCAGGTTATAGAAGGCACATCAGCTGCATGTGTGACATCTTAGAAGAGTTAAATGCTTGTAAATTGAACCCCAAACAGAATGCTGCTTGTGCATTTGATGGAGCTACAAACTTCTGTGGAAGACACTGTGGAGTACAAGCTTTGCTCAGAGAAAAGTGTAACCCTAATCTCTCCTCTACACAATATAGAGGCCATCTACTCCAGATAGCACTAGTACAAGCTGCAGAATCTTCAAAATACATTAAAAAGCCACAAATTTAATGGCTTTTTTATACTTTTTTTCAGCAAGAATCCAAAAGGACTGAACATTTTTGGAAACAAATAGATGATACACTGAGCTTGAAGTTCAAATGAGTCCAACGTGGAAAAACCTGCTGGCTTTCTCATGAGTGATTCTTGGCAGTTGTCTTTAAATTACTGCAACCGTTATTACCGGCTTTGGAAAGTACCCACCAAGATAGGGCAGATCTAAATAGTGAGGCTGGTGCACTACTTTTGTTACTAAGTTCAGAGAAGACTATCGCCATTCTCTCTCTTGTAAGTGTACTGTTGAAAAAACCACTTGGGTCATTAAACAATGTCATCCAGGCATCTGCTACAACAGTAGTAGATCTTTGTCCAGCAATAGAAGCTATCCTTGGATCAATCAGAGATATCCATTGAAAATGTACTGGAAGAAGCAAAGACTTCAGTCCAGAAGTTGACTAATGAAGGTACTTATATTGACTCCATAAGTGAAGTGGACAAGAAGTGTTTGTTAAGCCAGCTGAAAAAGTACACAGACTTGATTCTTACAAATCTGCAATAGAGATTTTTGGATTCTACTCAACCTCCACATAGCTTTTTCAGATGCCTCTCTTATAAAACACCCACAGTTGAGTGGAGTGAGGCACTATCAGCAATGGGGCTGCTATGTGATCAGGACAAAATAGAAAATTTGAACACAGAGTGGAATGTCATACGATGAACGAATGAAAATTTAACTTCAACTTCTTCATCACTAGCGGTTTGACCCAATCTTTGTGCTATGTTTCCTGGGATGAAAGTAGGAATTCATCTCTTGCTAATACCAGTCAAAACAGCCACAGTCAAACATATTTTTTCCTCATTGAATAGAATTTTATGTTCTGAAGGAAGTCACCTTCTGCCTGATCATGAGCACATCATGAAGGACTGGAAAGAACGGACACATAAGAAGACAGCAAAGAGTACAAAATTACAACAAGAAATCAAGACAGATGTAGACATAGTGCTTCACAGTCGACAACTTCAATTTTTGTGATGCTTTTAAAACATGAGTTAAATCTATTCAAATGGTCATGAAACATTTTTCAGTTTTTACTACGGTGCCATGCAGCCCACCTTTGCCCTCAAGATCTCAGCCCCCATCTGCCCTCCTCCCCACCCCGGAATAGTCCAACACCCCCCACCCCACCATTTCAATGCCTCGGGAAAACACTGCCCAGCCCCACCCCAGAGTCCGCACCACCGCCTCACCCCCACTCAGGGCCCCCGCGCCAGGTCCGCCCCTACCCCCAGGATACCTCCCCCCACCAGCTCTGCCTCAATTCCCCGCCAGCCCCCGCGCGCCAGCTCTGCCCCTACCCCTCAGGCAGGGCCGCCCCGCGCCATATCTGCCCCCAGCCAGAGCCCCGCAACTGGGTCCTCGCTCTTTCGCGCCCCGCTCCCATCACGCTCCTCCTACCGGTCAGAGAGGCCCATCCCCATCCCTCTGGGTGCGGGGGTTTGAAAGCGGACGAGCCCATGTGCGGCGACGCGGAGGGGGGCGGATCGGAAGAGGAGCGCGGACTTCCCCTCGACCACCGCCTCTCGCCGCCTTCTGAACAGGCGACTGCTGCGGGGCTCCGCAGAGGGCAAGGGGGCCCCCCCGCGGCGACTCTGTGAGCGCGCACGGCGTCCCCGCGCCCCGACGTGGTCTCGCCCGCTCCCCCCGCTCAGCGGAGTGGGACATGCCCGGGATTTCGCGTCACCCATTGTTTACAAACCAAGCCCAGCAGCGGGCTGTGGCGAGTCGGGTTTGGAGCGGCGCGGCGCGCGGAGCCGGCCGAGATGCCCTGCCGGGCCGGGGAGCGCTTTCTGCTGCTGGAGCGCTCGGTCGCCGTGGGGCAGGCGGGCTCCAAGGAGGTGGACGCGCTGGTGGCCAAGCTGGGCGAGGTGCTGCAGCTAAGCGCCCAGCGGGCACCGGTCCCCTGCGGCCCCAAGCACCCGCCGCCCACCACCGCCCGGTGCCGCGCCGCGCCCTATTCCCCCCGCGTCAGCGGCCTCCTGGTCCCGCGGGGCCCGACCCCCCTGCAGCCGCACCAGCCCGCCGAGCCCCAGCGCCCGGACAAGAATAGCCAGCGGGTGGCCAAGCAGCTGTGCGGCCGGGGCTGGCTGCGGAGCGCCGCCCACAGGAGGAAGCGGCCGGGGCCCGGAGAAGCGCCCGGCGAAGAGGAGGATCCGCACCGGCTCCTGCAGCAGCTCATCCGCTCCGGGAACCTCATCAAGGAGGCAGTCAGGCGCCTGCAGCTGGCGGCGGCGGCCGTGGCCACAGCAACCACCGGCGGCAGCGGGGAGGGGGAAGCAGCAGCCCTGCAGCCTCTGCAATAGCCCCGCGGGTTGCGGAGAGCCCGAGGCACCGAGCCCCGCGCCGGGATCAGGACATCGCATGTGGGAGGGGCCGGCTATCGGCGGACGTATCTGGGGGGCGCCCCCCCATACTTGAAACAGACCATTGACAGTGAGACCCCGTGCCCGGGGTCCGGCTATTCTGTATAAAACGTGGTGCTAGCTCCGAGGCGCTGTAAGTCTCTGTAGTGGTCGCTAATGGGGGGGGGGGAGGAAGTAGGGAGCCCTCCCCCACCTTCAGCGAGTCTGCCCCGCTCCGCGGAAATGCAGACGCCCCTCAACTCGCTGCGGTGTGTCGGGGCGGGGGAAGGGACCACCGCGCTGGGCCAGTCCCGACCTGCCATTGCTTTGGAGGAAGGGGTCCCCAGTCTTAGTGTCATGGGGGGAGCGGGAGATGTGGCAGGGAGAGGGGTACGGGTGTGGGGCGGCGGGGAGGTAGCTCTGGGGGGAGCGGGTTTACAGTGTCTCGGCTCCTATTCCTCTGCCCCAAGGTCACCGTTTGCAGTCCCGGAAAGGCGCAGCCACACGGCGCACGCCCGGGGGTGGTGTTTGCACCAGCGGTTGGCGATAGTAACCCGATCTTAGCTTGTTTTGACTGTGCTGCCGGGGAGCCCTGTGTTTTGTAACCGCTGGGAGTCTCCTGAGGACGTGCACGTTGCCCGATCCGCGTTGTTGTTGTGCTTCCCCCTCCCTCCCCCTTTCCAAAGCTCCTCCTACCAGTGGGATTCTCAGAAACAGGGTCATCTTACAGCAAGCTCTCGACTAACCCCCGCTCCCCTCCGTCCTGCTAATGCCACTGCTCCGGCACCCGGGGGCTCGCCGGGACGATGGACGAGGGAGAAGGCTGTTTGTCTCTTCACACCCCGCCACTGCCAGCGCGCTCCAGGCTTGGAGTCTGTCTCCAGGAGTAGATCTGTCCGTCTCTGGTGGTCTCACAGGAGCCATTTGCAATAAGTCTAAAATATCTTCTTGGGAGGTGCGTGTTTCCTGTCTCCTCCTGGGTTTCTTTTTTACACCGTTCCCGTCGTGACTACAGAGCGGTTTTAAATGTGAATCTCAAAGTTGGAAAGCAGCTGAAGTGATCATTGTAAAGTGTGAGTGAATGAACACTGAGATACATTGTTCACAGATGGTAGCTAAACAACGTTTCCCCCCCCCCCAAAACAAAACAAAACAAAACAAAATAAAACCTCAATGGCTGGATTAAAAAGACGCCGGCTGTTGTCAAAACATATACACTTCGTAACGGAGTGTTTGAATTGTGTTCCTGGTTTACAGGATTTGTCTTAATATGTCTGTACTGAATAAATGTGGTCTTGTTTTTAGCTTGGGTCTGTGTCTTATTGATTGGGGAAGTAAACCTCTTTGTAGAAACTCAGTGGTGACAGACTTACAAACATACATAACCCATCATATTTCCCTTTCAGTTAAGAGATCTCCATTTTGCAGACAAAACAATAATCCGCATAGTCTGATGCATTGGGTCACCAGTTATTAATGCATTGAGATGCAATTGAGCCTCTTTGTTCACCAGCAGCATTCTTTCTTAAGCCCAGAGCTATCCTTTCCTGCCGACTCAATGTTGCCATAGGAATTCACAAGTCAAATCGTACTTGACAACAAAATTAACAATCCAGTATATCACATCAAAGGGAGAAAAGGAGATGATGCTGGTTATTTATTCATGGTCTTTATTTCCCTGGGAAGAAGACAATACAACTAAACTGAGATATGGAGCGGGAAAGAGTGTAGTAGGCTTCTATACCTCAGTAGGAACAGACGTAAGCATGTTTGTTCAAAAATTATAGTGCTAATTAAGCTTTTAGAACACCATTCTGAATGTTTTAGGTTACTATGTAATCTTGTTCAATTTTAAAACAGTCAATAAATGAGTTTTAAGATTACACTCACTAGAAAACAATTTCCCCTTTTTCCCCCTTCCCTACCTACATTGGAGTAAAAGCAGTTCCTTTTGAAGGTATAATCCCACTTGAAAGAAAATGGAAGATGTTTTCCTGTGTCTGAGCAGTTAGTTACTTGCACAGTTCACTCTTTTTGAAGGTCAAATTTGATCCATAAACTAGTTATGTCAAGATATATTTGTGTTGTGCTAGCACTGAGTGATATACATAATCTTTAGTACCTAACTGTGTTTAATGTTCA
Source organism: Dermatemys mawii (assembly GCA_007922305.1). Lineage (NCBI taxonomy): Eukaryota > Metazoa > Chordata > Testudines > Dermatemydidae > Dermatemys > Dermatemys mawii. Next base: position 18,100,236 of record ML677365.1, read on the forward strand.
GCTGAAGGATTGATTTCAGGTGGGTTTTTTCTCTGTAAAGTGGTAATAAATAAGCAGGATATACTGTGCTTTTAACCAGCTTTTTCCTTCCTTCTAATTTGAAAGCAGACTTTGTTATGAAAGGTCACTTTACATATCTAAGCACATAATTTAAAGGAGCATGATAAGAGCAGACTTCAAAAACGTTGTGATATGTAATTCCTAATCTCAATTCTAAAACCTAAGGTTCATAATTTATGCTGTTTACTCTTTTGCATTTTACACAGCTAGGAATAAACTGACTTGCTATTACCTTTGTTCTTGTGCTTTAGCAGAATGTTGCAATTTGTTATAAATATTGCAGAAGAGTTATTTTAAAATTAAGTTTCTGTTACATTCTTTAACTCCTTAAAGTCTAAGTGGCAAAACAATCTGAGTTTCAAATGTAACTACCTGCCATTGATGATTCTTTCGGGTTTGATGTATGATGAATGGGTTTTGCACACGTCTGTGTGAAATGTGCCGTCCTTGTTTGTTACGACGGGGCACAATTACAGCTAATCATTTTCATGTTTTTGTCCAATAGTCCCAGGGCCAGACTTGCACCCATTCTGCCAATGGTTAATTTAAATCTCTGGATGAACAGTTTAATTACCTGGGCCTATTTAGTAAACTCAGTTACATTACCTAACTTGGCTCATGTAATATCAGTATTTATGCAACTTTGGTTAAATATGTGAATGTATAAAAGAAATGCCAACTAAAATATTCCCTTACTGATTTTAACTATGATTTTTCATTATTGCAATTTATGCACAGAGATTCTACATTTCCCCTCCAAAACCCAAATACAGATCTGTGTATATTAATGAACAGTTAACTTTAAAAGTATTCTTTGTAGTTAGTGAAAGAACCAAGACCTTAGTTCTAAGGGTTTTACTAGAATAATATGTTTCAATAAACTTGCAATTGAAATAAGATGTGGAGAAGACACTCATAAATTTCATTGGGGAGCTGGTTTTTAAGCTTTCTAAATTGCTTTTAAAATAACTTTACTCTCCTTTGTGCAGGACTGGGAGATCTGTGGGTGGGAAAGGGCTCCATTGAGTTAAGCATTGTGTACAGTGGGTGTGATGGTGTTGTGTAAACGGATTTTGGTACTCATTTTGGATGATTTTCAAAACTCTCTCCAATGCTTCTACCACTTGTAAATGAATGTACTAAACATGTCAATATCCTTTTAACACTCCCCTCCGTATATGTCTTAAGAAAATTCTTATTCAAAATAGAGCTTGCATCATAATTTTCACAAATAAACATCAAATTTGGTCTTATTTTGGTTCTGGAAAACAAGATTTAAGTAGTGTAAGACCAAGTGACATTTTTATAATCTTTCTAATTTATTTTAATAAATCCCCATACCCTATTACCTTGCAATGCAAACATTGCTGTACTGGCTTATGCATAACAGCCAGAAAGTGATACTTAGTTGAGAACAATTTCATTGTTTGCTAAGTAGTGCAAAGATAGAAGTAGAAACAGTGAAAAACTTTCCTAAATTTCTTTAAATATGCTTTGCTCAACTAAGATACACTTCAAAAAAAATAACCTGATTTACTCCATATTGCCTTTGCCCTGCACAGCACACTTTGCTTGTTCAATTTTGAAAGAACTGATTTTATCAACTTTAGATGTTTTTGAATTGTTACTGTACCCCAAAAAGTCCGAATACTGTAGTGTTGTCCAACAGAAATTCTGTGCTAGCCACACTGCTAGCCACGCTTGTGGTTTTGAATTTTTCTTATGAGCCACATTAAGCCCCATTATATAAAAAAAAGTCACATGCATTAGCCACAATACTGATTCACAAGTGGCTAAAAGACAAATGTATTGGACGCTGCTGTACTAATGCATCTACAGTTTTCCCAGTTGCTGTATTCTGCTTTTTTGAATGGGTTCATCTCCTTTTCCTGGTCATCTCAGCAGGAAAACTGAGTAGAAAAAGCAGGTTCTTTCAGCAAATGAGTTATGATCTCCAGGACCCAAATTAAAGATGTACATATTTGTAATTAACAAGTGTTATAGTAATAGTTTTTGGAGCTGTTTCAGTCTTTTATGTACTTCTGGGGTTCTGTATTTCTGGTGAATCTTGATCTTAATTTTTGTAAAAATATGTAAAGGATATGTAAATATCTTATTGTGCTCTTAAGTGGTGGTTAGTATGACACAAAGTTGCATATTAATATAAATAATGGTTTTTTACCCCCTGAATTCTCTGTAGGAGCAGAGAAATGTTTTCATGACTCTTTGCCTCACACCATTGTTTTGTCTTGCTTATTCTGTTGTACCTTTCTCCTTCATTAACAGGTGACAGTAATGTTCAGCAGCTAGAATAATCTTCTCTGCCTACCATTCCGACCATGTTTTTCATTCCTTCAGATTAGTTTGCAGTAGTGCCTAGAGCTTTCAACCAGGATTAGGTCTCTATTGTGCTAGGCATAGTAAATGTATACAGAAAGATATGGTCACTGTCCTAAGTTTCATGTATGACATTCTTAAGTGCGTCTGACAAACAGTAGAAGGGAGAGGAAGAACATGGGCTGGTTAATGCACAATTTGAGTCCTAATCAAAATTGTAGTGGTCTGATACATTTAGCAAAGGGTACTATTAAATTATTTAAAATACAAGGCAGATATGATTGCATGAGTATAATGATCAAAAGCAATTGTGGAAAAAACAAACAACCTGCCCCTAGTCAGAGTAATCACTAAAACTGACATCTTTAACTAAAAGATGCTAAAGCAAGGGTATTGCTCTTGAGCTATATGAAGACTAGAAATACGTTCAATTCTAACCTCAGATAGAGGTTTTACTGTAGAAACAATCACAGTCTTGAAGGTTCACCTTTAGTGCCTTCAAAGAAACTTTACCCCCACCTCCCATGTTCTGATGCTTGTTCCATCAGTTGCCACTTAGCAGGTGGCCTTTGATTGATTTAACAATCCAGCAAGGAGGCTGTTTCATGGCTCAGTGTGATTATTCTTAGCAGCAGTAATAAATTAAAAAGAAAAGGAGGCTTTCATTGCACATTCTGTGTTATATAGCGAGGGAGCACTAAGACAAGAGCAGCAGAAACATGTTTTAATTATAGGAACTGGATTCTGGCTGGTTTGATACTAAACATTTTGCTGGTCTAAGCATTTTACAGCTATAGGCAGACTCTTGTTCTACCTGTATCAATGCAGTTGTTCCAATTTAAAACATTAAAATCTTTAGAAGTGAGGATTTGAAATCAAAGCACACAACCCCAACTTTGACCTTTTTAAATTCACATTCTCATGCCTTTTACACCTGCAGAGGAAGGTGTGTGCATGTGTACATACATAAATAGTTTTCTCTAAAAAGGGTAAAATAATACTCTACTATTATATCTAAGTATTATTAGGGATAGGCATTTAAAAATACCTAAGAATCATGCACACCCAAGCTATCCCCTTCTAATCTGATATTTTCTAAAATCCTCGCTAGGTAGATACAAGAAAATCTACTGTATCGGTGGTCTGCTCACCTCACTGTTAAAGTCTTTCCTTACTAACAGCTTCCTCTTTGCTACTTGTGGCAGCTTCTCTCACTAGTCTTGTCCTGAATTCACATCCCTTTCCACAGTGCAGATCCCTCCTTATTTTCAGCTGTGGATGGTTCCCAGGCAATTCTCATACCGTTTCTGATAAGGCCATGGCCCAGGACAAGGATGACTTGTTTTACATAGAAATTGTTATGTCTAGGGTGGAACGTGGCTCAGTGCTAACAGCATCAGATGGAGAGAAGGGTTTTCAGTTCTGTTCTCACGCCTTCTTAGGGTCTTGTGATGAATGTTTGTGAGGTGTTTTGAAATATTTGGATGAAAGATTTCACAGCTGTGAAATATTTTGTTATGCAGCAAAAATTATGGAGCAACTCTAACATGTTTTAATCTTATCGTACATGTTAAGGCAGGTTACTTTTACAGATTTTGCTTTCTTAATGCAACAGCACTTTTGTATGCAGGGCATATTGTCCCAAGGCCAGCTCCTGGCAGTGACGTTACAAAGAATGAGGCTTTATTTGTCTCTGAAAAATTTAGCAAATGCACTCAGTGTGCTAGGAAATGAGATTTCAGTCACTTATAAAATTTTAATTTTATTTTCCCCCTAAATAAAGCAAAGATCATCATCTTCAATTAGGACTATATCTATGCTAAGAATTACTGGGTGAAGATTTGTGGCCTTTTATGGAAGCTCAGATTAGGCCATCATAATGGTCCCTTCTAGCTGTATATCTATTAATTAAAATCTTATCTCTTGTTTATTCATGAATTGTTTCTTAAAACTCTGTGGTTGCAATTAGTTTACTTCAAAGGTAAAGGTAATTCCCCTCCTCCCCACCTCTCACTTTCATAAAATGGCTGCAGAGATTTTGTATAGATTTTCCACACAGAAAAGTTCACCATTTGTATGAGACAAAGCATATAAAGTTTCATCCCAGAGGGTGCATGGTTTGAAAATGTGGGACAAAGAAAAATGTGTCTGTGGTGAGGTTATATTACAGACTGGTTTGCAATCCTACATATAGTATGCACAACCACCTAGAATGCTGGTATTTCCTGGATAACAGTTTATTTAAAGTTATGGTAAGTTTTAATATTGGAAGTTTAACCTGGATGTTAAAACTCAAATAAAAAAGTGAAATTTTAGTGGACTATTTCAACTTTATAAGTAGCATGCTCCAATTCTGTTGTACTTGTGTAACTAAGCAGGAAAGATTAATGGATCAACACTAAAGGTGACCCTTTTTGAGAAGACAACTCCATTTAATTAAAACTTTAGAAATACAGTTATTGCCATTCTGGATCAGAACCAAGTTCCATATTGACAGTGGCCAGTACCAGTAGCTTCAGAGGAAGCTTTAAGATCCCCAGAGAAGGAAGATGTTGGATAGTCTGTTTCCCCCATAAAAGTTATCTCAAACAGCTAGAAATTGGCCAAACCTTGAAGCATGAGATTTAATATCTGTTCCAAAAAACTAATCATTAGTTACAATAACTGGATATTTTAAATCTCCATATAATTATCCAGTGCCTTTTTGAAATCTGGTCAGTTCTTGGCCTCAACAGCTTCCTATGGCAATGAGTTCCACAATCTAATTATGCATTGTCTGAAAAAAATATTTCCTCTCGTCAGTTTTGAATTTCCCACCTTTTAATTTAATTGACTGACTATCTCCTTGTTCTTGCATTGAGTCAGAAAGAATAGAAGTTTTTCAAATCATTATCTATACATGCATTTCACTCTGGGTGGCCCTCCATACACTCTTTTCCACAAAGATAAGGCTACCCTAGGGCCCCATTAAAAATTGATTCCCAAGGTGGTGAATTAATACCTCTATCCAATGCAGTCTCTGTCTGCCTCTTTCTATCCTCCATACCTCAGAACCATAACACAGAAGACTTTCCCATTTCTCAGCAACAGCAAAATCAATACCTACATCCAGACAGCCTAGAGTGACCATATGTCCCATTTTGGCTGGGACACTCCCTTTTTTAAGCCCTGTCCCAGCC
>ML677365.1:18109240-18213543 GCA_007922305.1 Dermatemys mawii
GGCGTGGGTGCTGCGGGCAGAGTGACCGGCGCGGCAGAGCTGTCTGTGTGTCAGCTAGCAGAGCAGCTAGCGGATCAACGGGCGGAGCGGTTCGTGGGACAGCCAGCGGAGCGGAGCAGAGCCGATTGCGGTGAGAGCTGCAGCAGAACCTCACGGAGAGGCGGCGCAGTCGGCCTCGGACCACGTAAGGTGCCCCGTGCCCTACCCTCCATCTCCACCCAGGCTGGAGGTAAGACTCTGCCAATTGACTTTTGAACTCTGCACGGACCAAGGACAGAGACTCTTGGGCTGTTGAACTTTTGGGACTATTGAGTGACTTTTTGGGGTTGTGGAACTCAAGAGCCAAAGGGAAGGCCACGGCCTATTTGCTGGGAGGGGGGCTTCTGGTTCATGGTTTGGTTTATTAACCTTGTTTGTGGTGTTTCCCCAATATAATGCCACATTGTTTCTCCCTGTTATTAAAAGGCTTTGGTACACTCAGACTCTGTGCTTGCGAGAGGGGAAGTATTGTCTCTTACAGACGCCCAGAGGGGTGGTATATGGTTGTCCCAGGTCACTGGGTGGGGGCTCGAGCCGGGTTTTGTATTGTGCTATTGGAATGGAACCCCTGGATACTGAACCCGGCCCTTGTTGCTGCCAACTCTGATGGGCAGAAGGGTTACACAGAACACTGTGAAGAAGAGGGTTTGGACTGTAATAATCAATATTTGTGCCAAAGGCTTGGGGTTCAAGTTTGAGCCTATGTTTTTTGGTTTAGTAAGTCTGTGATAATGCACAAGTAGATACTAATGTGTACGAAAAATAGGATACACCTATTACTGTAGCAATTTAATTGACACTGATGATCTGAGTCTTCGCATGGGTTCAGTCAGATACTGGCAATCTTACCACTTTTCATGGTTCATTTACCAGATGTTAATGGTAACTTAAGTTGTTCACACTATCCCCTTTTACTGCATCATCATCTCTGAGATCAAATACATTTAATTTTTTTTTTGCCATTCTTATTAACACCAGAAAACACTCTCTTTCGCGCACACACACACGAGTAGTAGGTTTCCTCCAATGTTTTTAAAGATACACATCTGCTGATACTAAAAATAGGTCCTTGTCAGCAGTGTGGCAATTTTAGGCTCAATGAGAAACCGTACCCATGGTAACAGTACAGTTGTTGAATCATTTATTATTTGAGCTACAAAACCATAACAGTGCTGGCAAATTTCAACTTCTGAGCATTTTTGAAGGACACGTTACCATTTTGCTGTACTACCTTTCCCACATCATTAATATTTATCAAACAATACTGGCCTTTGAACAGAGTACCTGCCTCTTGTAGACTGCACTGTAGCATAGTAGTTTCTCTTCCTCCCCACCTCCCAAACATGTTTAAAACATGATTCAATCTTGTATTGTACTGATGGATCAAACTGCTACAGACTTGTAAAGACAAAGGCTATCCCAGAGTTTGGAAATTGGGTTAAGTCAGTTTGATCCGGTCTTGGCTGCAGGACTAAACCATGTTTTTGTCACAATGGGAGATTGTGACAGTCCCCCAGATCAGTATTTGCTCAGTGTAGGGTTTGTCCACATTAGAATCAGATCCACGATAGCTAAACCATACATGATCCTTAAACACAGATGATGTTAGCAGGGTTCTGTGATAGCCAGCCACACCAATCAGGGAAATCTATTTCTTTCTACACATTGTGCTATGCCCTACCTAGCTAGCTATTCTATAGTTTTAAGTCTCTTTTAGGTCCTGCCTGCATAATAACTTTTATCTGAGATTTATCCGAGTCTGGGTTAGCTCTAAATTGGACTTGTGTCTAATACTCCCTTGCTCTCCTGAGACCTGTTGGGACCTTGAAGCAGCTGCTCATTCAAGCACCTGGATTACTCCAGGCTACTTCTGCAGGGGTAGGAGAGAGGGAGGGAATATAAACACCATCCCCGCAGAGCAATGCGGAAGGAAATCTGTTTCAACTCAAAATCTTTCTGCTTTCTAGAGAGAAAAAATTCCATAGAGGTGACTATCTGCCCCTTGATGTATATAAGAAAGATCAAACAATTGCCCCCTTGCTTCTTTGCACTTTCTGCTCCCTCTCCTGGATCAGCTCAGACAGCAGAGCCTGTTACTGCCACATCTGATCATGCCCAGGGGAGAAATAGATTTTTTCTGTTTTATATACTTGCTGTATCTCTAAGTGCCCAACTTAGAGCTCTAGGGTCTTTAATACAATATACAGACTTGGCATTTAATTCTGTTATATCTTCTATTAAAGCCAATTGAAAAGGGGTTTATTGTTTGTAATGGAAGATGAATTAGAGCAGCAGTGTGTTCAGTCTGACACATCAGCAACCCCTACAAAATAATCAACCACACAGGCCACCAAATACAAGAATACTATCTCATGCTCTTTAAAGAGAGTCACCTAAAAGCTCTCATTTACGGAGTCCTGCAGGGTGTAGTTCTACAGACTCTCTTATTCAACATTTAGGTTGGACCTCTCTGGGGAACACTGAGGAGCTATGGACTCAGTGCCAGGAAAGCATCAGGACACCCAGCTCTAATTCTTAATCTCATGAAACAGTCTCATTGCCTAGCTGTCTTAGAGCAAGAGAGGCAGGAGCACTTGGATGAAGAGCAGCAGACTGAAGCTCAGCACAGGCAAGTCAGATGTGATGATGGTGGAAAATAGGAAGCATTTCTGAGAGCTGACTGAAGTGGTCAGATTGTGCACAATCTTCAGGGGTCTCATTGCTTCTGGACAGTCAGATGGAAACAGTAGTTAGAAATGCCCTTTTCCATCTTTGGCTAGCCAGAAAGCTTCACTACTTCCTTTTCACAAAGCGATCACTATATCTGACCTCTCAGTCCTCGTCCTCAAAGAAAACCTGCCCAACACCTTCAAAAGATGAGCCTGGGAACTTAAATTCACAACTCTGCTAGAAACTAAAAAACGTGGACTTAGCAAAGATGCTGGTTTTGTGGCTCATTACAGTTCGTAAGTGGGGAAGCGGTTGAGTGTTGACCTCACCTAGCTACAGTGAGGTCAAAGCCTCCTGTGCCTTCTCTCAAGAGGATTTTTGCAGCTAACCCACATTAGCTATTCCCCTTTTTGGTAGCGAACACATAGCCTCCATGGAGGAGAGTGACAGAGAGGAAGGTGGAATGCCGTGAACTAGGGCATTCTCTCTGACCAGAGAGGAAGTGAGCCTAACTCTTGCGTAGTTGTGTGTGTGTGAGAGCATGTGGGTTTTTTGTTGTTTGAAATTGTAAGTACAAAAACAAACAGAATGGACTGGAAATTGCTGCTCTGCATATTCCAACATTAGAAGGAATCCAGCAATATAAATATAAACATAAGACCATATACATGGCCCTGAGGAGTGATGGCAGAATGATTTCAGGAAGTGTCACATCCCACACCCTGATTGCCTCACTAGTTCTGTAAACAGCACATCTGAGTTTTTAGTTTTATTGCAGCTGTGTCGCCTTGCAGTTTACTTGCGTTCATAGTAATAAAGTGCTACTTATTGTCAATACATCTTATGCCAGAAGTGGCTTGACAAAGACCCTTTCAGAGTCTAACTTAGAATCCAAAAGAATGCTATAAAATAATAAGAGACATCCGTTCTATGTTCAGTTAATTGTGAAGTGATGTACTTAGTGGAGCTGCTGCTGCTGCGATGAAATGCTACAGCTATTGTATAGTCATGATCGTGAAAGTTAAAGCTACCTTTTTAGCCTAAATGCATTTTCAGTGTGTGAGCTTTTATGAAGCTCTAAGAGAATATAATCTGTAGGGTTCTTTTAAAGTGCCTTTTGTATTATTAGTTCACTGAGTTGAACAAAGCAAGTTGAGGACATGTGAGTGCTTCACATCTTTGAGTACAGACGTTTTCTACTTTAAGCAGCTTTCTGTAAATCTGTCAGTATCCAAAACATATTATCCATCATTAGTACAGGATTCATCAGGTGATCCCAATACATGCTTTGGTGAGGGTCACAATGTGTCATCTTAATGGATTTTCTCTTCTTTTCTGTGTGTGCGCCTAATCATTGATTAAGAATTACCTACACAGATAGATGGGAAAACCACTGAACCCTGGAGGAACAGTGACAACTGAGCCAAATATCTAGTCAATAAAAATTGCATTCTAGTATAAAGGCTCTGCTCACAATGATTTGGCACCCCTAGTTGATTCTCCTTTTAAACTGCTCATTACTTTTAACAAAAATTTTACAAGACTTTGCTGCCATTTGGCTCATTACTCTGCCAGTCAGACAGATTTTCAGCTCTCCCTACATGTTTCATTAAGAGCCCTTTTGATGCACTGAATGGGCTCTGTTCTTAGAGCAATCGCTCATACTGCAGTGCAGAGAACATACAAATTGCTTGGTACATTAATACACAGTACAGAGTGGGTGTAAAACTCTGAACACAGATGGTGCTTTCTTATTGGCTGTAAGTGATGTCATACCTATCCCTCTAGTGCTCATTCAATGGATAGGTCTGACATTTTTCTTTATTAATAAATTTCAATTTATACTAACAAAGAGATGCTTCAGTGAGTACATTGCTAAGGAATGACTGCACCTCAGACTTCTTTCGTAACAAGCATCAATTCATGTTACAGCTGCCTAGAAATTTCTAATTCTTTAAATTATTAAAATTGAATTATGTTTATCCAGTTCAATTTGTGGTTTTCTTCATTTTCAATTATTTGGGTTATGGTGGTGCCTTGTAACTTCATAAATACAAAGTTTGATTGGATAGGTGTATTTGAATAGTGATTGCATAAATGTGCACATTTCCCCCTCATGAGCAATGAAACAAAGAAGAGTTAGAGCTTTTTTTAGAAAGGGTTTCACTATAGTTTGTATGTTGCATTCCAACACTGTGTGCAGCCACAAAGAAAGCACGCAGGACCTGGGGATATATATAAGAAATTAAGCTGCTGCCTACCACAGTCACAACCTTCCCACATTTGAATTCCCCTGCAAGGAACAGACTGAAATGGCACAGAGACCTTCTGAGGAGAACAGATTATTTCCACTTAGGATATTTTGCTCTGGCTCTGTTCTATACATTCCTTTGAAACTGACCAAGATTCATCCACACACATTTGTACTGAAATTCCTCTAATATTTTCCAAAACAATTTAAACAATCCTGATTCCCCACTCCGTTCACATTACATGAGAAACTTCCTTCCCCCTGTCAGTTAAACTTCTATCCATTTGTTCCAATAGTTCCTTACATATGTATTTAGAGATCTGGGAGACACTTAAATCTTTTGTTTCCAGCTAAATGCCCTTATATTCAGGCTACAACACTAACACTCCCAATACTGCATCTGCCAGTTTAGTTCTAGGTTGTTATTTCCTAAAATTGAACTAGAATATTCTAAGATCTTCATTTTCAGGAATTGCCTCTACATGATACCCAGAAAACTAATCGAACTGTTCTAACCAAGAAGAAAAATGGAGAGGTCATAATTGGATAAAAACTCACCTGTGCAGGTGGCCAAAAAGCAGCAGTATTTACCTCAGATTCGATTGTTGCATGTTCCTGGCTATGGGTCCTTTCCGCTTGTAATGCATTGCCTTGGAAGCTTTATTAGCTGTCTCCCAAGATCTGTTCCTACCCAAATATAAATATTTCTATACAGACCAGGTATCTGTACCAAAGCCCCACAAGTCGTTCCAAACACCACTTTCTCATTCACACTAGAAATAAAGCATAGTTCATATCTGAAAAGTGACTTCAAAAAACAGTATTGTCTTACCTGGTGGACCTGCTTTCTGTTGGCTTACACTCATATAGTGTTACTATAGTGCTCCAAATAAGTTTTACTATTAACTCCTGTTAATACTGCAGCATTAACTTGTATAAGAGAGTGAGCTGCATTCTGTTCCTTTTAGTGCATTAATTGTTCACTAAGTTCCAATTACAGGGCAATCAATTACACCCGTGTAACACTTTAACCACAACAAAGTTGTACAGGTGTAACTGAGGGCATAATCTGAAGCCAACAGGCCTACACAGCAGTCACTGAGGACATTATTTAGTCTGCAGAACATTTATTTCTGATGCTAATGCATGAAAAGGAAAATAACCTAGTTTCACTCTCAGAGAATGGGTTGAATTTGAAGGGCTAGAATCTTTTTTCACTTGTAAGCGGAGAATTTTTTATCTGAAGCCACTGAGATATAATAAATATGGAACTTCATAATGCTATTTTTATAGTTGCTTTTCAGACTAGTACTGCACTTTAAATGCCAACTGGAAACAGACATGTTCAATTTCCAACTGTTTGAGGTCATATTTTCTAGAAGAAATTTCAACTGGCAAAATCAACATTTTTTTACATCTTATTTAATATTTACAGCATAGTAGTGGCCAAAGACCCAGCTGCAGGATTTGGTCCCCAACGTGCTAGGTACTATGTCACCAAAGCCACATCACAGTTTTGTTCATGCAAGGCTGATGGTTTAGAAAAAGCATCTGAGTCACATTATGTCCTGTCAGCACTGGAGGCAAAACACTGCCTACACTGCAATCTGCCCACCAGCTGAAACTTCTCAGAAAATGGCTTCCTGGTTCATTGTTTGGAATGTGTGCATTACCCTGAAAGCCACAAGCTGAGCTCCAAACAGCACAGTGATACTCCACCTGTGACTATTCATACAAGTTGTGTGTCAGAACCTGAAACATAGTCTACTGCACCATCTGGGGACTCCCCAGCAAAGAGAATTACCTGAGGCCTATATAATCCCTCTCTGCTCTTGGGGGTACGAGTGGAGTGTAGCTTGGTCAAAGGAGTGGGGCTAGAGTTTCTTTGTACTACAGCAATCCTCAACTGCCAGAACTGCCTTGGGGACTAGTGCAAATCATACAAGTTGAACAGCCCTCAGACTGCTCTGAGTTGCTTCTCGAAACTGGACCAGTGTCCAATAACACAATTGTCAGAACCACAAAGATGGTTTACAGCCAACTTTGTGGTCTCCAGTCCCCAAGTTGCACTGGATACAGAATAGTTGGTATCCAGGATCTCTCACTGTAATTTTAAGAATACACTGAATCTAAAAGCTCTCTATATTCTTTTATATAGATGTCATTTATTCTCTCTACAGATACAAATATACAGTATTATGTATGAGCAGATTATACTCAATGATTAAATTACATGTTCCTTAATTTTCTTCATTTCTTATTTTTAGTATGGCACCACCATATTCTTACCCCAAAGAATGCCAGCCTTGATTTCTATCCCCAGTCCTATGATGACAATCATTTAAAAATAAAAACAACAAACTGATACACCTGCTTTAAACAAAGCTTTCAGTGATTGGATTTATTTTTAGGTGAACTTAAAGTGAAGGAAGATTAATTGGAAAGGGTCTGCCTCTGACCATCTGCATTGTAGTGACAGGAGCCTGGAAACTTAATTTGCTGTGGAGGCCTGCAGGTGGCAGAAGATGCAAAATATTCAAGAATCAGAATTTAAATCTCAGCATTAGTTAGAACAGGCCTGCACAACTCAGAAATCAGTGAGGGCCATATTACTGCAAAAAACCCAGCTGTGGGCCGAAAAGCCCCACCCCCATCTGCTTCCCCCCACCTCACTGCTTGGCTTACACCTCCCCTACTTGCCTCCAGCGGGCCACACAGTGAGCCGGTGCAGGCCGCATGTGGCCCCTGGGCCGCATGTTGTGCAGGCCTGAGTTAGAAGCTAAATTACCAAGTTTGTTCACTGGGTTGAGAATATCCACAGAAAATTATATATGCACCACCACGTTTGTGGGTAAGGCGGAAAGAAGAATCATTTGAAAAAAATCTGTGCAGGATAATTTTTGGTTTATCAAAAATAATTTAACAATTACAGAATTAGGCAAAGATGGTATTGAAACTCAATTGCAAGAATTTAAGTGTAAGGGACAAAACAATTGAGAATGTAAAGTTAGTGTGTGTAGACTTATTTCTGGCAGGGATGGTCTAGGCAGTCTAAACGTCTAGACAACCTGTTTTCTATCTTTGAGGTTCAGGATTTTGTTAGCATTTAGGCCCCAAAGTCAATGAGAGTTTTGCCATCAACTTCAGAGATGGGCAAAGCATAAAGCCTTTATGTTCTAAACTGTACGTATATCTGGAGTTATACACCACCGTGCTGTCCTTCAACTTTACACAACAGGCTTATATTATCTAATCACCTGTCTATAAGAATTACCTTTTTCTTTTCTTTTTTTTTTTTTTAAGCAAGGTCTGCTTAAGTAATCCAGTACTATAATGCTACCATAAGGAATGCAAGGCTGTTGTATCCTCTCCCTCCACAAAAAAAAAGTTAATTTAATGCATATATCATAGTTGTAGCTAAAGATGTTTGCGGAGCATTTGTTAAAATTATTTTTGGAAAAAAATGAAGTAAACTATTCAGGCTGTCTTCACTGCAGAGTTACCATGGACTCTTCACGCGTTGCTCCTAATCTCCCCCCGCCCCCACCATGTTCACAGATACAAACCCTCTCACTCAAATTAAGTGGTGCTTTACACCCAGGCTAGCTGGTAATCTGCCTACACTGCAATGAGGACATAAACAATCACTCATGTGTTGATAATCCTTCAATACCTTCTTGTAATTTCCCTTGTAGCTAAGTTCTCCCATCACTCACTGCAAAAGAATCAAAGCCTCTTAGAACATAGGAACGGCCTTACTGGATCAGATCAAAGATCCATCAAGCCCCGTATCCTGTCCTCTGACAGTGGCCAATGGCAGGTGCCCCAAAGGGAATGAATAGACAGGTTATCATCGAGTGATCCATGCCCTGTCACCCAGTCCCAGCTTCTGCCAAATGGAGGCTAGGAACACCGTTCCTGCCCTTCATGGCTAATAGCCATCAATGGACCCATCTTCCATGAATCCATCTAGCTCCCTTTTGAACTCCATTATAGTATTGGCCTTCACAACACCCTCTGGCAAAGAATTCCAGAGGTTGACAGTGCACTGCATGAAAAAATACTTGTGTTTTAAACCTGTTACCTATTAATTTCATTTAGCTTATTGCATCACAAAGAAACTTCTAGTGTGGCCACATAAGTCTTAATGACACACACAACTGCATGTAGCACCAATAAGGACATGACAATGTGGCCATGGCTTTGCAGTTTGGCTAACATGCAGGCTAGGCTAACAGTAGGACAGTCACCCGAATTAACTCTGCAGTCAAGACCCACACTGAGACAACTCGATATTAAATACTTTCTTAGGTAGCATGTCCAATATAGGTCATTCTCGGAACAACTGGGTACTAGAAACTCTAGCATTCCATTCCTGGAACTGCCAGACTCTTTGATTAGATATGGTGCTCAGCTCAAAACCCTGAATGGTCACCCAGCTCTTATGAGTGATTCAGCTGCTACTTACCTTAGTCACAGGCCCAGTCTGCAACTGCACCAATTGTATTCTGTTTACTCCCTTTCTAGAGACCACTGAGTGGTGGGTGAAGGGAGTAGTCTCTCAAAGATGAGGAGAGTCCCATCTCCTGATGATACTCATTGGCTTAATGCTCCCCTGTCCATGCAGGCAAGTTGACATCCTTGAGAATCACCACTAGCATTTCTCCTCCTACCTGAAGAGGGTAGGGAGAAGACAATTATGCCCACCTGGGTAAGGCATAGCACAGAACACACAGTCCCTGCCTATGGGCTAGGGATGTACACCTGTACCATTTTCCCGAAGCTGGTTCTGAGCCCCCCCGAGCTGGAAAAAGTGAGTGTAAAGATTAAGAAAATAAAGACTTGTGGTGACTGGCAATTAGAAAATTATCAGTTCCTGGCTTTGCCACAAATTTTCTTTTGAGTTTTTACTGCCTTAGTTCCCATTTGTCAAATTGGAAGAGTTTTGTTTCTCCCATATTGGCTCGCATAGAGATTGTGAACTCCTCAGCCTCGTCTTCACTTTGGAAAAAGGTGTATTTGAACCTGTGTTAAAATAATCCATATTAACATCTTAGATCTAGGGTAAGTCTTCACTGCCCCAGTGTATTCTTAACTTGGGTTAACTAAACCATATTAGAACATGAGCGAAGACACAGCAACTCAAGCTGCTACCGCAAGTTAAAAGTTGAGTTCAAAGACAGCTCCCTTATAGGCTTTAACCCAAACTGATAAACAAGCACACTGTTGCTATTTTAACTTGAGTTCTCTTATTAGCACATGTGTATACAATGTTGTTATAGCTCTGTTGGCCCCAGGATATTAAAGAGGCAAGGCGGAGAAGGCAATATCTTTTATTGTATCAAACTTCTGTAGGTGAGAGAGAAAAGCTTACACAGAGCTCTTCAGGCCCACTGATGGGGGGGTGGGGCAAAAGGGGCAATTGTCCAGGGGCCCAGGTAATTTAAAAGGGCCCGGGTGCCCGCAGTCACCACCACAGCACAGGAGTCCCAGGCCCTTTAAAATCACCCAGGCAGGACACAGGGTGCCTAGACACATGAGACTGCTCTGGGCCCTGCACTTTTGGGGGCCAGCATGGGCAGTCCCAGAAGTGATGGATTTGTCACTTCCACCCTGGGCCCTGCACCCTATAGGGACTGCCCTGGTCCTGGTGCCAGGGATTTCTGTTGGTGGGTCTGGAGTTCTTCTTCTGTTCTGCATAAGCTCGAAAGCTTGTCTCTCTCATGAGCAGAGATTGGTCTAATAAAAGATATCACCTCACTCACCTTGTTCCTACCACATATGTAGCAATACTTCAGTTCTGTTGTAGAACTAATCTATTACACCAATATTTGACTGCAGGTTTACATTACTGAAAAAATTTCCCCTTAATGGAATCCTATATACCACAACATAGAATCATAGAACAGGAAGGGACCTTGAGAGACAATCTAGTGCAGTCCCCTGCACTCAAGGCAGGACTAAAGTACTATCTAGACCATCCGTGACAGGAGTTTGTCCAACCCACTCTTAAAAATCCCCAATGATGGAGATTCCATAACGTCCCTAAGGAATTTGTATCAGTGCTTAACCACTCTGACAGTTTGGAAGTTTTTCCTCATGCCCAACCTAAACTGCCCTTGCTGCAAGTTAAGCCCATTGCTGCTTGTCTTATCCTCAGAGGTTAAGATCAATTTTTCTCCTTCCTTCTTGTAACAACCTTTTATGTACTTGAAAAAGTATGTCCCCTCTCAGTCTTTTCTTTTCCAGACTAAATAAGCCTAATTTTTTCAATCTTCCCACATAGGTCATTTTCCAGACCTTTAATCATTTTCATTCCTCTTCTCTGGACTTTCTCCAATTTGTCCACATCTTTCCTGAAATGTGGCACCCAGAACTGGACACAATACTCCAGTTGAGGTCTAATCAGTACAGAGTAGAGTGGAAGAATTACTTCTCATGTCCTGCTTACAATACTCCTGCTAATTCTTCCCAGAATGAGGTTTGCTTTTTTTTTGCAACAGCATTACACTGTTGACTCATTTAGCTTGTGACCCACTATGATGTCCCAGATCCCTTTCCACAGTACTTCTCCCTACGCAGTCATTTCCCATGTGTGCAACTGTTGTTCCTTCCTAAGTCACATACTTAGCATTTGTCCTTATCCAATTTCATCCTATTTACTTCAGACTATTTCTCTAGTTTGTCCAGATCATTTTCAATTTTAATCCTATCCTCTAAAGCACTTGCAACCCCTCCCAGCTTGGTACAAACGTTGTAAGTGTACTTTCTATGCCATTATCTAAATCATTGATGAAGATGATGTTGAACAGAACTGAAACCAGAACCGATCCCTGTGGGACCTCACACATTATCCCTGTTATGACTGCGAACCACTGATACCTACTCTGGGAACTAGTTATGCACCCATCTTTACAGTAGTATTATCCAGGTTGTATCTCCCTAGTTTATGGCACGGCCTGTATTAAACCACAAAACTGTCAACCATTTAAATGAAGACATTCAAGAATTGGGAAAGAACACTTTTATTACCAAATATGTCAGCGCTATACAATAAACATACATTGTTTAATTCTTTCCTTATTAGTACCACACTGCCTTCCCATAAGCTTTCAAGCCACGTTAAGACAATTATTTAGAAGAGAACTCAATTATTTATTCAGGCCTATTCTCCAGAACACATTTGTTTTTCAAGTAGTCAGTCTAATCTCCTGTATTTAAAAGGAACACTTTGGGCAAGCTGTAAGGGAGGGTACAGGGATGGGAAATTGTTTGGCTCTCCATTCAAGTGGTTAATGATTAAACAAAAAAATAGCATCTACTAGACATCTGCATAACTCCACATGCCAAATGATAACTTTCAAAACAGTGAAGTTGCTCAGTTATTTTAAGACCTGTTCCCCCCCACCACACTTTTTTGAATTTAGACACAAGCTATATTCTATAAACTGTCAAATATTGCACTTATGTAACAAACATCAATAACAAAATTAATGTAGTGTGCTAGTGTTTCCTCCCTCTACCACAATGGCTCCACATTTTAACAAGTTACCTTTGAGAAAATGTAAGCCAGTGACAATATGGTTAACACACACAAGCATCACATCTTTTAGTTATACAATTATTGCTTTCTAGAGCATGATGTTTTTAAGATAATACCAGTAACATTCAGAAAATGGAATGGAAACAATGGAAAATGAAAGTCTTGTTAGACAACAATACTTTGCTACAATTCAAACTGTGACATTAGGAGCAGATGCCTGTTTGATCTTGAAGGTGTTGGACCTTCATCTTGCACACACACAGCTGTTTAAAGAGGTGAACAGTCTCAGTACTTTCAGTGGAATATGCACCTACTTAAAATTAAGTCTGTAAGTGTTCACAGGATTAGGCCCTTAGTACTGATGTTATTTTTGTACCTGCACAAGGCAATGACATTTTGTGCATGCAAACTGCAAAAATCCCAACGTATTTGATAGTGAAAAAACAAGCATGGAATGAGGAACGTAACCTTGTGCGGGAAGCCATGTTCATATTAAAATATTAATGTGAGATCCACAAAGAGAGGCTTGCCTGCTGAATGCAGATAGCATGCGGGGGGAAAAAAAAACATGTACATTTGGCTACAACAAGTTAATGGCTTTACTGCAGTAAGATGTGGTGTGACTGCTCCTTGCCAAACCACTTTTTACAATACTGTGACAGAAGGCTCTATTGCAAGCCAGACACAGCAAAATTAAAATGAAAGCAGAATTTTCAAAAACTCCCTTAAGTACGTTTGAAAATCCAACCCTAAGTCTTAAGTTCACAGAGAATGTCTTAAAAATGATAAACTGTGAAATTGTCAATAAATTGCTTTAAAACAAAACAGTGCAGCTTATGAGTTTGTAAACATTCATAGCAAAGCAATACTACTACACACTATGCAGTTTATGCTATTAAACAAGAGTGAACACAGGCAATGTTTTCTTCCAAAAAAATCTAGATCAAGACCTTAAAATTCAGATCTTGCAAAGACAGTACAAAATACAACAAATGGTTAATTTGAGGTACAAGTCAACCACGCTTGGGCAATTAAAAAGTGAACACCCTATGTTCTTAGCTCATGTCCACAGGTCTCCCCTCCTCAGACAACAGGTGTGAAATGAGGTGTCAGCCAGAATTCTAAATGTACTTACCACCACCCTCTAAGTGTTTATCAAACTGTTTTAAACAGTGTTTCAGCTAGTGTAGGGCATATTTAGGCTCCACATGAATTTAGATTTTAAATCTAAATAATTTACCATATTAAATACACATTTTGCTAGGAGTATAGTTTTGAAAGAGTGAATGACAAGAAATTGTTAGCACTTAACAGAGCTCCTTCTACAAAGTTCCTGTCCAGATGATCAATTTCAAATATTACCTTCAGAGCAGGTACATGTCTGTCTACGAGCCAGAGTAACATTATTAGACTCCACCCACAATCTTAACATTACAAAGAGCTGGTTCTTCAATGGTACTTCCACCTGTGTCATGACTGAGTCTCAAAACTGCCTGATAACATGAATGATTAGGACCAGATCCTGCTCCCACAGAGGTCACAGAGTTTTGCCCTTGATATCCAGAGGAGCAAGACTGGGCCTTCAATTTGCCTTGAAAAAAGTGAGCAGAGCATATGCAAATATGTCTAGTTGTAGCAACAACCCACCATTGTTATAGTATGTTTGGTTTCTAAAATGCACCACCTTTTGACAGCAATATAGTATTGGCTCACTCAGGCAGCTCTAGATCAAACTAGAACTAAACCTGGGTTGTAATGGCTTGAACTGAAATTTCAGTTCAAGACTGGTTTCTTGGAAAGGAAGGTATGGAGCTCACTTCTGAATTCTTGGAGTTTCCAGAAGGAGAATAATTCTTCCCCTTTTCCTGCATGGTATGTATTTGTTTAAAAAGAACAGAAGCAAACACAGGTCACTTGAACCAAGATTCCGGTTATCTTATTTATAAATTCTTGAAAACAGGGATCAAGAAACTGGTGTAACATTTAACTATAGCAATACTAAGTGTTGCTTTAGTAAGTGAACAAATTAGTTTTAACTAAAAAATATTTGTAAAATTTTTCATTGTTTTTATGACTAAAGATAGGACCCCCTTCATAGATATAGAACTGTATTTTCAATTTCTACTTTGCATTAAGTAATTTGACCAGCTACAGTGAAAAATCCTGCCTACTTTACTCACGCTATATTTAAAGTCTTTACAAGGCGTTAAAAATAACATTTAAAAGCAACACCATGACTCCATTAGTGTAAATATTGTTGGGGGAATTATATGGTAGCTTTTGATTCTTATGGGTCTTGAATTGACACTTCCTTACCAAATATTCCCTTTGCCCAGAACAAGTTGTCTCAGTCAGATAAGAGTATTTTTAGCTTCCCATTTCATGCATTTCCCTCCCCTCAGATGCATATAAAATGTAAAAAAGTTTCTAACATAAGTTAAGCAAATAAGATTCCAGGAGGATAAATGTGTTTCTACATTAAGCTCTACAATTATAGCCAAACAGATTTTTCCAATGTGATAGATCAATTTGTTATCTATCTTATCTTGTCCGGCGGTGATTTTGTAAGCCAGAAAAAAAATCTATGTTAATTTTCACAAGGGTCACTTAAGATTTGAGGTGGTTACTGCTGTAAAGGTCAGTTTGAAATCCAGGGTTTTGATAATATTTTGAACAGGGTGTGAGGGAGATGTCCCATATATGCCTTTCAACAGACCTCTCTATTGCACCAAAAACCTCATTATCCAAAATATTTTTCACTTTTAGTCACATTCAAAATTGGATTTTTTCCTCCTTGCTTTTAAAAAAATAGTTTAAAGCTCATGGAACATGTTAGTCTAACAACTAGGAGCCGAAGTAGGTAAATGCAGCACAGAGGGAGAATGCAGGCTTGCTATACAGTCTTGCTAATAAGACACACGTGTGTTCCAGAAGGACACCAACCATTTAAGTGAGATTAAGAATAGTGCAGTCTACATATTCAAACCTTGACCTGTCTGCAAGGACTGCCAGTTGTGTTGGTGATTTCTGGCCAACAGACACCTGTTCAGAGAGCATGAACATGTTCATCTGTCAGTTGTCGGATCATAACACCTTTCAGTTACTACCTATATGAGCTAGATTAGAAAAGGTAACTTAGAGGAGAGAGTTTCCATCTTCCATTGCTAGTTTAAACCAGCCAGGCCTCTCAAATTGATTTTAGTACTCCTCTCAAGATGAGTCTTGCAATAGATCATGAGAACTTCTTTTGGACAGAAAGCCATTTAACACTTGCCATGCAAAGACTCTGGTTGGTGGTAGGATGGGGAGATCAGAAATGGGATTGATGCAGTTAGCTTATGTCAGTTGAGGCCAACTGCAACCATCTTTTAATTCCTATTGTAGACTGATTTGAGAATATTTCCCATTATACTCTATATAAAACTCACTTAAATATACATTATACATATAAGCAATGTACAAAATGAAAGAAGAGTTAGAGAGAAAGCGTTTTACACTTCCTGTATTTTACAAAGTTACAGTAATTTTCAGGTAATCATTTTACATTCATAACCTTTCTGCACTGTATAAAGTAATTCTGGCCAGAATCTGTCAAAGTATACAAAGGATTTTTTGCACATAACAAATCAAATAAGTACAGACAAGAAAACAATGTTTTATAAAAATGTTGAATGCATAATTAAAGATTCTAATATATATTTTTAAAAGCATTAAACTGTGCGCAAATTAGATAAAAACTTGGCTTACTGGATGTTTCAAAGATACTTTTGTATATTACCATAATGTCCTGAATCTAGAAAGTTTAATCTTCTAAACTATAATTCTATTCATGTGAAAAACATTTTAATATTTTCTGTATAGACAAAAAAATCAGGACTCATGATCTCTGAATTTGTGCTCAGTGAAGGGCTCAGTGGTTCCAGTGACAATTTGTGTATGTGAGTCTCTGTAGAGATTGTGCATTTTATTTTTTAAAAATTAGATACAGGTCAATATGATGATTTCCAAGGTTCTGGTGATTTTTCTTGTGAACAGCTGGCTTGACCAAAAGAAGAACTAGGAACGTAATCAAATGATCTCCATTTGTCTGGCTGTAGTTGTCCACAAACATCAGAAAGCTAGGAAAAATCTGCATGAAATACACAATTAATTTGAATGTTATTTGTGAACATAGGTTTTGCTTTGCTCTTATTCATTGTTTCCTTAACATGAAGTCTTCAGTTTCTTTCAATAAAGTGAATAATTATAATGAATAGTGAAAACAGAATTTTTTGAAGCCTCCATATCATGCAAATTTACTACTTTACAAACGCTATAGCTTTACTAGAAAAGGCGGGACATGTTTCACTAAAACATGAATCCTAGTTTATTCAACAAAGCACGATCCTTAGGTTATGAGACGATTATATCGGGCTTTAGCAACCCAACTAATGAATCTGTGTGGATAACTCTTAACTAGCTGAAACGTTTCATCTTGTTTAAAATGGCTGTGGTGGATTCTGCACTAGATTCAAGGAGAAAAAGTTACATGGAAGCTACAGTAAGTGAAGATTTACATGTGGAAGTTATTTAGGCCAATGAGATACCCTGACTTTTTGCAAAAGGTCCGATCAAAAATTGCATTTGTTGTGGATGCAACAAAATCCCACTGATTATCTATCTAGTTTTAAAAACTAAAACCCACTTGGCATCTGAGACCAGAGTTGCCAAATTCATGTTTTATCCCAAGATGCAACTTTGGAAATAAGATTCTTATTCTAAAAAGGTTCTTTCCCTAAATCTTCACCCCTCACTTTCTTCCAAAGATTACTTATTCCAGCACCACTGGCAATGCACTGTGGTTTTAGAAGAACCGGGAATTAGAGTGTCTATACAGCAAGTGCCAGTTCTGAGTAAAAGTGCCTTAGATAGGCAAGTGTTGTCACTAGTCTCTTGGTTCTTTGACATTATGTGTTCTGTGAAGATTACAGAAACAGAGTGCCATTTTCAAAGGAAGCGAATGTATTGACAGCTGGCAAGGTGTCTATATAAATGAGGAGTTAAAGGCAGTTAACTATAATAGTAATCAGACATTCAAATAATATCCTAGTGTTCTTTATCCTTACCGTCTCTTCTAAGGAAGTTTTAACTGCTGGGACCTTTAAATACAAATCCATTCTTTGGGCATTGTCCTTGCCGTGCCATTTGTGTGTACATGTCCATCCTCTGCTGCATGCTAGAATGCAAGTTAAGAAATATATGATCGGAAGCAGGGCACAAATTTTCAAAAAAACAGGAAAAGGCAGCCATAATTTTTGTTAAAGATCAGAGCATGTTTCAGACTACAGATTTATAGATCTAAATATTTGTAATGCCCCCTGTCACTATGGTATCAGTGTAAAAAACAACTCAGCAAGAGCAGTCATGCTGAAGAATCAGCTTCATCTGATAACCTAAAGTACTAGTAAACAGAATGTTGTCAAACAGGGTTGGTCAATTGGGACCTGTCTCAAAAGGCTTGGACAATCTCAAGAGAACATCTTCAGAAAATAAAGACAGACTGGCTAGGAAAGCCATTTATCCATCAATAAATGCAAGACAAAAGTAACAAGGGGATAGCCACCACCAGGTTAGCAGATATGTGATTCAGCAACATACATGTGTTTGCAACATTCTTTGAAAGGAAAAGTTGAGAACTTGGCCACTAGATGGAGCCTTACAAGACTGTTCACCACCGTAATTTATTATAGTATGCATTAACAAACCTTTATACTGAGTGAAACTAAAGCTAGCACCTTCTTGTCCCACGTCCCTCTTTCGGTGAGAACTATACCGAAATTCAAAGACAAAAAAACCCCTATAATAATGTCCTCCCTATATATCTGCTTGTGTCTTGTCAAGTAAACCCCACTCATTTGCTCATGCCATGCTGAGGAGGTACATTAGTATTAGCAGCTGAAAGGGAGTAGCCAAGGGTACTAGGTGAACCCGGGGGACTAAAGGGAAAACATAGTAAGATAACTCAACTTTGTCACTTACAGGTTTTTGTTTAATTTGTTTTTCAAATTAATCAATCTTTTCAAGGGCTGGGGTTCCTCTAAATCCTTAGAGTTACTGGGATCCTCTCTATTCTGCCAATTTGGAACCTCAGCTTTGGGACTCCATGAGCTCACTATCCTTCCTGCTAAGGGAGGGCTAGACACATCTCTCTGATAGACCCCATCAGCCTAGTCAGTGGGAAGAGTCCTAGATGAACAAGGTCTCCATGACCAGCACTCTGATGCCCTCACAGCACTCCCAGGCCCTTGTTGATTTAGGACAGTAGTTTTCAAAGTTTTTTCATTTGCAGATCCCTAACAAAATTTTGAGTAGAGGAGCAGACCCCATTGGAAATCTTAGATAGTCCGCAGACTGCCAAGGGTCTGTGGACCACAGGTTGAAAACCACTGGCCTTGGAAGTAAGACTTGGAGCAGAAGCTGGACCCTGATTTCGAGTATTACTACTTGCATTATTGTAGCACTTAAAGGCTTTAATTAAGATAAGGGCTGCATTGTGCCAGGCGCTACAAAAAAAGGCATATGCTAAGAAAGCCCCTACTCTGAAGGGATTATAATCTAACTCAGCTAGACCAGTGGTTCTCAAACTATTGTACTGGTGACCCCTTTCACATAGCAAGCCTCTGAGTGCAACCTCCTTTATAAATTAAAAATACTTGTTTATGTATTTAACACCATTGTAAATGCTCGCAGCAAAGCAGGGTTTATGGTTGAGACTGATCACTTGTGACCCCCCGATGCAATAACCTCATAACCCCATAAGGGGTCCCAACCCCCAGTTTGAAAACACCTGAACTAGACAGAACTCTGTCATCCAATTCAGCTCAATTATTAACAAATGTATAACAGAACACATTCCATCCTCAATGATCTCCAAAGCTCAAGCTATGTACACTGGGGTACGTAGCTTAGGGTTACTGAGCTTCCTTGAATTTTGAAGTCAGTCACCTCCTTGAGTGGGTTCCAAGACCTACAAGTCTAGCTTTCAGAGGACTAACGGGTTTTGAACTATCCTTTGGGCTGACATAAGGATAGACTGTTTTGTCATATCAAAGCACCAATGGCAATGTGTACACCTTTGGCTTGCATTATAAAACTTGAAGTGTAGTGTCTAATCAGAAATGCAGTTCAGTGGTAGGATAAAACATTTTAACAGTTTTAAGCACACAAAACTATATCAACAGTTTGTGGTGCACAGTAGTACACTATTTCCAGCTTAGAACACAAAGTGAATTTCATTTAGGCATATGAAATTGCTGAAGTTAACATTTGCCTGGAACACTTGTGGTTACACCCTATGCTCTTACAAAACTTGCCCTAAGATCTTTAAATGACCCCAAGGGAATAGAACTACTGTATGTATTTTTCCATTCAAAACAGGAACATTTATATCAATATTTCAGAAGAAAGATGGTTGACTTAATAGGAAACTGTAGCGACTACTTTGAACAGTGATTAAGATGGCCCTGTGACGCCTTTTACAATTATTCCAACTTTGCAAGCAGGCTACTTAATACTTTAAGAATTGGACCATACATTAATCTTTATATTAGTTGACCATCTAGTTTGGTGTTTTACCTGCAACGAGATGACAAGCCATGCTAAGCCACCATTTCTTAGAGATTTGCCCTCAATATAGACTAGAAGTAACGTAACAAATGGAGTTTGAAACCTATTTAGTTCTAGAGCAAGAACTAGTGATGCTTTTGTAATCAAGCTCTTTCCAATAAATTGTACAACTATCTATATGGACTTCCTTATCTGCCATTTAAATAAGGATTCCTACACAAAAATTACCTTCCCCAACGGCTGCCCCTCTTCCTAGGTTTTTTGACTCTAGCTTACCAACCCATATTTTGAGATCAGACTAACTGCCCTTCTGAAACACTGAGAAGTCATCAGGAACTGATGCACCATTCAAATTTGTTAAACATTTTATAGTTAATGAAATATCACTGGCATATCTAAGAGACACTGCATCTCCCACTATTGCTCAGTGCATAACTACTATCCCTGTGTATAAGATAACAGAATTGGAAAACAAAAAGCATCAGGACTGGACCCAGTGGTACTTCTCTGCTGTATTGTGGGAATGCTCTGATTTGAGTAATTTTTGGAATGCTAGCAGCCTGCCATTGGAGAATATTTAGGGAAGAGTGAATATTGCTGGGTGGTTCTCGAAAGGTATATTCAACTGTGATTGGAAAAAAGTCTCTCTAGAGACTAAAATATGTCAATAAGCATGTAACCTGCAAGAAGGGTTTCTAGGCCCCAGTTACAGAACTCTCCCCCACCCCGTCCAATTATAGGAGTTCATATATAAGAAAACCAGACTGGAGATCACACATGGAACATGGAACCTTCACTTAACTCCTCTTCACTAACAATACCTGAATGGTATTTCTGTAGAAGAGCAGAAGGAAGAGCCATCTTCCAACTGAACTTTTCAAAAAACCAGTGAGTACACAACTAGAAACTTCTAATAAGTCTAACTTCATGAACACCATGACCAATATCCATCACAAATGCTTGTATGTTGCCATCACTGCTATGTAACATTTTAGTGTTATGTTGCAAGATGTTGTGGAAGTTTCAGACTCTTATGGAACCACAGCACGCAAAAGTGACAGATGCATCACCTACTTTAAAAACAAAAACCAACCACCATGTCATGCTGAATGATGCAATTTACATAGCCACTATCCTCTTCCTCAAGTCGTTTTTCTCCACTGACTATTCAGAAGTGAAGATTGGTGCTGATGCCCTTCAGATGAACATAAATAGGCTTTGCATTTACAGCAACTTTCAAGGATCTCAATGAGCATTACAGACTTTACACCTCCAAGTCAGTCCAGTATTATCCACATTGTAGAGATTAGCAAAATTGGCTGAGATTGAGTTATCCCCAAGTCACACAAGAAATCGGTAGCAAACTTTGGGTCTCTCCTTAAGAACAAGGGCATCCATTACTATTATTGGAAGTACATTTGTTCTTTATCATTAATGCTTTGCTAGTGTGCAGACTATCTGAGATCAGGGTCTAGACATGCTGGCTGCTATATGAACATAAGGTATGGTCTACAAGGTATTAGTTTAAGATGTTAAAAATCTTCAGAAACATTTGACTCCTATAGTTCCTCCTCACTATTGCATTCCTCAGAAGGGTGAACAAATTTATGGGAAGCACAATGGCTACAATACTCTTTTACATGTTCTGCTTTCACAGGAAATCCTGTGATGAATTCCAGTTTCCTGCACTACTAATACCAAGAGAAAACCCCTTTTTTTTTAGCTGAAGACACCAGTTGTGACAATAGAAGTTTAACTAAGTCATGACGTCTACCCCACCTGACAACTTGTCAGTCTCTGAACATTGGCCTTTCATCCCCTAGCATTTGATTTAAAGGAAAACTCCAGTAGCAGACAGGCTCTTATCCTCTCTGATGCCAACCACTAGAGCAGAGGTAGGCAACCTATGGCATGCGTGCCAAAGGTGGCATGCAAGCTGCTTTTCAGTGGCACTCACACTGCCCAGGTCCTGGCCACCAGTCTGGGGGCTCTGCATTTTAATAATTTAATTTTAAATGAAGCTTCTTAAACATTTTATTTAACTTTATTTACAACAATAGTTTAGTTATATATTATAGACTTATTGGAAGAAACCTTCTAAAAACGTTGAAATGTATTACTGGCACGCGAAACCTTAACTTAGAGTGAATAAATGAAGACTCGGCATACCACTTCTGAAAGGTTGCTGACCCCTGCACTAGAGACATCATGCTGTCCAAAACAGATTTATGAGCATGCTTAATACAAAGTAACCACAGCCCTTGGATGCTTGTGTTATACTAGTTTGAAAAAAAGATCTAAGTTTACAAGCAACATCCAGCTTTTTGGAAGGATTTATTCTAAATTCAGGAAACAATGTGTTATAAATAATTAGGTATACTTGCTCTTATTTTGGTCAGTGGCACAAGAATTTACAAGGCAAAATGCTATTCTTGCTGTATGAAAAGTGAATTTTGTTTAAAATGTAGTCTGATTAAGATGAGTACTTTAACAAGAACTTTGGTGTTGGAAAATTAGAGCTACTGTTTAAAAAATGATCAAAACAGTATTAGAGCTGGGTGGGACAAACAGGAAAAAAAAAAAAAAAGATAGGGTCCCTATAGCAAATTTAAAATTTAATATATTCATGACATAGCCCTTATACCAAGTGGTATAAAAATGTTTTGCTTTAGATTTTTTTGGGGGCGGGGGAGGAAGGGGGAAAGTGTGGTTCTCCATTGTTCTATGCACTAGTACACTGAAAAAGTTACAAACATTGTCCATTCAGGATTAAACCAAACCAACAAGCCCTCCTCTTAATCCTATTATGCCCAGGCTTTTGAAAAGCTTGTTCTGTTGACAAGTCAGGCTTTGTTGACAAAACAGTGGAGGTACACGCGCAACAGTGCTCCTCCCACTGATTTAACTCTCCTGCTATCCCAACATAATAAATCATCCTCAATGAGTAGCACAGCTTTTTGCAACAGAGTGATGCAGTCAGTACAGACACTGCGCTTGCTTATGTTGCCCTAAAGTGGCCTCCAGGAGGTGTCCAACAATACCCACCATGAGCGCTCTGATAAGCAGTTTCTACTCCACTGACATGCAGCCAGGTACACAGGCATGCAGTCCTCCCCTTTAAAGACTCAGACATTTTTGAAAAATTCCGCTTCCTGTTGGCTCAGCATGGACAGCTCATATCTTCCCAGCTGACGATCCCAGCTTTCAGCAGCAAACGGGCTCCCATGTGGAGTACTCCGGAGTTGCTGAATCTGTTGAGTCTATAGGGAGAGGAGGCTGTATAGTCACAGCTCTGATCCAGCTATAGGAACTTTACTTATGCCACAAATGAGAAGGGGCACGAAAGGGATGATCAAGAAGCTGAGGCAGGTGTACCAGAAGGCAAGGGAGGCCAACCATCTTTCAACTGCGGCACCGAAAACAAGGAACTGCATGCCATTCTCGGGGGCAACTCCAGCTCCACCAACAAGAGCCCTGTAGATATTTCCGTTGGATTGGTGGTAGCAACCAGTGGAGTCAACCCCGAGGATGAAGTGGTGGACAAGGAGGTTGATTTGGAGGAAGATGTGGGACAGGCATTAGGCTTGTCTGGTGGTGTGGAGAGCTAGGACATCTTTTTGACTCCGGAAGGAAACTAGCCAGTCTCAACAGTCCAGGTCTGATGTGCCTCCAGGAGAGGCGGGAAGCTCCAGTACACATTCATTTTTCTTTGAAGGAGCATGGTTACATAAGGTAGAGGTGTCCTTTATTTTGTTACGCAATACACATGGAAGAAGGGATCAAAATTATCAAACACTAGATACTATTTGCATCTACTTTGCATTCCCCTGTGCAGCTACGCAGTGCGGGACCTGTGGAAAAAGTTGGTTAATACACACCGGAATCTCCTGGGAATCTTCTAGAGATCTCTAGGAAGCTGTCCTATAGATACTCTGCAATCCTTTACTAAAGGTTCCTTGGCAGAGCTGCTTTGTTTCTTCCTGCACTGTAGGAAACTTTGCAGTGCCAATTACTTCTGGAGGAACAAATGCAGCACACAGGCAAGAAGCACACAGACCTGTTCTGAAGGTGCACGCATGCAGGAGATGCACGCTTTCATCTTCCATTACCCTCAGCAGTGTGCAATTCAGCTTCGATTGCTCCTGCCTGTGGAAAACGGTGCCACTATTCAGAATAGTGTCCATAGGCGCCTGTACAAATCCCCTTCTGAAGCCACTCAGACCCTGTCTTGTCTTGCTCGCTCTTTCCCTCTAGGCCAAACTCATCATGTTTAATGTTCAGGCCGTGCTGCATGTTTGCCAAGTGAGAAAGAGGTGTATGCAACTTATGATTCATACCGAGTGTACACACAATACTGACTATATTGTTTCTTTTGCTTCTGCCCTTGAGGTCCAGCTCCTACCCACTAACAAACAGAGAGCCTCCATTAGATAAGGAGGTGGATTAGGAGGAGCAGGAGCAAAGAGGACATGTTTTGGGAATTGCTGCAATTCTCAGACTCAGCAGATAGTGAACACAGACAGTGGAGAGAGAAACTACAAATAGAAAGCGAAGAGAGAAAAGGGGGTGAGGAGTGGATAATAAAGCTCATGGTGGATCTAACAGAGATGGTGATGTCCCTGATTACGCTGCAGGAAGAACACACGCATGCTCGATCCCTCCCTTTGCAGCCCATAGAAAACTGCATTCCTTGCCCTCCCCAAACTCTGCCCAGACATTCCTCTTACTGCCCATCACAGTACCCCTTGCACTCCTCCCCAGGGACATTTTCCATAATCACAGCTGGATTGGCCACAGCTGGGAGATCCTCACTTCAACAAATGCTGCTCATTGTCATGTCCCTGTAAGAAATGTTAATCTGTGTATTGCCATTTAATAAAACTCTAGACTCACAAAGACAGCTATTCTTTATTTGTGACCTACACAGTATGGTTGCAACAGAATTCAAATACTGTGACAAATCGCCACATTTGCAGAGTACAGTTAATAAGCAGGAATCATTACAAGAGTCATTCACGGTGGCAAGTAAACAATGCTTGGCTCAGTTCATTACAGAAAGATGCATTCCTGGTGCTCATTGTCAAAATGATGCTTCCAAACCTCCCTGATTCAAATAGCACCCACTGCGCCCATCTAGTTGTCCTAATAGGTGGCTGCTCAAAATCAGCTGCCAGGTGATGTGTCTCAACCTTCTTCCCTGGGGAAACTTTTCCCCCTTTGTTTCACAAATGTTATGCATAACACATCAGACTACTATGAGCATGGGAATATTTTCCTCACTGAGGTCTAACTTGCCAAAAGGGCAGTGCCAACAACCCTTTCATCTGCCAATCGCACATTCCATGGTCATTCTGCCCCTGCGGAGTCTGTTGGAGCTCCTTGCTGCTGTCAAGGTTTCCACCGTAAGGCTACATGAGCCACAGAAGTAGGCTGGGTCTCCCAAGATCATTTTGGGCATTTCCACATCCCCTATTGGAATCTCAGCGACTTTCTTTCCAGCCCAGAAATGCAGCTCTGTACATGCGTTGTGCACCTTCCCTGACCACCCTGTGTTGATGTCAGTGAAATGGTCCCTGTGATCCACCACTGCCTGCAATACTGTAGAGAGGCTACAGTTTCTGTCGATGTACTCTGTCACAAGATGGTCTGGGATCAAAATTGGGATGTGTGCCATCTACTGCCCCACCAGTGTTAGTGAATCCCATTGCCACAAAGTCATCCGCCATTTCATGCACATTGCCCAGAATCCCACTCCGTCATAGCAGGAGATGATTAATGGCCCTGCATACTTGCATCACCGTAATCCTCACGGTGGACTTCACAACTCGAAACTGATTTGCAACTGACCAGTAGCAGTCAGGAATTTCCAGCTTCCACACAGTGATCACCACTCGCTTCTCCACCTTTAAGGCAGCCCTCATTTTGGTGTTCTTGTGACACAGCAGAGGGGCAAGTTCTGCACACAGTTCAAGGAAGGTGGCTTTGCACTTTACAAAAGTTCTGCAGCCACTGTCCTCCATGTATGGAATGATGAACAATCTGATTTCACCACTCAATGCTACTTTCCCAACCCCAATAATGACAGTCCACCGTGTGCAGCTCTCTGCATATGAGATCATTAATCTTGAATTGTTTCTTTCTATGGCACACAGCAGGGCAGGCAGTACAGATTCCTGTTCACATTCACACCTCATGAAATGCTGTATGATCAGCTGCATTGTGTTCATAATGCTTATCACAGTGGAGGAGTTAAGGATCCATGGTTTCAGGCAGAGAGGGCGGGCGTAAAGTGTATGAGCACAATTGAAAAACTGCACCAAACGCAGTTGGAAGCCCTTGAAATTATGAAACGGTGAAAACTGCATAATGGGGGCAGTGATCCTTCCCCATGATGCACTGCAATCCATTCCCAGCATTCCTAGTGGAAGAAGGTGATTTGCATAGTGGGATAGCTATCCACAGTGCTCTGTCGGTGCTAAAGCTTCAACTGTGGATGCATTCCGCTGACACAAAGTGTGTTGGGTGAACATGCACAAGCGATGTAATTACAGCAGTTGATGATCAATGTAACAAATTGACTCAACTCTTATATTAAAAATAAATAAATAAAAAAATGTATCACACACCTGTATTCCCTTACATTGACGAGCTTTTTTATTATTAAAAACTATAGCACTAGTGCAAGAGTTGGCAACCTTCACCAATCGCAACCTTTGGTGGCAGTTCGCTATTCCCAGCTCCTGGAGGTTGTGGGGGGCCATGCCTGTAGACAGCCAACGTAAACAAAACGTCTCAGGGCCCGCAAGCAAATTACCCTGATGGGCCGTGTGCCGAAGGTTGCCAACTCCTGCACTAGTACATTGAAAGAAAGACAGTTGAAATGGTCTCCTTTAGGGCTTGTGATAAGCACAAGAAAACTTGAAGGACTGGAGTGGTAGAGAGAGAATTAAAAAGGAATAGGGCACTATGTGAATGATGGAATCGGCCATTATAGAAATCCTTGACTAGTCAGTCAACACAAGCTGTTGAATCTTTTGGTAGTAGGTCAAAGAGGCTTTCCTTATTTCCATAAATGCTCACTTACTAGATTTATGGGCCAATGTTTGGTCATTAGCTACTGACTCCTTATTGCTTTTCCATGTACATGCATTTAAATATACAATTTAACACTGAGGAGACCCACTCCCTCCCCATGCACTTACTTCATGTTTGCTGGATTAGCTTCAGAAAACTTCATTAAAAAGAAAAAAAAAGGTTAAGGTTACTCAATGACAAAGAAAAAAAAAAAAAGTACTTCCTGATCACATCATTTACAAAACCCACGGGAGTGAGTTGTCTACTGCTCAAATAAATGCATATATTTCTATATTATAGATTTTTTTATTGCAACTAAAAAAGCCATAGATTATTAAATAAAATAAGACTTTTCCTAAATATTAGAAGATATTTAGTTAGTGCCCTAAAACAGAAACTAACTTAATAAATCAGTTTTTTCCATTTGAAAGTAGACTTTCGAGGTAAAGTAGTTACAGTTGATGTTCTCTGGAATAGGGTCACATATCTGATTTCCTAGGAATAGAGTACAACTGTCAATTAAAGATCACTTTTTAGGCGTATTTAGACTTGCTTCTGAGGCTGATCAGAACATGAAATTGTGGTGTGTCTACAGGCCCTGGCCCTGAGACGCTTGCAGTAGGACCCAGCCCCAACATAGAACCCCTTCACTGCAGTGTAGGGGCTCTGCACAGGTTGACCCTTATGCCTGCATGAATTGTCTGACAGAGTCATAGTTCTTGTTTTTTTCAGAAGAGTTGTTTGTTGTGTACGCATTATGGACTCAAAGAAAGAATAGTAATTTAGGTCAGAATTAAGGTTGCATATCTTATTGAGAAAGACTGTTTTATGTGGCCTGTGGAAGTTTTATGATGTGCTTAGCTATTCATTTCCTTGCTTTTACATTAAGTGGTTGAGTTTGGTAAGTGACATGATAGGCAAGTGTAGCAAACAACTAATTAAGATGGTTTAGTTTTGGAATTTCCATTACACTTTTTATATGAAGATAAATGTGAACTGTCCATCCTAGTTCAGTTAAATGTAACCCATCTGTGATAGGGTGTCTATCCCACACAGGACTGGAAGGGGTTAAGATGGCCAGGCAGTCCAATAACTCCACAGGCTGCACCTGGAAGAGGTAGAGGGAACTGACTGGAAGTGGGCTCATCTGGAGACTTCTATACAAGCCAGGAAGTTGGCAACAGAAGGGGAAGACAGCAAGGTAAGACAGTGCAGTTCTTGGCTGCTGACTGGAGGACACCTGAGCTAGATCCCAGAGTAGAGGGTGAGGCCAAGCTTCTCTACCAGCCACTGGGGATGTGGCAGTGGGCTAACTAAGACAATTTGGTCCGGAAAGACTTACCTCCCTGGAAGGAGAAACCACATAGTGACCCCAGACAGAAGGGGCTGAGTCAGAAAGAGGAGGCTATGGTTCTTGGAGTGAGAGGAATCTGCAGGATGAGAGTATGACAAGATAGACCCACACCGGGGAGAGCTCATGCCCAGAACAGCCAGGAGGAGGCACCACCAGCAGCAGCAAGTATACTCATAGCACCATTTCTTCCAAGTTATTTGTTTAAAATAATGAGCAGTGCTGTTGGGCTCTGTCAGGGTTCACACCCCCTAGTCTTGGGCAACGCGGCCTAAGGGCCCGAATGGGTAGGCCTACCCCTATGTCCGGGTAGCCCAAGTCTGTAGGATCGCCAGTCTCTATATGCGCCCCGGTTGCAGGGCTAAGCGGGGCAGCGCCCCAAAGTCTCTATACGTGCCCCGGTTGCAGGGCAACATGGATAGTTGCCCACCTTGGCCTAGGTGTGGTGGCCTAGGTAGGGGGGCCTGGGGCCCACCCACCTCCGCTGGGCCCCAACCCAGGGCCCTAACAGTGGCTCAGAGATTTGCCATGGACTCAGCGGGGAAGTCCCACCGAAACACGCTGAGTCACCTCAGGTGGGAGATACCACTCCCCCACCCTCCCTGGGTCACTTCCTACCAGTCCCGCCGCGGGAGTCTCCCAGGCGCCTCCGGATCCTCTGTGCACCATTGGGTCGGTCGTCCCCTCCGTCGGTTCCCAACCCTGGGCTCCAGGCCAGTCCGGGCAAGCCTCCGACTCCTCCTCCGGGGGCTGCATCTGGTACTCCGCCGGAGCTCTCCAGGCATGTCCTTCTCCCTCAGCCGCCGGCCCAGACTGAGCTGAGCTCCCAGCCTTTATACTGCTAGGGCACCTGGAGCATGCCCAGTAGCCAGGGGGCGGCGCTTCCACTGCCAGAGCTACTGGCTTAACCCCTTCCTCCCTAGTGTACAGTTGGTTAGCCCCATCACAGGCTCTCTCAGCTCCTACACAGCTCAACCTATGGTGAACACTCATAGGCCACCACTCGGGGGTGGGTGGTACCCTCAACAGCATCTGGTGGGGCCTAGTCCAGGAATCCTTACCCAGAGACTCTACATGGAAATCTTGAAGCACAGTTAAGCAAAGCAATATTTCCCTCCTTACTATAAAAGAGCTTCCTCGTAGATTCACACTCTTGGGATGGTCACTACACCCTCTGAACACAGTGCAGGTGAAAAGTTCCAAATGGCCCCCATGAACTGCTTCTAGGAATGCTCCCATTGAGAATGGGGATGCCTACGGTCTATCGCAAAGAGACAGCTACTATGGCAATTTCCTTTTTAAATTGCTGAATAGAGCTTGGATAACTTGACTCACAAGACGACAGGATTGTGTAAAAAGCGATGGGAAAAGACTGCTGGGCCTGTGGTCCACTATTGGTATCAACATTGTTTAAACCTCTCCTTTAAGAATCCAGAACAACATATGGTAATAGAATGCACTTAAATTGTTGGTGGCTAGGCAAGGGAAGGCAACATAGTTTGTTTAGTACACCCAGACATGAAGAATGGTTTAATGACAACTTTCCTTTAGATAGTTAGGGAGATTAACGTATCATGCTGAAACATTCAGAGTATGCCCTGGGCTTCCAGCAAACAATGGCAGATATGCACAGCATAGTGCTGTAAGAGACTCTATGGATGGCTTCAAGGCACCAACGGATCACCACAAGAGGTTTAGATTAGCCATCCGATATTCCACTTACTAAGGCCACATCTACTCTACAAATTTTGGTTGATTCAAGATATGTAGCATAAAGTTACCACAGTTCATATATTGCTCGTGTGCATGCATACTTAGCTCCTTGTATATCCCATGGTTTTTGTACCTTTAACAAAACCACCCCCCCCCCCAACAAAAACGAAAATTCACGTGGCCCTCCTTACTGTCCACCATCTCTGACAGAAGCACAGAGCCTGCACAGTTCTGCACTATTGTCATAAGTGTTGCAAGCACAGAACGCACATTCCTCCGACATTTTGCAGAGTTGTAAGAAGAACAGAATCAGTGGGGAATATGAGGATTTATTGAAGGACAGATTGCTGAGAAAGATACTGTGAATCACTTCTAAGGTGGTTGTTGGTGTTCACAGAGCAGCTGCAGATGGCGAAGCGCCGCTTCTGGGCCTGAGAAATGAGCACTGACTGGCAGGATGACATCATAATGCAGGTTTGGCTGCAGAACTTCCAGATGTGCAAGGCCATATTTCTGGATCTGTGTGCCGAGCTTGCCCCAGCCCTCCAATGCAAGGGTACCAAAATGAGAGCTGCATTGACAGTGGAGTAGTGAGTGGCAATTGCATTGTGGAAACGTGCAGAGCTGAATTGCTACTAATCAGTGGGAAATCATTCTTGCAATGGAAAATCCACTGTGAGACCCATTGTCATGCAAATGTGAAGGGCCATTAATTGCCTCCTGCTATGCAGGACTGTGACACCGAGCAACATGCAGGATGTAGTGGATGGATTTGCAGCATTGGGGTTCCCAAATGCATGCACATGAGCAACAGAGGGCATGCATCTCTCTATTTCGGCACCAGACCGCCTTGCTGCAGAGTATATAATTATAAAAAGAGTCCTTTCTGAAGTGTTGGTGGATCGCCAGGGATGCTTCACCAACATCAGCATTGGCTGCTCAGAGAAGGTGCAGGATACTTACACCTTCAAGAACACAGAACTGTTCAGAAAGCTACAAGCAGTGACTTTCCCATCTGGTGGATAAACATTGCCAAATGTCAAAATACCAACAGTGAGTCTGGGGGACATCCAGTCTACCTGTTCCCCTGATTCGTGAAGCTGTACATGAGCCACCTTGACAGCACCAAGGAAAGGTTCAACCACCGGCTCAGCAGGTGCAGAATGAAAACTGAATGAGCTTTTGGTAGATTAAACAACATCAGGTGTCCTTTCATTCACAAGACTGGATCTGAATTTTAAAAAACAAAAACAAACCAACCAACCACAATGGTTATAGCTGCCTGCTGTGTCCCGCATAATATCTGTGTAGCAAAAGGGGAAAAATTTGCAGCTGAGTGGGAGATGGAGTGGCTGTCTGAGTTTCAACAGCCAGACACAAAGACTATTAGAGCTCAGCTCTGAGCTATACAGCTAAGAGAGGCTTTGAATGTTGCACTTTAACAGTGAGCCACAATAATGCATTGTGCTCTACTTGGTCCTGCAGTTTTGGGAGCTGTTAGGAATTGTGCGATGCATAGTGTACATCTATGAAGAGAACAATGTCAATGCACCTATTAATTTTGCAGCATTTGACACAGTGTAGTAATCACACACATACAGCACTGATCCTATGTGTTGTCACACTGTACAGCAAGAAGTGGTCCTTTCAGAACTAAGCTCTCCGCAGTGTATGTTGTGAATAAAGATGAATTATTTTTCCAAATAGAATTTTATTCAGACACAAAGTCAGTCCAAGAAATCTGTGCAACTTAAAAGCAAATACATCAAAAAACTTAAACTAAATGGAACAGAACTTAAGAGGAAAGAACATTCATGTCCATTTTACCTACACATACAGCAACTAAGGCTGTCTCAGGTCAGCATATGAGAAGTGTGGTTGTCCTTAATGTTCCTCAGGGTGAAGTAGTAGGTGCAGGGATGCAGCCCCTTGATGTTATGTGGAATGCTGAGGCGGGTGTGTAGGGAGATGATGCTGTAATGATGTTCTCCATGAACTGCAAAGGTGGTGAGCCCATGACTGTTGAACCTGGAGGACCACAAGAGTCTGCAGTGTCTGTCTGCTGCTGGAGAAGCCCCATTATGTCCTAATGCATCTGACTATTTTTCCTTCTGGGATTCCTGGGCCTTTCTACAGGCTACCTGCAGCGTTCACCCTCCAAGCCCCTTGCTCACAGTCAGATGCAACATTGGCTTGTAGGATCTTGCTCAACGGGTCATCCTCAGTCCTCTTCTTTCTCCTTATCTAGCTTGGGTGTTCCACAGGTGCGGAAGTGGAACGCCTCAAGGCTTCAATGGCAGCAGCTGCAGATAACACACACAGAGGTACCATTGTCAGTATAGTCACAATGGAAAGTGAAAGTGAAGATTCAGAACCCCCTTCCCTTACTTCCCTAAAATTTTACACCAGACATGCTTATTGACTCTTCTGCTACAGCATGCTCACGTGCAGTACCATGACGGCACCAGCACTGGTGAGGGTTGCCCACTAGGTGTGAGGGAAACAGAGGGAATTGCTCGATTGCAGGAAACTATGCATAAAGGATAATGGCACTGAATGCTGGCACCATTGACCACAGATGCTGAGGATTTCATCTGATCTCTCTCCTGAGGATAGCAAAGGCACAAAGCGCTCAGCTGCTGTGTCCTGAAGCCTCCTGGGCCTGTATGTCGCTAGCCTATGTACTGCAATGGCGCTTGCCAAAGTTATTACTGTATGCAGTGTAGCTGTAGCTATGTCAGCCCCACAATATTTGAGAGACAAGGTGCGTGAAGTTATCTTTTATTGGATCATCTCCTGTTGGTGAGAGAGACAAGCTTTCAAGCTGCACAGAAATGTACTCAGAGCATCACTTTCCCAGACCTGAAGAGCAGGTCACCAACAGAAGTTATGGCAATAAAAAAATATTACCTCATGCACCTTGCCTCTCAAGTCATTAGTGACTGGCAGGAGAAAGCGTCCCTACTGCAGAGGAAGAAATAAGGCTGTCATCCCTAGAAACATTCTGGAGAAGACTGCAGAGTACTTTCATGAAAGTTTCAACAAGATCACTCAGGAGGATTCAAGGGACATCCCTGAGTACATAAACAAATTGTTTCATATGGCCACACTAGCCTTCCTCTAGAGAGGAATGAAAAGCAGATAACACCACTTCTTCTACTATAAGTAAATTAATGAAAAGTCAACAGCTGTGTCCTGGTAAATTGAGGGTGCCATCATTATAACAGGAAATACATTTACACACTTACCCAAGGTTCCTTCCACTGCATCAGGCTGGCTTGTGCTGAACTGTCAGGACTGACTGGACTGCGGTGGAGTCTCAAATGGGTTCTGGCTCACTGTGTAGCAAGGCCTCCCACTCTCACATCCCCCATTCTCCTCCACCTTGTCCTTGCCAGGGGCCTGAGACTTGGGCTTCTTGGTGGTACCCACAATGGTCTGTGGAGTGGGGGTGGGGTCTCCGCCAAGTACAGCATTCAGCTTTTTGTAGAAATGGTGGGTCTGCAGCTTGGCACCAGATTGACTGTTGGCCTTGCTGGCCTTCTGACAGCCTGACACCGTTCCTTTGCTTTTATATGGCACTGGTGCCAGTCCCTGTCATACCCTTTTGCCTGTATGTCCCACGCAGTCTGCTCACAGGCGTCCAGCTTTCTTTGGCAGATCTAGAGCTATGTCTACATAGCCTCTTCTCCTCACTGGCCCAGAAGATCCAATATCTCTAGTCTACTCCATCCTGGAGTGCCTCTGGAGCATGTAGCCAGCATGGTCAGCTGGGCAGTTGTACACAGTAATGGACTGCTGCTAGATGTGGTTGCCAAGCTGGACAATCAAGAAAAGGCATTTCAAAAATGCATGAGGCTTTAAAGGGAAGGGAGGCCGTTCAGTTTCCATAACTGCTGGGCATTTACCATTGTGAGCAGAGTCATCAGCGTCAGGCATTGTGGGACAACTGTTGGAGGACTGTTAGAGCTGACATAGGCAACAGCATTTACACTTGGGCTGCACTGACCTCAGTACATTGACCCTGGCTCAACGGCGGACGCTGTAATGTGGTGCTTCTATCAGTGCAAGACAAGTTTAAATGTAGACACATGCACAGTGGCTTACGTTGACCTAACTTTGAAGCCTGGTCTAAGCTGCACATACAATCTCGACTGTATGAAGTACTTTGCATTCCAATCAGAATGAAACATTACCTTTTGACTGTGAAGTATACATTAAACCCACTATGCCCCATCCACATGAGATGAGTGTGTGTTTCCTTTAGCCAGGAAAAGCTAGAAGCTCTCAAAGGAAAGAAATGGGGGATGGAGAGGGGAAAAGAATATTAGTCAGCCAACTTGCACTGAAGCTTGTGAAAACATTTATATATAGTGCCTTTCCCCATCAAAGTTCACAAAATTCTTTAACTGTACAGAGTCACTGAAAAGCAGTTACCTCTAGGGTGGAGGGCATCAGTCAGAATACTGCAAAACAAGTTGAGGGAAGGAAGAGGCAAAATTCTGGTAAAAGACATTAGTGCAAACCTCTGATTTTAAGATTAAAACCATGGGATTTTTACCCGATACAAAGCCCCTAACAAAAACAACAACGAACAAAACACCAAAACCAAACAAAAGGATAATTCCAAAGGAGAGGCAATAACAAGTGTGCTTCTAAGTCACTTGGGCACTTTTGAAAAGTCACACGCTGTTCAAGTGACCAATATTTTACACACACTAAAATTTGCCACCTGAGACGTACTAAAACTGGAACCACACCTGTGGATTTTGAAATAATTACTCTGATCAAATACTCTAGAGGCTATTCCATATAGCACAAGCCTTCAGCATAGCAGCCAATACTCTTGAGAGCTTCATGCATTTGTTTTAAAAGGACTTCTGTTCCTGCCTCATTTTCTCATTGCCTTACCTGGGATAGTATGCGTAGTTCATGAAGAGCTGAGCGCCAGCTGGATAGTATGCTGTGGAGGGCTGGAGCGTTCGTGGATTCAAAAGCACAGATGGCTGATAAAGGGCAGTTTCTGTTGGAATAACTGCTGCAGGAGCTGGAAGTGAGTAGGATGGAGGAGAAAGACCTAAAGGAATCAAAGGAGGATAGATTAGCATGGTTCATCAAATTCCAGCATATTAAACAAGACAGCTTCAAAGTAAATCTAGGGTCTTTCCAACCTAGAAAAAGCTTGCTCACATTTTCATTTACATGAAGTTATCTGTGTAGAAATCATAAAACAAAAAACGGTATGGGACAGTATACAGAAGCCACCTCTTGCTCGCAAGGTTATTATAGGGAGGCACATGATGAATTGGTCTTGTTAATCACAGAGTACAGGACATGTAGTAATGGGTATAAAATTGCAGCAAGATAGATTTAGATTAGACATCAGGAAAAACTTCCTATCAGCCCAGTAAAGCACTTGGACAAATTGCCTAGGGAGGGTGTGGAATCTCAGTCAAAGGAGATTAAGAACATGTTAGATAAACACCTATCAGGTGTATCTAGGAATATTTAGTCCTGCCTCAGTGCAAAGGCTTTGACTAGATGACCTACCAAAGTCCTTTCCTGCCCTACATTTCTAGGATTCTATGATTTGTGGGAACAAATTCTTTTTCCAAAGAGAGGAGTTGGTTTACTGGCCTAGTTTCAATTATCTGTTCAAGTCTCCTCTTTTCAAAAGACAAGCGCAAAGCTTGACAATATCTATGATTATACTGGTCCAATCTCCCCCATTATACAAGGCATTTCTTCAATTTAAGAGATCTCTATCCCCAACAGGGACATTATATTTATTGTTCCTTGATACTTCCCACCATGTCACCACTTCATTTAATAGGATAATGCAAATTCAAAAAAACAAGGTGTTTCTACAAGTTGCACACATACAAGAAGGAGGGGAGGGAAGGGAGGGGAAGAGAGAAGAATAGTGTCTCTCTCCTTCTTCCACCACCATATTCTGATGAATCTAGACAGACTAGGAATGTTCAGAAATGGCAAAACTGATCAGATTTTTTTTTTTTTTTAAAAAGTGACCAGCAGTTGTGAAGAGACTATCTGATGACAACTCCTCCCTTCCCCCATCACAAGCAGACAAGGGGACATGGCCTGTTTGAACTTTTAGTCACCTGTGCTCATAGCTGTAAGAAGGTAAAAACTCAGGAATCCAAAAAACTTTTCCATGATTTCAGCAGAGTTCATTGGCTTGTTCCGAGAACCTTCACAAAAGTCGTCTCTGAACAAGAGTACACTTGCCCCATCTCTAGGGGAGAGTGACCTGTCTGTCCCTCACTTTCATTCAGGCCTTTGCCTTTCTGTTGACAAGGGGACCTATTAAGATGGTAGTAGTTTCTCTGATGCAAGTATTTGTCCACTAGAAACTAGACTAGGACCAATTCTCTATGTGCTACCAAAGGGCCACCAGGTAAACAAACAGCATTGGTCATAATCAACCTGGCTGGATTTAGAATATTTCATTTCTTCTGCATAAACAGGTGGTTCCTACCTCAATTATCATGCCATTTGCGATCTCTGAAGCAAAGTATTATTTTCCCATGAGTTCAAAGCCATATTACTTTAAACAGATTAAGTCAGACCCCGAGCCTTTGAAGTGTTTTCTCCCAAATATTAGGTAAGATCCTATTTTCCCAAATGACTCATACCCAGTAAGGAGCACAGCTTGAAGCAAAGTACTGTTTTCTGATCCACCAAGACATTTGGCTAGCTTAGCTGCATGTCTAAATACATTTCACTCACACACCAGCAACCTTAACTCCATGCATTCTGGATGTCCAGGGGTTAGTAGCGGTTCAACAGATAGAATATTTGCGTTTAGACTTGGAAAAAAGCATTTTCAGTGGTTGCAAGAATTAGCCTTTAAAAGAGAGGTAGAAGCATAGAGTCCACACACACAGTGATAAATTAATTCATATTTAATTTTTTATTGGGCTTTTGGTGGCAGTTTCCTTTCAGATCATTGCTTGTTCAGAGCAAGTAAGTTAAGTTTGTGAGTGGAAAAGCAAGAGTATAATCTGAAAGTAATTCTTCAAAGTAATCCACAGCCAAAAGAAAAACGATCACAGGCTACTGTTGATTTCAGACTGAAAAGCCTTCAATTACCACCCTCATTTAATATACCTTACAAAGAACTGGGAAGAGAAAGAAGCTCCAACACCTACCAGCACACAGCATAGAGTAGTGCCAAGAATCATCCAAAACTTACATGGTAACTTACATGGTGGTGGGGACAAGCCATTTCGATTTAAAGTGCCCCCCATTAATACAAAGTTCATCTCCTC
This sequence comes from Dermatemys mawii, assembly GCA_007922305.1. Taxonomy (NCBI): domain Eukaryota; kingdom Metazoa; phylum Chordata; order Testudines; family Dermatemydidae; genus Dermatemys; species Dermatemys mawii. The sequence goes on from ML677365.1 coordinate 18,146,779, forward strand.
TGCAGAACATGGAAAGACTTCAATGTATCTGTCCTTCATGGTCTTCTTATGACACTTCTGTGCAGCCAGAAAAGCTCGGTCTGCAGATTTCATCTGAATAAAGGCATCTCCTGATGGACGGCCCTGAAAAACAACATGAGCAAATCTATAGTTCCAATGTAAATACTCATGTGGTACCAAAACAGGAGTCACTTGCAATGTGAACAAAATCTGTTACAAAGACTATTTGACCATTACCACACCAACTCCTGTAACAATCAATGGTTCTAATCACTTAAATTCTCACTACCGCCCAGGCCCATGGTCTGCCCACTGTATGTTACATCAATATTTATCAGCCTTCTATTTGTTTTGAATATTTAGGTAAAGCTGTTATCTATAGCAGGGATCAGCAACCTTTGGCATGCGACCTGCCATGGTAAGCCACTGGTGGACCAGGCCAGTTTGTTTACTTGCCATGTTTGTGGGTTCGGCCGATTGCAGCTCCAACTGGCCACAGTTTGCCATCCCAGGCCAAAGGGGGCTGTGAGAATGCTGCCCCTTAAGATGTGCCACCCCAAGCATGTGCTTTCTTTGCTGGTGCCTGGAGCCAGCCCCGTGCAGAGCTTATCTTTGCAATATCTAGAAAGAGTGGAGCTGGATCATGATCATAACCACAGGCTGCAATAAAGACCTTTCTCCCTCCCCCATAGAGAGAGTCACTAAGCAGCTAAGCTCATTCAAGCTCATCTAAAGCTGGAGTAATTCCTGAATAGATGATGTATAAGGGCTTGATTACACTGGCACTTTATACAGCAATAAAGCCTCCCAGAGCGCTCTACCTTACTACTCATCCACCCTGGCAGGGCATGCAGAGCACTATTATTCTGTGGCTGTAGCCGTCCTGGTACTCCTCCATGCCAGAGGATTAACAGCTGTTGTGTATTGGGTGATACCCATTAGCTCTAGTGTAAATAGGTAGCAATAACACTGCACTTTAAGTGATCTCTGGAAATGCCCACTAATCTACTTAAGTCAATTGACCTCTCTTTCCTTTGTTTCGAACTCGGCTGGAGGAATGTGGAAGTACGTTTTCAGAGCTTGTCTGTAACTGAGCAAATCAACAAAGCAAATGTTTACCGAGTGAGTGAGAAGCAGAAGATTAGGAGGATCTGCATTTAAAAGAGAGTGGTGACACATTGTTAGCACTCCAAAAATCCACTCGCTCTCCCCCTCTGCATACCCACAACACACTCCACCCTACCCGACTCATTTGAAAAGTACATTTCAGCCAGCTGAATGCTGGGATAGCTGCCCATAATGCACCACTCCCAGTGCCACTGCAAGTGCTGCAAATGTGGCCACACCAGCGTGGTTGCGGCTGTCAGTGTGGACACACTGGAGCGCTTTCCCTGGAGCTGTATCCAAAGCAGGTATAACCGAAAGCGCTATAAAGCTGCAAATGTAACCAAGCCCTAAGGATCAAATTATGTCATGGAGTCTGTGACTTTCAGAGACCTCTGACATTTTCTGCTTCAGTCCTGGGGCTGGAGCCCCTAGAGTGCAGAGCCACTGGCTCCCAAAGTGCCAAGCTGCTGCAGGTGATTTTGGGGAGGGGAGGAAGAAGAGGAGAGACAGACAAACCTGGAACTCTCAAGCCAGAGCCATAGAACTGTCAGACACAGGGCTCGGGTTCTCATCCTTCCCCTCCCGCACTCAGGCTTCAGTCATTTCTCCCCCGCCCCCCAGTCTCCCCCCATTATTTTAAGTAAGAGTCACAGACAGGTCATGGGCTTCCATGAATTTCCATTTATTGTCCACGATCCATTTCTGATTTTTACACTAAAAGCAACTGTGACAAAATTTTAACCATACCCATGTCACAAGCTATGGGAGAATGGAAACTGGCCCTCCTTGAGGGACGATTGATAAATTAAGAGATTGCTAGTTCAGAGTGGTCAGCTGTCAGGTTTCTAGAGATTTTGATATGAGTTTAAAGATCAGGGAAGTATAAAAGTAGAATTAAGTATCAATTTGTATATTTTAGTTGGGTAAATGGAACAGTTTGATCTGTAATCCCATGGAAGAGGGGCAATATTTTTTTGCAGATTTCCAATTATATAGGTAGGCTTGGAAGCATTAGATTTTTATTGTAAGTGTTTATTTCACCATACACACCGACCAAAAATATTTCCATCATTACAATAGAAATTTATAGACTAGCAAATTAAGAAAATTCTGCTTGAGAACTTAACATTTGATATAGGGATATTTACTGAATATGTTTTGACATACGATATTGATAATTGTGTTTTAGCTGTTTTGAAGCTTTAACTTTTTGAATCTCAATATTGACTATCATTAATTACCCAACACCCTCTGAACTTTGACACCACGCAATATTTCCCACAACTGAGAAAATTTAAATAGATAAAAATAATGCTTAAAAATTAACATTGATATTATCCATCTAAATTAAAACAAATTAATTCTGCCAAGCCTATATATAGGGTACACAATGTGATACTCTAACAGAATCACTGAAGAGCAACAAAACATGCCTGTCTGTGTGTGTTTGCCCCATAACAGGTGTTAAATGAGCATGCGACAGTTATGCTTTTTCACCAAATTACAAATATGAACTTGCCTTTATAATCCTTTTAAGAGATTTTGGTAGGTTGTGAGAGATTAATTAATGTAGTGTCTATCTTGTGGACACAAATTCTAAAGATTTTAATGTGTTTATTTGCCATTTTCTGCATCACATTCAAGTAACTAAATATTTGAAATTAATGTACTGGGCCGTATTGTATGAGTCATAGAGACTCTCTTACAACTCTTGGTCCATGGCCCTAATGATTTTTGGTGCCCAGTTTGAGAAGCCTTAAAAGGACTAGTTTCAGAAAATGCTGACCACCCACCTTCTTAAAGAGTCCCTTTTAAAGGCTTCTTAAATAGGGCACCCAAAAAACCCAAAATCACCATCCAAACACCCTGCAAAAGAAACCCCTACCATTAGTCACACAACTATTTGTCTGGAAAGTCTAAAAGGCTTTTGTCGTTGGTTTGCTTTTTAACCACAACCCAACAAAAACAGATTCCTTACCCCGCTGCCTCATTTACTATCATCAAGAAAAAGAGCTGAAATGTTTTTAATCTTTTTAGGGGTGATGTATGTTTCACCATATGCAGCCCCACACATCCTGCTTTCAAAAACCCACGTGCAACATGAGTTACCTATTTACAGGCAATGGAAATAATTCTACAATCATTTATGGGTAAGCATACCAAGTTTTCGATTGATCCTGTTAGCAATTTATTTGCTACACTGGCTCTAGTATTAAAAAATATAATGCCTTGAAGCAGCTAGGTTCTCCGAAAGACTACTGATTATTCTTGGAGGACTGAATCAGTAGCCATCTCACCTTTGTGCACTTATGAAGGCTGCTTCCCTGCTATTCCACTAGCAATCAACTCAGCGGATCATGTTTATATATGTGGTCGGTAGCACACTGGCAACCAAGACTTGCATTCTCCTGTTGTCCACCTACCTGGTGATTTAATACCATGTGAACCCCATGGGTCCGAATATCTACAGAAAACTCCCCCAAGAATTCCAAGATGTCCTCTATAGTGGCAGCATAGGGAAGACCACGCAGACGTATGCAGTCTCTGATGTTGGTTGGAGGCATGAATTGCTGAGGTAACATGGGAAGGACAGGCGGCGCTGCAAGGGGAATGAGAGGTGTAGAAGAGTACCTGTTCAGCACCTGTACAAAAACAGAATCCAAGAAATGGTGAGATCTCAAGCTTGTTCTACAGAGCTGAATGCAGATGGATTTTTTGTAAATTATAGTCAATTTGTGTAGTACTTAGAAAGTAAGTCATCTAGGCACTAGACTTTAATCATGGATAAAATACAGCTTGAATTAATAAGTTCTGAATAAGTCTGAAGTCTTTGGGTGGCTTTATCTGAAAAGGTCATCTCGGTTTGTTTTTGATCAGACTGCAAGTTGCAGTGCTCCGTACCAGAGCAGCAACTTACTAATTATGTATATTACATTTATATTATGTTTTTCATCCTGTATGATCCCAAAGCACTTTATAAGTTATATAGTATATGGTCATAGGAGTTTTTTCCAATAAAATGTAGCCAACTTAGATAATAAAAGCAGCAGCTGTTAACCAGGACACAAAACACACAGACAGAGGAAGAAGAGAAGAGTCCTGAAGCTAGAAGATGTGTGTTTCATGTGCTACAGTACAGCATAAGCCACCATTTAATGATTTTAATGACTGAAGTAGCCCATGTAGCAACACCATCTAAAAGTAATTATATTTGGCCAAAAAAGATCATGTTACTGTTTAAACTAGGAACAAAAAACCTAAATTGTAAGAGCCCTGCCTAACAGAGTTATGTGAATATTCAGTCATTTCCTTTCATCACATCCATGTAAAACTTCTATGCATATAGCAATATTATGCACGTTTTTGTCAGTGCAAACAGATAAGGCTCTATAGAAAGAGTGAAACTCCAGATCTATGAAAAATCCAGGTTTGCTCAAAACTTGTCATTTCTACCCTCTGGTCACAAACAAGGGTCAGGCAACACTAGTCTTCTCACTGTTGATACCAATCATCTGAACAGAACGTGTCCGAGTGCAGAAGTGAGAAGTTTCCTCATCATTGTCCAGGGTAACAAGTCTCTGTGACCAAGAGTGGCACATGACTGACTGCTGGCAGCCAGCTCAGTATACTGTTTGAAGCATAGAGAGGACTCTCACTTTCTGTAGCTGGGTTGGCTGGTCCTATTTCCTTGCAGGTCTTTATGTGGCAAGATATCCCAGAGTGCATTGCCCCTTCTACTACTGTCCTCACAATTTGTGTCTTGCCATAGAGATAAAAGCAGACCGAAACAGAGCAGGGACTCTCAGGTGTAAGATAAAGAAGGAGAGCTGTGTGGGACTACTTTTGCCCAAACCAGGGCCAGGAGGAAAGAGCTGAATCTCCATCACTTTTGGTAAGAGAAAGCACAATATTCTTTCCTCTAATTTAAGGATTGCTCTGCCAAGGACAGTTGTCTAGATTTTCATGGAATGCACTAATACCAACACGGTTAGGCAGCGTGGTAGCAGCTGAAACAAATAAGCTGCTATGCGGACAAACTGAACCATGCAACTTGCAATAAGTTACAGTGATCAGGCCTTTATCCAGTTAATCATCACTAGACAGAAGCCAACGTTAAGCAACTAAGAAGGAAAATTTGAACTCTAAGGAAAAGGTTGGTTGGTGGTGATTTGCTTTCCAGAATTTAGTAAATTCCAGATTAAATTTACCCAGACTACCAATTAATGTTATATAGCACTGGAAAGCAGAGGATCTCAGCCTTCTGATGATATTTTACACTATTTGTTAGACACCTAATGGTTCATGAGACAATCTTCAAATACAGGTGAACTCAAGAGACGAAAAGTGGGATTGTGAAGCTCTACTTGTGTGTCCCAGATCAAGTGTGCTCAGTTTAGAAGTTCCTATTGTAATTGCCAGCCCCCTGAAATCAGAGTGCCAGCCAGCATCTGCATCACCTCCAGTAAAGGTTCTGCAAGCAAATGGAGGCCTCCCGCTGGGCCTGTGCAAACCTTGCATGTGCGAGAGGCTTGCCCAGGTATGACTCATCAGAACTGAGCAAGTGGTCCTGTTGATATTCTCTAATTATGCTGCCTGCATAGCTAGCAGGAGGAAAAAAAAAAGCAGTTTAAATAAAAATACAGTCACTCGAGTGAGCAGATTGATTATGCTTACAAACAGGGATCAGAACTCTGGATTATGAAAGGCTTCACAGGGTACATTTTCTGACCTCAACCATGCTTAGAGGTCAAACAACTCTCCTCCCACAACAAGATACAAAGCAATTCCTCAAGATCCCAAGCACATCCCTGTCCTCCTGTCTGGTTCTTTGATTAGAAGAGATTTGGAAGTTTTCACCCTACCTGCTGAACCTCTGCTGCCGTGCTCCTGAAGAGTTCAATGTACCTTTTACCCAGCAAGTCCTTATGTTTTTTTAGTGCATTCTGTGCGTATTCCTCACAAGCAAACAACACAAAGGCATCCCCGGTTGGCCTGTTGTCAGGGTATGTGACAAACAAGATTCCTTCCTTTCCTCCTGTTACTGGGCAGTGCTGGCCAAAAAACGTTAGCACTTCTTCTGTTGTTGCATTGAAAGGAAGACCTCTCATCCGGACAATCACCTGATTTTCTTTTGATAAAAACTGAGCTGCTTCATTGGAAGTACCTTTGACAAAAACAACAAAATCCAAGTCAAGACACCACAGATACCTAAAAGACAGCAAGCCTCCCTACCTGTATGGATTGTTTGCACCTCAGGTACAGAATTGAAATTCACATTGTTTCTCCCCACTCAAAAGCCACAAATGTCATCATATGGGACACTCTTCCCTTTGAAGCCTAGAATGCTGCTCCTTTGATTGCTTAAACGAGAGCTTCACCCTCACCCAAGGGGAAAAAGTAGGCTGCATTTACAACACTGAGTCTATGCTCAGTCAGCAAGCACTAGTCTCTCACATGGTCACACAGATGCTCCTGGAATGGCTTTTCTGGTGAATTCCAAGCCTTACTTTTAAATACATATTTCTGAAATGCTGTTTCAGACACCAACTAACTCAGACAATGGCTGGGAAGTATATTTGGCAAGGTTCAGGAGTTTGGTTCCACTTTGATACAAGTGTCACCTTTAAAAAGCTTGCCAGTTTGACCTTTAGTAACTAGGTGGGAGTCTATCAGCATTGTTTACATTTCCAATATAATGTCACAATAAAAATCAGTGAAGTGCTCAAAGGCATCCTATCTATAGCCAGTTGAAAGGGCAACAGTTCGTATTTTCAACCCAAAACTTGGTTCTTTTCCCAAGACACGTCAGCTCTCCAGAATGAGCTATGAAATAAGCAAGTCATAGATTGTGCAACACCCCCAGTCAACCTCAGAATAGCTGGTACAATACTTTGCAGCAAGTACAGATAGTCACAGACCTTATCACCTTCACAGGGTGAAATACACGATCCACCTGTTTGCCATTGCTCGTCAGTCATATTAAAGACAAACACCTTGTGGGTGGAGTTTTCATAAGTGACTAAGGATCACAAGCCTCACAGAGTCCATAGCATTTGGGTCAGGGGTTAGCAAACTTTTTGGCCAGAGGGCCACATCGAGGTTCAAAATTGTATGGAAGGCCAGGTAGGGAAGGCTGTGCCTCCCAAAACAACCTGGCCCCGCCCACCCACCCCCCTCCCTCAGAATCCTCAACCCACCCCCTGGCTCCTTGCCCCTTGACCGCCCCCCTCCAGAGACACCCCTCACCCCTAATCACCCCCCAGGACTCCACCCCCATCTAGAGTGACCAGATGTCCCAATTTTAGGATCTTTTTCTTATATGGGCTCCTATTACCCCCCACCCCCATCCTGATTTTTCACATTTGCTGTCTGGTTACCCTACCCCCATCCCAACCCCTGCTTCCCATCTCCTGACTGCCCCAACCCCTAGCCACACCCCCCACCCTGACAGGCCCCCTGGGACTCCCATGCACTATCCAACCCCCCCTTCCCCATCTTCTGACCGTCCCACCGAGACCCTCTGGCCCTTATCTAACCCCCCACCCCAAACCCTTTACCATGCCGCTCAGTACAGTGTGTCTGGCCCAGAGCCTGATACACTGATCTGACGGAATACACTGTCATGCAGCCCTGCACCCCAGAGCGCTGCTCACGCAGCGTGCTGAAGCTGCAGGGGTGGGGGGAGGGAAGAGCTAGCTTTCCAGCCAGGAGCTCAAGGGGCCAGACAGAATTAGCTCATGAGCCGGATGTGGCCTGCGGGCTGTAGTTTGCCCACCCCTGATTTAGGTGCTTCTGAAAATCCCATCCCATTCTCTACTGCTAGGATTGGGGAGAAGAGGGCCACTGAGCAAACCACTGACATACAATTTTAGGGATGTGTACACCTGTATGTTTAAGATATGTCAGACTGACCACCATGTAGACCCAAGTTCAACTTAGCTCTATAGCAAGGGTGGGCAAATTACAGTCTGCTGGCCACATCTAGCCCGCGGGACTCTCCTGCTCAGCCCCTGAGCTCCTGGCTAGGGAAGCTCTCCTGGCCCCTCCCCTCCTGTCCCGCCTCCCCCGGTGTCACGCTGCCATGCGGGCAGCGTTCGGAGGCCGGGCTGCACGTCTGGCTCCAGTCAGACACACTGCTCAGAGCGGCGTGGTAAGAGGACTGGGGGGGTGTTGGTTAAGGGGAAGAGTGGTCCCGGGGGTGATCAGAAAACAGGGGTGCGGGGTTTGATGTGGCATAGGCATCCCAGGGTGGCTGTCAGGGGATGGGGGTGTTGATGGGGTTGGGGCAGTCAGGGGACAAGGAGTAGGGGTGGGGGGTTGGATGGGTTGGGGATTCTGAGGGGGCAGTCAGGGGATGGGGGGTTGGATAAGGGGTGGAGGTCCTGGGAGGGCAAGGAGTAGGGTGGGTTGGATGAGTCAGAAGTTTGAGGGGGGCACAAACTGGCAGGGGGCAGAGGCCAGGCTATTTGAGGAGGCACAGCCTTCCCTACACAGCCCTCCATAAAGTTTTGCACCCCAATGTGGCTCTCAGGCCAAAAGGTTTTCCCACTCCTGCTCTATAGCCATAGAAATGCAGTGCGAGCAGCAGCACAAGTGTAGCTGCACTGCCTCCCAGGGACATCACCAAGGTTCAGGTGAGTCAGCTTTAATGCCTACTCAGTCCTTTGACTCTACTGAAGTTGCCCACAGTTGCTGTTTTCTGGAAAATGGACCCAAGAGCCCATCAGGAAACAGACTGTAAATTGGGTCCATCTAGTGACCTACTGTATCTCTAGACCAGGATTAAAAAATGGGGGGAGGAAGGAGAAAGATTTTTAAAGCCAAACTTTAGAAGACACACACCAATCACACATACCTCTTCCAGTTTAGCCATACCCCTAGAAGTCCAAGGCACCACTACACTCCATTACCAATCCCCTCAGCTACACGTTCCTCTTTAGGGAGCCTTTACAGTTTCAGAGTGTTAGTATCTGCTGCTTCTAAGTACTAGGTTGCTGCAGGGAACAGGGAAGCAGGACATTCCTATACGAAGCCTGTCTTGCCTCTGAGAATGAGATCCAACAACGCAGATGTGAGTGGCAGCTTGTTGGATCTTATCCAGTCCCCTCGGTTAAGACCAGGTGGGTGAGACAGGAATTGAGAGAGAAGATGGTAAGAGTTTACAAAACACTTTTGCAACCTTCCAAGGGAAAGTTGGTGATCAACTCTCTCTTAGAAGGAAGATCATTTTAGCATACAGGAAAGTTTGAATTGCTTAATAAAAACCAGTTTCACCCATCCCTAATAATTAGCATTTATATTTTGAAACTCATTTGCTGTCACACAGAGATTTGTATACAACAATAGAGAAGTAGAAGAACAGAGTTATATCACTTTCTGAAAGAATCCAGGTTGTGTTTTTCTATAATTGATTACATGGAAGCCATGGCCCTCAGGAAAATTAGGTAGCAAATGAAATTCAGGAACAAGTCTGGTAAGATCCTTAACTGACTGACTTCTTGAAAGGAAGAGAACATACTGAAATTTATTTATGTCCCAGTAGCTCCCAAGGGATCAGAACTCCATTGCCAGGCACTGTATACACAGAATGAAGACAGTCCCTGCACCAGAGACCTTACTGTTTGTATGCATATTGATGAATTGCAATAAAGGTGGAGGTGAGGGAAAGAAGAACATAAATTGTAAGACAGTAAGGATCAGCAGAGTAGGTAGCAATCTCAGCACATCAACTACTATGCATTCTATGAGCCAATTCAGAGATCAAGTTTGATAGAAACACTTTATAATTTGAAACTAAGTTACAGTGTCAGTTGGAACAGAATCCCATATCCACCACCCCAAAGAAAAAGTGGATTACCTGCTGCAATTTTAAGGAAATCTTCACCTGTTGCCTTGTACACCTAGGGAAAGAAGGGGTGGGAGAGGGAAATCAGTTCTATGTGGCGTGGTATTTGTAGTCCTATCCAAGAGATTTACAAAAAGAAAAACCACCATTGCTGCAGCATACCTCAATGTACCGATTCCCCATGTGGTGCTTGTGTCTTTGTAGTGCTAAATTTCTATGCTCTTCACTTACAAACCTGATGAGAGCTTCCCCATTTCTCCTTCCTTGTGCATTGAGACACAGTGCGGCACCTCCCCTTAAAGAGTCAAGACAGGGGGAAAAAAAGGAGGCATGAGTGAAATTACTGAAGTAGAGCATGCACTGTTTGTCTCGCAAAGCCATAAATGTGTATATTGCTGGTAACTAACTTGGCAATATTTAGGCCTTTGAAGAATCTTGCGATGTCCTGGTCAGATGACTGCCATGGTAAGCCTCTTGCTCTGATTATGGTGTTATCATCTACAAGTTCCATCTTGCTGCTTCAGATAAAGCACAAACATGCAGTGAAGTTTCCCCATCCTCAATGTCTACCACACAGACGGCAAACAGAACTGTAAATTTATTCATAAGCTTAAACTCATGTTCAACATTTGTCAGACAAGGACTGAGGTTGTTCAGAGTTGGGAAGATTATGCCTACGATTCTTAGATTTGTATTTTCCCTTATCTGTCTCATTCCATCCATCCCAGCGCTATTTTCTCTCATTTCTGTTTACTATTCTCTATTTCCCCTCCCTTTCCCTCCCATTCTTTCACATTTACACCTATTCTTTGTTGGCAGAAACACCTAACAAATGGACTAATTAAACAGTCTCTTTCCCACTTCCCCCTCTCTTGGTCTGTCTCTTTTGCTCCCCAGTGTCTCATCTCTATTACAGTCGTATGTGTCTTTTCCAGGTGCTCCCCACCCTGTCCCAATGCTTTGCTCTTATGCAATTCTCTATCAGAGCAAACAAAATTCAGTGCAGAAGTACTTTTCCCCATTTTTCAGATGAGAAAATTAAAACAGAGGCTCTCTCACTTCTCCAGGACCACAGAGGAAGTAAGTGTCTGCACAGGGATTATGATTTATATTGTGATAGTGCCTGGGCGTCCTTGTCATGAGCCAGGACTCCACTGAACTCAACACTGTACAAACCGAACAAAGACAGTTCCTTCCCAAAGAACTTGGAATTCCAGTTCCATGCTACCTCACATGTGTTCAGCCACCACCCATGGTGTTGCTAGAGGTTACAATGGCGGCTCAGCACAGGCTTGACTCAGCCCCAGACAGCTGGATAGTACTCAGCAGGGAGTCTGCAACACCAAGGGTAGCTATCAATTGGTCAAGTGTGTCTCCTTGCTCCTCACACAAAGGCTCCACATAAAACAAGATGCAAAAGCCAATCTACGGTTATGTGATCAACATGACTTTCAGGAAATTAGTCAGTGATGGAAGCCAGTTGATAGGACTAAGTCTATTTCTTTACCTTTTTAAGACTACCTTTGCATGAAGGCTACAGATTTACTTGTCCTTTCACCTTTAAGGCAGGCAGCACTGCATTGTTTACATGCTGTTCATGTTGGGAAGTTTTGCTCATAAGCAAAATGACTAGAAAGTATAGTTAAAATTTTACTGGAGCACAGTTCTGCAGCAAAGGGCTGATTTTGCAGCAAATTCTAAAGAAGTGAATAGACAGAATGTAAAGTTCATCAGTTGTCCTCTACATATTTGACTGGACATGACAAAAAAATCCATTTTCCATGGCTTTTGTTTAGCTTCCTGGAAGAGTCATGGACAGTTGTGCTGCTGGCTTGGGAATTACATCATGGGACTCAGCTTTGGAAGAGATGTTTCATTATGGGAAATTAGCCTCCTGAACATGGTCACTTTTCTGTCTCTGACTCCATCTCTCCCTGATGTAAAGAACATAAATAAATATTTATAGGAAGGTGATCCTATAGAAGTTACAGCGCAAGTCAATAACTGTGGTATCGATTGAGTTAAGAGGATACTGATCTGAATCATGCAACAGGGTGTTAATTTAACCTTTTGAAACCTTGTCCCATGTCAGGTGAATGGGTCCTAGAAATAAAGCTGTTACTCACTAATACTTTTGCGCATCACATCCAAGCAGCTATTTGAGTCAAGTGTTACACAGCAGCAATCAAGGCAGACTCATTTTATAGACTCAAAAAATTTGTAGAATTTTGATTTTGGGAATAGACTTTTGATCTGCGGAGTCCATTTCAACCATTTACTGGACTCATTTAAAGTTGATGTGCACAGAAGAAATTCCATCTTACAGACTTAGTAGTCTACATCTTAGTAGTCTACAGGAAGAGCACAAAGTTTCTGATATTTCAGAATACAAAATGCTTAACCCTTCTAAGAATATGCTTCTATATAGATGTATTCCATTGTAATGCAATGTTGAGCTAAGAGCTAAACTCCTAACTTGCTGCCCACGGTCATTCCCAGATTTCATTGTTACAGTCCAGATTTCTCCCTCCTATTATATAGAACAAACAGATGAATCAAATATTGACAGAAAATGATCTTTTTAAGTCATAGTATTTCTCTTGCTTTACTGAGCTAGAAAGAGCGGCAAATACTAGTAGCATCTGATTATTGTGACCACACTGTTTATTCCCTCTTCCAGATCATTCAAAGATTCTAAGACAGACCAATTTTCTGACACTAATCTCAGTTGCAGGCACTGCTTAGAAAGCATCTAGTAGTGTCATTTGGAAGAATCTTATATGCTAAAAAGAGATGAGTGAGATTAAGAAGCTTGCATCATAACTGGTACCATTGCAATTGCATGACCTGTGCTGTCATTACTACACATTTTAAAAGACACTCATTTATGATTTATTAGAAAAATTCTACATTACTTTTCATAGTGTCTTGGATAGATGAAGATACATTTCCATGCCACTGTTACATTGAGCAATTTCCCCCCCCCCCCCGCCCTTATCACATGAAACAAAGCCAAAGTCAATAGGGCTATTAACAAGAACTTATTTATCTTTGTTTAATAGGATAGTGTGTTCACCATCATAGTGATAACTATTAACACAAAACTCAGGAGACAGTAGCAGCTCCTAACCAATACCATGCAAACTCAGCATATGGTTCTGTTTTACAACCTCTCCTCTCAGTTAAGCAATCTCTTACATTTTTTCAAAGCAACTTCCCAGCAAAATAGAAGACATTAAAAAATGACAAAGACCACTTGCAAGAGTGGCTAAGTGCAGACATGTTAAGAGATGGTCAGGTTTTGGTCTTATGCCTTAGCTGGATCACTGAAAAAAAAAAAAAAAAAACCCACACAAAAAACCCCACACCACACTCCACTTACCAGGTACCACTTTCAAATTTATAGTTCACTCTTTCTGGATCTGCAAATCTGTGATCTACAAAACATGGCAGAAATTATTTCTCTCCCCAACATCTGGAGAGATAAAGGAAAAAGCCAAACCCAAGTTCACTACTGTTGCTTACTGTATACTTCAGAAATTAGTGTTAAAATAATATTCCCCATATCTTCCACTTGAGATGCTCCAAAACGCCATGCTGGACTGCTCTTTTCAAGATTTAAATCTGTAAATTGAAGTTAAGTCAACAGTCATTGAGTAAATGAATTTATAACTGAACAGAGAATTCCCCACCGCACACATGGGCCAAAAAGTTTTATAGCACCCCGACACAGTCAATTTACACGTAAAATAGTATGTCTGTGTTCTTGCTCATGATTTAGTTATCGTCACAGTTCAAACACCCTCCTCCAACCAGAATACAAGATCAGTTTAGGAAGCATTTGGTGACAGCACAGCAGAGATACTAAAAGAGCTCCTATAACAAGTGTACATTATTTAGTAAAATTTAATGAAAGTCAAATACCTTCTTGCATTCCAAATAGATTGGAGTCATCTCTTAAATCTCACAATAGTAATTGTAACCCCCCATTGTAAATGCTCCACGTGGATTAAAACCTCTTTTTGCAGGCAAGGAAAAAGCAAATCAAAACAAGGACTAGAAGCTCATAAAAACTAAGAGAGATTGCTTAGTACTTCCTAATATAGATTACATGGCACCTCTGACAATTTGCTTCACTCCTTGGACCTAGCATATCACTACTACTTGGACAGAATTCAGAAACAGCACTTTTTCCAGTTATCCCTACTTGCACGAAATTTAAAAAGATTGCTAGCCCAATGCTGAAGTACATCAAGAATAACTGTTATGGCACATCATCCTGGTAAAACACTGACTATCCTAACTCCTCCTTCCATTTGGGAAGACATCAAAGGGAAAGGAGAAGATAAACCCTCTGGATGGGAGGAACTGGCAGAAATGGTTTATTTTGGATTGATATTAGTGGATTTAGCAGCTACCTTCCTGTCTTTGGAGAATGGTTTAAGTAGCAAAGGCTACTATGAATAGCTGTCAACTTCCCATCTGTCTCCTGGGTGCTCAACCCCCCTTTTGACCCCAAACCCATTCCCCAAATCTCTGCCCCAGCCCTGCCTCCTCCCGACTGTGCCATGTTCCCACTCCTCCCCGCTCTTCCTCCTGGAGTGCTAACGCTGCCAAACAGCTGTTTGGTGGTGGCTGGGGGGGGGGGGGCAGCACTGGGAGGAAGGTGGAGGAGTGGGGATGTGGTGTGCTTGGGGGAGCATGGAAGGAGGAAGAGGAGGGGCATGGGATATGGGGAGTTTGGCTGCCAGTGGGTGCAGAGCATCCACTAATTTTTCCCTATGGGTGCTGCAGCCCCAGAGAACCCATGGAGTCGGCACCTATGCCACCATGTTCTCATGGTCATTTCAATTGTACTTACTATGTTATTTTTCTTCATTACATCAGACTTCAAAGTTCTTTAAAATGGATCAAATTTCCTCCCTGTTGGGTAAGGATTTTTAGAAAGAGTTGGGGAAGGTGATCCTCCTTCAGTCTCACTTTTCAAAGCTAGTTATGATGCTTTATGCAAAGCTCTTTAAGAAATTCTTCCATATTGTTAGCCTTATATGATACAGGAAAAATATATCCATTACCTAAAGCAGTGGTTCTCAAGCAGGGGTACCCCTGGGGGGTACAAAAGTCTTCCAGTGGATACCATCAACTCATCTAGCTATTTGTCTGATTTTACAACAGGCTACATAAAAAGCACTAGCAAAGTCAGTACAAAGTAAAATTTCATACAATGACTTCTTTATACTGCTCTATATACTATACACTGAAATGCAAGTACAATATTTATATTCCAGTTGATTTTTTATAATCATATGGTTAAAATGATAACACATGCAATTTTTCAGTAATAGTGTGCTGCGATGCTTTTGTATTTTTAGGTCTGATTTTGTGAGCAAGTAGTTTTTAATAGAGGTGTAACTTAGGGGTATGCAAGAGAAATCAGACTCCTGAAAGAAGTACAATAGTCTGGAGAGCCACTGATCTAAAAAAAGGCACATTCAAGAGATGTATCAGAATCTGATTAGGCTAAGTTTTCACTGCAGAGTTAACTCAAGTTGAATGCCTCTCAAGTAGCTGTTTCTTACTTGAGATAAGCTATGCCTACACTTAAGGCTTGGCTACACTTGCAAGTTAGAGCACATTAAAGCAGCCCTAGGATCCCTAACTCATGATCCATTCACACTAGCAAGGCACTTAGAGCACCTACACTCTACAACTGGAGTGTTCCTGATAATCCACCTCCATGAGAAGCACAACGCTTGCTGCGCCCCAGCATCAGTGTGAATGAGGTATTGCATTACTGCGCTTTGACTGGCCTCTGGAAATGCTCCATAATCACCTTAAGTCAAGTGGCCACTCTTGTCATGGTTTTGGAATCGGCTGTAGGAATACGGAGAGGCCCTTTCAAAGCTTCATTTCTGATATCTGGCATGCTTATATGCTCTGGGACAAAACAAGCCATTAGTGGGGAACGTTGCTTGCTGTGAGTGTGTAAGAGAGGTTGGAGAGGAGGGTCTGAACTTACAGGATAGCATGATGACATACCTAGCACCCCAAAAACCCACTCTCTCTCCCCCGTACATAACACACTCCGTCACATTCCACCCCACCCACGCATTTGAAAAGCATATTGCAGCCACTAGAACGCTGGGATAGCTACCACAATGCACTGCTCCTTGTGGCATTGCAAGAGCTGCTGATCTGGCCACATCAGTGCACTTTCAGCTGACTGTGTAAACACTTGGCAGTGTTTTCCCTGCTGCAGTCTCTAAAGGCTGGTTTAACTCCCAGCGCTCTACATCTGCAAGTGTAGCCATGCCCTTACATAAGTCAGGAATATGAAACAAAGAAGTAAAACACACCCCTAACTGACATAGCTACGCTGATGTAATCTCAGGTGTAGGTGCAGCTATATTAATAGAAAAAAAGCTTCTGTCAGCATCAATACCACTGTCTGGGAATGTGGTGATCCTGCACGTACAAAGTCTCCAGCAAAATAACACTTCAGCTGCAGACCGATTGTATTGGCAATTGAGTTGTGCTCACTCAGGCTTTAGCTTATGGCCTCTGGTGTGACAGCCACCCCCAGTTAACACTATCACCACACTCGTAGTAAGGGTTTGTGTGTGCAGATAGGACTTAAGTGTTGTCCCTTACTCGGGTTACAACTTGCGTGAACTCTGCAATGAGGTCAATCCCTTAGGAAGTACTGTGGAACTGGTACAGCAATGCAGGGCTTAACTCTATTAAGAGTGTTTTTTGTTGCTTGTCCGTAGTCTGATTTACAAACAGCGATACAAAACAATATACAAGACATTTCAAAATTTCCACATCAGCTGAAGTTATGGCTCTGATTGAGGCCTTGACCACTACAACTTGAAAGAAAGTGAAATTTGTTAAAATAGAAAAATAAAACACCCACACTCTGGAAGAGTATTTTTCATTACATTTTTAACTAATATTCTCATTAAATATACTCACTTTTTCCAAACTAGTTCTATTCAACATATTTTTCTAGCCTTTTTTCTATCCAAGTGTCCAGTTCATAAGTTTATTTAATGTTTTAGGTATTATTTTATTTGTGGAAAAACTTATTTTTTAAAAAAGCCTAAGAGCGTTATCTCCAATACTTATTTCTTTATTCTAGAATTCCTCACCTCACCTCACTTTACGCCATGTATCATTACCTAGTAGTATTAGGGCTAACTTCAGGATTGTTTCCTATCTATACTATCATCCCTCCCCAAAGGGGAAAGGGGAACACTAATTCTTTCCACTTGGAGTTTGAACAAGGCAATCTCCTCCCCACACACAATGGAGGGGAGGGGGGGCAGTAAAAATCTAAGAAAATGGGAAAGGGGTCACAAAAAATTCAAGGTGGCTTTTAGTTGAAGAAAACATTGTTTTAGGGAAGATTCCAAAGTGCCAACATAGCCTTCGTCACCAAGTATTGAGACACAAGGAATCAGTTTAGCTAAATTATTCATTTTATTTGTATTAGCGGGAGTTGAAAGAAAAACGTGGTCAACATTAGTGGGAGTATTTAGGATCTCTCTAATTTTTGCTGCTCTTTACCTGAAATAACTATTTTATAAGCTTATGCAAGAGAGGAATGGATCACTGTGCACATAATAAAAAGGCTGTTGGCAACTAAATACAACAAAAAACTTGCTCTGAATAAAAACATTCTGAGATAGCCAGTAAAGTGGAGCTGCAACTCTGCACACTAAGTCACACTACCATTCCCTCAAATTCAGCCCAGCTGCTCCCTTCCTGACAGAGGGGCATCCAGGACAAACCTGAGTGGCACTGTGACCTGGCATGTGGAATCACAACTCCATTCCCATAGATCACAGGACCCCAAAATTATTTCAATTGGCACGGTCTCTGCTGTCCATTCCATGTCACCTGAACCAATTAACTGGATCACCAACCTAGAATTGGATTTCTCACATCTTAAACCAAATGACAGAAAGACTGACTAGCACTATGGGGCCCTAACCCTGGGTGATCCCTAGATACCACAACAATAAATATGAATAGATAATTTACATGGGTGAGAGGATTAAGATGAAAACCTTTCTGAATGCAGAGTTACAGTTGTGTTCCATGTAATACTTCTAACAGCCTTCCTGATAGAGACACTAGTTTTGCCACTTTGCTATCCAGATTGTGTTCAGCATGTTCCAATTTATGTTTAATTTAAAAATACACACAGACAAAAGAACAACAGAAGTACTTTCTTGAGCCTATTAGATGGTTTACCCTTCAATATATATCCCTCATTAAGACAGTCCTCCTCCCACTAAGCCCAGAAAGACAAACAGCTATTCTTGCTCCTATTATATCCTGTATTTATTTTCCATTTAATGGCTTCTGCACACCTGATCTTGAGGCAAAGGAGGCTGAGTCTTCTGGAGACTGATCTAGGAATAGTCATGCAAGCTTTATTCATTCCACCCTAAAGGCATTCACAACAGTGCAAACTGGCTTAGCAAGCTCTGCAAATCAAGAAGTGCTGTGAATTGGGAAGCTACAGAGGTGCAAAATGAACACTCCCTGGCCTTCTGGATACAAGTTGAACATCATTTCCTGAATAACCACAACTCCTCTCTTAGCAGGAATGTACTTGTTTCTCCAATGGCTTTTCTGTCGCTATGATTTTCTTGTTTCTATCACATTACTTTCACTCTTAGGTCATGCCAAGAAAACAAGATTTGCCACAAACTCGAACAGTAAAAAAACATTGCTTGATTCCATAACAGAAGGAAGGAGAAGACTAGAGAGAAGAAGATTCTTAGGTAGCATCAGTTCTTCCTCAATTTCCTAAATTATAGGTGGCACCTTATAGATCACTATTTCCCTTCCTTAGCATCCCAGCAGCCTTTAAAACAAATATGCACACACAAAAACTACTTATGATTTTCACTGGAGAAGTGGGGGAGCAAGCAGAGTGCTTTCACAGGACAGACTGTAATTCTTGAAACTGGAATCCCTTTCTTACCATGGATTGAGATGTTTATAACCAATGTCAACAGCTAAAACTCCTCTCTAAAAGCAAAATAAGGTACCCAATTATTAATTCAGTTTAATAACTTTGTACTCTATTTTACAAGAGATTGCCCCCTCACCCCCAAAAAAATACATGATGAAGCATAACATACTGTTATTTAACATTCTGTGCCAGGGGGCTACTCATCGTTAGTTGAAAAGAGACCACGAATACACACACACACACACACACACACAGATGTGCAATACACGTCTCACACATACAGGGCTAGATTGCCCATGATCCTGCAATCTTGAATCATGCATTGTACAATCTATACAATCATGCATTGTACAGTCACCATGCAAGTGACAGTACAGTCACCAAGCGACTGTACAATGCATGATCCTGCATTGTACAGTCACTTACCCCAGTGAAAATGAATGCATAAAGTTACCATCCTGATTTGGTAGCATTTTATATAGTAATACTACTTCACCCTTATTTTTTTTTCTTCCACAACGTCACATCTCCTCTTAAAAAAGAATTATCCCATCTGTAAAATGGGGAAATTGCAGCACAGAAAGGCAAAATGGCATCCTCATCAATGTAGGAGAGCCTAATAAATGGTGGAGATACTGTATATTAACAAATCTACATATGTGTTTTAGGGTAGTGAGATAAACAAGGCACATCTCTCATAGGGGAAAAATAAGTTACACTGTTCTGACATATGAAGCTTCTTTTAAGCTTTGGATTCCACAGTTAAAACATTGACACAACAGTAACCGCTTTATACACTGTTGCTACATAGTCACGTGAAAAAACTATAGTTATTTCCTATTTTTATTTAGGCTGTACTATCTCAGATGTCATTGTGTGGCAGACGCCAGCTTTAACGG
Source organism: Dermatemys mawii (assembly GCA_007922305.1). Lineage (NCBI taxonomy): Eukaryota > Metazoa > Chordata > Testudines > Dermatemydidae > Dermatemys > Dermatemys mawii. Next base: position 18,166,619 of record ML677365.1, read on the forward strand.
TAATCACTGTAAATGTACAACAGGTGTTTACATATGGAGCGTAACCTAATCCAACTGTTTCTCGCCAATATTTGTTTTAGCGTTGAAAACTGAGAAGAGTATTTAAATTCATATCCCTCTTGGCCAGTGACATCCCTTTGGTGGTGTTATGTAAGGAGTCAAGTGTTTTCTACTTCTGAGTTACAAAACAGGGATGTGTGTAGATAGAAGAGACAAGACAGTAGCCACCAGGGAGGCAAGAAGAAGAGTCTAGCCAGCAGATATTTCTGGAGGTCAGTTTCAGTTGCTATGGACTGTCTCCAATGCAGACTGAGAATAAGGCAGCAAAGATTTTTTTAAGAGCCAAATTTAACTGGATTACTGGCTACTTGAGAACAGTTTCTGGAAGCTTTCTTAGCCTTTGTACGCCCTCTCCATACTTAAGAAGGAGAGAAGACAGTGAAGAGACAGGATTCCTAGTCTAGTTACATATTAGAGGGTATACTGTGGAGAGTTTACATGAAGCATCATGTGTCTGGAAACCTCAGGTATTGAAAGCAACCCCATGTACTAGTCAAAGGTTGAATCCCATAATTGCTTCAGAAATAAAATGTTCCAGAAATTAAACTGAGCTTCCACAACATCTGTGATCCAATATCTGCCAAACAAGGCTGAAAAAATGCTATGAAAATTGGAAGCATTTTAAACTCTTAACTTTCATGCAACTTTTCTCTCAATGTTTCCTTTCAAGTGTTTTAGTAACTAGGAGTCAAGGTTTATCAAAACTTTGACATTAAACAAGACACTAAGGCAGTGATTGTTAATATGGCAGAATTCAGAGGTAGAGAGAGAAAGAACAAATTTCAGTTTCAAAAAGTCTCCTGTTCAAAGTTTTTGCAAGGTAACACAAATTTTTGCATAGCTACCAGAAACAGAAGCATATTTAGTAGAAATCCATTAATGACTCAATATTGTTTACTAAATTATACCATTTCTAAACAAGCATTATAAACACTCCTATGTTGTGTTTTAGAAGTACTAGACTGCCATTATAATTCAATTTATGATTTTTAAAAAGGATACATTCTGTCATAGCAGCAACATCCAGTTTATCAACATCAGATGAGTCAGGACAACATTTCTTGAACTCTTTCCGCAAGTCAAAAAAGGAGTAGAAGCATTCAGGCAATAAGATATTCTGTAAGAGGACATGGTAGTGACTGTAAACTAAGGTGAATCCAATCTATGTTCTCTTGAGTTTTCACACTTTGCAACCAAACAGCTTTCAAGTAAAAATAGCCACACTCACCTGAGTACATTATAGCACATATTTTTACAAGGCTATTCTCTCAGTGACTTAAATATTGTTATGACTCAGACTTACTGAGTAAGTTTCCTTGGTATAGTCAAGGACCTTTGCTTCCTTTACTGACAAAAGAGAAGATTATTGCTGCTTTTTTATTACTACTAATACTGTGGATTCAATACATCTGTTGGAGAACAAATAGATACTATTATAACAGTTCTTGGTTTTCATTAGTTAGCCCTATCAAACCAGTGGGGTCATAGCTTGATTCACAGAGCCCAAGTAAACTTGAAGATATTTTAATTTTATAGACAGCATATTCAATTAAGGGAAGTCACATTTTATTTGCAGAGTATAATAGCCCTTCAAATAGTTGTTTTGGCTATTTTGTAGTACACAGACAAAATACAGTAGTGTGTAATGTAGTGTAAAGGTTTTGTCAGCATGTGCTTGTGACGGATGCATTACTAATGAGCAGCAAAGCCAAGAGTGTGCGTATACAGCTATTTTCACATAAATGTCAATAAAAGCCATTATACCCTATTACTATGTATGCCACATAAACAAAACTTTTGAAGAGAGTTTGAGTAATTCTTCATCCTGTGGTATAAAGTCAGGTTCCCTTAATACCATGAACCCAACTGCACAAAGCAAAAGAAAATGAATGCAGGATAACCTACAACATATGTTTTAACACACAGAAGTGTATATATTTTTTAATATCTAACATCTCATAACCTTCCAGGAATAGAAGTATACACTGCATATTCCACTCCAACTCTTTTTCCTAATTGTGTGATTCTATCAAGGTTAGCAATGGGAGTGGCCTGGGAAGGGGAAATCAGATTCCTAAAACCTGTTACTGGTGCATAATTGATTACTGCTACTCTTTTACTTGAGGCAAAATTTTATTTTCTTTTTTGGGTATGGAGAAATTTCAAATTTGAGGAAAGAGGAAAATGTGTTTTTTTTTAAATACATTAGGTTGATTAAAAAAAAAAGTAGATTTCTTAGAGGTTTGGAAAGTCTGAAGTCATCCTAGAGGGGATTGATTAGTAAAAGGCAGAACACAAGTGGATAGTCACAGGTACATGATAAAGTCTATTGTGTGGATAGCATCACCAATTACATATTTAAACTACTAACATGAGAGATTCAATAAGAGAATGAGATGGAATGGCAGTAATTTTCTAAAAAACAATACAACTATCTGATAATAAGGAGTAGCTTTTCTAAAGATGTATCTATGATGTTTGATTCATTCAAAGTTCCAATATATCGTTCTGCAAATCTGACAAAAATAACTCTGCTACAGTTTAACTGAAATAAAATGTATCTAGAGGATTGTGATTGCAGTGATATGGCATTTGGCAGAAGTACAGAAATGAAGAGTTTACAGGGTTGGGGGAGATGATGGATATTTAGGAACTTCCTTGTAAGAGACTTTTTGAAAAAAGCTCACTGAAAGCTATTAAGTTTTGGAACAGGAAATATCGAGTTAATTAGTATGGAATGGTGCCCACATGTAAAAATCCTTATTTGTATCTGGCTGAGAAGTCGTTATCTCCTACAGCCATAAATGTCCATGTTTAGTTAAGCTGTTCATGAGGCAATGCTTCTTTTCCAAAAGTTTGCAAAATAAGATCCTTGCCTCCACAATTTAGTGGCCAATGTGTGTCTTGGAGTATTGTGTCTTGGGATGAGAGGGTGTATGTATGTGTGCGCGCAGGGGAGAGGTGCTGCTGGAAGGATGAGACACACTAAGAAGTTGGGTTTTGGCTTTGGAATATTGATAGGTATGTTAGTGATGCAAATTCCATCTATTTTCAGAAAGTTTGCATTTAAATGCATGATCAGCACAGATGTTAGAACATTATTTTCTTGTATCAACCCCAACAGCAGGTGAGGGCAGGAAGAGCCCCACATACATCAATGATTTATCATCACTTATGTATACTAACTGCGATAGCCAGACAAAGTCAGTACTAGCCCACTGGGGGCTCTAAGCAGGAATACTGTCCTTCCTTCCTTCACCCAAAATGCATAATATGGGACCCCCTTGAGCTGCTCGGGGCCCTAAGCAGTATGCTTAAACCTAGCATCAGCTCTACAGACAGAATAGCTGCATTTTTCTCTATTATAGAATTTATCAACAACAGGTTCTTTTCTCCTTTAATTGAAACATACTTTTAAACTGCTACTCTGGCTCTTATTTTAAAATTTAAAAATTGAACATATTTCATAAATGTCATGCCACCCCCACAAATTATCATCCAGATAGTCAAACTTCAGTATTTCCCAGTTGTGGTTTCATGACACTTCAGTCCCCTTCCCCACTCCGCACCACTATTCTTAATCATTCAGTAAACTGAACCTGCCTATGTCATAACAGCCACTCAAAGTCAGGGCCCGTTAAAGTAGCTCATACTGGACATCCAAAACTGAGGCACTCAAAAACAGCAAAAGATTTTTCAAGTCTTGGTTTTAGTTTACACTTAGGGTTTAATCTCAACATTTTGTTATCCACAAGAAAACTAAAGAATGTTACTGGCTTGGCTATTTGGTTTAATCTACAATCAGCACAGAGCAGATTTCAAAACTTATGTTATTTGTATTGAAATAGCAACTGAAGACCCTAGCCATCACTGAATTCCTATTGTTCTAGACAATATACAAATAGATAGAAAAGAGTCAGTCCCCTTCGCCCTCAAATCTTACAAACTAAAATGACAAATCAACTTTCAAAAGATTTTTTTAAAACTATGTACTTAATCTAATTGCATGGAGGATGAACTGCATAAAATAGGTAAATTGTACAGCAGTTAGGGAAATAATTCTGTCATATGGAGAGAAAAGTATACTTATTAAAATATGGTTTATTTTTTCCATCTTTAGAACACATCAGATAGTATGAAGTGATTCATAATATAGGAGCATTCTCTGTTTGTTAAACTGACTTTTGGAGTGATAAATATCAAATAGTAGCAGCAAGCATTAAATTAACAAAATCTGATATCACAGCCTGATACTAGCGGTAAGATTTTCTGTTTTACTAGCATCATGCTTTCAACCATTTAAAGAAACAAAAACCAGAAGAGAATGAAATCCATGGTTCAAAGATATCAGTGAAAACAGAAGACTGGAATAAATCTGTAGCATGATTCTTAGAACATTGTTTCAGTACCACTAGGAACTGAAAAAGAACTGTGCTTTATTGCACTGCAAGGACAACCATATTATAACTGAGGTCCATCTACACAACTGCAATTCTATTGGCAATAGAGAAATCAGATTAACAGACTTGCAAGTCTATTAGTGGTTGGTAATTTTTGAAATACATCATCAAATTACAGAAAATTTGAGGCAGATAATGAATAGAGACAGGATATCAGACCAGTGTTTGGCTCTTCACAAATACAGGCAAGCACCACTATCAGAGTTCAAACTGAATATTAGGTAAAGACTGAATGCTCATCTTTAGATCAGTCAGCTTTCAAAGTTTCAAAACAGCACGTACAACAGTAACGTTAAACTTGTCAAATATTTTGTGAAAAATTTACAAGTCCTACAAATCAGTTCCTGTATTAACCCACTATAGCAACCTAAGGGTTTCTGTACATGGGAAATACCAGTATAGGGTAGAGCAGGGGAGGGCAAACTATGGCCCGTGGGCCAATCTGGCTGGCAGCACCCTCCTGCCTGGCACTTGAGCTACTGGCTGGGGAGGCTACTCCCAGCCCCTCCCCTGGCAGGCAGGGCCGCACACTTCGGAGGACCAGTGTGTCTGACTCCAGACATGCTGCTCTGAGCAGCAAGGTAAGGGGGCTGGGGCCAGGGGGTTGGAAAAGGGGCAGGGAGTCCCGGGGGGCAGTCAGGGGACAGTGAGTGGGGGGGAGGGGGAGGGGGTGCAGTTGGATAGGGCGTAGGGGTCCTGGGGGAAGGGGTGTGGATAGGGGTCAGGGGGCAGTTGGATGGGTCAGGGATTCTGAAGGGGGTAGTCAGAGAACAGGGAGCTGAGGTTGGCTAGGGGGTGGGCTGCTGGAGAGGAAGTTAGGGGTGGGGAGTCCTGGGGGGGAGGGGTCAGGAGCAGGGGAAGGGGGTTGGATGGGTTGGGGGCTTTGAGTGGGGCAGTCACAGGGTGGAAAGTGGGAGGGGGTTACATAGGGGGCGGGGCCAAGATGTTTTGCGAGGCACAGCCTTCCCTACCCAACTCGCCATACAATTCTGCAACCCTGATGTGGCCCTCAGGCCAAAAAGTTTGCCCACTCCTGGGGTAGAGTGTGAATTTAAACTGCTGTAGCTAAACCAATGACTCCCAATGTGGACACACTTATTCCAGTACAAAGGGCCTTTTTCTGTTTTGGCTTAAGCCACTTCCAAAGCTGCAAAAGCTAAACCAGAAAAAGACCTTATTAAACTGAAATAAGAGCATCTACATGAAGAGTTATCTGGTATAACCACAGCAATTTAACTATATCATTTTAACTGGAAAATTCTCCAGTGTAGACAAACCCCAGGAGTCTAATAAGCTTATTGATGGATGAGAGATTTCTTCATTATGAATAAGCTGAAGTACACTCAGATTGGGCATCATAAAGCAAAAAGAAGCTGGTCAATTCTGCATTAAAACCCAAACACCACCACAGTAGATCAGTCTTAAGGAATGTCTAATGAGTGCAACCATCATACCTTTTTGGAAGCTTCAGGATGCAGAAGCTGTCTGATGTGAAGCTGTCCATCAGTACAGAGACAGAAGGAAGTACCTACACCAATATTCAGTTCATTGCTCACAGACTGGTTAAACTGAAAGTTGAAAAAACATAGTGCAAATGTATGAACTACTACCCTTCGTTATGCAACTTTCAGATCATTACAACTTGTTGAACATGAAAAAGGAAATGTTTAGTTCTATATAAGGCTCTTAATAGGAACCAGGGCACATTCCCATGCTTTATTTAGGCACCTAAATACTTTGGGCTAATAGTTAAAGCTGCTGAGCCATCACAAATCCAATTAGAGTTAATGGGTCTACACACGTCCAACACATCAAAAGTCATCCCAGAGTATTTAGGTGCCTCAACAGGGCATCACAAGCCTAGCTTTAAGCACCGTAGTTTGAAAATTTCTGCTAAACTCTTTAGACTAAACTCCTGGCAGTGGCTGAGAGGTGGGGGAAATTAATAAGCTGCAGCTCTCCACTGTATGGTGAGCAGCATTGCAATGAGTTATGGGACCACCTGGTTATTAGGAAAGAGGATGAGAGCAGCTCTGTGCTTTGTTGGGATACGACTGGTCATGCTGGAGCCTGTCTCTATCCTGGCTCATGTGCAGAGAATAAAGTTTCAGTAAGTTTAATAAAGGATTTTAGTTCTCTCCTTGAATTTCAACCACCTTCAATAATTGGGCCCCTATGAAAGCAATAGCTAGGTCACTCTGAACTTAACCTCCTGTTACCCCAGTCTGAAAGGGGAGGAGAATAAGGCAGGTTCAGGGGATCCCAGTGGGGTGTCTCCACATGCTGTGCCCACAATAAGCACCGGCTCAACAACTTCCATTGGCCAGGAACTGTAGGGTAGGGCCTGCAAGGGCAGGCAGAGCCCCCTGACCCTAGAAGCCACAGGGACCTGCGCACTGCTTCTCGGGCACCGCCTGAGGTAAGCGCTGCCCAGACCCCTTCCCTGCATCTGCTCCCCATGACCCAGCCCTCAGGTGAGGAGGCAAGCTGTGGTGGTGGGGTTTGGCCAGAGGTATTGAGGCATGCATGGCATGGCCAGATACATATTGGCCTGCCTGGCCCTGTACTGCCAGGTTGACCCTTCCCGTTGGGGGCAGACCCATACCGCACCACATAGCGCACCCCCACCCCAAAACCCCCCCGCGACCTGCTATGCCTAGCACCACCCCCACAAACACCTTCCCACCACAAATGCACAGTTCCCTGCACACCACTCCTGCCCAGTGCCCCATCCCAGCCCAAAGCCCCATCAAAACTTCCCAGTACCCCACACAGAACCGCCCACTCCCTAGTGCCCAAATAGAGATCTCCCCCTCCCACACTACCCAGTGCCCTTCCCCACAGCCTCACCATAGCTATACAGTACCCCCCAGAAGCCACCACTGTCCCAACACACAGATCTCCCACACTGCCCAGCAACCTCCTTCCACCCCCAGACCCACCGGACACTCACTCCTCCATGCCCTGCCCCATTCCCTGGCCACACTCATCAGCCCTGCTCAGAGGTGAGGTGTCCGTTTGCTGGGCTGAGCCAGCAGCATGGCTGGGGCCAGTCCAGGGAATCACTCCAGTCCCTTGGGTGAGGTTGCCAGGTGTCCAGTTTTCAACCAGAACACCCGGTTGAAAAGTGACCCTGGCAGTTAAAAGTCCAGCGAGCAGTGATGCAGGGCTAAGGCAGGCTAGTCCCTAGCTGTCCTGGCACCATACTGTGCCCCAGAAGCGACCAGTAGGTCTGGCTCCTAGGCGGGGAAGGGGGGGGCACAGGGATCTCCACTATCCTGGTTCCAAGCGCTGGGTCCGCACTCCCATTAGCTAGGAACCACAACCAATGGAAGCTGGGACAGGGGGTGCCTGTGGGCCAGAGCAGGGCATGGAGCCTCCTACCCCATCTAGTAACTGGACCAGCAGGCCGCTTCCAGGGCGCAGCGTGCAGCCAGGACAGGCAGGAAGCCTGCCTTAACCCCACTGTGCCACTAACCGGCAGCCGCCCGAGGTAAGCCTGTGCCCTAATCCCGAGCCCCAACCCCCATCCCAGAGAGCCCTTCTGCACCCCAAACTCTTCATCCCCAGCCTAACCTCAGAGGCTGCACCCTTCCATTCCCGAGTCCATACTCCCTGCCTCAACTGGCAGCCCCTCCCATACCCTGAACCTCTCATCCCAGAGACTGCACACCCAGCCAGAGCCCTCACCACTCCCACCCCAGCCCCTGCCCTGATCTCCCTCCTGCCCAAACCCTTTGATTTCAGCCAAAGTCCTCTCCTGTACCGAGTCCCTCATCCCAAGCCCCACGCACAGCCCATACCCTCTCCTACACCCCAATCCTCTGGTTCAAGCCCAGAGCCCCCTCCTGTACTCTGAACCCCCCATCCCCAGCCCCACCCCAGAGCTACATCCCCAGCCAGACCCCACACCCCAATTCCCTGCCCAAGCCCAGAGCCCCCTCTTGCACCCTGAACCCCTCATTTCTAGCCCCACCCCAGAGCCCACACCCCCAGTTAGAGCCTTCACCCCCTCCCACAGCCTAACCCCTTTCCCCAGCCCAGTGAAAGTGAGTGAGGGCGGGGGAAACCGAGCCAGTGAGGGAGCGGAAATGTAGCAAGTGGGGAGCGGAGCCTCAGGGAAGGGGCAGGGCCAGGGTGTTCAGTTTTGTGGGATTAGAAAATTCACACTGCTCCCAAGGGTAGGGTTGCCATCTGCTGGGCCAGCGTCTGCCCCGCTCTGGATAGGCTCCTCCAGAACCCAGTTGCCTGAGTTAGGGTTGGGGAGACTGGCACTGCTTCTGCGCAGGTCCCAGGTGGTTCAGCTCTGCAGAGGCAGGTGGGGCCATGCAGATGGCGGGCATCACAGACCTTCCAGAGCCGGAGCTACCCTGGGGTCTGGCCACAGCAGGGGGCAGAGAAGAGCCAAACAAGACCACCACTCGCTGCATGCCATGCAGGAGGCAGGCTGTTCTGTATGGGTCTGGATTCACCACCTCTCTGGGGGGACACACAGCAACCACCAGCCTAATTACCTCACACACACACACACGCACCCTGATGTGCTGGGAAGGATGGACAGCTCCTGGAGGGAGCCCCAGACCACTCTGCTGGCCTCACAATGACACCAGTCTATGTCCAAGGGAAGAACGAGGTCGGGGAGGCATAAAGGAGGTGGGGGAGGAAGAGAGCTCCTAGAGGTGACCCGGTGAAAAGCAGAGAGCCCCTGAACCGGGGCAAGGATCCCCAAGGGCCCATCAAGAGGGGAATGGAGCCCAGGAACGGGGGTCCTGTAGGGAGACCACCGGGGCCCATGAAAATGGTGGGCCCACAAGGGGGCACTGCCCCAGGGCAGGACAGAGCCCATGAGGATGGGGGCCGCTGGAGCCAGGGTAATGGGTTCCTGTCCCACAGCTTGGGATAGGGGCTGGAGCTGGGGGCCGTGCACCCCCATCCCGTGGCTCGGGTAGGGGCCGGGTGTCTGTCCCCGCCCCCCACACGTGTCCTGATATTTTCCTCTTGCCATTTGGTAATCCTGCCCCATCCTCTCCCCCCAGCGAGTTTCCGTCTGTCGCGGGGCCCCCGCGGGCTACTCGCACACTCCCTGCAGTCAGAAGCGTCTCTCCGGAGGGGGGCTCGAGAAGCGCCATGGGAAGCAGAAGTGGGGTTCACCTGTTGCAGGGCTTGTTCCAGCTGCGGGGCTCGCGCCAGGCTCTCCGCCTCCAGCTTCGTGGTTTCTTTGCATTCCTCCGTCAGGTCCAAGTGCTCCGGCCTGACCAGCGCTTCGTGCAGGCTCCCCGCCTCCGGAGGGAGAGAGGAGTCAGCGCTCTCCGCTCCCGCCTCGGCGGGCGAGCACCCAGGGGGACCCCCCCGCCGCGGGACTCGTGGGGAGCAGGACTTTGCATCCCCCCCTCTCAGCGCCCCCTGGCGCGTAAGGCGGCTGCCCCGCGGGCTGGAGGCCCGGGGGAAGCGCCTGTGTGGGCGGGCGCGCTATGGGGCTTGGTGGACGTGGTTTGCTCGAGCACAGCCCCTGTCGTCCCAGACAGGTGGTCTGGGCCGTCGCCTAACTCAGTCTGCGCTCCTAGCCCGGGCGGCGCCTTCTCTGGGCCGGCAGACACCCGCCCTCGCTTGGCAGCTGGTTAACTCCCCCCGCAGGGAGCCCCCAGCTGAGCGCGCCGGGGCAATCCCGGCCGGCGGCCTCCCTTCCCCTCCTCGCGGGGCCTGCTCCGAGAAATACCTTTCGGCGGGCCAGATCCACCACTTTCCACAGCAGCTGGACCAGCTCGCTCTCGTCCGATCCCAGCTTCGCCCCCTGAGCACCCGCCGTCGTCCCGAACAAGATCACCAGGTAGTCAAGAGACGCGGTCATGGTGACCGCCGGGGGAGGGCAAGAAACTAGATTCCTGCCCCCGCTTTGACCGGGGAGACCCTGCCACACGCACCCCACCCCGGGAGTGTAAAGGGAGAAACTCGCCCCCGCTCAGCGCACACCTGCAGCCGCTTCGCTCTCCCCCACCCACCACCACTCCCCGCCCGGAGACCTGCTCAGGAAGGGAGGCGGCTGCAGCGTCCCCCTTTTGTAGCTGACTGCTTGGGAACCTGTTCAGCGGCGGGCGAGGGCTGCGCCCCTGGGAGGCGCGCAATGGCTGCGAGCGTCTCTGTTTTGGGATGTGGCTCTACCTGCTCACCCTCCCCCCCCTCCTCCCCCACGTGGTGCAGGTAAGAGACACCTGACCGAGCCCGCCCATTGGCTCCTTCAAACAGGGACGTGGCAGCAGGAGGGAAGGAGGCAACGGCCGGGGTAGGTAGTGGCCGCAGCAGCGGGAGGTGATGGCAGGGGTAGCAATTAGCAGGGTGGGAGGAAGCAACAGCAAAGGGGTGAAAGGCAGGAGTAGAAAGGGGGGAATGGAGGGGGGGAGAGGCGGGAATACTAAACCGGGGTGGAGGGGGCAGCAGCAGATGAGAGGCAGAGGGGTCCCAGGAGAAGGAGGAGGCGAGAGGAGTAGCAAACCCTGGGGGATACGAGGGAGAGGGGCAATAGGAGACAGGACACCCCTCCACAATAGCATAGGGAAGGGGCAGCCGCAATCCGAAGGTGATGGGGCAGGAGGAGAAGGCACCTCCCAGCGAATGACAAAGTTGCCTCCCTGAGATCAACACGTGCGTCTTCCAGTGCGCAGAGGAAGGAGCTCAGCGGAGACCTGGCTGCGTCCAGCCCCTCGCTCGCCCGGCAGGGTCATTGCCTGCGGGTGATGGGTAAAGCCAAAGAAACGTGAAGAGCAGTGACCCCGCTGGGTGATCACTAGAGTCCCAGGGCCCCTCTCCCCCGGGGCTCCGCGAGAGGAGAAGGGAGGGTGGCCTGATCCGTCCTGCAGGGGACATCGAGGCTCCACCCCGCCACCCCACTGCGGGCAGAGGCAACTCCGGCGCGCGCCAAAGCCACGCTACGGGGAGACCGGCTCCGCCGAAGCGTTGAAGTTCCAAGTTTGAACCGGGGGGGGTTGTGGGGGAGGGGGGGCGGGGGGGTGGGGGGGGGGGGGGAGCCAGGCTCCTAGGGGAGAGGCAGGAGAGGATGAAAAGCCGGCCAGGTGTGGTGTAGGATTGTGCTACTTAGGGTGTACTGAGCATGCTCAGTACATCTGCTGAAGCCACTGCCCTTCACCCTGCCCTTATTACCGGTAAGAGTCTGTGAGCGCTTTTGACGTGGTTTAAAGAGGGGCGGGGCACAGTCCGACCCTGCCCGGCCGGCGAGGTGAGCGCACGGAAAGCCGCTGCAGAGGGATCGGCGTGGGGCTGGGAGCGGAAGGGAGGCGGCTGGGTGAGGAGCTGCTGGTGGCCGTGGGAAGGGGGCGCTCCTCGGGCGTTGCTGGGACTTGTTCTGTGCAGCTGCAGCAGCCGCCCGCCCACGTGAGGAAGGCGGGGACGGGCAGTTTTCGGCCGAGTCCCGTTTCGGGGTCAGGAGGGAGCCCAGCCCAGGCCCCTTCATCCACACTCCGGGGGCCCCTCTGTCCCTCTAACCACGTTGTATTCAAGGGTAAGACGAAGGCAGCAATGCTGCTGCTGAGACGGTGTCCATCAAATCAGTACCGCGGCCGCCCTGGCAGCAATACGGCCCGTGGTGTGTAGCAGCGCCTGGTGTCTGCGCCAGGGTTGTCAACTTTCCAATTGCACAAAACCAAACATCTCTCCTGCCCCTTCGGGTGAGGGATCTGGGCTGGGACAGGGGGTTGGGGTGTGTGTGTGGGTGGGGGGCAAGTGAGGACTCCAGCTGGGGATGCAGGCTCTGGGTGGGACCAGGGATGAGGAGTTTGGGGTGCAGGAGGAAGATCCAGGCTGGGGCCCAGAGGTTCAGAGTATGAGAGGGGATGTGCAGACTCAGGTGGGGCTGGGAATGAGAGGTTTAGGGTAAAGGAAGGGGCTTCAGGCTGGGCAGGGGGTGCAAAGTGTGGGAGGGGGTATGGGCTCTGGTGTAGGGCCAGGGATGAGGACTTCAGGGTGCAGGTGGAGGCTGAGACAGGAGTGTTGGGGGGGTGTAGGATCCAGGAGGGAGTGTGGGTGTGGGAGGGGACTCCGAGTTGGGACGGGATTCATGTGTGCTTTCCATTTCCCTCCCCCCACCCCTCCACCAAAGGAGCATGGGGCTGCTGCTAAGGAGAATGGAAAGAGTGAGTGCAGTACAGCGTAGTTGACCCTGACAGATGTGTGCTGAGCACACTGAAGAGACGCAACTACTGTGAAAGGCCATTTATGAGAAAACTCACTTTCAAATTTTTCATTAGACATAGCCAATACTTATTTGTACTTCTAGGGCAACGTTCATCCAAGGCTCTGAAAGGTTTTTACAATTATTCATTAATTAAATCTTCCTTCCCCATACACACAGTTTTTTTAAAGAGATCTGCAGAACATTTTAATAAAAAAATTAAAATGGGCCCCCCCCCCCCCCCCCCCAAATTGCAGTTGTTACACAACAATATTACACAGCAGTTTGGGACAGGAAGTGAAAAATATCCAAATGGGACTAATGACTGTAGGTATCTAGTGCCTTTCATACAAGTGTCTCTATCTCATCACTTAGGTTTTATTATACCCATTTAAAAATATGTAATCTGAGCTACCAAGAGATAAGGTTGGAAATTCACACCCAGCAGTTCCAATGGGGCTAAGTCTCAAACTCTCTGCATATTTGCACCCTTATTTTCAGGTGCTCAAGTATCAAACAGGGACAGGGCATGGGCAAAGAATGGCTTGTCTGAGGAGCCATGTCCTCAAGTTTGATTCTCATTGTATTAATAAGGCATTAGACTTCAAGTTCCCCTTCCTGGGTAGCCTGATCCAAAGCCTTCTGAAGTCAATGGGGCCCTGTCCACTGACTTTAAGGGTTTTGGAGCAGACTCTTAGGCCTTGTCTGCACCTAAAATGTAGGTTGACCTGACTACATTGCTCAGTGGTGGAAAAATTCAAACCCAGGAGAGATGTAGGTAAGCTGACCTAGGCTCCATTAAAACAAAGCTAGGTGGATGGAAGAATTCAACCTAGCTAAAGCCTCTAGAGAGGGTGGATTTACTCGAGTGGAGTAAATCATCACTTTCATCACTGTAACAATTGTCTACACAGCCATGTCACTGCAGCACTTGTAGTATTGACATCCACAAAGGAATATAGACATTGCAATACCTAACTCTTCGGTGCTTAGAAAAGAATGAAAAACAATGGGATCTGCAAATTCAGTGTTAGACACACCTACACTCCCTGTACAATGCATGGGGAGAGACAGACACCTAAGAATGGCACCAACAAAAGCTGGCACGCTGGGCAGGAAGCCAACTAAGCTCACCAGTGGGAGATGCAGACCAGGGGATATGTCTTAAATCCCATCCCTCTCAAGAGTTAGGAACATAAATCTGGGTTGTAGAGGAAGGTGCATATTTCTGCTTGTGATCCACAGCCAGAAGCCTCTCTCCTGGAGTCAGGAGGCATAGGTGCCCACGTTATTTCTTGCAAGAAATGCTGGATAAGGAGGAGATGGTGGTGGTGTCTCCCTGTCTTAAGACTTTTAGCCCACTGGTTAGAACACTCCCAGATGTGGGAAACCTGATCCAATTCCAGGCTATCTGCCTGAAGGGGGAGAAAAGTTTTAAACAGCAGTTTCCCACCTCTCAAAATAATGCCCTAACCACTGGGCTATATAGTCAATCTCACCTCATGATAAAAACCAGCAATACTGGCTCAGACCAGTGGCCCATCTGCCCCAGTTTCCTATCTTTTTACAGTAGTCAATACCACAGGCTTCAGAGGGAATGAACAAAACAGGAAATTTATCAAGTGATTCATCCATTCTCTGTAGTCCAGTCCCAGCATCTGGCAGCCAGAGGCTTAGCCATCTTGGCTAACAGCCGTTGATAGACCTAACCTCCATGAATTTACCTAATTCTTTTTTGAAGCTAGTTATACTTTTGGTGCTCAGAACTTCCCCTTGTAATGAGTTCTAGAGACTGACTGTGCATTGTGTGAAGTATTTCCTTATATTTGTTTTAAATCTGAGGCCTATTAATTTCATGGAGCGACCTCTGGTTCCTGTGTTAGTGAAAGGCTAAAAACATTTCCTTATTCATTTTCATTTTATAGACCTCTATCATATCCCTCCTAGTCTCTTTGTCAAACGGAACAGTCCCAGTCTTTTTAATCTCTCCTTATATGGAAGCTGTTCCATATACCTAATCATTTCTGTCACCATTCTCTGTACCTTTTCCAATTTTAATGTATTTTTTTTTAAGGCTGTCAATTAATTGCAGTTAACTCATGCTAGTAACTCAAAAAAATTAATCGCAATTAATCACAGTTTTAACTGCACTATTAAACAAGAGAATACGAATTGAAATTTATGAAATATTTTGGATGTTTTTCTACATTTTCATAGATATCTTGTATTCTGTGTTATAACTGAAATCAATATATATATTTTGATTACAAATCTATGTACTGAAAAAATACTGTTTCTTCTGTTTATCATTTTTAAATTCACCTCACACAAGTACTGTAGTGCAACCTCTTTGTCCTGAAAGTGCAACTTACTAAAGTAGATTTTTTTTGTTACATAACTGTACTGAAAACCAAACAATCTAAAACTTCAGCGCCTACAAGTCCACTCAGTCCTACTTCTTGTTCAGCCAATCGCTCAGACAAAGAAGTTTGTTTACATTTACAGGAGGTAATGCTGTCCTCTTCCTATTTACAATGTCACCAGAAAGTGAGAACAGGTATTTGCATGGTAATTTTGTAGCCAGCACTCCAAGGTATTTATGTGCTAGATATGCTATATATTTGTATACCCCTTCATGCTACTCCAAGTCCCAGGCCAGTTGCTGCCACGCTGCGCCTCCCCTCCTTGGACCCCATGCCACTGGGAGAAAAGTGTGTGTCCCTCAACACTCCTCTGGAAGAAGCTTTGCAATGCCCCATGCAGGTTCCAGGGTGGCTGAGGAGACGGTATGTGCTATTCACCTTCTTTCTGAGTTCATCAGTAATCTCCATGGAGTCCAGGGTAATTACTGATGAACCCAGGAAGCTGAATAGCACATACCATCTCCTCAGCCACTCCGGAACCTGCATGGGGCATAATAAATCAAAAACTTTACCCCCAAACCTCGCAACTGGGGGCCCAGCAGCAGCACCAATGGAGACTCAGCCTCCCTTGACCTATTATACTCACCACCCATGTGTGTGCTTCTCTTCACCTGTTATCTTTCCCCCAGTGCTTAATTTAAAAACTCCTCTACCTTTTTAATTGTACGTGCCAACAATCTGGTTCCATTTCCTTTTGGGTAGGGCCTGTATTTCTTTTGTGGGCTCCTCCTTTCCCAAAAGGTTCCCCAGTTCCTAATAAACTTAAATCCCACCTCCAAACACTAGTCTCATTTGCACATGGAAACCCTGCAGTTCTTACTGTCTGCACTGGCCCTGTATGTGGACCTGGAAATAGATTCAGAGAATGCTACTATTGAGGTCCTGAACTTTAATCTCTTACCTAGCAGCCTGAATTTAACCTTCAGGACCTCCCTCCTGCCTTTCCCTATTATTCCCTAGATGTACCATGACCTTCAGCTCTTCCCCAGAACTGCACATAAATCTGTCTAGATGTCTACAGGTAGCCACACCTTTTGCACCCAGCAGGCAAATCACAGTGTGGCTCTCCCAGTCTACACAAACTCAAATCTCTGTATTTCTCATAATAAAGTGACCTATCTCTTAACAGCAGGGTCTCCTCCAGCAGCGAGGTTTCCTGGTGCCAGAGGACACTATGACATCATCTGGAAGGAGCATCCTAACTACGGGATCGTTCCCCTCTGCTCCCATTCAAGGTTCTTCCTCGCCTTACGTGAACCCCGTTATGAAATTCAATAGGGGGGATGAACACACTGGAATTCATCTGATGGACCCCCCCGCCGCCGCCGCACGAAGGGGCTCCGTGCACACAGCCCGGGCAATGGCACAAACGCAACCGGCACATTTTCCCCGGCACTACAAGTCACGGGCCTGCCCCGCTCCCGCCGCGCTGTGCCCGCACAAGGGGCTCTGCCCAGCGCGAACTGCAGCCCGCCCGGGGCTCGCCGCACGAGGCGTTGCTTCCCCCCTTCCCCACTGTTGCCGCGCGCGAGGCCCCCTTCTCCACTAGACACCAACTCCCAAAGCTCCTCGCATTCACTCGACTCCAGCCGCAATAGCCTGCGCATGCGCGCTCTAGGAAGACTCTGGGGCAGGGGCTGGAGGACGCAAGCGCCGCGGGTGACCCTGGAAGCGATTATGTTCACCCGGAAGTGCTTCCGCCGCTGCTGAGCAAAGATGGCGGCGGACACCGCTACGGAGCTGCTGTTTTTGGACACTTTCAAGCACCAGAGCGCGGAGGTACCGGGCGGGCGGGGCCCGCGGAGCCACACCTGTCCCCAGAGAAAGAGAGAGGGAGGCAGAGAGATCTTCCCCTCTCCCCCTGGGCTGGCTCGCTCAAGAGCGCGGGGAGAGACTCTGGCTGGGGCGGAGCGGCCTGGGCTGGGGGTAGGGGTAGGATTCGTGGGAGAGCGCAGGCGGGGGCGAGCCTCGGGGTGGGCTGTAGAAGGGCAGGGACAAGGACTGGGAGGGTGCCGCTGCTTTTTGCAGATCCGGGTAAGGGGGCCATCATGGCATAAGCATGCAGGGAAGACAGCCCCCAGCGCCCTCGTATCACACGGTGAAGCCCCGGCCTGGTCAGATGCTTGATGTATTGTAACTATAACAGCCATAAACTTTAGCAAGACTTGTGTGGCTTGGCATGAGGGTCACTGACAGCGTAGACATGGAGTGGGTGTTCATGAGGAGGGAGCAGAGTAAGAAAATAGGAATTGATGGGGAGGGAGTTGAAGGGATGGGTTATGGTGAAAGTGGGAAATGGGAGAGGAATTATAAAAGGGACGTTTTGATAAGTTTATGTGAGTAAGGATGAGGGGAGAAGTCAGGAACAAGAGTGCTTTTCTGGAGCTAATGGTGCCTCTCTCCCTTGCAGCAGTTAATGAGGAGATGGGGAATATTCATGTAGGCTCATATGTCTTTTGTGTCCTATCGCACAGTAGGCGTGGTGTGGATGTACCAAGCTCCAAGTCTCAGGGCTGGTCTTCACTAGGACGGGGGTTCGACTGTAAATACGCAATTTCAGCTATGTTAATAACGTAGCTGAAATCGGCGTATCTACAGCCAATTTACCGGCCGTCCTCGTGGCGACGGCGGTCGGCAGTACGCTCCCCCGTCGACTCCAGCTTGTGCCTTTTGGCGAGCTGGAGTTATGCAGTCGACGAGGGCGCTGCTGGCGATCGATTTATTGCGTCTTGACGAGATGTGATAAATCGATCGCCATAAGATCGCTCTTTCCCCGCGCTAGTGCAGACAAGCGCTCAGAGGGTAACCCTACAGACAGAGCCTCCTTGTTGTTGCCACAGAAGCTGAGTGTTGCAAAGATACTTTTGTTGCAGCAGAGAATTTTGTCAGTGATTGTGTCACCTGATGTAGTGATGCTTTGTGTGGGAGAAACGTATCTTTAAGCAAGCATGATATTAAAAGTGAAATTGTCAAAAGTGGATTTGCCGGAAGTCATTGAGGCTGAGAATTTAACTAGATTCAAAAGAGGTTGGACATTTGTATGGCTGTCACCTTAGTCTTAAAAGAAAAGTATTTAGTGTTTTAATAGTGGAAAGAGGTGAATAGCAGAGTTCCCCAAGGATCTGTACTGGGGCCAGTGCTGTTCAAAATATTCCTAAATTATCTGGGAAAAGGAGTAAACTGTGTGGTGGTGTTGCAGAGTTTGCAGATGATACAAAATTACTTAGGATAGATAAATTCAGTGCAGACTGTGGAGAGTTAAGAATGGATTTTACAAACCTGCGAGACTGGGTAACAAAGTTCTAGTGGAGGTGTCCCAAGGCTCTGTTTGCCAGAAGCTGAGAATGTGCAATGGGATGAATCACTTGATGATAGCCTGTTCTGTTCATTCCCTTAAAAGCATTGACCACTGCCGAAAGACTGGATACTGGGCTAGATGGACCTTTGATCTGACCCATTATGGCCTTTCTTATGTTCTAGATGAATTTCAGTGTTGACAAATGCAAAGTAATGCACATTGCAAAACACAGTTCTAAATGTGCATACAAAATGATTGTCAAGAATCAGAGGGGTAGCCGTGTTAGTCTGAATTGCAGAAGTGACAAAGAGTCCTGTGGTACCTTAAAGACTAACTAAAGTGTTAGAGCATATGCTTTCACTTATACAAAATGATGGGGTCTAAATTAGCTGTTACCACTCAAAGACATCTTGGAGTCACTGTGGATAGTTCTCTGAAAACATCTGCTGAATGTGTGGTGGCAGTCAAAAAAGTGAACAGAAAGTTAGGAACCTTTGGGAAAGGGATAGATAATAAGACAGACAATATAATGGCATTATATGAATTGGTGGTTTTCTGACATGTTGAATACTGCTTGCCATTCTTGTTGGCCCATTTTAAAAATATTATAATTGGAAAAAATACAGAGAATGCCAACAAAAATGATTAAAGGTATGGAACAGCTTCCATCTGAGGAGAGATTAAAAAGACTGAGATTGTTTGTCTTAGAAAAGAGACGACTAAAAGGGGATATGATAGAGGTCTATAAAATCGTGAATGGTGTAGAGAAAGTGAATAAGGAAGTGCTATTTATCCCTTCGTGTAACATGTGAACCAGAGGTCACCTAACAAAATCAACAGGTAGCAGGTTTAAAACAAACATAAGAAAATACTTCTTCACACCGTGCCCAGTCAACTGTGGAAGTCGTTGCAAGGGCACGCTTTGAAGGCCAAAATTATAAATGGCTTGGAAAACAAATGAGATAAGTTCATGGAGGATAAGTCCGTCAATGGCTATTAGCCAGGGAAATGGTGCCATGCTCTACGTGTCCCTAAACCTCTGTTTGCCAGAAACTGGGACTGGATGATGGGGGATGTATCACTGAATAAATGGCACTGTTCTGTTTTTCTCTCTGAGGCATCTGGCACAGTCTGCTATCGGAAAACAGGATATTGTGCTAGATGAACCATTAGTGTGACCCGGTATGGCCATTCTTAATTAATAGTTTCTGGAAGTGATATTAAAACTTGTTTTAGGGATTAAGCCAGTTTCTAATTATAAGAGATCAGGATGAGACTTAATACTGGGGCAGAATACCTCATGTCTACCTGCTGTGGGTTCTTACGCTTTCCTCTGAAGCATCTGGGATTAGCCACTGTCAGACAAAATCCTGAACTAAGTGGAGATCAAGTCTGATCTGGTGTAGCAATTCCTATTCTCATAAACCCTTTCCATTTGTGCATACAGCCATATAGCTGTGCTTGCAAAAAAATTGTCAAATTGCCAAATTTGTTGCAATCAAATAATTGTCTGGTGCACATGCTTTTGATAATGTGTCTTTAGTTGCTCAGTTACTTATCATTACTGTTAATATTGTGGTAGTGCCTGGGACAATGAACATGAATCAGGGCCCTGTTGCACTGTAAAAACACATAACAAACAGCCCATTCTTGTTCCAAAGAGTTTAGAAGCTAAGGAACACACAAACACACACATTTTGTAGAACACCGAATACATTTGTGGTATGTGCAAATGGTGATTAAAAACCAGAGTGGATAAAAATCAATGATCTAAAAAAGAAGTCAGATTTTTTTATTTAAATAGGTTTTTTCCTAAAAAAGCATTTAAAATAAAAACTTTTTCTAAAGATGTCTTTGAGTTATAACGTATCTTAATTAAAACTATCTCATCATGGAATAGGAATTATAAATTCTAATTCTATATTATGCAACAATGTATTCGTGTAACCTTTAAGAAAATTTTGTGAATGAGTTCCAATAGTTCACAGATTAGGGACCCAATCTTATGGGGTTTCAAAGGCTTCTGTATAGATTATTTAGGTTAGTCTTTCTATCTACCCAATGGGACTTTGTGCTCAGTTTGTTTAGAACAGGGGTTCTCAAAGTGGGGGTCGGGACCCCTCGGGGTCACGAGGTTATTACATGGGGGGTTGTGAGCTGTCAGCTTCCACCCAAGCCCTGCTTTGACTTCAGCATTTATAATGGTGTTAAATGTATAAAAAAGTGTTTTTAATTTATAAGGGGGGTCACGCTCCGAGGCTTGCTGTATGAAAGGGGTCACCAGTCCAAAAATTTTGAGAACCACGGAGCTAGAAGATACCATCAGAGATGCTTAGTTTTGCCTTTCTCAGACTCTGGATTTGTGTCTCCAGAGGTAACATGCTTGTTAACAGCAAAAATATTTTAAAATAAATAAATAAAATATAGAGGTGAAAAACAACAGACCTCACGCTATTGTCCCTCTGCAAATTTGTGTACACGGAGTCAGTCCCTTAGCTTTCTCTAAAAGTGAAAAGTTTCAAAAAGTTCAACAAGTAGAAGATTGTTGGGGGCAGAATAGATCTGGACAAGGAGAGGAAGTTTAGAGATAAATGTGAGAAGCAAGGGACATATGCTTGTTTTGTTAAAGTATTATATGTTTCTGTTGAAGAAAAAATTCAGAATACTTCAACATTGTTGTTAAATAAAACAATTTAAATATCTGTCTGGTGATATTCTCCTCCTAATAAAGCATGGCAAGAAAATCCTCCAAATAATAATGATTGACCTGTTGAATTGGAGATAGTTCACGTCCCAACAGGGCTTTGGAGCAGAGCCCGAAGCAGAAGCGTGGAGCAGTGAAGCTGCAGGTTTTTGCCTGGAGCTGGAGCGGAGATGGAGCACTGCTCCAAAGCCCTGCGTCCCAATGACTTCATAAATGTCTGCCTCAATTACCTTTGGTAAATGAAATAACCAAACAATCATTCATTTTCTGATATAGCTGTAAAACTGATCTGAAAAGTTTTCAAAATAAATCACTGTTTAAAAATGTATACCGTGTACCTTTTAAAAATGAAACCTACATCCATCTCTGAGTTGTGAAGAATATGTATTAAGGTAGAACAACCAACAAGAATGTATTTTAATGTAGAAAACCATGATTAAATCATGTCTTCCTGACCAGTGATTTAAATCATCATTAAAATCAATTTGATTTAAATCAAATCCACCCTGTTAAAAACATAGCAATATCCTTAATCTCCACTAGTGGAGACTTTAATTTTTGCTTTAAAACTAATGGCACAGAGGGAGTCTCCCTTAAGAACATAAGAATGGCCATACTGGGTCAGACCAAAGCTCCATCTAGCCCAGTATCCTCTCTTCCGACAATGGCCAGTGCTGAGCACCCCAGAGGGAATGAGCAGAACAGGTAATCATCACCTTTCGCTCATTCCCAGCTTCTGGCAAACAGAGGCTAGGGACACCATTCCTGCCCATCCTGGCTAATAGCAATTGGTGGATCTATCCTCCATGAATTTATCTTGTTCTTTTTTTAACCCTATTACAGTCTTGCCTGTCACAGCATCCTCTGGCAAAGAGTTCCATAGATCCTTTTTTCTGAATAAGTGAGAAACTAGAGTAGATCTGCATATGGGAGTTTCTCTCTCTCACATGCACAGACTGTTTTGATATTTATTTTACTTCATATATTGAATTATAGCTGGAGCACTTGTGACAATTATATTTAAAATTGTCTAAGCACTCCCACTTTAAGACCAAGGGTGAGACCTTATCCTACTCTATCCCCTTTATGGCAGGTAAAAAATAAAAGTATAGAGCTGTGTAAAGGAGCCTGAAAAGCCACAGTTGCAGCTGGGGAAGGATTTCCCCAACACAAGCATTTTAGAAGATAGCCGTAAGGCGACCTTTTGAGGACTCATTCATAAGCCCCATAGCCGATATGAGTTATGTGTGGGGAGCAGTGCCATGCTGTGAAGTGCTGCAGTCCATAGGGCAACCTAGGTCTGATGTAACTTAGGGTAGCACAGATACGCCCCCCGCCCCCCTACATTTCATCTAGTAATGTGGATGGTAGTACAGTCTTGAAACTGGAGTGTGCACTAGAGTCCTCAGCAAGCTTGCACTGGGGCAGCTAGCTTGTGCTGAAGCCAGTGCTATCCTGACTTCACTACTACTCTTGTTACCCACCCTAGCCAAGTTAAAACTAATGCGGGTATGCATTCCTGTAGTACAGCTGTGGTGTTGTGTTGACGTTTGTGGTGGTGTTGACATATGAGTTATGCTGGGGCTTTTTCTAGCTTCCCCAGAATAGCTTAGGACGGGGAAGGCCCAAAGAAGGCTTAAAACCAGCCATCCTCTCCCCTGGCATGGCAGTAGATTCTGTACTGTGCCTCTGAGTAGTGCAGCACAGAATCTCATCGTATGTTTTTAGTTGCTCATATGTGTAACTTTAAGCATGTGAGCACTTTTGTTGACTTCAGTAGGAGTGTGCACATGATTAATGGTATGCATGTGCTGAAGTGCTTTGCTGGCGTAGAATCTGTATGAGGGATGTCTCCACAGTATTAGCAGAAATGAAAGGACCAGGTGAAAGATGTCTGTGTCATATATATTAGTAAAACAAAGCCAAAATCTATAAAGCAAGCAACTTTTGTGATTTACTCTTCTTCATAAATTGTGAGCACTAAGAGCAACATCCCACTCCTTTGTTTTAATGTTCATAGACACATAGACTTTAAGCTAGAAGCGACCATCATGATCATCTGATCTGACTTCATGCACATTGCAAGCCACAGAACCTCAGCCACCCTCTCATGTAGTAGCCCCATAACCTCTGGTTGAGTTATGGAAGTCCTCAAATCTTGATTTAAGACTTCAAGTAACAGAATTCACCATTTACTTTAGTTCAAACCAGCAAGTAACCCATGACCCAGGCTGCAGAGGAAGGCAAACAAACCCAAGAGCCCCCGCCAGTCTGACCTGGGAGAAAATTCCTTCCTGACCCCAAATACAATGGTTAACCTGACCCTGAATATGTGGACCAGACACACCAGCCAGACACCTGGGAAGAATTCTCTGTTGTAATTCAGAACCCATCTCTGGTTGTTGGAGATATTTGCTAATAGCTGTCCTGGTTGGCCCAAATGCTGTTTTTTTAAATTTTTTTTAATTTGAGAGGTTTAATGATTAAACCAAAGCCAGCCATGGTTTACAGACGACGACACCGGCAACCACTCTTTCAGCAAGTGCTGTCATGGGATGGGGGTGACATCCTCAATGTGCCAGTCGTCATTCCAGATCAAGCTAGAGCTCTAAGGGCTGATTGGGCACCAGGTCCAGGAGTCTTCATCCTATTTCCACCTCTTGCTTGCAGTTGATGTGAAGGGCAGTGATGCCCAGCTCCTTACACCACTGGGCAACTTCCTGGGCTGCCAGCACAGCAGCATAGGGCGAAGACTCGTCTCTGTCGGCCTTCACCTTCTCACCACCAGTCACTTAGCAGATGGTTTCCTTGCCAGAGAGATCAGTTAAATGGACAAAAGTGTCATTGAAGGAAGCGAAGATATGGTAGATGCCAAACACGTTTTCCCATATGCTGTTGTAGGCAAGCTCATCATACCATCTCCTCCATAAATTTGTCAAGCTCAGTCTTAAAACAAGTTAGGTTTTTTGCACCCACTACTCCCCTTGGAAGACTGTTCCAGAACATCACTCCTCTGATGGTTAGAAACCATCACTTAGTTTCGGGCCTAAGCTTATTGATTTCCAGTTTATGTCCATTTGTTCTTGTGCCAACATTGGCCATTAAGTTAAATAGTTTATCCCTCTGAAATATTTATAGAGTGAGGTTATATCACCCTTCAGCCTTCATTTTGTCATGCTAAACAAGCCAAACTCCTTATGTCTCCTCTTGTAAAATAGGTTCTGCATTCCTCTGATCATTTTAGTAGCCCTTCTCTGCATCTGTTCCAGTTTGAATTAATCTTTCTTATATGTGGGAAACCAGAACTGCACACAGTGTTGCAGATGAGATCTCACCAGGGCCTTGTATAATGGTCACAACACTTCCCTAGCTTTACGGGAAATTCCTTCCCTGATGCATGCTAGGACTGCCATAGCCTTTTTCGGAGTTGCATCACTTTGGCAGCTCATAATAATCCTGCGATTGACCAGTACACCCAGATCCTTCTCCACCTCTGTCACGTCCAACTGATATGTCTTCAGCTTATAGCAAAAATTCTTATTGTTTGTCCCTGTGTGTGTGATCTTGCACTTTGCAGTGTCATCTTAGTGCACCATTGTATGCTAGTGTGGACTTTGTTAAAACAGCTCATAAAAATCATTCTTGTATCTAAAATAATTCTTAAACACCATTTTAACAGTATGAGCTCTCTCTTCCTCATTAATGAAGCAGTTGTGTTTACCTGAAAATGTTTTATAAACAGTTTCCAAATACAGTAGTTTCTACAGTGTAGATAGGGCCCTAGTAGTAAGACATTTAGTTAAATGTTCATAATCATTTAATCCTTGGCTTTCCTGCTAAGACTTTTTACAAGGAATTCAATTGTAGTCCTCGTTTTGTTCATTGTGGTAGTTCTCTAGAAACCTGAATGAGACTATGAATTTATTTCACATTGATTGTGGGAAAGTCAGCAGATACTAATGACCAGAGTTTAATTTCAACAGATGATGCAATAGTGAAAGATTTTATATTCCATAAGCAGTCTCATTACCTATCTAGTTTCCCTTTGTTCCTGTTTTCTTAAAAATCTTTTAACTGCAGTTCCACTTTTTAGAATGTGTTGATAGGCAGTTAATTTATTGACAGGGTAGTGAATATATAGTATTAGGTGGTTCTAATGAGAAATGTGATCATGAGCTTCAGGGAAAGTAACTGCTCATGTGTAAGAAACCCAATGTAATTCCTTGCCTATTGTCTGGTACTTACAGATAAATATATTTTTCCTGTTTTATAAATGTGTCTCATGAAGATATATACAGTTTAGTGAAAGGAGACTTTCAGTGATCAGTGTCTGTGGTTTGCTGAGGCAGTGTCTTTTAGTTTGGTAAACTCTGAGTATTTTTCAGTTTCTAATACATTGGAAGTCACCACAGCCCTGTTTTTGTTTACATCTTTCTTTGTGCAAAAATATTTCTGTCCTGATGTTTGAATGGCCTGAAAGGTTTCTGCCATCCCTGACTCCTATGATGTCAGCAGAAATGTCTGGAGCACCTGAAAGTTTTCAAATGCTGCTGCAGAGGTAGAAAAGTCAGCACCAAATAGTATCTTTGCATAGCTCTCAAAATTCTGGCTGTAGTCTTTAATATCTCCAATAGTGTCAGCTGCTCTTAAAAAATAAAATTACCTTCTGATATTTAAAATTAGAACGTGTTTTATTGTTTCTACAATAATAAACTTGACAGTGTTTAAAGTGCACCGTCCACTTGAAAATTAATTAATTGTGAAAGTAGCTTCAGCTCTTCTTCCAATTTTTTTCTTTAGTATCATTTTCAAAATGTTTCTCCACCTTGTTGCTGTTTGAAAGATCCTCACAAATGAAAAGGGAAATAATTCTGTAGGGAAAACAATGAAACTTTCTGTGCACAAGAAGCTTTCAAATGTACAAACTGAAAAAAATAAAGATTTTCTCAACCTTTTCAATTACATTAATGTTAGGTGTTGTCACAAAAATAAATTAAAGAAATTATTGGGATTGACATTTTTAAGTTTGTGTTTTTTTAAAATAGAGGATATATAAATAGGTTTGAATGTAAAGTAAAAACAATATAGTACTTTTCAAGCTTTGTAACTTTTGTTTGCTCTTCATCTTTAGCAAAGTACCAACATAGATGTCGTTCGTTTTCCATGTGTAGTTTACATAAATGAAGTACGTGTCATTCCTCCAGGAGTAAGAGCTCACACAAGTTTGCCTGACAATAGAGCTTATGGGTAAGTCCAAAAATATTCAAAGGCACGTTCCTTGCATTTTGTGTGGGACTTGTGAATCACCGTAAAAACTGCAATATAGGAAGGTAGCCTGTGCTTATGCATTCATTGAATATGCGATATATGTATTTAGTACAGGAACTCCTCGCTTAGCGTTGTAGTTATGTTCCTCAAAAATGCAACTTTAAGCAAAATGATGTTAACGAATCCAATTTCCCCATAAGAATTAATGTAAATAAGGGGGTTAGGTTCCAGGGAATTCTTTTTTCACCAGACAAATATATATATATATATATTTATATATATATATATATATATATATATATAGTGACAGAGCTCCAAGTCTGTACTTGTGGGTCCTGCGCTTCCTGGCAGATTTAGGGGCCTCAGAAACTCATCTAGGCCCCAGAGTGACCTCCCTTTCTCAGTATAATTGGCAAGAGTCACCACCTAGTGAGTTACCTTCATCACAGGTCAGTATGGAAGGTGGAAAACGGGGGAGCCCGGGCCCGCCCTCTACTCCGGACTCCAGCCCAGGGACCCGAATAGTATCAGCTAAGATGGCTGACCTTTTAGGCACAAAACACAATACAATTCCCTGGGCTACTTCCCCACAGCAGTCCCCGCTTCTTCAAACTCCACTTCACCCTTACCTCAGGGCCTCCTTCCTTCAGTATGATATGTTGTCCAACACTCAGTCTCACCAACAGCATAACTTCCTTCCACAGCTCCTGACGAACTGGGAGGTTTTTATCTGGTTTCAGCCAGTCCCTGATTGGCTGCAGGTGTCCCAATTAGGCTAGCTGTTTCTGCTCCTTTCTAGAAGGTTCTTAATTGGCCCCAGGTGTCTTGATTGGCCTGGAGTAGCCTTTGTTTGGCTATCCAGGGAACAGGGACCTGCACATCCTGAGACTAATATACCTGCCTTCCAGCACTCTCCTATATCCTTCTGGTCTGACTCCGTCACAAAATATATATATATATATATATATATATAGATGTGTGTGTGTGTATGTATGTATAATACACACGCACACACTATAAGTTTTAAACAAACAGTTTAATACTGGTACACAGTGATGATGATTGTGAAGATTGGTTGAGGTGGAGGAATCAGAGCATGGGATATTTCCCAGGGAATGACTTACTGCTAAATGATGAACTAGCAATTGGCTGAGCCCTTAAGGGTTAACTCTCATACTCTACAAGGCAGCAGGAAAGGAGGGAGGGCAGACAGAGACACACACCGCCTGTGATTGTTTGAGAGAGAGAGATGCACATTTCCCATTGGGTATCAACAGTGGGGTCAGAAGTACACTGCCTTGTTAATTAGGTCAGCAAGCCTGCAACTGATGCCTAAGGCAGCAGCTCACTCTGTCCTGTGTCCCCCCTGCTCTATGGAAGATGGAGTAAGTGGGGTGCAGGAGGAGGGAGATGCTCTGACATTAGCTGCCCCATTCCCCGCCCCCCACGGCAATCAGGAGTCCCAGGGAGCAGCTCCAAGGCAGAGGGCAGGAGCAGAATATGGCAGTGGGGAAAGGAACAGCTGAACTGCTGGTAATTGATAGCCTGCTGGGCAGCTGAGGACCTTAGAAGGGAGCATTGCACAACTTCTAAAGGAGCATGTTCTCTAATTGATCAGCAAGGTAATAATGAAATAACATTAACCAGGACGACTTTAAATGAGGAGTTACTGTATTTTCTTTCAGGTTTTAAACAATAATATCTTAGAGATTTCAGGTCTTAAATGTTTTGGTTAAGTGATGCCTTACAGAATTATTTTTTACCTTTGTTCTATCTTCAGAGAGACATCTCCACATACATTTCAGTTAGACCTGTTTTTCAACAATGTCAGCAAGCCAAGTGCCCCTGTTTTTGACAGGCTGGGAAGGTAAGAATTTGTGAATTCATGTACTTCATACATTCATGAGTTTTTTGCGTATCACTGAATGTTTTTCTGTAGAAGAATGCGTTTCCTGGTGTGTAGAAGTAAGAAATTCAACACAGTATTGTTAAATCTCCAAAGGAGTTTCTTATTTTTTAACATAAAGGTTTAGGGTCTGATAGTGATTAATGGCCATAATACTTACTTCACTGAGTAGCCCTGTCCTCTGTAATGAGACTACTCAAGTTAATAATTATTATGTTCAGTAATTAAGTGTTTATAGGATTGGGTCCTTACTTGTAAACATTGTTAATAACAGAAGTTCACAATTTTGTGTTTGCAAGCATGCTTCTGTTCCCTCCACCGTGACCCCATCCTATTTGTGGATGTGCTTAAGATTTCTGTGAGGGGAGATGGCTCCGCAGAAAAGATAGTACAGCTTTTGAATTGATCTGTTCCTGAAAATCTGCGAGACGAGGATGCATGTACATCTAGGCCTTCCTATCTGTGCTTCTATATTTACGCGTCTCTCTCTCTCTCTCCCCCTCCCACCTTAGCATGAACCTTAGTTGCACCCCTTTTCATTCCTTGTGTAAGAGGGAGAGATCTATGCTTAAAGGGTTTGGGTAGAAGATCCCAACTATGATTTTTAAACTAATAGTGTCCCTTTAGTGTCAATGTATATTGAAAGTATTTTTGGTTTTTTACTTTTCTAAATTGATAAGCATACATATTGTGTAGTGTTTTGATACTGGCTTGAAGTCAAATTCTTTTTTTCACTTAAGGTGAAAAAAAGGTATTATTAAAGGGTCATGTACAGAAGTGTCCATACTTTGTGTGTAAAGGACTTCTGTTACACAAACTTATTTTTCAGTGTTTTCTGTTTAACAGCCTTGAATATGATGAGAACTCTTCAATTATCTTTAGACCCAATGCAAAGGTAATTGTTATACCTATTTATGCTATAATTTCAATGTTTTTCCTCTTCCTGTGTGGCTATTATTTGAATACCATGGTGCTGCTATTTAGTATGCTGATCACTGTGCAAACCAGTTGTAGGAGAAGAACCTACTCTGGAGAGCTCATATTCTAAGATAGTCCATACAGTTCAATTGTATAATACACTAGGGCCATGATTTTAAAATTGAGCTTAGAGTTATGTTCCAAATGGGTGGCTTCATTGTCAAAAGTGTTGATCACTCAATAGCTCCTGTTAAGTTTAATAATGAAAATGAACTGGGTGAGCGCAGTCATCTTGGTGGATGTTCACCTCAGAATTTGGCCTCATTGATGAAATGGAAGGGTTTGAAATTAAGGTTGCTTCATTTTAACAGAGCCAAATCACTTAATGTCTGGGTTTAGTGACTCGTCTCAGTCTGCATATTCGGAAAACACTAACATCAAATATACAAGTATACAAATATGTGAAGAATAAAGAAGGTTTAACCTTTTTCCTTTCAGATTACTTATTACTAGAACAGAGGCATAACAGTAATAATTTGTTAGAGAAGCAAGGTGGGTGAAGTAACATCTTTTATTGGACCAACTTCTGTTGGTGCAAAAGAGAAACTTTTGAGCTACATAGAGCTCTTAAGTCATTTAATAATTTGTTGACAGTTATAAAACAGAATTGTTATTGACGATTGCAGCCCACATCCGAGCATATCCATTAGGTTTGTCTGATGCACTCCAGTGCGATCCGTCCCAGTGAATATTTTAATAAACTGGATTTAGTGGCTTTGACAATGTGTTATAATGAATTCTTTTGGTTGTAAAATTATTCATGTGCTATAATCAGTATGTCAATTTTTCAAAACCTTGAATAGATATAAATATATATTAATCTGCAGGTTTTTTGTGTGTATTTTAAGCATATACCCATACAGAACTAATAATTTAAAATTAAGTAAAAATTAAGTAAAAATCCTCAAATTCACTTTGAGTTTTTTAAAAATGCTTTTTCTTTTACAAACTAGGTCAACACGGATGGTTTGGTCCTAAGAGGCTGGTACAACTGTCTGACGTTAGCAATATATGGATCAGTCGATAGGGTAATAAGTCATGACAGAGATTCTCCTCCACCCCCTCCACCACCACCTCCTCCACCCCAACAACAGCCAGGTGTGAAAAGAAACCCCAAACATGGTAAGTATGTCAGAATTATCTGAAGTAAGACAGCAAAAGTTTTCTTTCATGAAAATTAATAATCCCAGTGGCTAAAGGGTAATCTTCATATTGTGAGATTTCATTGAACTTAATTATTCAGCGGTAAATTTTTGTCTCTTTCCATGTTACTTCTTTGTAGGTTTTCGGTAGAATATTTCTTAATAAGTTTTACTCCTTTTTCTAGTGCATTTATTGAGAGCAAGTGACTTTGATCTATCACAAGTTACTTGATGAAAGAGTGCAGCTGAAGACATAAATTAATTTGTGTTTCCCATGACCTAAACTTTAAGTAAAAGTGTTGGTGACTAAAATCACTGCTTCCAAAATTGAAAAGTTAATGAACAAAGCAGCAGTTAAAGGACATGAAGGAAAACCTTTTACTTAGCCTTCTGTTTGTGACTCCCAGGTTGCTAAAAAACGATTGATAGTACCAGCAGAGTAGGTTTTCATTTCTGCCTCAGAACTGGTTTCAGAATTAGAGAGAGAACTTCACTGTTCAGATATTTAATCAATTTACTGTATAAATATAACTGTTGTACTATAAACATTCAGCTTCAGATTTAAATTTGATTTTAAATAGCTTTAACTAGTCATGGTAGATTTATAGTATTACTAGACACATTGAAAGCAAATAATCAATTGGCTAAGTAAATACAAATCTGCACTGTAACTTATGATAAAAAAACTCTAAAATGAATCTTGAAAGCAGTGTTTGTGTAAGAAATGTCTTTGTTCATAAGCAGTGGCTTCTGTTAGCTTTTAATTCACCCAGTGCCTTTAAATTTTTATGAGTGCTTCAGCAAGGGTGGTTTCAGCATGAGGGCAGGTTCCAGTTAATTAACTCTCCGCCTAGATGATGCATGATGAAAGTGCGTATGCCATATGAAGGGTGCTTCCTAAGGTTGGCACTCACATTGTAAAATGTGCTACATTTTCCATCCTCCTCCCCCAAAATACAAATTTTTGTTTTTCAAAAACGAAAATATAGTTGATGGGGAGAAAGAAGATCAGTTCAATGGGAGCCCTCCAAGACCACAGCCCCGGGGACCAAGGACTCCTCCAGGCCCTCCACCTCCCGACGATGATGAAGACGAGCCCATGCCTGTGACAGGTATAGCCAATGTAGATTCTGATTCTCTGTCCACTGCACAGCAGTGGATCTTGAGGGGAGAAAGGCCTACCATGCTACTTAATGGTAGGTGAGTTTTTTGTTCTCATTGATGTTGACAGATTCATCTTTAGGAACAGTAATGTGGGTGTAGGACTGGTAGGGGAACTCCTTGTTCTGCTGTGCCATTTTCAGGAACTATATTTGTGCAAAAGTGAGTAACTTTTGAAACATGAAATATAGGCCAGTGTAGTGCCTGATCCTGCACTCTGTATCCCCTGCAAAATTTCCATGGACTTCAGTGAATTTTTTTCCTGCATAATGGCTACGGAGTCAAAGTAGTAGTCTATGCATTTTACTATGGATTAAAAGTGCATAAAGCTGTTTATGTAAATACAATTCTAATAAGGTAAATAATTGTAGTGAATGTTAAGTGGAACATTTGAATGCTTTTTGAAAAACATTTTTTTAATTTCAGTGTTCGCACCACAAAACCTGTAAGCATAGTTAACTACTGGATTTAGTAATAATGAGATTTGTCCCTTACTTTTTCAGTGGCTGGGGAAAAGGAAGATGATGTTGATCACAGGGAGGACTACTTTGAGCCAATTTCTCCTGATCGAACATCCGTTCACCAAGAAGGTCAGTACTCTGATGAAGGGGAGGTAGAGGAGGAGCAGCCAGAAGAAGGGGAGGATGAGGAGGAAGATGTGGATGTTGAGGAAGATGAGGAAGAGGATGAAGAGGATGGCCATACAGTAGAGAGTATTCCTGAGGAGGAGGAAGAGGAGGAGGAGGAGGAGGAAGATGAAGAGGAGGAAGGGGAGGAGGAGGAAGAGGAGGGTGAAGGTGAGTAATATACACAAATAGAAATGACTGAGATTATAGAATTTTTTAAGGCAGTGTAGTCAAAAGATTAAAGCAGATGACTTGGAATGAGTAGATCTGATTCTTATCCTAGCTCTACCGCTGCTTTGATTGTGTGGCATTTGGACAAATCACTTAGCTTGTCTTTCTCAATTTGTAAAGAACGTGGAGGAAAGGCACTGTAAACATAAATTATTATTTATTAATTAGAAATCTGATTCTTCTATCTTAGTAGCTGTGAAGGTGAATGTGTGCTTTACCTATATTATCTTACACCTTTGACTTTATAAATATGCAAATTAGTTCAATGAACAAATAAGTTTCAAAATAGCTGGTATTAAACCCTGTGCTATGACAACCCAATAATAGTTATTTTCTTAAAATATACCCCCACCCCAATATTCCCTGAAAAACAAATAAAACCTGCCCAAACTCAACTGCTCATGAGTGACAGCACAGTAATAAACTTTTATAATTACATGATGGAGGATTGAATATTTTGGAAAGGAATTAGACTGAATTTTCAAGGATATGTGAAAATATACAGAAAGGGAAAGGAAAGGTTTATATTCACGAATGCCCCAGAAGCACCTTGTGTTCTCAGGACACGTAACCATATACGCCTGTATGACCCAAAATAATCCATACTTCCCAGCCTTGAAAATTGTTTAACTACTTCATCAATGCCTAACTTGCCAGATGTGTGAAGCAAGACGCTCTTCCATTGCTGCTTCATGGACCTGCTATGGTTTGTACCAATGTGCCAACATTTCAATGCAATGTCAACATTTCAAAGAATACAGAGGAATTCTGTTGGTTCATAGGGACTCTAGCAGAGAAGAGCAGTCAAGCAGTGAACATTAAGAAGGAGAAGAAACAACTAGATTTATGAAAAGATTTTTTTACGCCTAAATAAAGTGACCAGGGAGAGATTTTTAGCAGCTATTCAGCTTATTGTGTCAGCCTTTCATAATCAGAGATGTTTAAAAGAGTAATTATGATATATACTGCTGCTGTTACATAATGTCGTTGACTAGAACTATCATTTTATGATTGGATTTCTCACTCTAGTAAGCAGGCTTTTTGTTTCCTTATTCCTGGATGTGCTGTAGCCATGCTGTGAGAAAGAGTAGTCTACTAATTTTGACTTCCAAGCATAGAAGTAGAAAGAAATCTTTCAGTGTTTTGGATATTTTATATTTTCCAGATAGAAATTTGTATGTTACTTTTGTACTTTGAGTAGTTCTCAGAAGTTCATAAAATGGGTTTGATATAACTGATTTATTTATCAAATTAAACTTAAAACTTTTTTGCAGGTGATGATGGCTATGAGCAGATTTCAAGTGATGAAGATGGAATTGCTGATCTGGAACGTGAAACATTTAAGTATCCAAGCTTTGACATTGAATATACTCCTGAGGATCTAGCCTCAGTTCCACCTGTGACATATGAGCCTTATGAAAGAGAGCTTGGACCTCTTTTGTACTTTAACTGTCCTTACAAGACCATATTTGAGGTTGAAGTTGGTAAGATGAAGGATCAAGATCCAGACAAGGAAAATTCAGGGGGAGTAGAAGCCTCAGTTAAACTAACTGAACTCCTGGAATTATATCAGGAAGAAAGGGGTGCAAAGTGGGTCACAGCTTTAGAAGAAATTCCAAATTTAATAACAAAAGGACTAAGCTACCTGCAAGTGAAGAACACAAAACAGGACTATATTACCCAATTAGTAGACTGGACGATGCAGGCGTTAAATTTGCGGGTAGCTCTCAGGCAGCCCATTGCTTTGAATGTCCGACAGCTTAAAGCTGGAACAAAATTGGTGTCATCACTAGCAGAATGTGGGACTCAAGGAATCATGGGACTCTTGTATGCAGGAGTTATTGATGCATTATTTGAACTGTTATTTGCAGATCATGTTTCATCTTCCCTTAAACTTAATGCTTTTAAAGCTTTGGATAGTATTATCAGCATGACTGAGGGAATGGAAATGTTTTTAAGAGGTAGGTTAGAGGTACATGAAAAAAGTGGCTATCAGAAACTCTTGGAGCTCATATTATTAGACCAGACTGTGAGAGTAGTCACTGCAGGTTCTGCAATTCTGCAGAAATGCCATTTCTATGAGATTCTATCAGACATTAAAAAGCTTGGTGACCAGTTAGCAGAGAACACTCCTCCCCTTCCTAATCATACGGAGGCTGAGCAGGAACCAGACCTTGGACTTGAGAGAACCAACCCAGAATATGAAAACGATGTGGAGGCACCTATGGATATGGATCATCTTTTGGAGTCTTCTAATATCAGTGAAGGAGAAGTAGAAAAACTTATTAGCGTCTTAGATGAAATCTTTCATTTAATGGAGACTGCACCACATACAATGATTCAGCCACCAGTAAAATCTTTTCCAACAATGGCACGCATTACAGGACCCCCAGAAAGGGATGATCCTTATCCAGTCCTTTTCAGGTAAGACAGTTGTGGTTCACTTTCGATACCAGCTTTGGGTATCAGAACTGGGTTCTTTTTTCAGTTTGGTACCTATTCATGTTTTGTGGACTACATACGCAATAGAGTAAAACAGTGATTAACATTACACTAGATTTTTCACTTCACTAATATACTTTTTGTGGAGGCTTACGGATTGCTTTAATAAGCTTTTGTGAGGACTGTGTGGTTAATGGGATTGCAGTTATGTTGCTGTTTCCAGTTCAGCCTATGTTAATATTAACCAAAAATTGTTACCATCTTACTATTTATTACTTGTATGGTGGTAGCACCTTTGAGCCCTATTTGTGGATCATGGTCCACTATGCAAGGTACTGTACAAACGCTTAACAAAAAGACAATCCCTGCCCCAGAAGACCTTGCACTTGATGGTCTCAGATTAGTTCGTACTGTGGACAAGCACTCGTATCACAAAATTCTTCACTGTCATCTTTGGCAGCTGCAGCAGAGTGACCAAGGACTGAATGGACATTGTGTCTGTATATTGCAAAAGATACCTTTTAAAGGCTATCTCTGTGTACAAAACCTCCTCGAGAAGGAATCCTAAAGAAGATGTGTTCTTTTTTTTTTTAAAGAGAAATTAAGTTCAAGAACTAGCATTATCAAAAATTAAGCTTGAGGATTCAAGTATTCAAAATTTAGACTATTGCAAAAATTAAAGTTTTTGCTCGGTGGTGGTGTTCAATGTGTGATTTTATTGTATACATTTATTTATTTCAGTGGGGATTTAATCCTCATTACATAGTTTCAATAATTACAGTGTGAAAAAAGGCTCAGAATTCTGCTACTTCATCATGAAGTATGGTTAATATATGGTTTCTCATAATACGCAAAAGAAAAATTCTGGTGGTCCAAAATATAGGATAAGATACAGAGGATCTATTTTCTCTCAATGTTCTGTGTATGCAGATCATCATATGTTACAGATACTTCTGTTTTATATTTCTGCAGATACCTTCATAGTCACCATTTCTTGGAATCTATCACCTTGCTACTATCCATTCCAATAACAAATGCTCATCCGGGTGTGCTTCAGGCTGTCAGAGATGTGTTGAAGTTCCTGGGACAGTCACAAAAGGGTCTTCTCTTCTTTCTGTCTGAATATGAATCAACAAACTTGTTGATTAGAGCGCTGTGTCAGTTTTCTGATCCAGATCAAGAAGAAGGTCTCCAATCAGATGGTGCTAGTGATGATGCATTTGCCTTGTGGCTTCTGCATTCAACACAGACATTGCAGTGTATTTCAGAATTATTCTGCCACTTTCAGCGGTGCACAGCCAGTGAGGAAACTGACCATTCGGACCTCTTGGGAACACTTCATAACCTTTACCTGATTACTTTTAACCCTGTTGGAAGATCTGCTGTAGCTCATGTGTTCAGCCTTGAGAAGAACCTCCAAAGTCTTATTACTTTAATGGAATACTATTCCAAAGAAGCTTTAGGGTAACTGTATATTTGTGTTTACTCCTTATTTGTATAAACTAGCTGTCTTTTTTGTAAAGAAATAGATGGTGTAAAAGACAACAAAAGGAAACCTTATGCTTGGACGGTTTTGCAGAATTCCCATTGAATCAAAATAGAATTTCAGACATCTTCTGTAATCAAGTATCTGTTAGCATAGAAACTATATAGGTCACCAAGAAAAATGTTTAGTTGTTTCACTATAGGTCAGTTTTTTTTAAAAAATCACAAAATATTAGGCGGTGTTTTATCCAAGCTTACTGTTCGCTTGTGAAACCAGGTATAGATTCATAGGGTTAGAATGATCTTGAAGGGTCATCTAGTCTAACCCTCGCCAATATGCAGGATTTGTTGTATCTAAACCATCCAAGACAGGTGGCTATCCAACTTCCTTTTGAAAACCTCCAGTGAAGGAGCTTCCACAACCTCCCTAAGCAGTCTGTTTCCTTATCCTACTGTCCTTACAGTTAGGAAGTTTTTCCTGAGATTTAATCTACAGGATTAAATCTGTTATTAGATCTGTTATGCTGTAGTTTGAACCCATTGCCTCTTGTCCTGCCTTCTGTGGCAAGAGAGAAGAACTTTTCTTCATCTTTTTTTTTTTATGGCGGCTTTTCAAGTATTCAAAGACTGTTTTTATGTTCCCCTTTAATCTTTTCCAAACTAAACATACTTAGTTTATTCAGCTTTTACTCATATGTATGGACCTACTAAATTCACATCCATGAAAAACACGTCACGAACCATGAAATGTGGTCTCCCTCTGTGAAATCTGGTCTTTTATGTGCTTTTAGCCTATACTATATGGCAGCAGTTCTCAAACTATGGGTTGGGGCCCCAAAGTGGGTCATGACCCCATTTTAATGGGGTCACCAGGGCTGACTTAGACTGCTGGGACCAACGCTGAAGCCTGAGCCCCACAGCCCATGGCTGAAGTCAAAGCCCCAGGGTCATGTAGTAATTTTTGTTGTCAGAAGGGGGTCATGGTGCCATGAAGTTTGAGAATCCCTGCTTTACAGATTTGGTGGTGGAGACCAGCCTTTCTCAAATGAGGGTCTTGACCCAAAAGGGAGTTGCAGGGGGGTTGCGGTATTACCATCCTTACTTCTGCGTTGCCTTAAGAATTGGATGGCCGCAGAGCAGCGGCTGCTGACTGAGGGCCCAGCTCTGAAGGCAGCAGTGCAGAAATAGAGGTGGCAATGCCATACCATGCCGTCCTTACTTCTGCGCTGCTGCTGGCAGTGGCTCTGCCTTCAGAGCTGGGCTCTCAGTGCCAGCAGCTGCTGGTCTCTGGTTGTCCAGCTTTGAAGGTACCTCCGCCGCAGCAGTAGCGCAGAAGTAAGGGTAGCAGTACCACAAGCCCCCCTACAATAATATTGCGACTCCCCTCCACAACTCCTTTTTGGGTCAGGATCCCTACAATTACAACACTGAAATCGTGAAATTTATGATTTTTGAAATCCTATGACCATGAAATTGACCAAAATGGACCATGAATTTGGTAGGGCCCTGCTCACACAGCTTGCATTCCATCCCTTTGATCATCTTTTTCGCTCATCTCTGGATACTTTCCAGTTTCTTTACAAGCTCTCTATAATTTGGTGACCAAAACTGAATATAGTTCTCCAGCTGAGGCTTAATGAGCTCTGAGTAGAGTGGTACTATCCGCTCCCATGACTTGCATGTTATGCCTCTGTTAATTGCTGTTTTTTGCAACAGCATTGCATTGCTGACTCACATTGAGGTTGTGATCCACCACAACTCCCAGATCCTTCTCAGCAGTGCTGCTGACAAACCAGTTATCTCCTCTTTTGCATTTGGCTTTTCTTCCCATAGCGTTGCACCTTACATTTGTCTTTGTTGAATTTCATTGTGTTGTCCATAGCCCAGTTCTCCAATTTATCAAAATCCCTCTGAATTTTATCTCCAAAGTGGTGGCAACCTCCTAGCTTTCTGTCATCTGCAGATTTGAGGAGTGTGCTCTATTCCTACATTCAGATAATTAATAAATATGTTAAATGAGACTGGACCCAGAACAGATCCCTGTGGAATCCCACTTGAGACCTCCCTCCAATCTCACATTATTCCATTAATAGTTACTTTTTGTTTGCAGTTGTTTAACCAATTATATGTATTCATATAATGGTAGTTCCACTTAGCCCACACTTCTTCAGTTTACTTATCAGAATGTCGTGAACTGTATCAAAAGCCTTGCTAGAGTCCAGGTATATTATGTTCACCACATTTCCCCTATTCACCAAACCAGTTACTTTGTCAAAGAAAGAAATCAAGCTGATTTGGCATGATTTGTTCTCAGTAATCCGTGCTGGCTCCTAGTGGTCACCCCTTCATCCCCCAGGTATTCGCATATTGAATGTTTTAATACACTGTTCCATTAGCTTACCAGGATTCAGTCAGGCTGACTGGTCTGTAGTTCCCAACTCCTCCTTTTCCAAGATGGGTGCTATGTTAGCCCTTTTCCAGCCTTCTGGGGCCTCTCCTATAATCCATGAGTTTAAATATTATTGCCAGTGACTTTGAGATTTCTTCAGCTAATTCCTTCAGTACCCTCAGGTGAATAACATCTGGCCCACTGATTTGAATTCATTCAAATTGGTCAGAAGATTTCTGATGTGTTCTTTACTTTTCCCAATATGCATCTTTTCCCCTTTATTGTCTGTGGTAATTTCATTGGTTGTCCGGTCACCTTATTTTTTGTGAGAAGACAAACAAAGTAGACATTGAGCAGCTCTGCCTTTGTATCATCTTCTGTTACTAGCTCTCCTCCACTGAGCAATGGACCCACGCCATCCTTGATCTTTCTTTTTTGTCCAACATATTTGAAGAACTTCTTCTTGTGCCCATCATTCCTCGCCAGCTGAAACTCATTCTTTGCCTTGGCTTCTGTGATTGGGGACTATACAGTACAAGAGATGATTTTTTTCCCCCCACATCACAAGTTTCCCCAAATCGTGAAAATGTTGTCACTATGTTTTTCTGGAGAGACTTATGACTTGAGGAACAGGTTTATTCCTTTATTGAACAGCTCTGGTGAAGCAGCATAAGAAAATATACTCGCTGCTTGCTTGAATATAGCCAGTGCTATCCGTTTCCCTTTTCTCGAGTACTGAAGTTTCAAAAGGGGAAACATAAGAAATGTATAAACTGTATAAGTAACAATTACTGTAAAAAAAACCCCAAACTGACCAAATATTAATTCTATTTTGATCTCATCAATTGTTTTAGCTTTCATATACTACTATAAAGAGAGAGTGAATTTTATTCCACAGTATGAAAATTCTGTAGGTGAACTTGTAATGAAGATAAGAGTTCTGCAAGCAGATTCATAAATGGTCAGGAGTGAAAAAATCTACCTAGTATCCAGTGTGCTAGCCTAGAATTTAAGAGGAAAATCTGATATCCTTCTTTCAGTGACTCCAAGTCCAAGAAGTCAGTTGCCTATAATTATGCATGCATACTTGTTTTGCTGGTTGTTCAGTCCTCCAGTGATGTCCAAATGCTGGAACAGTACTCAGCGCCTTTGATGAAGCTTTGTAAGGCAGATGAAAATAACACCAAATTGCAAGGTACAGTATGTGTCATTATCAAGTGAATTGTTCAGAATGTATTGAAATTTTTTTTGTATGTCAGTAATTAGTACTTCATGATCATCTGGTTTTGATAATGGGTATAATGAAATTCCCTTTTTAGCTGTATATGATTAAGTTGAGTCATTGAAAAGATGTTAGACTAATATGAGTTCTTCAACTTGAATACCTTCCAAGTTTATATTTTATGTAATATTCATTACCAAGAATTTCAGATAACTGCAGGAAATTTGTACTCTTTGTTGGAAATAATGAGGAAGAGAAGACTTAGCAAAAATAGGGAGTCAATGGCTGATTCTTACATTGACTAGGTTTTTTTGTCGTCCCCCCCGTCCCCCGCTTCCACCAGCCCAGAACTCTGGGTCCCTCCAAACATAAAATGCACCTCTAGAAACCAAAAATTTTCAGTACAAAACTTTCAGTTCATCAGTTTTTTCAGTTGCCAGTCTCTTGCCCAAAGACAGATGCCACTCTACCCAGTCATATCATGAAATCCTACATAAACTATTCTTCAGCTTCTAGCTGTTCCACCTGTGAACCCCCAACCTGGTAGGTTAAATCCAGGTTGTTGTGGACCAAAGAGTTGAGGAACTTTGATGCAGAATGCCCTGTGGCTGGGGATGGGGTTTAGCTGGGCATTTAAGGAGAAAAGATTTTGATTTGGTTTGTAATTATCTATTTTATGCGACTGTATGTTTAAGAGGAATGTGCTGCTGTTTTGGTTTTCAATGGTTTTGGCATTGTGTTTTTAAAGGAAATTGGGGCCCCTAGAGTCCATGAGAGATTTTCATAGGTGTGTTTATTTAATTTCAAATAAATAAGAAAAAAGCATTTATAAGTTAGTTTTAAATACAAAGTGATGTTCACAAATTGTTTACGTGTATGAGTAGGAATAATGAAAACTGGGGCAGGAATGTTTTTAACAGATAATAACATATTGATGATGTTTCTAGAACAGATCTCTTCATTAGGGATTTCCTTCCCCAAAAAAGTACTAGAAAGGGAAAATGCCTTGCCAATCTAGCAGTGTTCTAGGTGTTCACATTCATTCCATTTAGAAGGTGATTAACCTGAAGATGGTCATATGTCAGAAAATCATTTCAGCACCAAACTTGCATGAACTGAATACTACAGCAGTCAAATCAGGTGCATGTCCTGCCTTAATGTGTTTTTTTTCTTCCTCATTATATTAATGAAGATCATTAAAATCCTCTCTGCTTATAATTCATACTATGGCTCATACCTAGCAAATTTCATCTAAGTGCATAACATATTCCATATCAAATTATTCTTAAGGCACATGTTTATAAAACAAATACAATTCTAGTTTATGACCTTTCTGTTCACCAAAATATTCTGTCTTATTTTTTAGAGC
Organism: Dermatemys mawii; assembly: GCA_007922305.1. Lineage (NCBI taxonomy): Eukaryota > Metazoa > Chordata > Testudines > Dermatemydidae > Dermatemys > Dermatemys mawii. The sequence continues at coordinate 18,207,965 of ML677365.1, forward strand.
TCTGCAAGTGGCTTGAACCTTTGAAAAATCTTAGATTTGAAATTAATTGTATCCCAAACCTCATTGAATATATTAAGCAGGTTAGTGAAAATTTTGATACAAATGTTACGTTGTTTGGGAATGTAATATTAGTAGCTTTTGCCTATGCAGTCAATCTGTCCTTCCATTCTTGATGTCTCAGTCCAACATTTGCAAAGTCTGTGACTTCCATAGCAGTGTGTGAAGCCCCTGAAATAGAAGGAAGGAGTAGGCTGATTGTGTAAGAGGAAGCAGTCTTAAAAGTTGCTAACAACCTGGCAGTTATCTGTGATGGAAGATGACATACGGAATTTAGGAAAACACTTCAAACTGTTGCACTAAAGTATTGTATGTTTGTAAATTTTGACAGGGCTTTTTCTGCAACTGAAGAGCATCAGTACTTGGCAATTTCAGTCATGTCTATGAGTAGAACATAGAGTGAACCAGGTTTTGGAAGAGTTGGAAAAATGAATGTCAATAAGATCTAGCTTTCTTATAGTGATCCGTATCGGTTCTGACTCTTCTGTCTTTATAACAAATAATCTCTTTGGCATGATGTAGAGTAGTAAAATAGGTTAGTGTAATGTGTCAAGCATATCTTGGTTGAAAAATGGTCCCTTGTAACATATGTTCTTTATTCTTTTTTAATAGAATATTGATAGTTTGATGACCCAGGAAGGAGTTGGTCTTCTTACTGCACTCCGTGTTCTTTGTCATGTTGCATGCCCGCCACCTCCTGTTGAAGGTATATTACAGATCACTTCCTGATACATAAAACTCAGTCTTCTAAGTATCTGATATTTAATCACACCTGATAAAGTCTGATTTAAATATAATTGATATGAGATGTGTGAAAGTTAATTCCTCGTCGTCTCCCGCCTCTTTACAGGTCAACAGAAGGATCTTAAATGGAACCTTGCAGTTATTCAGCTCTTTTCTGCTGAAGGAATGGACACCTTCATTCGTGTTCTGCAAAAGTTGAACAGTATTCTTATTCAGCCTTGGAGGCTCCATGTCAACATGGGAACCACACTTCATAGAGTTACTACCATTTCCATGGCGCGATGTACACTTAATCTCCTTAAAACCATGTTAACTGAGCTCCTGAGGGGTGGATCTTTTGAATTTAAAGACATGCGTGTTCCTTCAGCACTTGTTTCTTTACATATGCTTTTGTGTTCTATCCCTCTCTCAGGCCGTTTAGATAGTGATGAGCAAAAAATTCAGAATGACATTATTGATATTTTATTGACCTTTACCCAGGGAGTTAATGAAAAACTTACAATCTCAGAAGAAACTTTGGCCAATAATACTTGGTCTTTAATGTTAAAGGAGGTTCTCTCTTCAATTTTGAGAATTCCTGAAGGATTTTTCTCTGGACTTATACTGCTTTCAGAATTGCTGCCTCTTCCATTGCCCATGCAAACAACTCAGGTATGATTTTAATTAAAATGGCAATTTAATAAATAACTTCCATATTTCCTTTAAAGAGCGTGTTCTTGTTGAGGAAAAGACTGAGGTGAATAAAAGGCTCGATTGAGACTTATAAAAAGGGATTTGTAATTAAATAGGTTGTTTTGAGGTATATTTAATTGTTCATCAGAAATCAACTTGTGCATGTTTTATGTTAATTTTAAGCTTCCCAAATAACTGGAGGTTTGTAGTCAGTCTTACATTGATTTTGTCTCTTACTTAACTAGCTAGTTTTCTGGTATTCCATTATATTACTTAAATTATTAACTTTGCAGCTTTTGTATCCAAAACTAGGAGCTGAAATGGCTGCATAGAGATGTTTGGACTTTTCAGTATACATTAGAACAGGAAGAAGTGAGAGTTCTAATCTTCAATTTTTGATGTTTAACAAAAGAATAAAAATAACCTCATTGTGATTGTGTTTATATTGGTGTGAGGTTATACTAGGCCGCAAAGGAACCCCTAATCTGTTGAGATGACTATTAGTTTAATTTGCAGTTTAGGGCCAAATTGTGTTTTGAGATACATGCTTGCAAATCTCATTGAAATCACTAGATTTGTGGGCAAGTATCTGAGGAGGGCAGAATTTGGTCCTCAGTGATATTCTTCTGTAAAGCAAAAATCTTTTAAAGAGCCTGTTTATACTTTTCCCACAGGTTATTGAACCACATGATATATCAGTGGCACTCAACACCAGAAAACTGTGGAGCATGCATCTACATGTTCAAGCCAAATTGCTACAAGAAATAGTTCGATCATTCTCTGGTTCAACTTGCCAGCCTATTCAGCATATGCTGAGGCGTATTTGTGTTCAGTTGTGTGACTTGGCATCACCAACTGCTCTTCTTATCATGAGGACTGTATTGGATCTGGTTGTGGAAGATCTACAAAGGTACCTTTGTTCTCCATTGCACAAAGATTTTTTTTTCATAGCTGTTGAATGCATCCCTGTTCTCTGCAGTAATTTTCTTAGGTGAAGAACACTGAATTTTGGATACATTTTTAGTCCACTACAGACTTGGATTGAGTCCTCAATCCAGGTCTGCTACATTATCCTGTGTTGCCAACTAAGCAAACAATAGACTATTTTAATATAAATAATTTCACATTGCTATATGTTTATAGGAAATGTTTGGGAGAAATTGAGACAGTTATGAGTAGTAGTTAGAAACATCTATCTGTATATGCTTAGGTGAACTATAATTTGTTAAATTGATAATAATAAGTTTATATGCAATATAACCATACAAATAATGTAGTAGTTGTGGTAGTTTTCCAGAAATATAAATTGATAGAAATTTCTAAATACATTTTAAACATTTAATTTATAGTTTTTGTTTAAAATACAAACTTTTAAATCTACTAAAATGAAAATGGTTGTACAATATAGTCTATTTAATAACTTTCTAATATGTAGGAAGCCTTCTTTTAAAGTGCATTGATATTGTTTCAGCAGTACAGAAGATAAAGAGAAACAATACACTGGCCAGACTACCCGATTACTTGCTTTACTTGATGCCCTGGCTTCACACAAAGCTTGTAAATTAGCTATATTGCATCTAGTTAATGGAACTATTAAAGGTGATGAAAAGTATGCAGAAATTTTCCAGGAGCTGTTAGCTTTAATGAGATCTACTGGGGACAATGTTATCCACCAGCAATGTGCCGAATATGTAACATCAATTTTGCAGTCCCTCTGTGATCAGGTATTTTACACAATTAAAATATAAATTACTATATTTATAAATAATCTGTGTGAGTGTGTGTGTGAGAGAGAGAAGGAAAACAGTAGTGCACAAACTTCTAGATTGCTTTAGTTATATGCCATTAAAAAAGATTTTCTTTACATATGCAGTAATGTCTTGAATGTTATTTATAATCTTGATGCCTCGATAATTTGGGCATTCTTAATTTATCTGTTCTCAGATGGGAACTCTTGTGATAATTTTATTATTTATTGTACAGCCCCTTATTTTTTAGCACATTCTAACATTCATGTTATGTTTTCCTTAGGGTACGAACTCTGACGTTTGCACCTAGGTGTCTGATTTTCCCTAACATTTTTCGGGAAAACGCTGTTAAAAATTTGTGAGAAAAGTTAGATGTATATCATATGATGCAAATAACCACTGATGTCTGTTCACTGGTTTCTCTGAAATGAGTTTCTTCTTAGTGCTGATCTCAGTGAACAAGTGTCTACATATACAAAAATCACTCTTGCAGCCAGAACCCTTGTTTGGCATTAGTAGAGAACAAGAATTAAATGGACATGGTGACTGAATTATCCTCTTCACTTGGAGGTTTTGGCACATGGATGGATAGTGGGAAGCTCATGCTGCCCTTGCTTTACCTGATCAATGAATCAGTAGATCTCTTCCTCCATGCTGTCAGCCTGAAGCCTCTTACAAACATAAATACTAGTCACATGTTGTTAGCGTAAATTTCAGCATTAAGAAAATCAGTCAGGTAAAAATAATCAGTAAAATTGAATCTGAAAACTACATGTTTAAGAAATAAACCATTTAGGGACAAACGTTCAGTAAAGTACATGCATACATTTGCACATGTGCGATTTATGTGCATACACCTCGAGTTGTGTGTACAAAACAACCTTTGTGCATGCTTAGTCAGTACAGAGGTTAATTATCTGTTTGTGTTTATACGTCACATGTCTTACCTTATTTTGTGTAGCATGAATTCTACAATATGTGGGAATCAGCATGTGTTTAACTTTCCAGAAGGTATTAGCAATTCTAAGACTTATCTCAAATTATTCATCATGGTTGATATAACTCTTTTTTGTGATAGAGAGGGACAACTCGAATATATATACATATATAAAATAAAAATGTATAGTGTCCTTGTGTATGTTTGTCTAGACAGCCCTTTCATGTTATGCAGCTCTTTCTCAGTCAATACAGCAGATGTTTAAGAAATAAGTGAAAAACAATTAATGCTTCTAACAGTATTCTACAGTAGTATCTTAGCCAGCATTTTCATCCTACATATATATATTTTTAGAGAACAGTAATTGTTTGTATCACTTAAACTATCCTTTTTTATTCTGGGTTTCTTGTGTTGGTTATCAACCAGTAATGACAATAAACCTGACAATTTGTATTTTAATTTTGAATTCATTCTTTTAAAAATCCAGTACACTCTAAAGTTTCTAAGTAGCTACTGAGTAAATCCATTGTTTTCATCATGAAAATTAAAGTAAAGAGTCTAAATGCATAGTCAGTGTTTACCATCTCTACACATAATGGATATTTTAATGCTTTGTAAAGTAGTCATGGTTTCTCTTTACAGGACATTGCACTGATTTTGCCAAGTTCCTCAGAGGGATCTGTTTCTGAATTAGAACAGCTCTCCAATTCATTACCAAGCAAGGAACAGATGTCCTTAATCTGTGATTCTCTGATGGAAACACTTGCTAATGCAGAAACCAGTTATAATTGTCTCCTGACATGTATCAGGACAATGATGTTCCTTACAGAGCATGATTACGGATTCTACCACTTAAAGAGGTACTGTTTTATAAGTGATTTTGAATAACTTCTTATCATCTAGAATTTTAAAATCAGATCAAGTTTTTGAAACAAAGATATAGAGAGAGAATTTTTTATTCTGTCTTATTATTTGTATTACAATAGTGTCTAGTGGCCTCAAACATGATTGGAGCCCCATTGTGGTAGGCACTGTGCAAATACATAAGGTAGTTCCTGCTCTGTAGAGTTTACAATCTATCTAAATCAGGGGTGGGCAAACTATGTCCCGCGGGCCACATGTGGCCCACCGGCCATTTTCATCTGGCCTGCAAGCTCGGGCGGGGGCATGTGCCCAGAGGCCCCATGCTCCTGGCCCAAGGGCTGGGCCCGCATGCCGCGAGTCCCCGCGCTCCCTGTCTGGGGGCAGGGTGGAGCGTGGGGAGCCGCTGGGCCCCACGCTCCCTGGCCAGGGGGCCGGGCCAAGCGCGGTGCACCGTGGCTCTCTGCACTCCCTGGCCAGGCCGTCCTGTGCTCCCTGGCTGGGGGCCAGGTGGAACACGGGGAGCCGCTGGGCCCCGCGCTCCCTGAGCGGGAGCGGGT
>ML677365.1:18213643-18408746 GCA_007922305.1 Dermatemys mawii
GGTGGTGGTTAGGGTGGGGGGATCTTGGGAGGGAGCAGTTAGGGAACAAAGCAAGGAGGCTTAGATGGGGGGGTAGGGTCCCGGAGGTGGTAGTTGGGGTGGGGGGATCTCAGGAGAGGGCAGTCAGAGAACAAAGAACAGGGGGGCTTAGATGGGGGTGGGGTTCTGGGGGAGCAGTTAGCGTGGGGAGGGTTTGGGGGGGCTGATCAGGGGACAAGGTGTGCGTGTGGATTCGTTGGGGTTGTAAAGGGGGCAGTCAAGGGGCGGGAAGTGTGGGGGGATTAGATAAGGGGTGAGGTCAGGCTGTTTGGGGAGGCACAGCCTTCGCTACCTGGTGCTCGACGCAATTTTTAACTCCAGTGTGGCCCTCGGGCCAAAAAGTTTGCCCACCCTGATCTAAATAGACAAGACAGAAAAATGTAGGAGGAAAATCAAGAGGCACGGAGATGGGAAGAAATTAAGTGAAGGCTACACAATAGATCAGTGACTAAATCAGGAATAGAACCAAGCTATTGTGAGTTCCAATTGAGCGTTCTAGTCACTGAACTACAGGGTTTCCCAACTGTCTGATAACAGTTGTAGTTATCATTTTGGGGGTGGCGGTGCAATTTTTGTTGTTTAGTTGCCAAAAGTAGTAAAATACTGATTATTTCCTGTGCAGAAAGACTTCATGCTGAGAAAAATGTAATTTTTTCATAATATGTTATGGAAAAAATTCAAGTGAGACAGTTAAGAGAACTTTGACTAGATGGGTATTGAGCTGCTTGTAGCATTTTTTTGTTCTCTGTCATCAAGTGGTGGTGATTTTTTGAACAGTATTTCCTTAGTGAGAATGGATACACAGTGGCTGTCACACTGCATCTTAGGAGAATTTTAGTTATATCTATTCTACACAATATTCTGTAATTTTGATTCTATGCACTTTTTTTTTTTAAACAATGAAGTAAAATGCAGCAATTGTGAGATGTGGTATAAACACTAGGTAATTTCCCTCCTCCCCTTTTTATTATGAAAACAGCTCTCTAAGAAAACGCAACCATGCTCTGTATACCGTATCAAAGCGAGTAATAAGTAGCTTTAGTAAGGATACAGGTGAACTGGCCTCTTCTTTTTTGGATTTTATGAGACAAATTCTAAACTCCGATACACTGGTAAGTAATTATATGTTGAACACTTTTCAGAAGTTTTAGAAACACTGCTTTTGTTACAGATAACAGAGGTGATGTAAAAGTAAAAACTGCTAGCTCAGAAGGCATTTGACTGTGTAGTTTTGGATATAATGTGTTTTTCATCAATAATTTAATACATCCTTTATCGCTTAACAAAACCCGCTATACGTTGCAAAGAAAGTCTGTTAATGAAAAGTAGCACTTTTCTCAGAAGAAAGTCCAGTTGCCACTCCTCAGGAAGAAAATGCAGTCATCTGGCCTTCATATATTTTTTTCATTAATTTACATATTTTTAACGTTTGGAATGCTGCTTTGAAATGCTTTCCCATATATCTGTTCCTATTGTGGTGTTTCTATAATCAGTTTTCATCATCTTTCAAATGTACTGAAGTTCAGAAATTGATTCCCTTTTATTTTTACATTACTTTCCCAATTAAAAAACACAGTTCAGATGCATGCATGCTTGTCATGACTTGTCAGAGCAATTTTAAAATACTTTTTGTGAAACATTAACAGATATGATTATTTAACTAATATGAGACTGTATCTGTAATGAGCGTGGTGATAGTGAAATACACCGTGGAAGAGAAGTTATCAGTAGATATTTTTTTGTTTCTTAAACAGAATTTGTAATATTAGCGGTATGTCAGTATATAAGACCCTTTTGCAAATTGATTCTATGGAGTTCCGTATGTGTGGTTTCTGAGGTGATCAGTGTGATATTGTATCCAGACTGTGGATGGAAGTCTTGTCAAGATAGAGATTTGCTGTGTTTCTAAATTTTGTGTTTTTAATTAAAAACAAAACAAAACACCTACGTGGATAGAAACAAACCTGAAATATTATTAATGCCCTGACACAAACCTATTTTCAGTGTACAGTACATGGGGAAAAAAGGCACCTCTTGATTGGATGAGCTAACCTTGTCCTTTTGAGTATACTTCATTTAATATTTTGTGTGTCTTTATTTTAAATCACTAAAAATAATATATATAATATCTTCCTCTGAGATTTTGGTGTATTGTCTCTCCATTAGTTGAGTATTATCTTTTGTTTTTGTTTGCATATGTTAGCATGGAAATAATGGTTTCACTAGATGTCCACCAAACAATTTTCCATATTGTTGTATTCTGCTCTAAAGTCTGTCTGGGTAGCTGTAGGTTTTGTAATGCTGACACAAGATCTAGATTTTGATGTTTTTAAAAAAATTAGCTTTAGCATGTGATTTCCCCCCTCTCCCCCCAGGGATGTTGTGGAGATGATGGAAGTCTTATGGAAGTAGATGGTTCCCATCCAGCGAGAACACTGGGTCTTACTACTGCAGAGTTAAAACATTTATTACAGAACAAAGAAGAAACTCCAGAAAATTTGCTACTTGAACTGGAGAAACATGTTTTGGTAAAACAATTTTGAATAATCAAGCTCATTTTTTCTACTTAGCTGACCTCGCTTTACAAGTATGTATAGATCAGGGGTGGGCAATCTTTTTGGCCCGAGGGCCATACTGGGCTTCAAAATTGTGCAGCGAGCCGGGTAGGGAAGGCCCTGCCCCCTATCCGACCCCCACCCACTTCCTGCCCCCTGACTACCCACCTCAGAACCCCAGCCCGTCCAACCCCCCATCCTTGTCCCTTGATTGCCCCCTCCAGAGACCCTTCCGACTCTAATTTCCCCCCAGGACCCCACCCCCGTCTAGCCCCCCCTGCGATCTGTTCCCTGACTGCCCCTCCGAGACCACCCCCAACCACGACTCCTGCCTCCCCATCCCATGGCTTACCTGCTCAGCTGGGCCCGGGGCCCTGCGGCTCGCAGCGCTCTGCCCGGCGGCATGTCTTGCCCCGCTTGGCTGGGCACCCTGGGCCAGGAACATGGGGTTCTGCGGCTTGCTGCAGTTGGCCAGGCACCGCAGCTCGGGGTGCGGGGCCCCACGGCAAGATGCACTCGGCCCAGCCCCCCGGCCGGGAGCGTGGGCCTGCGTGGCTTGCCGCGCTTGGCCTGGCCCCCCTGCCAGGAGCGCAAGGCTCTGCCCGGGGCCAGGAGGGTGGGGCCACTGGCCCTGTCCCCTGGCCCAAGCTCACGGGCCGGAGGAAAATGGCCTGCAGGCCACATGTGGCCCGCGGGCCTATAGATGCTTGTCTACTTATTAGTAAAGAGAGTTCATGATGATGTGCACTAGCTAATGAAATTAATAGGAATGGTTTTATGTGAGGTGCTCAAAATTGTTTGTATGCTGGCTTTATCATTATTTATTATTTGTACTATGTTAATGCCAACAGGCCCCAATCAGGGTTTGGGAATCCCTTGTGCTAAGACAGTTTTCACACATGAGATAATAATCCTTGCCCTTGAGTGCTTTATATATGACAAGAGAAATAACAGGTGAATACAACAGACAGGAAGCATAAGGTAGTAGTAAGTGATTAGTGTGCTGGGACCAGTTTATTAATCTAGCTGCCTAACCACTGCAAAAGAAGAGCTCTGTATTAGCTTGAAAGCTCAAGGTATTACCTCACCCGCCGTATCTCTCTAATAGCCACTGCAGGTCAGACGGTAGGCAAACAAAGGCTAGATTCCCTGAGGACTGGTAACTGCTATTCTTTTTTAAGGTACTAGGGTGCCCTCTGCTGTCCTGTTTGCTTTTCTGGATCTGTTTACTTCAGAGTATATATGGATGGATAGAATATAGTGTGCAGAAAAGAGTCTGTGAAACATTTTCTTTTCAATCTGGCAAATACTTAATGTTGACTGTTCTAAATTTTCCTCTTTGGAAAAAATGTCTGATTGTGATATCTCTTATTCAGGAATGTTCTAAAGAAGATGACAGCCTTGAATCCTTACTGGACAATGTAGCTGGACTTCGGCAGATGTTGGAATCAGCAGGCGATCCTTGTCCTCTGAGTGACCAAGATGTAGAACCAGTTCTTTCTGCACCAGATTCTCTCCAGAATCTGTTTAATAATAGGTAAAACAGTAAATATGTTGGAGGTTGAGTGTGCTTAACTTGTGAAAATACAACAATTGATGGATTAGTATGTTCTATGTAGATTTAATACAGACTTTTATTTTACATTTATTAGTATATCTTTATTTTAGGGGAACAATAAAGAACTGTATTTGATAACTCCTTCTAAATGGAATTTCATATGATGCTAAGGTTAAGGATTTCTCCCTCAGAGGCTCTTATGAAGGTTTTTTATGCTAATTCAGTGAAGGAATTCTGTTCTTTTTTCAGGCTGCCTTGTGCTTAGATGAAGTGAAATTTAAATATAGCACCATAGAATGATTTCATGAGATGCAATTACTACTGAAGTGTTTTTTCAGTTCAGTTTTCGAATTACTATATTAGCTTAATCTTGGTTATAGTACATTTGCTACTCTTCCTGAAGCTTATGTTTTATAATCTGCAGTTTTTTGATTTGCCAAAAAATACCAAACTTAAACAGTAACTCCTCACTTAACATTATAGTTATGTTACTGAAAAATGTGACTTTAAGTGAAATGATGTTAAGCAAATCCAATTTCCCCATAAGAATTAATGTAAATGAGGGGTTAGGTTCCAGGGAAATTTTTTTCACAAGAGATTCCCAAACCTTGTTTTGGGCCTGTTGGCATTAACACACACACACGCGCGCGCGCGTGCACACACACACTATAAATTTTAAACAATTTAATATTGGTACGTAGCAATGATGATTGTGAAGTTTGTTTCAGGTAGAGGTGTCAGAGGGTGAGATATTACCCAGGGGATGCTTTACTGCTGAATGATGAACTAGCAATTGGCTGAGCCCTCAAGGGTTAACTCTCACACTCTACAAGGCAGCAGGAATGGAGGGAGGAACAGCATGGCAGGCAGAGACACGTACGGTGTGTGTGTGAGAGAGATGCTCATTTCCCTTTGAAGTACGCTGACCCCACTCTTAAGTACACTGCCTTGTTAATGAGATCAGCTTGCTGAGACTGCAGCTGCTGCCAGCAAGTTCCCTCCGGCCTGAGCCCTGTTGAGTGTCCCCCCTGCTCTCTGGAAGATGGGGTAAGCGGGGTGCAGAGGGGAGGGAGACAACCTGACTTTAGCCCCCCCCCCTTCCTCCCCTCCCCCCTGAACAGCAAGCAGGAGTCTTTGGGAGCAGCTCCAAGACAGAGGGCAGGAGCAGCACCTGGCAGTGTGAGGAGGGACAGCTGAACTCCCAGCAATTGATAGCCTGCTGGGCAGCTGCTGCACAGAGAACTTAGAGGAGCGGGGAGCTGAGGAGGTGCTGCCGGTCCACCCTGCTTCCAAGCCCCCACCAGCTAGCTGCAATGGTCTGCTCTTCCTGCAAGCCGTGGACAAAGCAGGTGGCTGCCACACGACGTTAGAAGGGAGTACTGCACAACTTTAAATGAGCATGTTCCCTAATTGATCAGCAACATAACAACGAAACAACATTAACCGGGACAACTTTAAGTGAGGAGTTACTGAATTTCTTTGAATGTAAATGAAACCGTTGAGAGAGCACTTCTGGAAGAGCAGTGACTCCAGGAGTCTCGTGATATCCCAGTATAATAACCGTATACACTTAGAGCAGATGTTGCCTTTAATCAAAAATATATTTGTTATTCTTTGTTACAGGACAACATATGTGTTGGCAGATGTGATGGATGATCAGCTGAAATCTATGTGGTTCTCACCATTCCAGGCTGAAGAAATTGACACTGATCTGGATATGGTAAAAGGATTAATTAAAACTGAGAAAAAAATCATAAATGTATTCCTTGTTAAGCCGAAAGTAGAATTTGTTTGTAAGACATATCAGTTTTCCTTATTGCTTTATCAATATGTGTCTAAACAGTCTCCACAAAGTAGGGGGAAAGAGGGTGGGATTTTTGAAGCAGCTGGGGGTAGAGCAAGCAGAGGCTGGCTTCCACCTGACTAGCCTCAGTGCTTTTTAAGAACAGCGATAATAAAAAAGGAAAGCTGCCAATGGGCATGAATGACACCTTCTAGGTGAGTGGCTCATTCTTTCTGCCCTTGCCCTACGGTCTGATACTGGCTGGCGCGTCTTAAAGATTAATATTGCACACATTTAAGTGTATGCAGAAGCAGATAGAAAATCACTGAGGTTCTTGGAATAACTTCCAGAATAGTTAATGTACATACACAAAAATAATCTTAGATTTTCCGAAAGCCTTTGACAAGGTCCCTCACCAAAGGCTGTTAAGCAAAGTAAGCTGTCATGGGATAAGGGGGAAGGTCCTCTCATGGATTGATAACTGGTTAAAAGATAGGAAACAAAGGGTAGGAATAAATGGTCAGTTTTCAGAATGGAGAGATGTAAATAGTGCAATCCCCCCAGGGGTCTGTACTGGAACCGGCCCTATTCAACATATTCATAAATGATGTGGGAAAAGGGGTAAACAGTAAAGTGGCAAAACTTGCAAATGATACAAAATTACTCATGATAGTTAAGTCCAAAGTAGATTGCAAAGAGTTTCAAAGTGATTTCAGAATTGGATGACGGGGCAACAAAATGGCAGATAAATTCAAATTTATAATTTGATAAATGCAAAGCAATGCACATTGGAAAACATAATCCCATCTGTCTGTCTGCCTGCCTGCCTGTCTGAAATGATGGGGTCTAAATTAGCTATCACTCAAGAAAGAGATATTGGAGTCATTGTGGATAGTTCTCTGCAAACATCCATTCAGTGTGCAGCGTCAGTCAAAAAAGCTAATGGAATGTTGGGAATCATGAAAAAGGGATAGATAATAAAACAGAAAAATATCATATTGCTTCTATATAATTCCACATTGTGCCCACATCTTGAATACTGCGTGCAGATGTGGTCACTCCGTCTCAAAAAAGATATATTGGAATTGGTAAGGGTTCAGAAAAGGGCAACAAAAATTATTAGGGGCATGGAACAGCTTTCATATAGGAGAGATTAACAATACTGGTACTTTTCATCTTGGAAAAGAAACAACTAACGGGGAATATGATTGAGGTCTATAAAATGATGACTGGTGTAGAGAAAGTAAATAAGGAAGGGTTATTTACTTCTTGTAACACAAAAACTAGGGGCCACAAAATGAAATTTAATAGGCAGCAAGTTTATAACAAATAAAAGGAAGTACTTTTTTCACACAATGCACAGTCAACCTGTGGAACTCTTTGCCAGAAGATGTTGTGAAGGTGAAGACTATAACAGAGTTCAAAAAAGATCTAGATAGGTCCATGAATGGAGGATAGGTCCATGAATGGCCATTAGCCAGGATGGACAGGGAGGGTGTCCATAGCCTCTCTTTGTCAGAGGCTGGGAGTGGGTGTCATGGGATCGATCACTTGATGATTACCTGTTCTGTTCTTTCCCTCTGAGCATCTTGCATTGGCCACTGTCAGAAGATAGGATACTGGGCTAGATGGATCTTTGGTCTGACCCATTAGGGTCTTTCTTATATTCTCTTTCTATATCACGTCTTGCAGCTTTTTAGCACTCAGGTATATTAGTTAGCTAGAGAAAACAAGTTTCTTCCTCTTTTTCATCTATTCATACTGTAATAGTATTCTGAAATCCTAAATAGGATTGTGCTAGGAGTTGTATACACATAATAAAAAAGATAGTCCTTTTCCCCAAAGAACTTGCGATCTAAAGAAATTAAAGAAAAGTTCACAGTTACAGGCTAAATTATTTGTAAAAACTTCATTTGTCTTTCTACACATGACCTCCAAATTTTGGATTTAAAAAAATCCATGCTGTGAGGGTATCATAAGTCAGAGTTTATTCCTGGGAGTTAAACTGCCTTTGAAGTTAGGTGATCATAATGAAAACAATGACAGATTCTGAGATTTCCATACTTAGAAAAAACTATCAACTATATCTCATCTCAAAGTTAATTCTCATTCATCTTTTCGTAGTTTTACCTTCCTTTCTTCTTGCTAATACACAAAGATAGATATGTAAATAAACAGGCAGGATATGGACTCTGCTGGCGTTCTAATTGAATCAGACAGCGGACTATCAAAATCTGAACCTTAGGCCCTGCCATTGCTGAGGTCTAGGGTTGTACAGGTGCTGCTGCTGCAGCTCCTGCTATCAGGTGCTGCATCTTTTCTCTCAGCCCATAGGACTTGGGTTAAAGGGGCTGACTGGGGCTTAGTGCTCCTTTGTGGGATTTCAGAGCAGGATGGAACCCCAGCTGAGCTACTCCCATCCTGCTGCTGGAGCACGTCTCCTGTTTCGAAAATACTGACGTGTTACCCAGCGTTGTTGGTTGTGCCTATTGTGGTGTAACTGTATTCTGTTACTGCAGGTAAAGGTAGACTTAATTGAACTGTCAGAGAAAGGCTGCAGTGACTTTGACTTGCAAGCAGAACTGGAGAGATCATTTTTGTCAGAACCTTCATCTCCTGGTAGGACGAAAACCACAAAAGGGTTCAAACTTGGCAAACACAAGCATGAGACCTTTATAACTTCAAGGTAAGATATATTGTTGACTTTGATTTAGTAGACAATTAATGTAGTCTAGCTGAGAGGGAGATACCGTCCTGTGGCTTGGTAGATACTTAATATAGATATCGATGTTGTGTACTAAGAAAATGCTGGTTTTTGAGCAATGAATTCAAAGCTGTATAGTTAGGTAGTGAAATATTATGGATGATGCATATTTAAGAAATATGAAGCAGCAAAGACTTCTGCAAAGAGCACGCCTGCAACATTGAACTTCATCGTATCTTGGCAGTTATGTTATATGGTTTTAAAATTCTGAATTTAAACTGGAATAAATTCTTAGGTCAGTAAATAATCCTGTTAATTTTGTTTTGCTATATAGTGGAAAATCTGAGTACATAGAACCTGCAAAGAGAGCACATGTTGTGCCACCTCCTAGAGGAAGAGGCCGGGGAGGATTTGGACAAGGTATTCGACCACATGATATCTTTCGTCAAAGGAAACAGAATACAAGCAGGCCACCTTCTATGCATGTGGACGATTTTGTTGCTGCCGAAAGCAAAGAAGTGGTCCCTCCAGATGGGATACCACCACCTAAAAGGCCACCAAAAGTATCCCAGAAGATATCTTCACGTGGTGGGTTTTCAGGGAACCGTGGAGGACGGGGAGCTTTTCACAGTCAGAACAGATTCTTTACGCCACCTGCTTCAAAAGGTATGTTGCCTTTTGTCCAAGGATTTGGAGTAAACAAATTACTGTCTAGGATAAAAAATGCTTCTTTAGGTTATGTTGCAGTTAAACCAAAGCTATGTTTAACTGTTCTCTGCTATGGTCTGAGTGAGATTTTTGCAAAAGAATTTAGCTAGATCATCACTCTTTGGTCTCATGCTGTCGTGTGCAGTGGCCATAGGAGTGCTTGTAGCTGTAACAGAAAAAAAAATTAACTGCCTTGTTGTGAAATGATAGGGGCATTTGTCAAATTAAGCATAACAGTACTATCAACTTTAAAAGCATTTTGATTAGAAAGGCTCCCTGGTCGTCTTGAGAAGAAGAATGTGCAGGGCCCCATGTTTGCAGTGATTCTCTGGCTTGAGATTCTGATGCAGAATTTAGGCTTCCTTTAAATTAGCAGACAAAAAAACCTATATTTTGTGACAAAACCTTAAAAACACGACACTGAGAAGTTATAGGGATAGATGTGCATTCCTTTCCACCTTTGTATTGCCTACAGTACTATTAATAAAACACTCCAGCGCTCCATAAGGCATTCTCTTCTACCTCCAGCAAATGCCCAAACTAGAACTGGACAGAACATTTTTTTTTGGTGGCGAATAGCACATTTGCCGAAAAATACATTTTTTGGGTTGCGGGGGCACTGAAACTATGCCCTAATTTGGGGTGAATTTGGTGAATAGTTTTCCATTGATTCCCCCCCCCCCCCCCCCCGAAATGCCAAAACTGTTTTGAACTGACGTTTTTGAATAATTGTTTTTCAAGTTTTTCATTTGGTGAGAAAAATTCTTAAATTTCAGTTCAAGCAAATTTTTTTTTGGTTAAGTCACTGAACTGAAAAATCAGTTATTTTTTCAGCTCTAATCCAAAATCAATATGTACCTTGACTTCTCCTCCCGTGCCCCTCCACACATAGAAAGGTCAAGTAGCCTCTGCTCTATCCAGAAGGAGGAGGAGGTTCAACCACTTCCCAGATGCAAAACTCTCAACAGCTTACTGGGGCCAAAATCTCAGCCTATTCCCTTGCCAGCTGCCAGACCCTCCAGCTTTGCCATTACAGCTTCTGTAATGCAGTTGAAATAAAAATACTGTGGCATGTGGAAAAGTGAAAATGGTCTAGGCAGTGTTAAATTGATAACACATTCCATGATTGAGATTTGTCTGAATTTACTGTCAAAATACTGTAGTGGTCGTATTATTCATTATATTTGAATCAGTCAGTTAAAAACCAGGTAAGTTTCAGTGTGCTGCAGAAGAAAGGGGTTTTGCAACAGGAGTATGCAGTGGCAGAGGATAGATTTCACCCCTGCTGCTGACTGTGAGGCACGGGACAGTTGTCTAAATTAATTTCAGCCACTCGAGTCTTCCCCTTAACATTGTTTTTGGAGTCTGAGGCCTTTGGTGCCTTAAGTCTTGTTTGGCTGCGTATTGGTGAGACTCTGTTCCAAGTATTAGAATTCTGGCAGACTGTATAATACGTGGCCTCTGGAATGAGTTTCATGATGCGACTGCATCAAACCAGTAAGGTTTCTTATCCGTGCAGAGCTTATTAGGAACTTGGTATATTGAGGAAGTTCTCTCCATCTCCAAAGCGTAACGGTCTGCATCCTGTTCCTTTAGGCTTGACAATCTCAGCACTGGTTCGACACTGGTGCGTATGGTGTAGGCTCAAGCCATCTCTAGGTTAACATATCAGTCTCCCTATGGATAGTGCTGGATAGGCATGTAGGGACTCTGAGCCCCTTCTGTCATCTAAGGGCTGGTCTTCCCTGGGGGGGATCAACTGAAGATATGCAACTTCAGCTACGTGAATAACGTAGCTG
Organism: Dermatemys mawii; assembly: GCA_007922305.1. Taxonomy (NCBI): domain Eukaryota; kingdom Metazoa; phylum Chordata; order Testudines; family Dermatemydidae; genus Dermatemys; species Dermatemys mawii. The sequence goes on from ML677365.1 coordinate 18,224,790, forward strand.
AAGTCGGCATATCTTCAGCCGACTTACCTGCCATCCTCATGGTGGTAGCGGCGGTCGGCGGCGTGCTCCCCCGTCGACTCCAGCTTGCACCTCACAGCAAGCTGGAGTTACGGAGTCGATGGGGGCGCCGCTAGCAATCGATTTCTCGCGTCTTAACGAGACGTGAGAAATCGATCGCTAAAAAATCGATTGCTACCCGCCGATCGGGCAGGTAGTGAAGACGGACCCTAAAACATTGGGGTTGTGTGTAGATGCAGTCTTGCTGTCCTAGTACAGTATAATTATTCCTAGTAGACTGGTCATGTACTGCAGCATACTACTAGTTAAACACTGCAGAGATTAAAATGCAGAGAACTCCAAGTGTTATTCAGCACCTGTGTTCTGTGTTTAGGAAATTACAATCGTCGTGAAGGAGCCCGGGGTTCAAGTTGGAGTGCACAAAATACACCACGAGGAACCTACAATGAAAGCAGAGGGGGACAAAGCAATTTCAATAGGGGGCCACTGCCACCATTGAGGCCATTAAGTTCTGCAGGTATGTGGTATTCTTTTTACAGTACACAGAAGTGGGCATCAAATTGTACAAAGCTCCCAGAGTTGCATTTTCTTTTTACAAATGCAGCTTATTGCAGGCACCTTGAAATACAGTAAATGTTTTAAATATCTATTAACTACGGTTCGTTAGTGGTAAATCCAAAATACACTATAATATAAACTGTTATTAAAATATAATCCATTATACCTTTAAAACACTCTCTGATTTGAGTGCTTGAATTTACAATCTTGATCTTGCATTAATACTAACTTTTGCAATGTAATTGTTTTAACAACTCTGGTAATTGCATCTCTAGTTAAAACAAAACAATGTTTGCCTAATGAAAAAGTGAAAAGAGACTGTAACGGGGTCTCTCCATGGCCCTCCTGGCTCCTGCCCCTGTTGGGCTGAGAAAGTCACACAGAGACCTTGGTGCAGTTGTTACCTGGTGCTTTTATTTACAGGTTGTGTTGCCACCACCTTTCCATCATACATATAGTCCCCTTCCTATAGTCCACCAGCGAGAGAGAGGGGCAAGCTATTTCTCTCTGCTTCCCCTCACTGCCTTTCCTCTAGTGCAACTTCCCTCTTTCCAGCTCCCTCCCCTGGCTTCCTTCCCCTGGGGCTTTTATCCAGCCCCAGCCTGAAGAGGCAGCAGCTATCTCAAGTTCCCCAGTCAGGGCCAGGTGATCTACCCAGCTCCAGTTCACCTCTCTTAATTGGAGCTGGAGTGACAGAGGGTTGGTTAAGCAGTTTTTGCTTAGCACCCTATCGCAGACTAGAAAATAAATTAAAGGTAGGGACTGTGTATCCTTATGTTTGTTCAGCCCCTAGCTCAGCGGGGCTTAATCCATGGGCGCTACCACTGTTAATATATTCTTCTTTGCTTTAAGGCTATCGACCCAGTCCTCGTGATCGTGCTTCCAGAGGCCGTGGTGGAATTGGACCGTCTTGGGCGAGTGCAAATAGTGGTGGTAGCGGTGGCTCAAGAGGGAAGTTTGTTAGTGGAGGCAGTGGAAGAGGTCGTCATGTACGTTCCTTCACACGATAAAAGTGAGACCTTACAGAACAACCCAGCAGGGTGAACTTCTCATGATGATGATGATAACAAAGAGGCACTAAAGGACCATTTTAGACTTTCTGGTATCTGGAGACAGCAAGAGAATATTTTTGTCTGAAGAAAGCAGTTTTTGTTTGAAACAAGACTTGAAATTTCAATAAAATTCAAGACTTTTTGTGTACGGTTGTATATCTTTTGTTCCTCTTGAAAGAACATTGTAACTTTTTTTGTGGACTTCTGTAGACAGTAGTGAATAAGGAACCCATGTGAATTAAGACTTCAAGGATTTCTCTTCTAAAATATTAATTGTGGCAAAAGCAAGGTACAGGTGTGCTGATTTTGCAGTAGTGTATAAGGCAGCTTGAGATATTCCTCTCAGGTTTATAACCATTAACTCAGTTTCCTATTGGTCTGTTAGTTATTATAAATCAATGAGGTACATCTTACCAATGGTCCTAGTAAATGAGAAAAAGACTGACTGACAGACATAATATGTGAAAGAACACAAAACTTAATTTAGAAATTATGGATAAGTACTGATACCACCATTACATACATTAAACTCAAACCTGCACACATTGAAATTGGCAGGAAAACTTCCACTGACTTTAGTAAGAGTAAGTTTAAGACCCACAGCATAACTTTTTTAGAGATGTTATCACTCTAAGCCTGTAAGTTAAGAGCCTGTGTGTATGCAGTGTTGTTGTAGCTGTGTGGGTCCCAGGATATTAGAGAGACAAGATTGGTGAGGTAATATTTTTTAATTGGACCAACTTCTGTTGGTGAGAGAGAGAAGCTTTCGAGCTCACATAGAGCTCTTTCTCAGGTCTGGGAAAGGTACTGTGTCACAGCTAAATACAAGGTGGAACAGATAGTTTTAGCATAAGTAGGTAACATATATTTGAAGAGACCATTTAAAGTGGAGTGGCTCATTAACCCCCCCGTAATCATTAGGACAAAACCAAGAGGAGGTGGGCTACAGATTGTTGTAATAAGCCATAAATCCAGTGCGTTTATTAGGATCATGATTTTTAGTGTCTAGCAAAGTTAAGAATTTAATCTCCAGGGTTGTCTTTTGAAAGCGTTGTGCAGGTTTCCTTTGAGGATGAGGACAGAGGTCAGAAAAAGTGATTGCTTTGTGAAAAGTGTTCACCCACAGGTGATGTGTTTTTGTCTTTTATCATTTTAACTTGAGAGTATAATGATTGTCTGGTTTCACCCACATAGTTATTATTGGGGGCATAGTTATTATTGGGGCATTTAGTGCACTGGATGTGGTAGACCATGTTGTGATAGGCATGTGTGTAACCATGGATCCTGAAAGATGTGTTTCGGGGAAGAGAGGGTGTTGATCATTGTAGCAGTGTAGATATGGCTGCAGATTTTGCATTTGTTGTTCTGGCAGGGTCTGGTGCTGCTTTGAGTTGGTGTGTCCTGGTCTGTGGTGAGGAAGAGTTCTGTGTAGCTCAAAAGTTGGTCCAGTAAAAGGTACCATCTCACCTACCATGTCTTTCTAATGTGTGCTATAAGGAGATCATAGGGTGAGGTACCTTCTGTATAAACAGAAGCTGGATGGAGTTAAATTATTATTCGTAGCCTGCTGACTTGTGTAGCTGGGGGGAGAGTGTTTAAAAGCAGACTTTCATAAAACTACACAGTTCCTAAGGAAGCAAGAGATACAAAACTTTTCCCATTAATGGACAGTGCTTTTTGCTTCTGTAATTGAGATTTCTGAGGTTGAGATACACAATGCAAGAGGAAAAGCTTTGAAAATTAAGAACATACAAAGAATCTGTGCAAATAGTCACCTTCACGGTTCTTGTCATGCTAAAAAACTCAGAATCAAATATATTTTGAACTCAAATGTTTACTTTTTCTTTTCATCTCTCTGGAATTTGTCCAACATAATTACTAGGGAGAGAAGAGGTTAATAGCTGCAGCCCTCATTATAAAGGCCCTGTATATGGTTAATCCATGGTAGACAACTGTCTGAATTTAGACTTTGAGTCTCATTTACACATAGGTCCCTTTACACTACCAGAGTGGTGTAAATGAGCCTTAATCTTAATGAGGATCAAGCCCAGTTAGTTTACACAGTTCCCTCTAAAACTGATCTTAATGTGCTTTGGTCAACCAGCAAGCATGCTGCCGGTAAGCATTAAAAACTCACCACCTTCCATCCAAGTGCAAGGCACATTTCTTTGACCTTCCTTTCCTTAACAAATACACAGCACTGTGTGGGTGGGTGTATTTATTTATTTTACATATAATAACCAAAACAAGACACTCCACTGCCTGTGCTTCTCCTCCAGGGGAGATGAAGAGAGAAAAAAACACATGAGAACTGTTAGTCACCTTGCTTAACTCACTAGTGGGAGGGGCTCAGATGCTACAGTGATGAGAACCTATATAAAATAGAAAAGTATATTTTAATGTGCATTGTAGACTAAGTAAGAAATGTTTTAAAACATTATTTAGCCCTATTGGCTAAGTTGCGTTGAACAGTTTTCTCTGAAACCACAGAGAAAGCAAATGTAGGAAGGGGCCTTGTATGTGGAGACACTGGGCATCATAGCCACTCATGTTTTTATCAAGACTATTCGTTTGCACAAAGAAAGCTGATTGACAGGACCTACAGGTTAGTTAAAGTAAACACGATCGAATTAACAGGGCATGGCTAAAGGGAATAATTTTATTTCATACAGCTGTATATTTTAATATTGTATAAAGTAACAGACTTCAGAAAAATGATTAAACAGTAGAATCTGAATTGTGAAAACAGCATCAGATACTCAAGTCGATTAAGGAAGATGGAATTTTACTAATGCAATTGTAATGACTAAAACGGGTGATGTTCTAGCAAACAGGTATTAATGCTATTTTTTAATTGAGGAGCATTGCATAAATATTTTGTAAAGCAGACTGAGGCTCCTTTAAACCATGAGTTTGAGGTTTTTTTATTTTTTTAGAAACTTTACAACTTACAGAACTGCAGCAGGGATGTAAGTGATTTGTTTTCAGTCGGGATTTGGAATGAAAAGTGAAGAAAAAGCTTAAAGTATGGAACAAACTGTAAATATTCAATTGGTTCTTGAAAGTTTGAAATACAGCATGGCATGCTTGTCATTTTCAAACTAAAAAATAAAAGGCTGGTAAAACTGATCAAGGTGAGCAAAACCTCGGTAAATCACTAGTCAAACTTGAGAACTGAGCAGTATGTCTACAGTTTCTTTAAACATAGTTCTAGGACTTGTAGTTGCATAGGACTTATTTAATATTTGTGGTTAAATTAACTTGAAATAATACTGTAAATGCTATGTTTAAAATGAATTTACTTGATTTGATACTTTTAAATTGAATTCTTACCATGAGCAACTCAGGTTTAAAATATTAAATTCCACTTTTTAATTTAACTTGGAACTTTGCTTTCTAATTGACTATAGCGCTGGGAGTGACGAATGCCAAAGGACCAGATTAGTGCTGAATAGTCGCTTTCTTTGCAAGCAGTCCCATTGACTTCTAATAAGGAGAAATGAGACAATGTTACAGTAGCTAGAGTACCTAACAGTTTTTTGCCCAATGGAAATCTATTATAGACCACCAAAAGTCATCTTTGAATGTTCAAAGTGTTATTTATGTTAAGAGCTGAGGTGGAAACTATTTAAATCAGTCTAGGTACATTTCTGTCATATAGCTGTTAGCTAATAGTGGCCCTTACTATGATGTTACATTTTATTTTCATAATTAGAACATCTTTGATAACAGTCTAGTTCCTTTACTCCTCTCCTCATCAGTCCTGTATAGGCAGCCATTCAGGGATCGACAGGACAGGACAGGTAGGTTGGGTTTGCTTTTTGTTTTCACTCAATTCAGCAACAGAGCTGTTAGGCAGTTAATGACTGTAACCTCAGTCCTGAAAATATTTGCACAGAAGTTCCACTAAACATGTATGAGGGAGTAACTGCAGAGTTGGGGACTAATATTAGTTCAGCAGTATTAGTGTTGCATTTTGGACCCTAGTTAGGTTAATTGTTCAGGGCTGCAAAACAATGTAAAGTTCCTAGGCCTCAAGCTTGGCTCCCTTGTGGGGAAAAATACACAAACCGGGCTCCAGAAAGCAAGTGAAGAGAGAGTAAAAATGTAGAGCACCAGCATCCATATTTGCACAAGTTAAAACATATCAACCATTTTGCTCTGTATCAAAGCAGTGTCCACGATGAAATTGGAGCCTTCAGAGGTTGGGACTTTTGAATCTGACAGCATCAGAATGAGACACTTTCCCTAAAGATGGTGTGGTCTTTCCTGACTAATTTAGCATGGGCAGCATGGCCCTTTATAAAACTCCAGGTGTTATAGCTAAGGATGAGTGTGTATGTAATCTTCACGTATTGCATATTTTACAAACCTCTAAGTTTACTCTAAAGGAGCAGTGTGCAACAGATTTTCCTCTTTCTACCATAGTGGCCCTAGTTAAACTGTTAACATCCAGTATCTAAGATAGAATGTTTTTGAGCAAGCTCTGTCAGTCCTTTATGATCTAGTTCATGTCCATTTTCATTGAGATAATTTCAAATTGATTTTTTTTCCACTGGGCAGTTTCTAGCACAATGATGGACTCCACTCTCAGAGGGGTAAATGAAATAAACGGTAGATCAAGATTGCTACCATCCCCAAAATGCCTCTCAGAAAGGCAAAATGATAGACGGTGTTGAAGCCAAAGCAAAGGAGTCTCTAGAAAGTTTCACCTATTGAGTGTACTCTCTGGGGTGGCAGAGACTGAACGTAAGAACATAAAAATGGCAGTACTGGGTCAGACCAAAGATCCATCCAGCCTAGTATCCTGTCTACCAACAGTGACCAATGCCGGGTGCCCCAGAGTGAGTGAACCTAACAGATAATGATCAAGTGATCCCTCTCCTGCCATCCATCACCCACCTCTGACAAACAGAGGCTAGGGACAGAATTCCTTACCCAGCCTGGCTAATAGCCATTAATGGACTTAACCTCCACGAAGTTATCCAGTTCTCTTTTAAACCCTGTTATAGCCCTAGCTTTCACAACCTCCTCAGGCAAGGAGTTCCACAGGTTGACTGTGTACTATTTGAAGAACTTCCTTTTATTTGTTTTAAACCTACTGCCCATTAATTTCATTTTGTGGTCCCTCGTTCTTATATTATGGGAACATGTAAATAACTTTTCCTTATTCACTTTCTCCACACCATTAATACTTTTATATACCTCTAGCATATCCCCCTGAGTCTCCTCTTTTCCAATCTTAAGTCTTAGCCTCTTTAATCTCTCCTCATATGGGACCTGTTCCAAACCCCTAATCATTTTAGTTGCCCTTCTCTGAACCTTTTCTAATGACAGTATATCCTTTTTGAGATGAGAACACATCTGTACGCAGTATTCAAGATATGAGTGCACCATGGATTTACATAAGGGCAGTAAGATATTCTGTATTATCCTCTATCCCTTTTTTAATGATACCTAACATCCTGTTTGCTTTTTTGACTGCTGCTGGGCACTGCATGGACGTCTTCAAAGAACTATCAACCATGACTCCAAGCTCTTTTTCCTGATTAGTTGTAGCTAAATTAGCCCCCATCATATTGTATGTATAGTTGGGGCTATTTTTTCCAATATGGATTACTTTACATTTATCCACATTAAATTTCATTTGCCATTTTCTTGCCCAATCACTTAGTTTTGTGAGATCTTTTTGAAGTTCCTCACAGTCTGCTTTGGTCTTAACTATCTTGAGCAGTTTAGTATCATCTTCAAACTGCCACCTCACTATTTACCCCTTTCTCCAGATCATTTATGAATAAGTTGAATAGGATTGGTCCTAGGACTGACCCTTGGGGAAATGGTAGATGGTGTTGACAAACTGTGTCCCCCCCTCTGACAAACAGAGGCTAGGGACACAATTCCTTGTTACCTCCTCCACTCTGAAAATTGACCATTCATTCCTACCCTTTGTTCCCTGTCTTTGAACTAGTTCTCAATCCATGAAAGAATCTTTCCTCTTAGCCCATGACAACTTAATTTACTTAAGAGCCTTTGGTGAGGGACCTTATCAAAGGCTTTCTGGAAATCTAAGTATACTGGATCCCCCTTGTCCACACGTTTGTTGACCCCTTCAAAGAACTCTAATAGATTAGTAAGACATGATTTCCCTTTACAGAAACCATGTTGACTTTTGCCCAACAATTTATGTTCTTCGATGTGTCTGACAATTTTAGTCTTTACTATTCAACTAATTTGCCTGATACTGACGTTAAACTTACCAATCTGTAATTGCGGGGATCACCTCTAGAGCCCTTTTTAAATATTGGCATTACGTTATCTGTCTTCCAGTCACTGGGTACAGAAGCCAATTTAAAGGACAGATTACAAACTCTAGTTAATAGTTCCACAATTTCATATTTGAGTTCTTTCAGAATTCTTGTGTGAATGCCGTCTGGTCCCGGTGACTTGTTACTGTTAAGTTTATCAGTTAATTCCAAAACCTTTACTGACACTTCTATCTGTGACAATTCTTCAGATTTGTTACCTACAAAAGATGGCTCAGGTTTGGGAATCTCCCTAATGTCCTCAGCCGTGAAGACTGACGCAAAGAATTCATTTAATTTCTCCGCAGTGACTTTATCATCTTTAAGTGCTCCTTTTGTGTCTCGATCGTTCAGGGGCCCCACTGGTTGTATAGCAGGCTTCCTGTTTCAGATGTACTTAAAAAACCATTTTATTACCTTTTGAGTTTTTGGCTACTGTTCTTCAAACTCCTTTTTAGCTTTTCTTATTACATTTTTACACTTAATTTGGCAGTGTTTATGCTCCTTTCTATTTACCTCACTTGGATTTGACTTCCACTTACTAAAAGATGCCATTTTATCTCTCACTGCTTCTTTTACATGGTTATTAAGCCACGGTGGCTTTTTTAGTTCTTTGACTCAGTTCTTTAATTTGGTGTATACAGTTAAGCTGGGGCTCTATTATGTGTCTTTGAAAAGTGTCCGTGCATCTGATTTGGCCCCTACTTTATCCTTTCAAAACCTAGAGACTCTCTAGCAATAGACTCTCCTCTAAGAGAAGTCTCTGTCCACTCCACATGCTCCTCTGCAGCAATCGACTTTCCCCCATCTCTTAATTTAAAAACTGCTCTGCAACTTTTTTAATGTTAATTGCCAGCAGTCAGGTTCCACTTTGGCTTAGGTGGAGCCCATCCCTCCTGTATAGGCTTCCCCATCACAAAAGTTTCCCCAGTTCCTAATAAATCAAAACCCCTCCTCTCTACACCATCATCTCATCCATGCATTGATACTCTAAAGCTCTTCCTGGCCCTGAGTGTGGAACTGGAAGCATTTCTAAAAATGCCACCATAGAGGTCCTGGATTTTAGTCTCTTACCTAGCATCCTAAATTTGGCCTCCAGGATGTCTGTCCTACCCTTTCCAATGTCATTTGTACCATGACCACTGGGTCCTCCACAGCACTACTCTTATGAGTCTATCTAGATGCCTCGAGAAATCTGCAACCTTTGCACCAGGCAGGCAAGTCACCATACGGTTCTCCTGGTCATCACAAACGCAGCTATGTTTCTAATGATCAAATCTCCCATTACTAACACTTGCCTTTTCCTAATAACTTTTCCTAATTCCTCCAGAGAGGTAACCTCTGCTCCCCTTGACTGCTCTCCTTCCCTGGGCCTTTCATCCTCCTCAGCAGTGGAGGGGCTGTCTGACCAGAGGTAGGACAAATCGACAGTGTCCCAGAAAGCCTCATCAACATACCTCTCTGAGCTCCTCCAGTTCTGACCCCCTGGCCTCCAAAGCCCATACGCGGTCTCTGAAGGCCAGGAGCTCCTTGCACAGGGCAGGTAATCATACATGCTACATTAGTGCAATAAATGGATAGCCCCCACTCTGCTCTGCATTCTCTCCTACAGCTACCTAGATTAAAGATAGGGTTTTTGTTTAAATCAAGAAATTTTGATTATAGGTTAGTTTAAAGGTTTTAAAGAATGGCAAGTGTACCTCCCTGTTAGCAGCCCTGTTCTCAAAGCTCACTGGTCACTTACTTACTGCTTTATAAAGCCCTGGCCTTCCTGACAGCCCCACCCCCTGACTAAGGTTCAGCCAATGAACAGAGACTTCTAGATCTCAGCCCTTGTTTAGAAGCTCACAGCTTCCAGTTGCCAGATACAGCACACAGTCCTTCAAACAAACAGACAGACAAACACAAGCTCAGCACACAACAAGTAACCCCCAAACACCCCCCCCAACACACACATCCACCCAAGGATCCTGTATTTGCTCCTCTTTCACCTGGAGAACTCCCTCACGAAACTCCCTGTTAGCAGCCCTGTTTGCAAAACTGAGGCATCCCGTTTTTGTATAGTGTCCAACACAAAGGCCTACCCACAACAGCAGGGATCTTTAGGCCTTACTGCAGTACATTTTGTGATGAGGCCTCTTTAAGCAGGGTATAGCAAGTTCTGTTTATCCTGAATCAATACCTGCTAAGCAGGACCTAGACCCGCTCCCTACTGTGCCCTAGGTACCTGCAACTTCTGAGGCCTGTGTCATCTTCCCTTCAGCATGGCTGCTTGCCTTTGCCTACACCCCAAAAACAATGGCAGCAAGAATTCCCATCTGTAGAGGAGATGCAAAGTCTTTGAGGAGAGTGCTGTTTTGATCAAATGCTAGCCCTGATTTATTTAATGTATCCCAGTCACTGGCCAGACAAAGGCCTTTAACTATGACCCCTATTCCTTATGTCCCTTTTAATAAAGTACCTGTTCCCTAGTATAGTACTTTAGTCCCTCATTTTCCTGCAGGTTGAGTGAAGTACATAGGGAAGAATGAAAGCAAGTTTATTTGCATGTATATCTCACTATTTTATTAGGCAAGGAAGATACCTGATCTTTCATAATGCAAAGAAGAAAAGCAAAATAACTGCTTTTGAATAATAACTGCTTATGAATAACTGCTTTTATGAACAGTTGAATAGCTCAGCTTTTATACAAAGTACAAATTCAATGGTTACAAGCTATCGGTTAGTTCTTTATTAGACACAATATCACGTTTAGCCCCAAAATTCCACTTCTGAGCCCGTTTCCCATTTTTTATTAAATGGAAAAAATAAAATCAAATTTCAGTCTAGCTTGGCAATGAACCATGCGTCTGGAAGACATTTTAAAGACTGTTTGTTAATATAAAAGTTGCATAGACTTATAGGTATTTAGGAAGGTGTCGGTCAACGTGAGAAAACTCTGCATAGGATCCCCTTTCGTACCAAGGATAAACTGTATGGTCTCTCCAAAAGATGTTAATGAGAAAGGAAAATGCTGGCACCATTCCACAGAAGTTATCCAGGACACCTTGACAAATAATCTGTAGAGAAACATTATCAAAAACATATCTGAGGGGAAGAGTGTAGCAAATTTCACAAGGATTCTTATTTCAATATATGCCAGGACCTGTTTACTGTCTGAGGCTCACTTTAAAAAGAAACTTCATAAAGCACCTAAGAATGTTTAAGATGTAAAAAATACAACAACTTTGCAACTAAAATGTTTACAGTAATTGTATACGTTACCTAGCACGGGCTGGCTCCAGGCACTAGCTGAGGAAGCACGTTCTCAGAGAGGCATCTTCGAAGGGGCGGCGTTCCGGCCATTCTCTGGGCAGTACAATTGGGCTGCCCTTTTTTTTTTTTTTTTGGCTTCGGCAGCAGTCTGGCCGCCCTGCCCCCCTTTTTTCTTTGCGCCCTGGGGTCAGCAAAAAAGCTAGAGCCCACCCTGTACCTGGCTACATAATTCACTTGTCCACTACTACTAAGGAAAAGAAATCTGCCATGCAATTGTGACGTTAGGCTAACCATCTGATAACACACATGAACCATTACGATTGAGATGAAAATTTAACTTCACATTAGAATCAGCCCAACCCAAATAACATGGGTGCTTACAAGCAAACTGGTACATTGAAACTCAGTTAAAACAGCAGATGTAGGGTTCCCCTGAAACCCTTGCATTCAGAAATCCTATTGAAACCAACAGGCGCTCATTGAACATTATTCTACTGCTACCTTTCAATAAAGAAAGCAAGAATATGCAGCAACTGCAATCTAGTCTGGCTCACTAGTTGTCCCAAAGGAACTGTATGCTTCTGTGAAAAAATAAATGAGCTGAAAGGGTGTATGGGAATTGATGGTGCGAGAGTCAAAGTGGGCTGTGTCTTACATTGAGTCAGCACATCTTTCAAGTTATTGGCTTAGCTGGATTAAGTGAAGCTACAATGTACTAAATTAATAAAATATTTGAGAAAGATTAGTGATATCCTCAAGTCTTAATCACTAAGTGCTAATTCTGCTTCCAAGACAGACTTACTGCACTCACTCACATTCTACTTGCTTCTTTCAGTATGTTGTTAGTATTTAGACTAGGAGGGGAAAAAATAACCAAACCAGACATGGAGACTTGCATAAACCCTTGTAACATCATGGGGCTCTCTGTCGTCATACATATATTTCAGATGTCTGGCTGGTGTGTTTCACCCACATGCTCAGGGGTCTAACTGACTGCCATATTTGAGCTCTCCAAATTTCTAGTGTCCTGCAGTCCTCTGATGTAAGAAACCCCATGATTCAAAATCCATGGGTCTATTATTGCCATTGAATAGCTCCAGATTTTAATATCAATATAGAAGTCCATCTGATCATATGTCCTTTGTAAAAAAATCGGAGGTCTGTTGTGGGTAAAACAACATTCAAGTAGCTTTTGTCATACCTGTCAAAAGAAAATTAAAGATGTTCAACAGGTGCTTTAATGTGTTTTAAAAAGACATACATCTTTCTATCGTCAATAGTATTAAACCTTGGAGTTCTTGTAAAAACAGCTCATAGATTACGTTTCCTTGGTGTGAGCATACACAATTAACCCAGCCTGTGATAACAGGCAGGACTCTGAATATGCACTCATCTTCACTATGTAATGCAAATATTATAAAAGCGTTGGAGGTGCGAGAAAGGACAATAAGAGTATTTAAGCAATTTTGGTTAATACAAATGCCTACAAGTTTTCAACATGAACAAGTAATCTCCCACAAGCTCTTTCATGATGGAAACAGATGAAGGAGAATTCTAGACTGCTTGGCAGTGAGTTGGACTGCACTGCTATAATTCTGCACTATTATGGGTTTTGGTAACAGCTAGCTTGATGAAAAACTAAGAAGGGGTTGGAGATTAAAGGAAAACTGCCAAATACTGCCAAACTGACCTAGTTTAAATCTGCTGTATTCTGGTGGCAACTGTCTGGAATTAAGAATATTTAAGCCACCACTCCTTTGTGATGTACAGTGTTTTTGTAGGAAACAAATACCTCCAAATGTGTTAGTTTCCCCTGCTGGCTTGACTGAAGTACTTAAATACTATCCCTAGAATTAGTACTATTCCTAGAAATAGTACTGTTCTTAAAATACATTCCAGTTGCTGTCATTCATTATGCTCATACACACGTGAGAAAAAAGAGGGGTCATATACCAGCTTTAACTGTGCGAAAAATGCAGTAGCAGTGAAAAAAAAAAATTCCATGTCATCTAGTTGAAGTTCTAGTTTCCAGGTCTGTAAGGAGGCTATTGTAAATAATCCAGGGAGGACTAAAGATTAAGAGCTCCTGGTATACGAAAATATTAGTTAAAAAATGTCCTTTTAAATGCATATTGTAATGCCCAATATACTATTAATGGACCTTTAAAAACTAACACTGGGCCTAGAACTTCCCCCGAATGCCCAAAAACTAGTTTTACTATTTGTATAGCATGCAAAGTGTGCTAGATATAAAAACTTGTGTTTTCCCCACTCTCTTTGACCCATTCAGAATTTAGATAGAAAAGAGATCATTTAGAACTAATATGACATTTGCTAACTGTTCAAAGGGAGCAGAATCCTGTATGTCTGTAAGCTTACTTCTGCTTAGATGACTGTAACTTCCCTGGGTTTTCGTTTCACACTCTCCAGTCGTGTTAGAGGGCGAAAGTTGGTTGATTTCTTGTTTCCTTCTGTATTATTTGATCGGCAGTCTTTCTGTAGGTCTTTCAGCAGCTCCATTAATTCACGCTTTTCAAGCTCTGCTTGCTCCAGTTCTTGACGATGCTGTCTCTCTGCAGCCACAAGGGAGCGCACCTCAGACATCATTCGTGACATCTGACTCTAAAAAGCATGTGTGAAAACAGACTAAAGTAAGAGGTCGTATAAATACAAGTCTAATAATGTTGGTATTGAAGCTGCAATGACTACTGTATATAGGAGAAGAAATGACGATAACCAGGCACAGCTGAAAGAATCTGTAATTTTTGATAAACCACTAAACAAACTTAATTTTGCTGATATGCAGCACAGTTTTGGCTTGCTATGGTACTCATTTCAAATATTCCAGTCTGAGAGCCATGAGACACACTGCAAATCTGACAGATATACCACTGGATTTCACTGGCTTCTAGCATGTTCTGTACCTCAAAACCCAAATGAACATTATTCCAAAAACCAAGTGTTCAGGACAGAGTGTGTGACTTACTTGCAGATCTGATCTTCCAATATTTTAAATTCAAATCCAATATGAAGAAACCTTAAAACTGTCTTGGATTTTGATGGTTATTTTTTTTCCTATTACAGTAAAAAGCTGGATGAATGGGTTAGATAATACATTCTCTCCCCACTGCTTTTTACTCTGGCCTTCTCAACATTGGGCATTGAAGCAAGTTAGAATAGAGTTTGAACACAGCTCTAGCTAAACTGGTTTCATATGCTGTGTTAGAGTACGGGACCCTGATCCAGCAACTGGATCCATGTGAGCAGCAGATCCTTACTTTCACATGAAGCACCACTGACTGCAGTGTGTGACTGTAGGATCAGACCATAGGTTCCTATATTTCCATCCATAATAAGCTACTTTAAAATAGTACAAGCAGAGGAGCTGATTTTTTAAGTACATGTGACTTGCAGTGATGTGTCTTGTATTTAAAGTAACATGCAGCATCTGCTTAAGTCTGGGTGCAATTTGGGGAATACGACTATGTACAGCTTATGAATCCCATTTGATACTGGGGACTCTGCACATCTGTGTCGAACCGCAAACTCCATTTGGAATGTGCAGCTTGTTTGCCTTTTCTGCTGTCTTTTGTCTCCATACAGAGCCAAAACCCACAGAAAGTGACAAGAGAAATTCTTGCAATTTGCACAGAACTAACAGTGGAGGGTTGTTCAGCTTTGACAAAGAGATGGCTGCTGCCCCAGGCAAGTCAAGTCTGAACTCGAGGGGTGTGGTAACTTAGCAACAGATGTGGGGGATTCGATCAAGGCCATGGGTGTGTCACTTGACAAGGGACTGGAAGTTATTAGAGAGAAGGTCTGTCACCAACCACTGGAGAGAAAGGAAGGGCACTGCTCCAAGGATCTGAGGGCTTGGCTACACTTGCGAGTTATAGGGCAAAAAAACCACCCAGAGCGCTCTATCTTCCTATCCATCCACACTGGCAAGACACGTAGAGCGCTCCTGGTACTCCACCTCCCTGAGAGGATAAACGTTTGTTGCGCTCTCGCTGGAGCGCTGAGGCGCCAGCGTGGATGCCTAACATGCTCTGATTGGCCTCCGGAAGTGTCCCACAATACCTGTTCTAGCCACTCTGGTCATCACTTTTGAACTCTGCTGCCCTGTCCTCAGGTGACCAACCATCAGACCCGCCTTTTAAACTCCCTGGGAATTTTGAAAATCTCCTTCCTGTTTGTTCAGCTAGGCGTGGAGTGCTCTCAGTGCATCGTTCCACGTAACCATGTCTCCACGCGCCAGGCGATCCCCAGTATGGATCAATGGCAAAGTGCTGGATCTCATCAGTGTATAGGGGGAGGAAGCTACCCAGTCCCAGCTGCGGTCCAGCCGTAGGAATTATGATACCTTTGGGCAGATATCAAGGGCTATGACGGAAAGGAGCATGACGGGGAGGCGTTGCAGTGTCGGGTTAAAGTAAAGGAGCTGCAGAATTCCTAGCACGAAGCCCACGAGGCAAACGGCTGCTCTGGTGCTGCCCCTGCAACCTGCAAATTCTACAAAGAGTTGGACATAATACTTGGGGGCGATCCCACCTCCACTCCAACGACCACCATGGACACTTCTGAATCCAGCACAGCAAGGTGGGAGGAAGAGGAGAAGGAAAGCACGAGGGTGCTGAGGTGAGGGGGAGCGTCACAGGGTCCGCGCTAGCCCTGTGTTCTCTCTGCTCCCAGTAAAGGTCTTTACACCGTTCCATAGTGTTTCACCCAAATGTCCTTTATGTACAGTGCTTGTTCATGGTTTCAAAGTGACAAAACAGTGCTCCCCCAATCCCCAGTTACCCCACTGTCCTGGTTCCCGGACTTCCAGCCCCCTGAGGCACCTTACAAGCAGCCAGGAGACAGAGCTACTGCCTCCTCTTCCCTGCCTGGCCTCCCTAACTGACCATGAGTCAGTGCTTTTGTAGCCTGGTCAGCTTCCTGCCTCAGCTGGGGTCAATCAGCCCCAGCAAGCTCTGTGAGCCTACACTCCTTAGGGCTTCCAGCTGGGCTCCCTTGCCGGATACCACCAGCTCCTGCTCCTGGGCCTCCTGCCAAGGAAGCAGGGTTTAAACTGCAGAGGCAGAGCATTTCAGGGGGTTTTACCCCTGCCCTGCCACAGGGAGACACCCCAGAATCCCTTGAGGCATGCAGCCAGGAGCTCTTCTCGAGGCAGGAGGAAGGCAGCCAGTTGCAGTGACTGGGGCTTGAGGAAGAACAAACAACAGAGGAGGTTCCTGGTAAGTGGCTTTTTTTAGAGGAAGGAAGTTTCTAGGTGCGGGCTCTTGGGGTGAGGAGGGTAAGGACTGTATGAATGCCTAGATGTGCAATAGGGATTGATGTGCTCTATCACATCACAGTAATTGGCATCCATGATCTATTCACAAGTCTCAGCCAGAATGTGGGCAATGCACCTGCGCAGGTTTATTGGGAGAGCCAGCATGGTTCTTGTCCCAGTCAGGCTAACATGTCCGTGCCCCTCTTCCGTGAGCGGCAGGGGGACTATTGCTGCACACAAGCAAGCTGCGTATGGGCCAGGGAGGAAGCCACATTGAAGCAAAAGACCTTCCCTTGCTTCCCCAGTCACCCTCAGCAGCGAGATATCTTCCAGGACAAACTCCTGTGGAAAATGTTGGAACAGTGTTCAGTGTAGGTGCCCCCTGCAGCTGTTGGCTCTCCCCAAGGCACAGAACCCCAGAGCACAGTACAGCCATGAAACAATCAGTCCCCCTGGACCCTGTGCTTACTCATCGTTTCTGGGGCTCCCATGAGTTACGTGTGCTCGCTCTGGGACAGGCAAAGTATGGTTTTGTATGGATTGTGATTGCCCTCCTTAAGTGCAGGAGAATCATTGCTCTTCTGTCTGGTGTGTACAATGCTGCCTCTGTTAAGTGTTGCATTTTGCCTGTATAGGTGCAGCCTTGAGATCTCAGCCGTCAATCTTATCACTGGCTGACAGACTGAATTCTCAGGAACAGGCTGCAGCAAAGCAAAGACGACATGCTGCACCAAGTGATGCAGCAGTCTGTGGAAGAGAATCGAAAGGCACAGAAGTGGAGGGAGAGTGAAAGGAGGATCCGCCCGAAGAGTGAGGATCACTGCAGCAAAATGAAGTGCTCCAGCAGCAAAGCACAGAACTGCTGATCAGCATAATGGAGCGCCAAGCAGACTCTATCCAGGCGCTCATCGCCATGCAGTCCTTGTCCCAAAACTCTTTGTGCCCCCATGTCTCCTCCAACCCACTTTCCCCAACATCTGGTGTGATGGGACAAGGCCAGATGGCTATAGGAAAGTGATAAGGAATAGATATGTTAGTCCCAGACTAAACAAATCCATGGTACCATTGGAACCAAAAGGCAGTTGTTCCAGGTTAACCTGGGGCCAATTAAGAACCTTCTAGAAAGCAACAGAAATAGCTAGCCTGATTGGGACACATGAAGGCAATCAGGGGCTGGCTGAAACCAGTTAAAAACCTCCCAGTTAGTCAGGTGGGGGTGTGGATGTCAGGAGCTGTGGGAGGAAGTTGTGCTGTTGGTGAGATTGAGTGGTAGACCACATATCATACACAAGGAAGGAGGCCCTGAGGTAGGGGTGAACTGGAGTTTGAAGAAGCGGGGACTGCTGTGGGGAAGTAACCCAGGGAATTGTACGTGTTTTGTTGCTAAAAGGTCAGCCATCTTAGCTGATACTATTAGGGTCCCTGGGCTGGAGCCCGGGAGCAGAGGGAGGGCCCAGGCTCCCCCGTTTCTGCCTCCCCTAATTAATCACTGAGATTGGGAGACAATAGAGACCGTGCCAGGAAGGATAGCTTCTCCTCACTGGTTTATGATGAAAATGGCTCAACAGGCTGTTTCCGGCCAGAAAAGCTGTGTCACTTGTTAGACATTAGAAAAGCACTAAAGATCTATGTCATACATACCATATTGACAAGAAGATCCGGCTCCCTGTTTGTCTCCTTTCATCGGAAGTGCCAAGGGCCCAGCATATTCAAACTATTACTAGCTAGATGGCTATGAATTATAAAGACATCAAGGCACACTCCACAATATCTATGACTTTGTGGGTGGAAAGAGGTTGTGCTTCCACTGCTGATAGCTGCAGGGCAGCAATATGGTCAGAGGTTAACACATTTAGCAGATACTGTAAATTGACTCTGTTCTCTGTGGAGGTCTTCTTCGGCAGGAAGGTGCTGCAGGCATTGGGCCTGGAATAGCATTGCTATTTTGGGCAATTAACTCAAGGGAGATCTTCTCTATCTCATTCTGTTTTTCTTATTCCCACGTATTTCTGTTTATTGTTCATTAATTTCCGTATGTATCAGAATTGTGGGAGACACTGAGCTGCAGAATAAGTTTCTTACCTGTTAATTTCCTTTCTGCTGGCATCATCTCCTTTCTGGTTGGCTTCCTAGCCAGGAGACAGTATTTAATTTTGATAGTTATGTTTATAGGCTGTAGCCCACTTATTATCTAGTTCTGAAGTTACCGTTACTAATCATATTCTATGAGTTTTGACACGGCTTTGGAGTGAATCATTTGTCAGCAGGCTGGAGAGGGGGCATGGCTGGCACAGGCTGTGCTACTGCTTTGACCTGCCTCCAGAAACTGCAGTCAGGAGGGGACTAGCCCATACATCTTATAATTATGGGAAATGCTGCTAGGAGAAAAGAAATTATCATCAGGTAAGAAATTTACTGAAGAGTTGAAGTGTCTGCTAGAGTGTCCATATAGTGGAACTGTGAGCAAGGATGTGCTTAATATCCTGGGATATCTTGGGATCAGCACTACTTGTAGGGCCTAGAGTAGCTGGACCCCTAGATTCCAATTCTCCGAAGGGGTAATTGACAGAAAAACTGTGCCAGAAATAGGGTGACCAGACAATAAGTGTGAAAAATCAGGACGGGGGGGAGGGGGGTAATAGAAGCCTATATAAGAAAAAGACCCCAAAATCAGGACTGTCCCTATAAAAATCAGGACATCTGGGTCACCCTAGCCAGAAAGGCCAAGAAAGAGACTGTGCTGGAGCCTACTGAGACCCAGGGAAGCTTAAAAGCACATGATCCCAGCATGTGGGCCCAAAACAGCAGCCTGAAGAGTGTCCAGCACGGGAGCTTTATGAGGACCACGACACTGCAATTATTTAAAAAGGAAAGGTTCAGACCACTGAATGTAGGACTGTATCTTCTCTAGTGAATTAGGATACCAAACTCCCCACTACTTGAAAAAGCAAAAAAAGGCTAGACTGTTGGGAGAGGGGGAAGAAAACAAAAACACATTTCTACAAATGACAATGGAACTTATTTACCTTTAGTTCTTCGATTTCATTTTGCAGAAGACTCTCTTTTTGCACCATATGCCTTCTCTGTGAATCTAATCTGGACTCCATTTCATGCTTTGCCTCCTCCACTCTGCAGATCATTTCTGACCTAGAAAAGTATATTTTTCTTTTTTTAAACCTAACCAGTAAACCTGTGACTTTTAAGTACCAGAGTTAACTACCGCTGCCAAATAGCCACATCATTCCCAAATACAACTGGGTGAAATTTTTCAACCAAAAGTTTTTTCCCTCAGGGGGAAAAGAATGCAGATTCAGCAACATCAAAAGATTTTGCCAATTCATGCTGATTTCACGGAGTTGCTTCGGTAAAGAAAAAAAAACAAACCTGAAGCAAATTCTCCCCCAAAATCAAAATGTTTAATTTAAACACTTTCTAGATTTAAACAGAAATACTGAAACATTTAAATTACCTTTTCTTTAGACATTTTTTAATTTTATTTAAGAGAATCAAAAAACATTAAAGTATGCTCAAAATTAAAACAAAAAATGAGTTTAAAAAAAATTGGAATTGCCAACAAGCCAGAAAAAACTGGTGACTTGCCCAAATCTAGTCCTAAATTAAAGCTCTGTCATAGTCTTGTGTTACACAGCTCTCTAGAGCTATTTAGCATGTTTTACCAACAAACAGTATTCTTGCTCAGTAGGTACCTATTTAGGAGTTTTAATCTCTCGATATAATGTGCAAGTTCTACTCCTGGCATCAATATCAGAAATTCTTGATGCTCAAGTCCTATGGCAATGGGCAGCGAAACAGAACTCTGACATAGATGTTTCTGACATAGTCTGTAGCTTCTGGAATTAACTTTTTTTTTGGTTTGGATGGTTTCCTTTCTTCCAAACATATAACTGTCATTTTGATTAATTTTATTTTAAAGCTGTATGGTAACTTTGTGCGGTAGTTTAGGAGAACTGTAATACATGTCTCAAAATAAAAAGCATGAATGTGCCTCAGTTTGTGTCATTCCATGTAACCCAACGAGAATGGAATTCTGAAACAAGGACATAATACAGAGAGCTACAAGTTAAGCTCAGGATAGCATACCATCTAGCAGCATTTGGATCAGCACTGGTTGGTTTATTGGGGATATGAAACGACAGTTGTTGTGGGAGAAGGAAACTATTATCATTTAGTTATTAAACACAATCATAGCCAAAACTGAAACATTAACAGGTTAACATTTTGAGTTTTGAGCAGCAGTTTGGCATTTTATTGGTATCAGGAAAATTCACTTGTTTCCTGCTGCACTTACCAGGAACTGAACCTGGGTCACCAGCAAAGTGCAGGAAAGCTGGGGCCTCCACTGACCAAAGGAGCAAGAGAGAAGGTACCAGCAGAAAGGGGTAGGAAGAGGTACAAAACTGCTGGAAGGTCATGGAAATGATAAACTGGAAGAGGAAGAGAGGCAAGAAGAAAGAGTAGGGACAGACAGAAGGTAAAGACGTATACTGATAAGTATTAGTAGTCTTCCAGCATTATAGGCACAAATACAAGCTTGAACTCGTAGGTCATCAGCTCTCATCTCTGATAACTTTATAACTGCCAAATATAATCAGAGTTTGTCATCTCCAAAGTGTTTTAAAATCGTAAATAATAAATCTTATTTCATAATTTGGCTCTGGGTCCATATCAGATTATGGTAAAAAGTGAAAAGGTTTAATGCCCTCAGTCTAGTTCTTTGTATGTATTTCACTCTTTCATGTAACCATCACATACTTTTGAATACTTGCAATTCCTATTCATTAGAGTTCTGGGCTAATCAAACTAATTCAACTAACTCAGACTAAAAAGTGCAGTAAGAGTTTAAAGTGTCCAATGGCTTTTTAAAATATCCTCACCAGTTAATACCAAGTGATTTACACATTATTGGTTAGATATCAGAATTAAACAGAGCTAGTGCTTGGAACCGTCTCCTACGTGCAGTGATTTTAGGCCCAGGTTAAACACAAATACCCAGGGAACAGAAGTAGTATTTTACCGGAGCAGTTCTACTTCGGTTCTTAGCTCTGCTACACAATTATGTTGTGTGTCTTCTGCCCTGAGAATGGTGTAGCCACAACCATTAGGGCATTCACGGCTCCGGTATTCACACACTGCCAAATGGCCATCTAAGTTACGTCGTTCAATTTGAACTGGACAACCTGAACAGGAAACAGTATATGAAGGCAATATTAAATCACTTACAATTAACAGAAGCATAGTCCATTCAGGCAAAAACACCCAAGCAAGCAAACCAAAGTGCATAGAACCGATCATATGCAAATATGTCAAAACAAAGTGATTCCCCTACAGCGTGAAGAGATACACTTACAGATTCCAAAGCCTTGTCTACAATAAAACTTTTTGCTCAAGTCTCCTATCATTGCTCCAACACCGGTGATAAAACTAATTCAAGTCATGGATATTATATTATTCTCCCACCAGCCCTACTCTACCACCAACAGCAATGGTTGGAGATATTGAGAAAAATGCCAGTTTAGACAAGGCTTGAGTATCAAAAATTTGGCACCCAAGGTTAGAGGAAATTTTGGACCATAGCAACTTGTCCAAAATCACACAGCAAATCAATGACAGAGCTGGGACTAGAACCTGGTTCTCTTCACTCGTACGCTTGTGCCCTACCTATTACGAGACTAGTATTTCTCAACAAATGGGTTGTGAGTCTTGAGGGGTGGGGGACAAAAGGAATCAGGAGGGTTGTGAGGCAATTAAATTTTATTTACAGTTCTAAAGTAAGGGGAAAAAATTGAAAATAACTTAGCGATGTTAAAAGCCTTCAAAGTTTATGAGGTCAAGTGTAGTAACAGTATAAATTTTTACTCTTACTTTTATAGTAAATGTAAATAAGTTGTGCACATTTCTGACTTCAAATAATGGGTTGCCCACCTGACAAGTCTGAGATAAAAGGCAGCACAATCAAGTGCAGTGTACCACAGACCAGTGGGTAAGGAAGTAGAAAATATCACCTAGTAGAAGTGGTCTAACTATAAGCACAAACAAAAATGTGCCATAAAAATTTTGCAAGTGGTAGGTTTCAAAGCGTGTGCACTTCTGATAAGACAAACACCTATACAATTTAATATTTTGCACTTTCATATCATCTTCCACTGGAAGATCTCAAAAACACTTCTCTGAAAGAGCTATTACTCCCATTTTACAGATTAAGACACACAAAAATGTAAATAACTTGCCCAAGGCAACACAGCAGCAGCATAACTGGGAACAGAATGCAGAAATCCTTATTTCTTGTCCCATATTAAGCACTACTCAGCCTACCTACCCTGGCTGAAGTTTGAGATACCTTCTGGAAAAGGAGCAAAGCAGCAAGTTATAGTGTAATTCTGTTCAATGCTGAATTGGCCAAAAAATTGGTTCAATCATCACATGCAAAAAACCACAAGCAGATTAATAATAAAAGCTGAATATTAGACAAAATCATACCTTGGCAGAAAGCAAAAACCATGTACTGCTGTGTATTCTGATAAATTAGGGGTCCAGTATTCAAATTCATTCTGGTTAATTTTCAAACGAAAAGGAAAACTTATGATGGATGACAATCATCATTACAACAGAGAGCAAATCCATTGTCCAAAAAAATTTCCGCAAACTCTCAACTGCTGATCATGGCTACTATCTTTTGAATTTTTATTTGGTTCTTTTTTTGCTTTATTTTGCTTGTTAAACTGAAGC
This sequence comes from Dermatemys mawii, assembly GCA_007922305.1. Lineage (NCBI taxonomy): Eukaryota > Metazoa > Chordata > Testudines > Dermatemydidae > Dermatemys > Dermatemys mawii. The sequence continues at coordinate 18,247,997 of ML677365.1, forward strand.
AACCATATTGCAGAGGCCATGTCTGTGTAGGAATGTGCAAGCAGAAGTACCTATCTACCTACCTGCCTGCCTAAAGAAAGCTTACTTCAGTCTTTGTGGTCTAGATGAATATGGTCTAGGACTCAGAAATTCACAATGTGGAACTCAACAGAGAAGTGAATGAATGTCCACCGCTGCCACCCTACTGTGATTCAGTATGACAGATACCAATTTTCTGAACAAAAGGCTCAACTTTGAACTTTACTCACCAGCATTTGAGCAGGGTATCTGGCTATATTCACATTCTCTCTCATGTCGGTCTATAGATTCTAGAGAACAAACCATTTCACAGCCACGCTCTCCGTTTTTGCAATGAAGCTGAAGTCGATTTAGATCATTTTTCATGTATCTATATATAGAAAAGAGTTACTTTGTTTGTTCTTTTTTCAACTCCTGTAAAAACAGTTGACTTTTGCCACATTTCAGGGATTCTACCTTCCACCCGGAAAAAAGTCAAATGTTCTGTTTAAAATATTTCAACATTCAAATAACTACATTTGATGAAAGGGGGATGGGAGTGATGAAAGCTGTGATAATGGAATATTAAGGTTCCAAATTAAATATGAAAATTAGTTCATGAACAATGGCTATTGAGAGGTCTCAAAACTAAGATTTTAGCACTAACTACAGCAGGGGTGGGCAAAATGTTTGGCCCGAGGGCCACATCTGGTTATGGAAATTGTATGGCAGGCCATGAATGCTCATGGTTCCTGGCCAATGGGAACTGCAGGGGTGGTGCTTGGAGCAGGGGCAGTGTGCGGAGCCCCTGGCTACCCCTACGCACAGGAGCCAGTGGCGGAACATGCTGCTGCTTCCAGGAGCCGCGTGGAGCCACGGCATATGCGGAGCAAGGAAAGCCCCGGACCCTGATTCCCGCCGGGAGCTCAAGGGCCACATTAAAATGTCTGAAGGGCCGGATGCGGCCTCCGGGCTGTAGTTTGCCCACCCCTGAACTAGGGGCTTGTGTACACTTAAAATGTTACAGTGGCACAACTGTACTACAGTAGAGCTTAAGCTGTGGACGCTACCTATGCTGATGGGACTTCCTCCCCTTCAGGTGGAAGAATTCTCCCATCCACCTAATGGTGTCTACATGGGGACTAATGTCAGCTTAACTATGTGGCACAGGGGTGGGATTTTTCACACCCTTAAGTGACATAATTATACTGACCTAATTTCCTAAACTAGGCTTTAGAAAAATCCCTTCAACAATCAGATTTGTTACGTACCTGTAGAGAGGTCGTAGCACAGACATATCAAGTGCTTGTCTCTCTTCAGGGCAGTTATTGTGATGAACAAGCCATCCATGTATACAGGCAGTACAGAAAGCATGTTCACAAGGAGCCTGTAAAGGATCTTCTAATACATCTCGGCATATACAGCATAAAAGTCCTTCATTAACATAGCCAACAAAACGCTCAATATCGTAACCCATTCTTTTCCACAAACTTTCAACCTACTATAACGTGAAAAGAGCAATTAGTAACTGATTGATAACTAATTACTTAGCACTGACAGAATGCTTGGTGCTGCACGATACACAAAAGTAAAGAAAGGTCCTGCCCAAAGGGTTTTCTATCTTGAAAGCAGACACATGGTTAAAAACAGTGAGGATTAACTTAGAATTCAAAAAGAGAGAGAATCTACTATTACAAAATGTGATTCTTGTGGACATTATAAAAGATTTCAGCTTAATTCTGCATTTGCACAATGTTTTTGAGAGTATTTAGAGAATAACTGAAAATGTATTCTGAAACTGAAAATTTAAGGATGAATTACAGACAAACCACTGTTCAAATGTCAGAACTTGATTTCTGTTTCTTTACCTTTATTTGTATAAAACTCAGTAAAAGCATTTTTACAGATTTGCAGATAGTACTAAACATCCTCGAGTACTTCTTATCCATATTATTTTATGTATATCTGTCAACCACAGGAAACTTCATTTGATACACGTTTCTTCTTATACTCAGAAGAACTATTAATAACAACCCATTCACTGAATGAGGTCGGAGCCTAGCAAAAAAGAGCATATGATCAAGTATTTACAGACTGTAAAATAATGCATATGTACAAGGAGCCAAATTAAGATTGCACAGGCCACGAAGTCCTCAGCTCCTGTACATGGCACCACAGCAGCTGCACACAGCCAAGAGTAACTACAAAGAAAATTCTGCTTGGACTCTGTAGCCCTGGACTGAAGCATGCTCCGTGCAGGTTGCTAAGTACAGTAACTCCTCACTTAACGTTGTAGTTATGTTCCTGAAAAATGCAACATTACGCGAATCCAATTTCCCCATAAGAATTAATGTAAGTGGGGAGGTTACATTCCAAGGAAATTTTTTTCACCAGACAAAAGATATTATATACACACACATATATCCATACACACACACCCCATACGCACACAAAGTATAAGTTTTAAACAAACAATTTAATACTGGTACACAGTAATGATGATTGTGAAGCTTGGTTGAGGTGGTGAAGTCAGAAGGTGGGATATTTCCCAGGGAATCCCTTACTGCTAAAACAATGGTTCCCAAACGTTAACAATCTGGGAACCCCATCCACTAAAATGTCAAGTCTCACGAACCCCCCTCCTAAAAATGAATATTTAAATTAGAAAGTGATCTTGGAAATATAAAATTAGTTTTTATGACATACTTATTACACACTATTTATTATTATTTAACATTACAGTATTTTGTGGTTAGTATACTTGTGGTTAGTCCTGCTTTAAGCAGTGGGTTGGACTAGATGACCTGAGGTCCCTTCCAACCCTGATATTCTATGATTTTATTACTTTATGAAAACAGCAACACTCTTCCAAGATCTCACTTTCATCGCTTGTATCACTTTGAATAAGCCTGTTATAAGACAAGGCTCCTATGGTTCATCAAGGAGTATCAGATGTGAAACAGCAGGAAGGGATTTAAGAAGCCAACTCAAAGAGTTCCTCTTACACAAGCATTCAGGTCTTGAGCAGTCCAGGCAAACAATGCACGTTACAAAGTTTAAATTTGTTCTTCATAATAATTTAAGAACAATACTAGCTGCCTATCTAATTTTAAACACAGCAAAAAATATCCACTCCCCTTTCCATTTATTATAAGGAGTCTTGAAGTTTAAATCTCCTCGATGTGATAGATATGCTTGCTTTGATCTGCTTAGCTCTTGGAAGTCCAGCGGCTCCAGGCTGCTGGCCCTGTGCTGCCCGGGGTCCTTAGGGACAGCTCTGTCTACCATTAGGGAATATTTTCCCAAGAACCCCCTGTAACATTTTGTGAACCTCCAGGGGTTCACAAACCCCAGTTTGGGAACCACCATGCTAAATGATGAACCAGCAATTGGCTGAGCCCTAAAGGATTAACTCACTGTTGATAATGTAGCCTCACACTCTACAAAGCAGAAGGAATGAAGGGAGGGAAGACAGCACAGCAGACAGAGACAGAGACAGAGACAGAGACAGAGACAGAGACAGAGACAGTGACAGTGACAGTGACAGTGACAGTGACAGTGACAGTGTGTGTGTGTGTGTGTGTGTGTGTGTGTGTGTGTGTGTGTTCCCTTTAAGTACGCTGACCACTGTCTTAAGTACACTGCCTTCTTAATTAGATCAGCAAGCTTGGACCCACCGCAGCTGCTGCCAGGAAGCTCTCTCCATCCTGAGCCCTGTTGTGCGTCTCCCCTGCTCTATGGAAGATGGAGTAAGCAGGGTGCAGGAACAGGAGGAGGGGAACACCCTGCACAGCAAACAGGAGGCTTCGGGAGCAACTCCAAGGCAGAGGGCAGAAGCAGCATATGGCAGTGGGGGAGGAACAGCTGAACTGCCAGCAATTGATAGCCTGCTGAGCAGCTGCTGCACGTGGAACTTGGGGAGCTGATGGGGAGCTGCCGGTCCACCCTGGTTCCAAGCCCCCATCAGCTAGCTCCACTGGGCTGCTCTTCCTGCAAGCCGTGGACAAAGCGGGCAGCTGCCAAATGACATTAGAAGGGAGCATTGCACAACTTTAAATGAGTATGTTCCCTGACTGATCAGCAACATAACTACATTAACTGGGATGACTGTAAGTGAGGAGTTACTGCATTCTTGATTGCTTTTTGAGCAGTTGGGCTGGCATTTTTAAGCAGCCACGGCCTGTAGGTGTTTCTACTTGTCTCATGAGCTGCCCCTTTTTTTTAAAAAAAAAACCTGTGCCTCAGGGGGCTTCTTTTATGGAAACCCACTCACCCCCAGCATCATGGTGCAGAAATTCAAACCCTATCCCCTGCTTACATTTTTTGGTTTTCTTGAGTTTTTCCTGTTATTTAGGCTTGTTCTGGGGCAGTTTTGAATCTTTGGTTTCACAGCCAAACTCTAAGAAGCCTCCGTGTTTGTGCAAGCTGCAGTTTTTCAAATCATCTAACTATATCAGATTTTCCTGGTGATGGCAAAAGACACATCCCTGACACCAAGGAGACCTCTCTCCCCAAAAAGTTTAAAGTCCCTGCTCTAAAGCATGGAGGCTCTAGAGTTCCTCTATAAAACAGATGTTTTGCCCACATTTAAAATAGTTACAATTTATTTTTCCCTAACTTCATTCTAAAAAAATGGCTGAACTCTTTTAGCTGAACTTTGCCCAAAACACAGCCAGAGGCACATACACAGCATGGAAAATTTCAGCCCAAATGATTTAAGTTTGAAAAAGCTATAACCAACTGAAAATAGGCCTTACAATGGAAAGTCTGGGGGCAATGTTAATTATAATGAACACTGACAGATGTGGAGCTATTCTGTAATTTATGAATACTATATGTTGACAGGGTTATTGGGATGTTTACTTTATAAATATTTTGGTTCCTTTTAATAAGGGACTTTATGGAGCAACACTCAGAAAGGAAGTAGAATGGCTTAACATAACCTACTTCTCCACAAACATTTGAGGGTCATTAAGATGAAAGCCATTAGAGGAAAAGGCCATGGACAGCAGAGATCAAAGGACTGTAGCAGTTTTAAAAAAGGCTGTCATTCAAGGGGGGCTTGGGAAACAAACTAGAGCACAAGCACTGGGGAGGGGAAGTAGGGAGGAATCTGAAGAAGTTAGTCCTGTGTAGGTTACTATCAGGGCATTGTTAGTTTTTGTGTGTGTAGACTTTTAAAAATCTCTTTTCTTTAAATGATTTGTGCTGTTAATAATAAACTATACTTTGGCTTGAAGAAGTCTGTTTTGTCACTGGATACCCGTGGTCACAGACCTTTGAAAGGAAGGACCACAGGCATCAGAAGTCAGTTGGACCTACTGGGTAAGCATGATACCATCTGTACTGTAATTCAGAGTCTGGTCTAACAGTGAGAGAATTGCAGAATTCTACCCTAGGATAGGTAAAGGCTTCAGCCTGACACCTGAGAGAGATCAGAAAGGAGAAAGAGGTGCCGCTAGCCCTGTAACCATGACATGTGCTACCTACACTGCCCATATAACACATGAGTTTTAAAAGATTAATAGCCCTAAAACTAAGTTGAAAGTTATATGAAAGAGAAGCGACAAGCTTCTGTAATTTAGTACAGTTCTATCAAGCAACATGTGGCTAAAGTCTAACAATACTTACTATATGGTAATTAACCATCTTGATATGTTTCAGGCTGCACTTTTTTTCTTAATCATAAAAAAATACTTTTGCAACAGTCAAGTATCATGAAACAGTATTTCTTAAGTTGTTAGAAGGTCTAAATAAAGATGTTTATTCATTATAAATATAAAAATATTTTTTTTTGCCTTTTTGATTTAATTTACGTAAATAGTATGCAGTTTTCCACATAAACGCTTTGGAATTACGGCTTTCAGGGGAGACAGCAGTACTATCATCTCTTCATTGCTTTATGTTTATTTCTTTAGTGTTCTTGTAGAAAGTGAGTCAATTGTGGTGTTTCCTAAGTTACTGATCCCCACGCTTAACCAGCTGGTTGTTGAACAGACTACTGTTCTCATAGCCATTAAAACGAAACTTTACAGTGCCATGCATTTGAAAGGTTACTTTATACTATGTTTAACATTTTAGCTTGCTGTCACCCATGGCTCTTATAGACTGGGAAAATTAGCTAATAGGTTTTAAATTAACATATTTTTAACCAATACATAGCACTGAGGGCATATCTATGCTAGGTGCCAAGAGTTGTTTAAAAAGCATTAATAAAAATGTTTTACCATGCTTTTAAAAACACCTCTTTATTTTCCTGAGCTCTGTCCAGACTACAATATTTTATTTGTTATAATTTTGACAGAAAGCATTTTTATTTTTATCAATTTATATTTTCAGTTGCCAAAAATTATGTAGCTTCAGCATTTAAAAAAATAAATGTATATATTCACTGTTGTGGGAAAGAACGGGGTGGTCAAACAATAATTATTTAATGACTAGGGCCCTACCAAATTCACAGTTCATTTAAGTCAATTTCATGGTCATAGGACTTTAAGAACAGTACATTTCATGATCTGAGTTATTTAAATCTGAAATTTCACGGTGTTATAATTGTAGGGGGTCTTGACCCAAAAAGGAGTTGGGGGGGCGGGGAAACCACAAGATTATGGTGGTGGTGGGGGTTCTGGGGCCGCTACCCTTCCTTCTGTGCTGCTGCTGGCAGCGGCACTGGCTTCAGAGCTTGGCTGCTGGAGAGCCGCTGCCAGTAGCAGTGCAGAAGTAAGGATGGCATGGTATGATATTGCCACCCTTCTTCTTTGTTGCTGCTTGCAGGGCACTGCCTTCAGAGCTGGGCATCTGGCCAACAGCTGCTGTTCTCTGGCTACCCAGCTCTGAAGACAGTGTAGAAGGGTGGCAATACCATGACCCTCCCCCTCAAATAACCTTGTGACTCCCCCTGCAACTCCCTTCTGGGTCAGGGCCTCCATTTGAGAAACACTGGTCTCCCCGTGGCTCATGTGTGCTTGCATTGGGTCAGCCTAGTGACAAGTATGTGAATAGTGGCTGTGTTTTAAATCAGTGGTCTCTGTGGTGCAAACAATACTGCTTCTGTAAAATGTTGCATTTTGGCTTCACAGAGATGACCTTCGGAGCCCAGTCTCCCTCTTTGTTATCGCTGGCTGAACAGGTGCACAGAATTAGAAAGCGGCCATGAAGAACTAAAGAGGACTTTCTGCGTAATGTCATTATGCACTCCACGGCTGAAAAGCAAGAAATGAAGGAGTGGTGGGACAGAGAGAAGAGAGACCAAAAGGAGAAAGCAGAGCACCAGAATGAAGCCACAGAGTGGCTCTTAAATGTTATGGAGCGCCAAGTGTACATGCTCCAGGTGCTACTAGCACTGTAAATCAAGCAGCTCCGTACCCGCCCTCCCGTGAAGCCACTGTCGGAAAACTCTTTCCCATGTGCCCTCCAGACACCACCAACACACACTTATCAACTCCTGGCTCCAGTCTGTACCTGTTGCATTCCACTCCTGCCCCGTCACAGTCCAGTCCTGTGGACTCCCAATACTGCACACAACACCTCTCCCTCTGTAGTTTAGTTCTGGTCAAGTACAATACCTGCTTCACTGTACTCCAAAGGACAATTTGCATATGATACCTGGACATACACAAATCTTTAACCATCCCTGAACCTCACCTCCCCCTGGGACCCTCTCTTCCCCCATGCCCCACAGTGCTGATGTGGTTTTTTTACTTCTCTTCTCCCTCCGGTGGTTGTTTTTTTAATAAAAGAATTGTGTTGGTTTGAAAGCAATCTTATTCCATTAACTGAAAGCAAACAGAACCCTACAAAGCAACAGGCAATTTTCTGACACTTTCATAGTGCATTGTCTGCACCAATTACAATCACCTCCTAGTATTACAAGCACTGCACTCCTGGCATAGCAACCAATTTTAATGGCTTTCAGCTTTAAATTGCTGCCTAAAGCATCCCTGATCCTTATGGCCCTGCGCTGTGTTCCCCAATAGCCCTAGTCTCTGGCTGTTCAAATTCAGCCTCCAGGTGCTGAGCCACAGTGGTCCAGCCCTGAGTGAAGCTTTCACCCTCCCTTCACAAATATTATTGAGTGTACAGCATGCAGCTATGAGCATTGGAATATTATCATCAGCCAGGTCCAGCTTCCCATATAGGCAGTGCAAGGAGGTCTTTAAATGGCCAAATGCACACTCATCAATCATTCTGCATTTGCTCAGCCTGTTGTTGAACCATTCCTTGCTGCTGTCAGGGTGCTCCGTGTATGGCTTCATAAGCCACAACATTAAGGAGTAGGTGGGATCTCCCAGGATCACAATGGAAATTTCGACTTCCCCTATGGTGATCTTCTGGTCAGGGAAGAAAGTCCCTGCTTACACCTTCCTGACCAGGCCAGTGTTCTGAAAGATACTTGTGCCATGCACCTTTTCAGACCGGCCTGTGTTAATGTCCGTGAAACGCTCACAGTGATCCACAACTGCCTGGAGAACCAATGAAAAATACCCCTTCTGATTAATGTACTTGGTGGCTAGGTGGTCTGGTGTCAGAATTGGAATATACGTACCATCTAGCGCTTCTCTGCAATTAGGAAGCCCATTTGTGCAAAGCCATCCACAGTGTCATGCATGTTGCCCAGAGTTACGGTCTTTCAGAGCAGGATGTGATTAATGGCCTTGCACACTTAGGATAATAGAATATCAGGGTTGGAAGGGACCTCAGGAGGTCATCTAGTTGAACCCCCTGCTCAGAGCAGGACCAAACCCCAACTAAGTCATCCCAGTCAGGGCTTTGTCAAGCCTGACCTTAAAAACCCCTACGGAAGGAGATTCCACCACTTCCCTAGGTAACCCATTCCAGTGCTTCACACCCTCCTAGTGAAAACATTTTTCCTGATATCCAACCTAAACCTTCCCCACTGCAACTTGAGACCATTACTCCTTGTTCTGTCATCTGCTACCACTGAGAACAGTCTAGATTCATCTCTTTGGAACCCCCTTTCAAGGAGTTGAAAGCAGCTAGCAAATATCCCTCATTATTCTCTTCTGCAGACTAAACAATCCCAGTTCCCTCAGTCTCTCTTCATAAGTCACGTGCTCCAGCCCCTAATAATTTTTGTTGCCCTGTCAGGTATGGTCTAGATCAGCATTTCTCAAACTGGGATCCGCAGACCCCGAGGAGACTCCAGGGGCCATGAAAGGTTACAGCATTTCAGCTTTTAAGTCTTAAAAAAGGTCAAATTTAACCCAAGAGGGGTTTTGTTTTTTAAATTTAACTGCTGTTTTTTTTAAATGGGTGCCAACAATAAATTCAACCAGTGCGATCAATTTCTCCCTCAGGATAAACATGTACTTTATGCTCTTTTGTTCCTAATCAATAAGATCATTACTGACATCTCATGTTTTAAAAAAATACTCCTGAAAATTATTCTAAAATAAATCGGAACAATACCTTCAAACTGAACCAAACACAGAGCCCAATTCTGGAAGGCGCAGAGGATCCTGTATTTCCATTGAGGAAAAAGGGAGTTCAAGGTGCTCACTGCTTTTCATTCATACGTCTTAATGTGTTTTACAAAGGAAATGAAGTGTCCTTATTCCTGTTTACACATGGGGAAACCAAGGCTGAGACATGTAAACTATCTTGCCCAGAGTAGGATGGGGCAAATCTAGGAAAAGGACCTCTTCACCAAACCACTCTGAAACCTTTTCTTCAAAAAACACATGCATACTATTTGATTCCCTTTCTGGATGGCATCAGCTGGAGCATTTGACCTTTGAAGCAGAGACAATGGTCATTGGTGAAGTCAATAAACTACTTATGTACATTTGTGTTTGATTATCCACGGAAAGAAATGGAAGTGTATTTCCTGATATAATTTTGAAAAGTGACATTTCTGAACAAGGGCACTTCTGAAGCTGATAATGGGTATACTTTAGTGCTAATGACACAGGCCCAATGGAAAGGAGATATTAGACTCCCATTTATTATTGCAGAATAAATTAAGAATTTACATTAAAATTTACGGTCAGAAAAACCTTAGCTTTCAGTTACTTTAATTGTATTCAGTTTTCTATTCAATAAAACAAGGAGAGGTGTCAGTGTATTTTTGAGTGCATTATTTCAACCGAAGGTGTTCAGAAAGATAGCTTTTGAATCCAAAACATTTGTGATGTTAGAAGCAGGTTCCCAGAGCTTTCAATGGGAGATTTAGAAACATATCCAAATTAATGTTTTTAATACAACAAATAGACTCTATGCAGAACTAAAAGACAAGGCTAGTAAGTTAACATGAATGTAGAAGGTCACAGCTTTAGACTTCCTGTAAACAGACGCTAAAGCAAAGGACTATTGCAAGCAAATGTATAGGGCTAAGAAACCATTGAGTTCTGATACCTAGCCTAACAACTATACTCCTAAAACCAGAATTTATTAAAAAGAAAAAGTGACCATTTTAAAATCTTCTAGGCTAAACCCAATGTAAGGATAATTGTAATATTATATTGAAAGAATGTGTGCCAACTAGTCAGAACATTGATCCTTATTTATAGTCATAGCTCTCAGTGTGCTGATATCTAAATGTGGGATAATAGCCCCAAAATAAGAGATAATAGAATCGTTAATACAGGAACTTTAAGATGACAAATCATTTCTTTAGCATAATATTTCAAAATTATTTATTTTTGACTTACATCATTTATAAGGAGGATAAGAAACTGTGGGGAACTAGTGTCAAATTTTTGTCTAAAATGAGGGCCAGTAAATTTGTTGTTTTTTCCCTCCTCAAGTCTAAAGGTCTTTCCTCAAGACTCAGTTTCTTTAAATGTTCCTCATTGGTCAGGAATTCTAAACCTCTTATTTCTGTTGGTCTCCTTTGGACTCTGTTCAATTTGTCCACATCTTATTTAAAGAGTGGTAGTCCAGATCTGGAGACAGTACTCTAGATGAGACCTCACTAGTGCCAAGAAGAGAGGAACAATAACTTTGCATTTTTCTTATGAAACTCCTATTAATATAACCCAGAATGACATTAACTTTTTTTGCAACTGTATCACATTGTTGACTCGATCAATTTATGAACCACTGTAATCCCCAGATTCTTTTCAGCAATACTACTGCCTAACAAGTTATCCCCCATTCTGTAGCTAAGCATTGATTTTTCTTCCGAAGTGTAGGACTTCGCACATCTTTACTGAATTTCACCTTGTTGCTTTGAAACAATTCTGTTTGTCAAGATCATTTTGAATAATAATCCTTTGTCAAAAATACTAATAACCTCTCCCCTGTTGGTGTTATCCACCAATTTTATAAATATACTCTCCACTCCATTACATGATTAGCTATTCAATAATTACAAACATTACAACATTTCCAGCAAAGTATATACTTAATTTTCAGTATATATGAAAAAATAAAATATCACTAAAATTTAGAAATATACAAAAATCAAGATGGGTATATAACCTTCCACTATGAATAAGCATACTACACATTTTTTAAAGTTAGATTCACTGTTTGCTATTTTACAATAGAGTGAAAAGCAAGATTGAACCTGGCATTTACATATTTGACACATGCTACTTTTACACATTATACCATAAATACAAATTTGTGCTGTAAAATGTGAATTCAGTAATCCTTCTGCAACAATTTACAGACACGTCTCTCCCAAAGGGAGAGAAACTGTGCTTTAAAATGAAAACTTGGCTCTGTTTGAAGTCTCAGCAATTTCACTAATAATTTGGAAACAAGATGTGCTCCTCTCTGCCAACACTTGTTTAAAGAGACATCACCAGCTGAACTTCACCCCCATTCTTCTATCTAAAACTTTTCTTACAACTGTTAAAAGTGGAGACTAGCAATGTTATTGCCATACTTCAGAATTTGTTTTTAGCCGTTATTCGTTTTAAGGCCAGTTTGGAAGCAAGGTGTAATTAGCAATATTTCAATTAAGATTAGTTATATGCAGGTAACATTCGATCAATTTACACAAACCGAATGACAAAACAAAGGAGAAACAAATCGTTATATGCTACTACATAGGGGAAAATTATTATACTTTAAATGCAGATTCTTGACATTTAAATTAAATTATTTAATAGGTGAAGTTTTTATAGGCTAATGCTCTTTCAAATTGTATCTGGGTAAGTGGGTGAGACACTGATGGATCTGGGACAGAGCTAACTGACCCTCAAGGGGAGGAAAGCCGGGGACTTGGATGGATAGATGCTGCCCGTTTTCCCGCTGGTAGAGACACAGATCGGAGCCACATCTCCACCTCCGACTTCTCGCGGCCCGAATCCCTCAGGGGCCGCTGCCAGAGACTTACCGGCGACGAGCCGTTATTCACCGGGTCAGCCGCCCGCCTGGCCCCAACGCCGCGCTCCTCCCGCCCCATCCCCAGCTCTTGGCCATGTCAAAGGGGCTTCGGGGGCCAGAGCACCCGCGGCATCCCACGCTGCGGATGAGATAACGCAGCTCCTCCCCCACCCCCCCAACCCTCGGGGATGGGCCCCAATCACGCACGGTTAACCGCTCCCCCCGCCCAGTGACCCACTTACCCGCCCAGCGGGGATCCCCCCCCCCTGCGCTCCCCAGCCCTGTCGCACCTCACACAACACCTACTCTCTAGGTTGGTTTCTAAGCACCGCCGCAACGGCAAGCAGCAGTGCATTTTGCGACTGCTATTGCTTGACGGCTGCGTGTCACACCACGGATGAACCCATCAGGCCGGCTATACTGTGGGTGGCAGCATGCTTAATGGAGCACCCGGCCAACCCGTTCAAGAGCGGAGAGAGGCAAGTGGGCATGCGCGGGCGGCAGAACAGCTGGTGGAGGGAGGATGGGTGACAGGAACATGCGCGGTTAAACGATGGGAGGGAAGGGGGGCGCATGCGCTTTGTGACAAGTGGCTGACGGGAGCCGGTGGCTGCGGCGGGACGGTTGAGTTGAGCTCCGTGAGTGGGGCGGGGGAGCTCGGGCGCGTGGGCCTGGCGCCTAGTGACTGAGGCGGCGGCGGAGGCAGGGGGAGCACAGGCCGCGGGGATGCAGCCGTCCTGCTGGGGGTGGGGAACAGTGAGCCCCGGGGAGCGGAGGGTACTTGTGGCTTGGCGGAGGGACTCCAGGGAGACCTGCCTCCGTGACAAATCTGCCCTGCCCAGCAGCTCATCCCCGCAGGGCGATCGCCGCCTGCTTTGGGCTGGGGTCGCGCCGCTGATCAGTAAAGCGACGTTTCCTTTGGCTGACTTTCAATCGTGCACGTCTCTGCAGAGACTTAATGCAGTGAGTGGAGTGTGCGGCCTAAGAGGGGGAAACGGAAACAAGTGTGTTCTCTGCATGCCGGGGTCTGTTTGAGACAAGGGCTTACCTAGGAGTGGAAATTTTGGTGGGCCCCAACTTTTGGGTGAAGGGTTAATGACAGACTGTGTTAACTTAGCTTCTCCACTGATACCACACCCTCTTCCTAGCCCTGATGCCCCCAGACACTGGCCTTCACCTGCTGAGCTGGACACGTGCATGGGGCAGCGCAGAAAATGGCAAGGCAGCATTGCTGGGGTGTAGTTTTCTGAAAGGCAGGTGCATAGCTCTGTCCTGGATTTCAGGTGCTCAAATGATGCTGTGGCAGCACTATACCCTGGCTCAGATTTGGACGGGCATGGATGCTAAGTGGCTATGCCTCTAGTAAGAGAATATTGGCAGTCACTTGTCCTCTCCCATGCACTCTCCCCAGTGTTTTCCCCAGGAATTGAAATGCGGGGGGGTGTTTGAATTTACAGGGAGGTGGGCAGGGTCACTGAGGGGTGAGACTGTGAAGGTGGCCTGTATGACACCATAGTAAAAACTGAAAAATATTTAATGACTATTTTATTAGATTTAACTCATGTCTTAAAATCGTCACACAAATTAAAGTTGGCTACTCAAGTCTTCTATGAAGCACTACGTCTGCATTCTTCTTGGTTTCTTGTTATAATTTTGCACAACTCTGTTAATGAACTCCTTGCATGCAATGCGTTCATCTTTGGTGGCTTCTCATGTGTCTGGTACTTCCATTCCTTCAACTGATATGCTCATTAGTTCATTCACATGATCAGGCAGAAGGTGACTTCTTTCAAAATAAAATTCTATTCAGTGATGAGAGAGAATGCTCAACTGTAGCTGTTGTGGCTGGGAGTAGCAAGAGATGAATTCCTACTTCTTTCATCCCAGGAAACATAACATCAAGATCAGTTTGAGCCACTCGTGATGATAAAAAAGAAATTGAAGTCAAATCTTCATTCATTTGTTGTATGATATTCCACTCTGTGTTCAAATTCTCTATTCTGTCCTGAGCACATGACATCTCTGTTGCTGACAGTGTCTCACTCCACTCAACTGTTGGTGTTTTGTAGGACAGGGATCTGTAAAAGCTACGCAGAGGTTGAATAGAATCTAGAATTTGCTGTTGTAGATATTTAAGAATCAAGTCTGTGTACTTTTTCAGTTGTCTTAACAAACACTTTGTCTCCTTCTCTTAAGGATTCAATATAAATACCTTCATTAGTCAACTTAGTACTGAATGCTTTGCTTCTTCCAGTACTCTTTCAATGGATATCATTTCATCCAAATGTAGCTTCTGTTGCTGGACAAAGATCTACTACTGTTGTAGCAGATGCCTGGATGGCATTGGTTAATAACCCAAGTGGCTTCAACAGTAGACTTACGAGGGAGAGAATGGCAATAGTCTTCTCTGAACATAGTCGCAAAAGTAATCCACCAGCCTCACTACTTAGATCCATCTCATCTTGGTAGATACTTTTGAGTGTGTGGTATCTCTTGCTTAAATAGAAAGCATGATGCCACAGCCAAGTTTGTTTGCATGAATCATGTTGTGTCTCCAGCATTCTTAACAGCCTCTTTAGCACTCACCGGTGTTGTCCTTGGTCCATGGAGACTTGGAGTTCAGAATTGCTTTCAAGTGAGTTCACCTCCCAAGAGTGGGGCAAGAAGGCACCTTGTTCGTTCCTCCAGCTGCTCATAAGTTTTGGGGTATAAAGTGAAATTTGTCAAAATCTCAGATTATCCTTATTTGTTGCAGTAGAATCTTTTAAGAATGCACTGACCCTGAACACTCTTTTTCAATGGACTTCTTTTAAAATTAAGTATTTGGATATCTTTCACACTTCTAATGTGCATACCATGTATAACACAAACTTTCCAGATTAATCTGCACTATTTCACAAGGTGATAGGTGGAAGTTACTGCTAGTTAGGTGGGTAGATCAAGTTAGGTCAGTGCAGTCCAAATTGCACGTTATTATGTACCTATTTTGGATGTTCCTGATTATTATTCCTATACAGTGATTTGACTTGATGTTGTTAGGGTAGGGAAGGTGAGCCATCTCCTGTCTAAGATTGCTATATAAACATCTTGAATGTGGTATCTGCTCCCTTTATGATATTAAAAAAAACAAACAAACTGGGCAGTGCAATAGTATAAGGACCAATCTTGCCTGAAATTTAAGGCCCCGCTCCCGTGAACATTCAGGTAAATGCTTAACTTTATACATGTGAATAATATAACCAACTATTACAAGACCACTCACATTCTTTCCTGATATATAAATTTGTAATATAATGGTAACGAATGCCTGTAAAGATGAGTAACATTGCAAGCCATCTGTCAGGCAAACACTGGAGAAAATGAACTTAGCTATGGGTACTCTGGTCCTGCCCCATAATATCCAATATGTTTGCTTGGTATACATTTAGATGAAAAAATTAGTGGCTTCCTTTTGTCTAGTACTCCAAAGTCCTATGATAACTTGTATTTTGAGAATTCTTCAAAAGAAATAAACAGATGTTAATGCTGCTCGTTAGCTATTTCGAACAGGGCCGTCCCTACCCATACGCAAAGTACGCAGCTGGGTAGGGCACCAGGAACTTTGGGGAACCGAAGTTCCTGGTGCCCTATGCAGCTGTGTGCTACTCCAACCCCTGCTCTACCTCTTCCCCGTGGCCCAGTCCCTGCTCTGCCCCCTGCCACACCCTCACTCCACCATTTCTCCAAAGCCATCGCCTCCCTCCCCCCCAGCACTGTAAAAGGTTGGGCCTCTATTCACCGGTGGCGGGAAGTGCAGTGACCTGGCCCTAGTCCGCTCTGCGATGCCATAAGTGCTGGGGGGTGGTTCTCCCCTTCCCCCAAGCCTGGAAGCAGAGTGTAGCGGACTGGGGCTGGGTCACACTGCTTCCCGCTGCCGTGTGAGTGCGAGGTCAGGCCTGTCCTGCTCTCACCAGGTGGCAAGAAGTGGAGCTAACCCGGCCCCAACCCGCTCCGCTCTGCCAGCTTGTTCTGGAGGGTGGTTTTCCCACTGCCCCCCAAGTCTGTCCCCTGTCCCCCTCCCCCGCAGCGGGACTGCATAGGGCACCAAAATAGTTAGCGACGGCCCTGATCTTTTTAGCGACGGCCCTGATCTTTCCATAGATGCATAAAGATACCTGCATGATGAGAACCCGTTAAAGATTCTTAAGTTTAACAGCAACAAAGGAACTGATATTGAATTATTATAATGACAAACAAAGGTAGCCACAGGTTGCATCAACAGAGCCATAAGAAAGAGACTTGCAAATCTTGACTATGATCAAGGAAAAGCAGAGACATCACTTAAAATAAGAGTGCTTCCTAGTACAATCACACTGAAAGTGACTAATGTATAGGGTAAAATCAAATTCTGATCATTCTTCCATCCAGTTGTAGCTCTGCCAATAGCGTCACACATGAACATGTACTCTGTTGGACTAGTTAGGTAAACCACAATTATAAAACAGTCATTGATGCTAAGCATTTTTGTATCTAAATCTTTTAAGAAGTGTTTTTTTCTTAACAGTAGCCTCTTAATTGCTTTTGTCTGAATGTTCTTAGAAGGGTTGCTGTGCAGCTAGTAGACCACTAGAGTGCAAAACAGGGCAGAAAAAGATTTGTGCCACTGGAGTATACAGTGCCTACTAACTCCGTTTGTGTCCTGTTCCCAAAAGGACAGAGATGTTTGTGTCACATGGAGGCCTACTGAGCTTTGACTGTATTCTTGGTCATATCCATCATGTAGTTTAAAAAAAAATAATTCTGGAAACCCAATTATGAAATAATCTGAGAGATTTAAACAAAACTTTAACCCATGCATTGTGTCTCTGTACTGCTACATAATAATTACCATAATGTTTATAGTAAAACACATTATCTTTTTCAAGTTCTGTTGCAATAGATGCAAGTATACTATATCAGAATGATTTCTTGGAGTATATTATAGTCTTGAGTTCATCTACATGGACTCTGATGTCTGGAAAGCAACTAGCACTTTGTGGGTGATACTGGAAATAAAGGATACAGTGTAAATAGCCTGACTGAAACAGTGCATATAGAGCTGAGACTATACCCAGCTCTATTTCCATCTTGATATGGGGAGTTTAAAATTAAAATTCTGCCTTTAATAATCAGTTAATCTCATATTAGCAGCCATGTTAGTCTGTATCTGCAAAAAGATACATCTGATGAAGTGGGCTATCGCCCATGAAAGCTTATGCCCTAATAAATTTGTTAGTCTCTGAGGTGCCACAAGTACTCTTCATTCTCTTTAATCTCATATGTGCATCTTGGACATTCAGTACTCTGTTTATAAGTACAGTCGTAGATTTTCAATATTAGATGTGAAGGGCACAAGAGAAGTTTCCATTCCCAAATGTCTTTGTACAGTCTGTAGAAAAGTAATTTGTATACTGTTCATCCTTAAAGTACCTTTTGCTCTTGAGAAGTGCATCATTGATTTCTCAGGTGAAAGTGGAAATGTTAATGACCGATTCCTACAGTGTGGATTAGCAAAGATACAGTTTACTATTTCCATTTCTCTGTTTTTAATTACAGTGGTTGCATGTCTTATTTGAACATCTTACATCAGTTTTGTACCTAGAGTATGTTAAACCTGAGAACTAAAATTGTTCTTGAAAATTATCTGAGATGCAGACTGTGTGATAGATGCTTACATTTTTAAGATGTGCATGTAGAGTGATATCCTGAAATATTTCTGCAGTTAAAGGTTCTTGCCACAAAAAGTGTCTGTATCTGCTGTTTTTCAGACTGGCAGAAATAAATATGAGGCGATCAGCAGCTCCAAGTCAACATCTAGGGAATTCAGCTAAAAAGCCAAGGTTTATACCCCCAGGAAGAAATAACACAATCTGTCTGAAGAAAGAAAATGAACAGCTGGTCCCAGAAATTAAGTGGACTGAGGTAAAAAGAATAATGGGATGGGGAAACATTTAGCTATGCAGCAACACAACTAAAATACGCCAACAGTAATTAGTTCTTACTCATGCAAGTAATCGTAATGGGTCAGATTTTGACCTTAACTCATGCTGAATTGCACCTTATTATTCCTCAAGTAGTCCCATTACTACCCCAGCTTCACCATTGAAGTAAAAGTGCTACTCAATATCAGTAAAAAGTATCAGAATTCAACATATATACAAGTCTTACTGTAGCCAATGCATTGATTGCAGGGTTGGCCTATACTTCACTGGGTTACTGGGAGACTGGACTGTAAAATGTTTTGAATGTTCTGGCAAAAGCATTTCAGAAAATATGGTCCTTTCTTAAGATGGGTAATTCAAAAATGTCAGTGAACTGAGTCACAGTGTGGCTACAAGACAGCAAAGCTTCTGAAAAAGAAAAAAGTTAAGTGTGTCATCAATTTAGAATATTTTTATTTTTAAGGCTTCCATTGAATAGAATTCATAAATAGATGTTGCTGCTTTTGTGGATGACCATTTATATTAAAAGCACATTTATTTATTTGCCTTTGTCATTGTGTATACACACAAATATACACAGTAGAGGCTTGGTTTTTTTCTATCCTTATGCATGAATAGTACCTTACTTCTCAGTTGGTATCACTGGAAATCCATGGGACTATTCAGTGTAAGTAAAGGGTGGCAGAATTTGGACTAGAGTGACTTGCAAATTTACCATGGAGAAGGAATGATTAATCCTGACCTGTATAACCAAACTTCAAAATTGCAGAGAGCTACTAAAGTTTGGATGTGGGTAGTACCTAATTATTGTCTTAAAATGGCAGCAGGAGAAATTTAGATTTTAATATTTTTGTAAAGTGTGAGCTGGTATTTTCTGTAATACATTCAAATATGGAAAAGAACTATACATCTTACAAGGAAAGGCAGATTTTTCACTTTTGCATTAAGGGTTGGAAAATGCTATCCTGATTTTCTGTTTTTGCAGGTAGAAGAGAAACAGCAGAGTGTCTCTGGGCATATAAGAGCTCTTTCTGGAATATGTGGTATAAATATAAATTCTACACAGGCTGTAGAATCTCTTGAAGAAATAAGCTCCATGGAGAAGTGCAATGGAGAAAATGAGTGTGAGACTGCTGGAATGAAAAAAGTAAATAGACTTAAAGCAGGTAAGAGACTCCACTTTTTTAAAGTTGGTGTGATATAATTTGGAAGTATTTGTAAAACATAAGGCTGATTTGTTACTCATTGACATGACATGAATGTTACATAAATGCTTTAAGTCTTGTAGCAGTAGCATTATCTCCTGTATTACAAAAATAAATACATAATAATTAAAGTTACTCAAATCCACTGCTTCCCTCAAGCTCTCCCTTTTATTTGGTGGGTGATCTAAAATAAAGTGTTAAGACTCTTGGAGACCAGCTATTAGTGCCACCTTTCTAAGTCCTGGTCTAAACTTAAAAGTTAGGTCAACCCAGCTGCGTCGCTCAGAGATGTTCAAAAGCACACCCCTGAGCAACCTGATTAAGTCAACATAACCCCTGGTGTAGACAACACTAAGTTGACCAAAGAATTCTTCTATTGATTTAGCTACCACCTCCTGGATAGGTGGATTACCTATGCTGATGGGAGAAACCCTCCTGTTGGCATAGGTAGTGTCTGCATTGCAGCCCTACAATGCTACCACTGTGCTGATGTAGCATTTCAAGTATAAACAAGCCCTAACGCTTTTTGTTTTTTGTTAAATTACTATTTTTATTTTTTTCTGACTTAATTTAATGATCATAATTTATTAAAGTGGAGTGTGTGTAATTGGGCCTGACATTAGAAAAATTCCACAACTGTTTATAATTTAAACTATACAATTTGTGACTCTTTATACCCATTGGAATTGTAATCAAGTCTTTGTTTAATAAAGTGATGTTCAATCTTATTATAAATTGTGACTGTGATGGTTTAATATTTTTGCTTGCATTTTTACAGAATTTCATAATACATGTTGGTGCATATGATCCACTTGACTTCTTTGGAGTAGTTGTTAGGGACTTTTTTCAGTACGTTGTTTTTTGAGTGTTTACCTGATGTCTTGTAATGATTGCAAGGAACTGTGAAAATGGTTAGAAATTGTTTTGTCCTTATGGATTATGGTGACCTAGGCTTTCTCAATAAAATCATAAACCTTGGTTTGTTTGAAAGGGACTTCTCAACTTTTTAAGGCCCTCACATTTATCTGTCTTTCACATTAACTCCTGTTCCTTCTGATACTTGTAATGTAAATACAAATTTTTAATTGTTTGTATGGTAGGAAGAGTAGCCAGAGGACAACTTTTTTTGGTTTGAAGTAATTTATGGTCTGCTGTGATGTAAATGTGTGTTCCATGTTTGTGTTCTCTGAGTCCATTAAATGGCACACTGGCAGATGCTTCAAAATGATATACTTGTGGAGGAACCTCTGTCGGCAGACTCCCCCTGAGAAAAATTGCTATAGAAATGAAAGATTCCCACTGGAAGTCATAATGCTAAAGTAGGGTGACCAGATAGCAAGTGTGAAAAATCAGGACGGGGGGGCGGGGGAGAGCGGGTAATAGGAGCCTATGTAAGAAAAAGCCCCATGTATCGGGACTCTCCCTATAAAATTGGGACATCCGGTCACGCTATGCTAAAGGGAGAATACTGCCAGCATAGATTCTCTGTGAAGATCCATGTTAGTCCTTCTGAAACAGAGTTGTGAATAGACTAGGGATGTAGTGTTGTCTAATGAATAGAGCACTGGATTTAAACTCAGGACACTCGCCTTCAGGATGACCTTGGACAAATCACTTCATCTCTTGTGTCTCATTTTCTCCTTTTGTAAAATGGATACCGACCTCCTTTGTAAAGCACTGATGAAAAGCACTATATAAGAAGAGCTTTATTTTGTTGTGGTTATAAATACTGCTTAAAGTAATCACTATTACTGAGATACAAGTACCAGCTTCTGCTAGCATCTCCCTGGTTCCAGACTTTACCAAGACTTTAATTTATTTTCAATAGCCTGTGTTTTCCAAGGTACCCATATAAGTGCTACCAATTGTTCACGTGCTACTCAGCATAACTAGTGCAACAATTATGTAAATGATGATGTAAGCCATAAACTTCAAAGCATGAAACTTAATAATCAATTTTATTTTGTTAAAGCTGCTGCTGTTATGAAACTCAAATAATAGAAACCAGTCTGAAAATCAGATTCCATAGATTTTTTGACTGTAATGAATTAGATATGAATTTTCTAGCCAAGTGGTAAAATCAGTTTGGTTTGGTTAAAGGGATATTATCATGATGATGTAATTTAATCTTTATTAGTAAAAGCTGGATTTTTTAGACGATTAAAAGAATTTAACAAATCTTAATTTCTTCTACCATGTTTGTTTGTTATCTGCATATCATTCAGTATGGACAATGAAGCTGGATTAATAAGTTTCACTTTTTGCTTCTTTGGTACTGGCACAATGCTGCTGTGTTTTTTATATTTCAAACACAGCAGGAAAATATGCAAATAAATTCCTCAGTTTCATCTTTTGAAGCACCTGTGGACATTAAAACAATTGAGTTCATTTGGATGGTCATTCTGATACCACTCCCAGAGAATGCTCTGAATTCAATCTTCTAAAACCTGAACATTGACTTATGACTATGGGCAAAGCAGTTACATGTGCCTCAGTTTTCATCAGCAAAATGAGAAGATAATACTTCTGTATTTTAGAGGGGCTTTATAGGGTGGTAAGTGCCACAAAGAGACTAAGGGCATGTCTACCTGTACAGTGTTGCAGCAACGCAGCTGTACTGATGCAGCTGCGTTGGGGAAGACACTCTCTAGTGATGGGAGAGAGCTCTCCCATTGGTATAATAAAACCACATCCGCAAATGGCAGAAGCTGTGTGAACTGGAGAAGCTCTGTGCGCATGAGTGCTTATGTTGGTGTAACTGTGTCACTCAAGTGCATGGTTTATTCACACCCCCGAGTAACATAAGTTATGCCTACATAAGCTGTAGTGTAGGTATAACCTAAATAAATCTTATTTATTAGAACTCTTCCCTCCCATTTGTATATGGGACACCTTGTCCTTTACTCCTTTGTTTGATGTCTTGAGAGAGTGATGTGCTCTCTCTCCTTTTATCTGGCAACATTCTGTCTTTTTATTACTGTTATTTTTTGGCTTTTCCTTTTTTCTGCATTTCAAAGTTTGCATGTTCTTTGGAAGTAGTATACATTGAGTATTCCTGAGAATTCAAATATACTTTTATTGCTAACCTGACTACCATGGTAGCATAGAGAAGAGAAATTTGATTTGTAGAACTGGTATCTGACACTACAGCTCTCTTCATATGAACTGCTCCGGCAGCTGCGCCAATAGAAGGTAGCTTTTAAAAAGAAGGCCTCCAGCCAGATCACATTTACATTAGAGAGGTGGAGGGGAGACAGTGAGGCGGGGGTGGGTTGAGGGCGCGGGGAGGGAAATCCGGTAGTTTATTTAACCTTGCCCTTATTGCTCTCTCCTTCCTTGCTTCCAGACTAGTCTGGTGCCCTCACATTGGGCAACAGTGTTCTTATGCAAGCAATTTGGGCAATTTCTTAAAAAAATCTTTAATATGTTTGAAAAAAGTGTGATACATTTCCCAGTATGAAAATTCTTAAGGGTGCTGAGTTCAGAAACTATCAGGGAGAATCTAGTTGTGCTTGATAAATTTCTCTGCCTTTTCCTAATTGCCTGTCAAGTTTCACTTGTAATCAGTGTGACAGCAGCTTGCATTTGGAGTGTCAGTGGATATACATCAGTGTCTGTGCAAAGCAACATTCTTAATTGCCTAAAATCTTGAAGTGAGAATCATAAAACTGATTGTTTCTATCAGTCTGAATTGAACAGTACATTTAACTGAATATTTTTGATATTTTTTCATGGAATTTCTTCAGTTGTATTCAGATGGAAAATTGAAGTGCATCAAACAATTTTTTTTATTACTCTCAATTGTGTGCTAGGTGGACTTATTCAAATCACTGCTGAACTGTGAGAGATTTAAATTAAATCAGACTTTCAGTTTAATAAATACAAATCACATAATGTATTACAAAGCATTAATTAAAAATACAAGCATATCTTAAACTTGTTCACTGCTGTTTTTAATGGAAGCTTTAAAAGGAAATTTGAAATGTAAGACTATGACAAAACAACTTGCTTTCAGAAGGTTCAACATCTGAACCTCAGATGAAGGAAGATAGTTCATAAATGTATGTTTTTCAGATTACTTTATAAATTCGAAAAGCCATAAATCCTTAAGTTTACTGTACTGTAAATTCAGTGTGAGACTATATTGATTACAACATACAATCTCCAGGGTAAATCTTCACAAATATATTCAATACAATAAAAATAAAATGGAAGGAGCTAGGAAAAGTGAAATGCAAGTAGTTATTCAAAATTAAGAAAAAAAATCTGGTAAATAAGTTGTTGTTTTCTCACAATGGACTATGTCAAATTTATTTTTATGTCACTGTTGATTAGGAAAAATATACTCCTTGCGTGCTCCGAATACCCCCAAACCTTGCGAAAGGCTGCATCTTGCACTCTAACGCTTGTAAATTCAGGTTTAAGCATATCTAACTTTCTCTTACATACTTGTGCATGTTGAGAAAAGTCAGAAAATACGGATGTGGTAGTCTAAATAACCAGGGTGGATTTGATTTAAATCATTAGACGGGAAGGCTTGATTTTATCATGGTTTTCTACATAAAAGTGCATTCTTGTTGGTTGTTATACCCTTAATACATAGAATCATAGAATCAAAGAATATCAGGGTTGGAAGGGACCTCAGGAGGTCATCTAGTCCAACCCCCTGCTCAAAGCAGGACTAATCCCAGCTAAGTCATCCCAGCCAGGGATTTGTCAAGTCTGACCTTAAAAACCTCTAAGGAAGGAGGTTCTACCACCTCCCTAGGTAACCCATTCCAGTGCTTCACCACCGTCCTAGTGATTTTTTTCCCCCTAATATCCAACCTAAACCTTCCCCACTGCAACTTGAGACCATTACTCCTTGTTCTGTCATCTGATACCACGAGAACAGTCTAGATCCATCCTCTTTGGCACCCCCTTTCAGGTTGTTGAAAGCAGCTATCAAATCTCCCCTCAGTCTTCTGTTCTGTAGACTAAACAATCCCATTTCTCTCAGCCTCTTCTCGTAAGTCATGTGCTCCAGGCCCCTAATCATTTTTGTTGCCCTCCTGTGGACTCTTTCTTTCCAATTTTTCCACATCCTCCTTGTAGTGTGGGCCCTAAAACTGGACACACTACTCCAGATGAGGCCTCACCAATGTCGAATAGAGGGGAACGATCACATCCTTCGATCTGCTGGCAACGCCCCTACTTATACAGCCCAAAATGCCGTTACCCTTCTATCTCATCATAGAAGGCAGTAGGGTTAGTCAGACATGATTTGCCCTTGGTGAATCCATGCTGACTGTTCCTGATCACTTTCCTCTCCTCTAAGTGCTTCAGAATTGATTCCTTGAGGACCTGTTGCGTGATTTTTCCAGGGACATATTCTTCGACACTGAGAGATAGATGTAGGTTTCACTTGTACGCACTATACATTTTTAAAGTGACTTATTTTGAAAACTTTTCAGATTAGTTTTACAGCTATATCAGAAAATGAATGATTGTTTGATTATTTAATTTACCAAAGATAATTGAAGTCATGGGGAGGTGAACTATCTCCAATTCAACAGGTTAATCATTAATATTTGGAGGATTTTCTTGCCATGCTGTATTAGGAGGAGAACATAATCAGACAGACATTTAAATTGTTTTATTTAACTAAAACAACAACATTATGTATTCTGGATTTTTTTCTTCAACAGCAAACATATAATATTTTAACAAAACAGGCATATGAATTTTTGAATTTAGTTAAACATTTCAGTTTTTTAAAATCAGGTTTGTTTTTGTAAAAATTTGTTTTTAACTAAAATAGTTAAATGAAATATTTTTAAAAAATTGACTATGACAGCCAGTTCGACGTGAGAAAATGAAAATATTGGCTTTTGCAGCTAACTTGGTCGTCTTCACCTTCATTTTCCTGTTTGTTCATAATCTGGAAAAGAAAAAGCAGCTTTCTTGCTCTTTCAGGTCCAAATGATTTTTCAGTTTGGAATGAATTAATCGAAAGGAAGAAAATATTCTTTCTACACCAGCAGAAGAAGCTACTGCCGTTAAAAGTGAGATTCACTTCAACAGCGTCTCTGAATCCAAGTGCTTAAATCAGATCTCAAAATCCTGGCCCACGGGCCATCTGTGGCCTAAGAACCTCCCCACTGCGGCCCCCGGAAACTTTTTAAAAAGTTCTTTCATCCGGCCCTCATGGCTGCCGGCGGGGGAGAGGAGAGGAAAGGGGAGCAGGCAGGAGAAATTCACATGCCCTTCCCCCCAACATTGCTCCAGCCTGCTGCTCCTGGGATCCTCCCAGAGGTTGCATTCGGCAATGTGTCATTCACCTGGGGCAGCTTGGCTCCCTGAAAATGGTTCCCTAGCCCTGCTGTTGCCGGCAGAGGAGAGACCCATGCTACCAGCTATCTGCAGCAGGTGCCGCCTTTGCAGCTCCCATTGGCTGGGGAAGAGAGACAGAGGTACCATCACTAGTTGCTGGGCAGAGACAGCCATGGAGGCTGCGTCACTAGTTGCCCGGGCAGTCAGCTGGGGTGGCATGAGGCCAAGGGAGCGAGGGAAAAGGGTGGGAAATGGTCTGGGAGGTTGTGTGAAGACCATCTTCAGTAACATTATATTGGCCTGCTGGGAGGTTTTGAGGACTGGCATTGGCCCTAAGATAAATTGAGTTTCAGACCCCTGGCTTAAGTGACTTCCATCAGTTCACAGGTGTGACTTTCTTTAAAACATCATCAGCAAACATATTTCTTGAATGGTTCTTATTCCCAAACTGGGTCTCTTTTAAGGCCTGCTGCCATTAAGGGTTTTCCCTTGTAATTAGAGAATGGTATGGTAGATCTCAAATCAGTGAAGGCTACATTCAGAAAGACCTCAAGACTTCTGGGATATGTTGCTCAAACAGTTTCACTTTTGTTTCTACTGCCTGTCCCTCCTTTCTCATGTTTATCTCCAGACTTTTTCTCCATGTCCAGATCTATTCCATCCCCAACAATCTGTTCATTCAACTTTTTGAAACTTTGCACTTTTAGAGAGAGGTGGGGATTGACTCTATGTACAGAAATTTGCAGAGGGGCAGTAGGGTTGAAATCTTATTTCTCACCTCTATACATTATTTATTTATTTATTTATTTATTTATTTATTTATTTATTTAAAAACATTTTTGCTGTTAACAAGCATGTTATCTCTGGAGTGGAGACACAAATCCACAGTTTGAGAACAGCAAAACTAAGCATCTCTTATGGTATTGTCTAGACTGAGCACTGAGTCCCATTGGATAGTTCGAAAGATTAACCTAAATAATCTACACAGAAGCCCCTGGAACCTCATAAAATTGGGTCCCTAATCCATGAACTATTGGAACTCATTTATAAAACTTTTCTTAAACATGATGAGATAGTTTTAATTAACATTCATTACATCTTTAGCTAGGTTTTTTCCTCAAAAGGCATTTTATCAAAAAAATCTGATAAAAATAATTGATTTTTATCCACCCTGTAAATAACTATCATGTTTTCAGACCTTGTTTCTAGAAAGAAACATGCTTATAGGTGGAAGCCAAGAAAGAGACTTTTTTCAGGGTTACTATTATCATAGAATATCAGGGTTGGAAAGGACCTCAGGAGGTCATCTAGTCCAACCCCCTGCTCAAAGCAGGACTAATCCCCAACCTAAGTCATCTCAGCCAGGGATTTGTCAAGCCTGACCTTAAAAACCTCTAAGGAAGGAGATTCCTCCACCTCCCTAGGTAACCCATTTTAGTGCTTCACCACCCTCCTAGTGAAAAAGTTTTTCCTATTATTTAACCTAAACCCCACTGCAACTTGAGACCATTACTCCTTGTTCTGTCATCTGGTACCACTAAGAACAGTCTAGATCAGGGGTCTCAAACATGCAGGCCACATGCGGTCTGCCAAGCCCTTCCCTGCGGCCCATGATGCTCTTCTCCCCGCTCCCCAGCTCTCCAAGGCCCTCCTGCTCCCTCCACCAAGCTCCTCGTGGGCCCCACCCTGGTCCCCCACGTGCTTCTCACCCGCACGCTGCTTCCTGCTGCTCCGCTTACCGCCAGGTAGTTCTCTGGCAGCTTAGCGGTTTCTGGAAGGGAGGGGCCAGGAGCGGGAAGCTTCGTGCGCGGGGAGGAGAGGGAGAAAAGAGCAGGGATTTGGGAAAGGGATTGGACTAGGAGTGGGGAGGGGGCAGAGTTGGGGTGAGAACTTTGATGAAGGGGTTGAACTAGGAGAGGAGAGGGGGCGGAGTTGGGGTGGGAACTTTGTAGAAGGGGTCAGGGAATGGGTTTGAAAAGGCAGAGCAAGAGTGGAGTGTGAGTGCAGCCCAGTCCAGGAGGGTTCTTTAATAGAAGTAAATCTAAGTTCCTGTTTGGTCCTTTGAGTGAGGTGCATTATTAAGTGAATATAGTTTATTAAAAGTGCTTGGAAATGACTTCATCAAAAAAAAAGAACATTCATGGAAGAAAAGAGTTTTCCAAGACAAACGGGAGAATTTATATTTTTTCACAGAGGTAAAAGATAAAATTCAATGCCTTATTTGTCAGCAGACGATTGCTGTTCCCAAGGAGTATAACGTGTGTCGGCACTATGACTCGATGCACCATGAAAAATATTTTTTACTATGCTTCTGTATCGTTGTATGTGTAACACTGAGGCTGAGTATGAGGCTCAGATTTGTTAGGTGATGGAGTAGTTCACCTAAGGCAGGGGTCTCAAACACATGACCCGCGGGGTTATTTTCTGTGGCCAGCTAAGCTCCCCATGCCCCTTCTCTCCCCCGACTTAATTTCCTGCAGCTGCCAAGCTCCCTGCACCCCCTGCCTCCACCCTGCCTACCTCAAGGCACTTAGCACTTTCCAGGAGGGAGGGGGAGGAGCGGGGAGCTTCGCACTCAGGGGAGGAGGTGGGGCAGGGGTGGGACCTCATGGAAGGGGTGGGGTGGGGGCAAGGCCGGGGGCAGCGTGTCAGTGATGCGGCCCTCGGGCCAATGAACTAGTCCTCATGCGGCCCTCATGGTTATTTGGGTTTGAGACCCCTGGTCTAGATCCATCCTCTCTGGAACCCTATCAACCCTAGTTGAAAGCAGCTATCAAATCCCTCATCCCCCCTCATTCTTCTCTTCTGCAGACTAAACAATCCCATTTCCCTCAGCCTCTCCTCATAAGTCATGTGCTCTTTCCGCCTGTTCATTTTTGTTGCCCTCAGCTGGACTCTTTCCAATTTTTCCATATCTTTCTTGTAGTGTGAGGCCCAAAACCGGACACAATACTCCAGATGAGGCCTCACCAATGCTGAACAGAGGGGTCTGTCCAGTAACTTCTAACTTTGTTTTGGGTCTGGTCTGATTTGGGACCAGGCACGGGCATTGTCGCTGTTTTACTGATAAGGAAACAAACAAAGAGGTCAAGTATCTGTAGATTGATGTACACGTCAGTGACAGATCTGGAACTAGAACCCGCGTCTTTGATACCGAGTGTCAATTAATAGACCACACAGCCAGTTGTAGTTATGGAGAGGAATGAAAAAGGACTAGGGAAAGAGGAATGGAGATAAATAGATTTAGAGGAGGAAGTGGGTGAGGTTTATTTGATTGAAAGGAAAACAATCTACTAGTTAGATGATTTCAGAATAGGCTTTTCAGGCTTTTAATACCGTCTTGATATAAACAAAACAACAATAAAGGAACCAGCTGCAGGAGTAAAAAGGGAATGTAGGCAGAAGTCCAGCAACAAAATGGGGGCTACCTACTTTATTGCACCTAATGCAGCATGTATGATTACCTGCCCTATGGGCAGGTAGTGTGTGTGTGTGTGTATTCAGTGCAAGGAGCTCCTGGTCCTTGGAGATCATGTCCAGGCTTTGGAGACTAGAATACCTGAACCAGAGGAGCTGAGGGAGACAGACATGTACATAGATGAGACTTTCTGGGACACAGTAGAACGGTCCCACCCCCAGTCTGATAGCCTCTGTGATGTTGAGGAGGATGAAAGTCCCAGGGAAGGAGAGCATATACTGGAGCAGAGGGAAACAATCGCATAGTTGGGACCCTTCTTCCAGGTGGTGATGTGATATCCTCTTGCACTGAGAATACCTCTCCGGGAGAGAGAACTCCAGTTATTAGGAAGAGACAGGTATTAATAATGGGTGATTTGATCATTAAAAACATAGATAGCTGGGTTTGAGATGACCAGGAGAACCGCATGGTGACTTGCCTGCCTAGTGCAAAGGTTGTAGATCTCTCAAGACATCTAGATAGACTTATATGTAGTGCTGGAGAGAAGCAAATGGTTGTGGTACATAGAGGTACCAATTACATAGGGAAGGATAGGAGACAGGTCCTGGAGGCCAAATTTAGGCTGCTAGGTAAGAGATTGAAGTCCAGGACCTCCGTTAGTAGCATTCTCTGAAATGCTCCCAGTTCTAAGCGCAGGACAATTAGACAGGCAGAACTGCAGGGTCTCAATGCGTGGTTGAGGTGATGGCATAGGGAGGAGAGGTTTAGATTTATTGGGAACTGGAGAAACTTTTGGGAAAGGGGGAGCCTGTAAAGGAAATATGGGCTCCACCTAAACCAAAATGGAACCGGATTGCTGGCACTTAACCTGAAAAAGGTCGTATAGCAGTTTTTAAACTAAGGGCTGGTGGAAAGCTGACAGGTGTGGAGGAGCACATGGTCCCAACATTCAAATAAATGGAGATATGTTTATCTCATAGAGCTGGAAGGACCCTGAAAGATCATCAAGTCCAGCCCCCTGCCTACACTAGCAGGACTAAGTACTGTCCCTTGACAGATTTTTTTTGCCCCAGATACCTAACTGGGCCCCTCAAGGATTGAGCTCACAACCCTGGGTTTAGCAGGCTAATGCTCACACCACTGAGGTATCCCTCCCCCCTCTACTAATAAATCCTTCCTTAGGGGAGGATTTATTAGTAGAGAATCTGTGTCTTAGTGAGGATGAGAAGATGGAAAATCATAACATACAGGCAGGATCTGATCAGAAACAGGGTTTTTTTTTAAAAAAAGTCCCATTCAAGTACATCATGTAATAGCAGACAGACAAAAGAAGGCATGTTTTTAAAGTGCTTATATACCAATGCTAGAAGTCTAAATAATAAAATGGGTGAACTAGAGTGCCTCATATTAAATGAAGATATTGATATAATAGGCATCACAGACTTGGTGGAATGAGAATAATCTATGGGATACAATAATACCAGGGTACAAAATATATTGGAAGGACAGAAAAGGTTGTGCTGGTGGGAAGTGGCGTTATATGTGAAAGAAAGTGCAGGATCAAATGAAGTAAAAATTGTAAATGAATCAAACTGTACCACAGAATCTCTATGGATAGAAATTCCATATTCTAATAAGAATATAGTAGTAGGGGTATATTACCGACCACCTGCCCAGGATGATGAGTGACTGCGAAATGCTCAGATTGATTAGAGAGGCTATTAAAATAAAAAACTCAATAATAATGAGAGATTTCAATTATCCCCATGTTGACTGGTTACATGTCACCTCAGGACGGGATGCAGAGATAAAGTTTCTTGACACTTAAATGACTTTTCGGAGCAGCTGGTCCTGGAACCCACAGAGGAGAGGCAATACTTGATTTAGTTCTATGTGGAGTACAGGATCTGGTCCAAGAGGTAAATATAGCTGGACCACTTGGTAATAGCGACCATAATATAATTAAATTTAATATCCCTGTGGCAGGAAAAACACGACAGTGGCCCAGTACTGTAGCATTTAATTTCAGAAAGGGGAACTAAACAAAAATGAGGAGGTTAGTTAAACAGAAATAAAAGGGTACAGTGCCAAAAGTGAAATCTCTGCAAGCTGCGTGGAAATTTTTTTAAAGACACCATAATTAAAGTTCAACTTGCACGTACAGGCATGTCGCATCTTACGGGAGGGTTCCGTTCTGCGGACCCCGCGTATAGCCAAAATCGCGAATAGCCAAAACATCAATTGAGTTCAATGGCAGGGGGAATTGATCCCACTATAAATCATTGAGTCTACCAACCAGGCCCCTGCTGTGGGCTGGCTGCCGGCTCTGGCACGGTCCCCGCGGCGGGCGGGCGGGCTGCTGGATGCGGCCCCCGTCCCCGCGGCGGGCGGGCAGGCTGCTGGATGCGGCCCCCGTCCCCGCGGCGGGCGGGCGGGCTGCTGGATGCGGCCCGCGGCGGGCGGGCGGGCTGCTGGATGCCGCGGCCCCCATCCCCGCGGCGGGCGGGCGGGCTGCCGGCCCTGATCCCCGGTGGGTTGGGCTCCAGTCCTGGCCCCCGCTGCAGACTACTGCCGTGATCCCCGCGGCAGGATCCCGGCCACGGCCCCGCGGGGGGGTTGCCAGTCCCAGCCCTGATACCCGGGGTAGGCTGCCGGCTCTGCCCTGGCCCCATGGCGTGGGCTGCCGATCCCCGCCATAGGCAGCTGGTTTTATTTTTCTTTTTTTTTTTTTCCTGTTTTTGCCAGCCGCGTAAAGCTAAAATCGCATATGTTAAATATGTGTAAGATGTGACTGACGTGT
Organism: Dermatemys mawii; assembly: GCA_007922305.1. Classification (NCBI taxonomy): domain Eukaryota; kingdom Metazoa; phylum Chordata; order Testudines; family Dermatemydidae; genus Dermatemys; species Dermatemys mawii. The sequence goes on from ML677365.1 coordinate 18,279,986, forward strand.
ATACCCCAAATTAAAAAACATAGTAAGAGAATCAAAAAAGAGCCACAGTGGCTAAACAACAAAGTAAAAGAAGCAGTGAGAGACAAAAAGGCATCCTTTAAAAAGTGGAAATTAATTTCTAGTGAGGAAAATAGAAAGGAGCATAAACTCTGGCAAATGAAGTGTAAAAATACAATTAGGAAGAACAAAAAAGAATGAGGAACGGTTAGCCAAAGACTCAAAAAGCAATAGCAATTTTTTTTTAAAGTACGTCAGAAGCCGGAAGCCTGCTTAACGAGCAGTGGGGCCCCTGGATGATCGAGGTGCTAAAGGAGCACTCAAGGATGATAAGGCTATTGCAGAGAAACTAAATGAATTCTTTACATCGGTCTTCACAGCTGAGGATCTGAGGGAGATTCCCAAACCTGAGCCATTCTTTTTAAGTGACAGATCTGAGGAACTGTCACAAACTGAGGTCTCATTAGAGGAGGTTTTGGAACAAACTGATAAATTAAACTGCAATAAGTCACCAGGACCAGATGGTATTTGCCCAAGAGATTTGAAGGAACTCCAATGTGATATTGCAGAACTACTAACTGTAGACTGTAATCTACCATTTAAATCGGCTATCCTACCAGATGACTGGAGGATAGCTAATGTGATGCCAGCTTTTAAAAAGGGCTCCAGAGGTGATCCTCGCAATTACAGGCCTGTAAGCCTGACTTCAGTACTGGGCAAAACTGGTTGAAACGAAAATAAAGAACAATATTGTCAGACATACAGATGAACATAATTTGTTGAGGAAGAGGCAACATGGTTTTAGTAAAGAGAAATCATGCCTCACCAATCAACTAGAATTCTCTGAGGGGGTCAACAAGCATGTGGACCAAGGGGATCCAGTGGATATAGTGTACCTGCTACAAATTAGCCAACGTTCCAGCTCTGGCTCTCACGGCCCATTCTACAAGGGCACAGGCCTCAGCAGCAGCATTCCTGACCCAGGTGCCAATTCAGGAAATCTTCAGGATGGTGACATGGCTCTCGGCACACACGCTTTCCGATACGCTATAACCCAGCATACTAGAGATAGTGCAGCCTTCGGCATAGCAGTGCTCCAGTCTGTCATTCCATAACTCCAACCTCACCTCCAAGGTAGGGCTTGGGAGTCACCTATCTGGAATCGATATGAGCAAGCACTCGAAGAAGAAAAACGGCCACTCGCCTTCTCGTAACTGTTGTTTTTCAAGATGTGGTGTTCATATCCATTCCAGACCTACTTGCCTTCCGCTCTGGCAGAGTAGCCAACAAGTTGGAACTGAGGGGGTGCGAGGTCAGCAGAGTCGTATATTCAGCGCCCCAGTTGAGGGGGCTCCACAGCCAACCCGATGGGTGCTGCTAGGGGAAAACTTTCTGACGACTGTGCACACGGTGCATGCACACCTAAATGGAATCGATATGAGCAACACATCTCAAAGAACAACAGGTACAAGAAGGTGAGTAACCATTTTTTCCTGAACCTGAACACTGTCCAGCCACTGTCCCAATACTGGGGTTCCTAGGCCCACTTTTGGAGAACAGAGTGCTGTCTAGCACCTCTTCCTGAGAGTAGCAACCCACTGTGCAGCTACATAGCCCCCACAGGCACAATGGTGACCCTTCAGACTCCCCTGTACATAAACTCACCTTCTTCTAGAACTCCACTCCAAAGTTATGAAGCTTCTGGTTTACAGTTCAACTCTCTTGGAAGGCTTATAGTAATTGTGAAGCATATAACACATTCAGACACTCAGTAATTGTGTTGCACTCTGGGCTCTCTTCCTTAATAGTATAAAATACAAGAAAGTGTTGATATAATTTAGAAAACAATAAACATCCTAACAACAATGCCCCTTTCTAGTTCACCCTACCCCTGAGAGTCCTTGGAGGGAGGACCATGTCATCTCAAACGGGGAGGCAGGATCCCCCAGGCCTCTTGAAGGCCCTGACATACTAGTCTGCTTCTCTCTCCCCTTCTCTTGAGCTAGAGAAAAAATGACCCAGGAAAGATCAGCTCCTCCCTCTTTATAACCTCCCTCTTTCCACTGGTGCCATTGCCAGGTGACCAGAGTGTCCAGCGAGATGACTTCATTGCCAAGACAATCTCTCTCCAGACAAACCAGTTCTCCTGGACAGGAACTAATGCTTTGGATGACCAGTTTTCAAAGTTTAATGACTCCCTGTTTGTTTTTTTGTCACCAGCTTTTGGAATTTCGGTCCAGTTTGGATGCAAACAGGCATGGGCAGTGTGTATCGTAGTCTGGGGGAAGCTATGCCGGCAGAGGAAGGGGGACCTGAAGCAGAAGGGGAGAGCCAAGATGGGGGTTAGACTCCAAGAGCCCACCATTCACCCGCTGCCCTTGCAAACAGGCAATAGCAAAGGCAAAAAGCTGCACATTTGGATGGAGTTTGCATGCATCTGTGCATACTGCAAAGATCCCCCAGTATCAAATAGAATTCATAAGTTGTACAGAGCCTCCTAACTCACCACAGCTTCATCTAGAACTGCTTGGGAGATCTGGTTACACCACAGTTGCTCTGTGAATGAGTTATACTGTTTTTCCAGCTTATAGTGTAGCCAGGATTGTGACCATGTTTTGTAACAGGGGTAAAGCATTGACCTTATCTCCCTTGACATTAATGCCTCTTGGATATGATGTCATGCTTAAACATGGTTAAGGTAATTTTTACTGTAGAAACTTGAATAATTTTGTAAGAAATCTGGCATGGTTTTATTTGCAATGTACATAGGTCCAAAGAGTTGCACCATTCGTTCATTTCAGCCAGTTTTTGGTTTGATGCTAGAGGATTGGCCCCTAGAGCCTTTGGGAATATTGTTAATAAGATATTAGTTTTATCTGTCCTGTCTTGGTGGCATCAGTGTTAGTACTTCAGGTTGTTTAACACCTTTCCCAAGCAGGGCAGCTGTCTGTAATGCAGTACAAAAGGCTGCCATGGGCCAAGTCCAGACCTGAACAGTCACACTGCTGTATTTTCACATATTGTGTAATATGGAGTTCATAATTTGATAGTCTTATCTCACTTTGCAACATGGATAACAAGGCTTTGTGTAATGAGGCAATTACTCCTGAGGGCATTCTGCACACAGTATTTTAAAATTCTGTAAAATTTAGCATATTTCATTTGTCAAAGAAATGTGGAGGCTCCAGCATGGCATTGGAGAGCACAGGCCACTGGTTGCACATGGTTGGGAAATCACTGTGTACCTCTCTCTTCCCTCCTTGCCCCACCCCCGGACATGGACTCAGTGCTGAGGCTGCACCCAACCCTGACACAGTGCAAGGATCAGTCCTGCCCCAGAAACACCTCAGTTTAGAAACTCCTATGCAAAGCCAGGTGCACCAGGTGTGGGCAGGCAGGTTCAGCAAGACAGAATCCAAGTGTGGAGGGGTTTAGTGTGGGAGGATCCAGGTGTGGGTTGAGAGGGTCCTGTATGGGGCAATCTGGGTGTGGACAGCTTCGTGGGGGATCCGGGTGCAGAGGGCATCTGGATGCACAGGGGCTTGTTGGGGGAGGTTTTGGGTGCAGTGGTAATGGGACTCTGCAGGGGGATCCAGGTGAAGGTGGTTGGGGCTCAGTGTGGGGATCTGGGTGTGGGGCAATAGAGCTCTGCAGGGGGTTCTGAGTGTGGAGGGCTCAGTGGGGGGTCCAGATGCTGGGGGAGTGGGACTCTGTGGGGTGGGGATCCATGTGAAACTACTTGGTGCTTGGTGGGGTGAGGGTGCAAGTAGTTCATCAGGGTGGTCCAGGTGCAGCGAGAGTGGGGTTTATTGGGGGAATTCCGAGTACACGGGGGTGAAGCTCAATGGGAGTGTCTGGGCATGAGAGCGTCTGAATGTACAGGGGTTGTGCAGATGGGGGAGTAGCTTCCTGTACAGGGATTCTTCCCCCTGCAGCCGAGGAACGATGGGCATAAGAAATGGGGAGAAAGCATTTTGTAACGCTTTCTGCAGCCAAGGGAGAAAGCGGGTGGGTCTGACCCACCGCTGGATGCTGTGTGGGGAAAGAGGAAGTCTCATCCTTCCCAGCCCAGCCTGTACTAGCAGCTGAGCCTGGCACAGAGTAGGAGCCACCAACCAGGCCTACCTCAGACCTGCTTCCTGCCCCACAGTGAATTACCTCTCTGCCGGCTACCTGGGCACCTGAAACATACTGCTGGGGTGCATCGCATGACCGGTTTTGTGGCTTCCCTGCCAGAGTGTAATTTTTTTCCGGGGAAGCAAAGAAATATGTGGGGGACATAAATTCTGCACATGCACAGTCGCGCAGAATTCCCACAGGAGTAGGCAATAGTATATTGGGATTTTCAGGTGTCCCAGTTAAGAGAGCTCTGATTTGTACACTAGATTAGTTGTTAATACACATACTGAAGCATGTCAGTGAGGGGAAGTAGAAATGAAACTGGTAGGTTACAAGTTGGTCAAGAGCTGTGGGAAGACTGGAGTTGTAGATAGAGAGAAATGTGGGGGAAGCAGTTAGGGTCATCAAATAAAGGCTTAGGATATGTTTCATTCGGGGAAATTAGAAGGCTCCAGGCACTTCAATGAACATTGTACAGACTTGACTGAGTCTTCCTAGTACGGGGTCACCAGTCTGTAGTAATTGGAGTCAGCCTTTGGGTTCCATGTTCTTCAAAACCAGCTGGCTTTGGGCAGAGTCCCACTATGATCTTCAGATCTGGGCCTGTAAGGCTCGCTCCTAAGTGCAGATCCTTGCCTGAAATCCTTCCTTGGGTCTTGAGACCCCACAGTCCAACTACCCTAGGCCTCAAGACTAGACCTGGACTTCCTAAGTCTCTCCAGTTGCTGATGCTTATTACCCCAGAGTTCCATTCCATTTTGAATACTCTGGTTTATTGTTTAGCTCTTTGACCACGTGGCAGGTAAAGTAAGGAACAGAGGCTTTGCACAGGAGTTTCTAAAACCAAAGTAACTTTTACTCTCAAAGCATACAGGAGTTACAGATCTTTAGATGAAACAACAAAAAATTAAATGCCCTCATGCCTTCTTGTGAGTCCTCAGGGCATAGTCCATATATCAAAGTGTAGGGCCCTCCTGTAGTCCTCTTGTTGTGGGCAGTGGTTAGTTGGCGTGAGAGGGAATAGAGTAGATCTTGACCTTACGAAAAGTCCCCTCTATAATATGACTCATTCACTGGCTTTAGTGTCCTAGTTAGGTGGTTAAAGCCCTAGTCCCTGTAGAGACAAACTGGGAGAATCAGTGTTTTTGCCTGATTACTCTCTTTAGCAAATACCATCGTTCCCACAGAGTCATTCATAATTGGTGGTCCTCTCATTCAGGGTCAGACACCTCAGTCTGTTACACTAGACATTACTACAGGCAAAGAGCAAAGCATGGGAAAAGAGGGAAAGCTAAGCATAAAAGGCAATGTTTTTACCAAGTGGTCACACTCAAAATAAGAGTTTTGTTTCTCAAGTTCCATCTACAATGGGCTTCAAAACTTTCTTAAGAAACTCTATTTAATTTTGAATGCAGCCCCAAACAAATGAATGAGCACACTCCTGCCTAAAGCTGGCTTTATTGCCTTTAGATACTTTTAACTATAATTAGATTTCTTCCCCTTCACCCCCATCCCAGCCTACCTTTTTCAAGGATAAACATGGTAAGCTTGAGAAGCTATTACCAATATTCCTTCAAATCAAGCTTGTTCTCAAACTCTTGACTTTTCAGTCATGGACTTCCTTTTACAAACTTGGTGTTCAGAATTGTACACAATAACCCCCTCCAAGCTCCCCCTTTTTAAGTGGAACCATTCTTTTCCTTAGCTTTATAAGTTGTTCTGTTCCTCGGATTTTGTTGGTTTAATTTAGACCATGGATGTTTAAAACCTGGTATACGTATTTTAAAATAAGACTGTGTTTTAAAGTGAGATTTTTGAAAAACATTAGCTATGCAGAATGATTAGCACTGGTACAGCATGCACATTTTGTTAATAAAAATAGTTGACACTGAAAGAATGCCTGGAAGTATTATCATAAAAGTAGGGTTTTTTTTCCTGGTGGATAGTATGAAAATCCCAGTATCCATACACTGTAATACACTCAGTAAATCTGTCATGATTGAATGTAACCTTTATTACATGCAGACTGGGAGTTAGATCGCGCCATTTCTTAGGCACTGCAGACTGAATGTTGATGACATACACATTACAGGACAGGCGTGTTTTAGCAGGGCACAGCTGCAGGCAGAAGCTGAAGGAGAATTCATTGTTCATGTATATCTCAATTTTTTTTGTTTTTGCTCTAGATAAATGTTTTATCATTAACAGAGACTGCTTCTTTAAAACGTCTGTGTGTAAGTAGCTAGAGCACCCTGCAAAATGCAGGAGAAGCTTAGCTTTACTGTGAAGTCTGAGTCTGAGTGTAACCTAACTAGCTAGAGGATATGCAATTCCTGATTGACAGCAGGACTAGCATTATGCAAATGCTGTAAGAGCTAACAGCAGCTGGGGAACAGTGATCAGAGGCTCTGTTAGGGATCTCTCTACACACGCCACACTAATGTCGCTAGTTTTTATCTTTTCTGCTGTTGTTTCATTTCAGCAATCAATAAATTACACAAAACAATTGTTGCTTTTTTGACATTATTAAATTTAAAATCTCAGAGTAGTTTCAGCTTCTCAGCTAGAGATCTGTGAGAGCTTTTTACTCAAGCTAAATTGGTTAAATTTCAGCTGGGTAACATGCTTATCTTTAAACCTTTCTGTTTTTAAATACTGTGTGTCTGGTCCCTTCATGCTAAAGTGTATTTTGCCTGTTTCTTCCTGTCGTCTTCAGTCTGAAGCCTTATGTAGGTCAGGCTTGGCTTAAGCAGATTTCCTGAACCTGCGTCAGCTTAAGCTGAAGGAATTTTAATAAACCCTCCCTTGTAGGCGTGGGCCTAAATGAGACTAGCCTAGTTAAGCCTGATCTTTTTCTGTTTGTGAAAAAGAGCTGAGCAGAGCTAGGGACTGCATGGTGGTTTCAAAAACTGCCTCCTTAATTCAGAGATAACAATGGTTGGGAAGGCCAGATCTTCTAATTTTACCTTATCTGAAAAGCTTGATTTGCTAAAACTTGTGAAGCCGTATGTTAAAATTCTTGAAGAACATACCAATAAGCATTCAGTAATAGTGGAAAAAAACAAATGCTGGGATATCATAGCCGATAACTACAATGCCATCGGAGTAGATCGTCCTCCTCGTACTGCACAGGGCCTGCGCACGCTGTACAAGAGGCTCAAAGAATATGCCAAACAGGAGCTATTGCAGCAAAAGGAGACCCATTCAGATTATAAAAGCAACATTTCTGAGCCAACCAAGAAAGTTGTGGAGATGATTCCACAGATTTCCAGTGTGTGTTTAAGAGACAGGAGCAATTTACAAAGGTGAGAGATGTTTTACTTTGTTATTAAATTAAAATTATGGCGCCTCCTACCTACTCTATATGGCTTATTCTTAACTTGAGTTCAGTGTCCTAAAGCAAATACTCACAACAGAGCTGAAAAGGATTGGAAACAATAGCAAAATACTGTTTCCTTTGTTTTATGGTGACTTAACATTGCATTCTATTTTACAGCTGTGTCTCAAAGCTTGTTTCAGTGTCTTGTGTCATTTTCTGGAAGGTGAGGGTTAAGAGGGAATCACAGAGATATGGTAGCTCCAACCTCTACCCCACCCTCACCTTTTAATAGGCAGATTATTCAAACACCAACAAAGTGATGGCTATTCTTCATTTAAGGTAATACTGCAGTCATCTTGCTGCATATAAAACTATTACCAGTTTACATAAAATCCATATAAAGTTCAGGGAACCAAGAAATCTATTTCATATATCTTGTTTGTATTTTAAATTATTCTATTAGGTAAATATTGAGTACGTTTTAATGGAATCCAGACCTTAAGCACTTTGTCTCCATACAGGAAAGTGCCTTTAACAATACAAATAGATTTTTACAGATTTCCTTTCCTTCACTTGCTGACATTTTCTGAAACCAGAGCAAAGCTAATTGCAATATAAACTGTAAATAAAATACATGTATTGTATGATAGGCAGTTTAAGCATATAGATAGAGATTGGGACGCTACAGAATCAGAAGTTTTCTCTTTTGTAGTTCTTTTTAGTGCTCCATGAAGTGAGAGACTGTCTAAATTTGAGCCAGACATAGTACAAACAGGCAGTGGGCAAGCTTTCTCCTCACAGCTGCTATAATGCCCCTCGAGTCAACACACTCTACTGGTACAGTATTATTGGTCTTTTCAGGATCAGAAACTGCCAGGATCAGATTTTGCTTCCTCTGGATGCAGATATTTTAACAAGGATAAAAGTAAACTCCATCCACTATCCAGAAATCTTGATAAAGCTACATTTTTACATTCTTTTCAGTAGCAGATCAAAGTAATATGTGAAGCTGGCTTCCCATTAATCAGATACTACTTATAGTTGGTTGGTGCAACAGCTAAGTGTTCTAGGGGAAGCTGGCATGTGCACACAGGGGAAGTTTGATTCATGGTGCCACTGACTGAACTGAAGGGTAACAACTGTCTAAATCCTAACATGCCAGATGCTCTTTAAAAAATAACATGCTCTTGTGGGGCTTTGGTGTAAAGAAATCTGTAACACCAGTGCAGCCTAGTTGCTACTGGAGAATGCCCAGATAAGTAAAATTCAAAAGATCTTATAAAAAACAGAACAGCCTTTTTTAAATTAGGTATAAAAGTAATGTCTTGATCACCACCTCCTATACTGAAAAAATTAGTCTGAGAGCTATGAATGTTACATGGACTTGTATACAGTAATGGTGCTTGTCATGCACAGCATGTTCAAGAACCAGTGTTCTCCATAATTTGACTCCTGCAACTCAAACTTATTTGGATTCTATTAGGACTCTGAGAACAGTGAATTGGTGCCCAAAATGATTTCCCCTAATATACCAGTTGGTGCACTAAGTATTGGAGAAATACTTTTAAATATGCAAAATGTACTTTTAAATTATACAAAATGCACTATTTTGTATTCTTTCATTTTAACCCTGACAATCCACCCCCCCACATCATAACCAGTTTTAACCCATTATAACATGACTTAGTTTTTGGAAGTCTATATAAGTAGTTGACAAAGTCCTAATGTCACCTGGTATCTGGTAAGAAATTCTTACCTTAATTTAATTTAAACAAAATCTGTGAATCATGGGTGCCTCGGGGTTATAAATACCACCCCCATTATGGTAACTGTTGTTTCCCTTTCTTTCAGTGAAGTTGGCAGGAGTCCCATTGTAACTGCCAAAGAGGAGCTTCTCTTATTACAGTTCCTTCTTTCTGTTTTCACCTTCTATCTCACTGTTGTTTAGTATTAAGAGACTAACTAGAAGTAATCCACAGGTCTGAATCACATGGAGGCTTAGCATTTTGCTAGTTTCTTGGTGGGGTCCACTGTGGTGGATCAGTGTGGATTTCTCACCATTGGGCTGTTCTAGACCGTATCAATTCCCAGTCTATCTCACCTCCCCTTTCTGGGAGCCTCTCTTTCTCTTTAGCTTGACCTTCTTCTCCTGATACTTGTTTCCACCCCTTGCCTCAGGCTAGGAACAGCAAATAAGGATGAGGAAGGCCACGTTAGGAGCTGAGGAGAAAAACAGCATGTAGCCAGCAGTGTAGAAGAGACTGGCACTAGTTGTTGGTAGTGGGACCGGAGCATGATGCTCTGTGCTTGCTTGGGGAGAGAAACATTACTGGTTGGAGGGCACAAGAGGTTCAAGAGAGAGTGAAGTTTTTGAGTGAAGTGAGAGGGAATAAGGTACTATATTTATTATAGGTGAAGCAGGAAGCAACACCTATAACAAACTCAGGCAGTTCCACAGGTCTTCCCCCTCCCCTGGCCTGGACAGGTCAATGTGGAGCCCTGCAGGGACCTGCGGTGGACTCTTCACCTACACTTGATGGGGGGCCTGAGCACCCCCTGGGCAGCTCCACAGGTTTCCCCTCTCCCCCTCACCAGGCTAGTGTGGAGCTCTTCTGGGGAGCCGCGGCGGACCCTCCTCCTGTCCATGGTGCAGGGGGAGGGGATGAGAGCAGCTCCTGGCTGTCTCCCTGCTCAGCTGTGGGCAGGTGGAGGGTCTGTGACTTCACACGGGCTCCCCACAGCAGTCCACGCGGCTCTCATCGGGCTCTGGCGGGGGGGATGCCTCAGCCCAGCCCCTAGTGTAGAGCCCTGCAAATCCATGGATATCAGCAAATAATTTTTGCGGATTGGATGCGGATATACATTTGTGTATCTGCATAGGACTCTAGGCAGATCCTCGTCTGTAAAATGGGAATAATACTGTCATACCACTTTCGTGGAAGTATTGTGAAAATAAATTTATTAATATATGTGAAGCATTACTCATTCTGTCTTCAGAGCAGGGTTTAAAAAGTGTGCAGTAAATATGGCCTAGGCCACATATTCAATAAGGAGGATAACCAAAATATCGAATAGCCAATCATTGAGTAAGCATAATCCATCCTATGCAATGAAGAAGAGAGGGGTCCCGTGGAAAAAAATAATATGCAATCATGTAATTAAAAACTATATCATAATGTGTATGCACCAGGGGGGCAGTTAAGAGTCCATGGGTCTTAATTCTGGGACGTCTCAACTTTCTTGGCTGGCTAGCCTTCCTCCCTGTCCATGATTTCCCAACTTTACTCTATGCTATCTTATAGACACACACTGTGAGAGAAAGATAATGTAGGCAGAAGTCCAGCAGCAGTGTGAGGGGCTAGCCAGTTTATTTCATTTAATGCAGCATATATGATTACTTCATTGTGGGCAGGTAACAAATGTATGCATTTGGTGCATGTGACTTATAGCCCATAAAGCCCACCTCTGGGCTCTTCAGACTAAAATGGCTTAATTGGAAGAGCTGAGGGAGACAGAGAGGTATACAGATTAAACTTTCTGGGATGCAGTAGAGTGGTCGCACCCCCTCATCTGTCAGCCTCTGTGCTTTCGAGGAGGATGAAATCTCAGGGAAGGAGAACATCAAGCTGGAGCACAGGGAAACAATCCTATAGTTGAAACCCTCTTTCCATATGCTATCATGGTATCTTCTCACACTGAGGATACCTCTCTGTGGAGGGGGACTCCTGTTATTAGGAAGAGACAAGTAATAGTAGTGGGGAATTTAGTTATGAAAAATATAGGTAGTTGGATTTGTGGTAACTGGGACAACCGTATGGTGAATAACCTGCCAGTTGTGAAGACCTCTCAAGACATCTAAACAGACTTCTGTGCAGTGCTACAGAGCACGTAGGTGCCAGGAACATAGGGAAAGGTAGGAGAGAGGGCCTGAAGGCCAAATTCCTGCTGCTAGGTAAGAGATTAAAGCCCAGGACCTCATTAGCAGCATTCTCTGAAGTACTTGCAGTTCCACATGAAGGGCTAGTTAAACAGATAGAACTGCAGGGTCTCAGTGTGTGGATGAGACGATGGAGTTTGGAGGAGGGAATTAGGTTTATTGGGAACTGGAGAATCTTCCGGTTTGTTTACCTGCCATGTCCACAGGTTTGGCTGATTGCAGCTCTCACTGGCTGCGGTTTGCCGTTCTAGGCGAATGGGGGCTGCAGGAAATGATGGCCAGCACATCCCTCAGCCCGCACTGCTTCCTGCAGCCCCCCATTGGCCTGGAGTGGTGAACTGCAGTCAGTGGGAGCTGCGATCAGCCCGGCCTGCTAGAGGTCTTACCCTGGTGGGCCGCGTGCCAAAGGTTGCCGATTCCCTGATCTGTACAGGTAGGATGAGCTCCACCTAACCAAAATGGAACCAGATTGTTGGAATTTAAAATTAAAAAGGTCAAAGAGGCGTTTTAAAATTAAGGGCTGGGGGAAAGCTGACAGATGTGGAAGAACACATGGTTCAGACAGAGACATCCCTTAGAGAAGGATTTATTAAAGGGAATACTTTATAACCTAGTAAAGAGAAGAGGATAGAAGTTGTTTAAATACAAGTAGGATCTGAAGAGAAACAGTCAAATGAAAAAGAGTGCCTTTCAGTTAGTTACATTACATGAAGACAAACGTCTCAATATTGACAAAATTTGAAATTGTTTGTATACTAATGCAAGAGTTAAAAAGCTAAGATGAGTGAACCTGAATTCCTGGTATTAAATAAGGCTATTGATATAATAGTCATCACAGAAACTTGGTGGAATTATGATAATCAGTGGGATGCAGTAATATTGGTACAAAATATATAGGAATGACAGAGTAGATGGTGCTGGTAGGGGAGTGGCACTACATGTGAAAGAAAGCATGGAGTCAAATATAGTAAAAATCTTGAATGAATCAAACAATACTATAGAATCTCTAGGGATAGAAATCCATGCTTAAATAATGAGAATAGCAGGCAGAATATACCACTGCCTGACCAGGATGGTTATTGTAATTATGAAGTATTCATGGAGATTAGAGAGGCTTCAAAAACAGAACAGTTAAAACCTCAAAATAATGGGAGATTTCAACTAGTCTCATATTGAGTGGAAGCATGTTGCCTCAGGATGGGATGCAGAGAGAACATCTGTAGACACCATTAATGACTCTTTCTTTGAGCAGCTAGTCCTGGAATCCACAAGGGAAGCACAGGATCTAGCCCAAGAAGTGATCAATACAGTAAAATTCACCACCCAGAAAACTATATAAACCAGATTTTCTGATCTTCATTAAAATTCTGGTTTATAGTCTGGTTGGTGCAGGGCTGGCAAGGGGTTGGGGCATGGGAGGGGCTGTGGAGTGCAGGGTCTGAGAGGGAGTTTAGGTGCGTGAGGGAGCTTGGGGCATGGGAAGGAATGCATGGTGCTGGATCCGGGAGCCACTCACGTTGGGTGGGCCCCCACAAGTGGCGACTTGTCCAGGCTGCTCCTAGGTGGAGGCGCAACAGGCGGCTCTCCACGCTGTCCCGCCCTGAGTACTAACAACGCAGCTCCCATTGGCTGGCAACTGTGGCCAATGGGAACTGCAGGGGCAGCTCCTGTGGGTGGAGATGGCATGCAGAGCTGCTTCCTGCGTCTCTGCTTAGGAGCAGCCGGGCAGGATGTTGCTTGCGGGGAACTATCTGAAGTGAGCGGCCCCTCAGATCAGGTATCTTGTGCCGCAAGCCCCGCAACTCACTCCCAAAGCCTGTGCTCCACACCTCCTCCCGCACCCAAAATCCCTCCCTCTTAGTTAACTGGCATTTTCCACTTACCAGCACCCCTGAATCTCCCAACATGCCAGATAAAACAGCTTTTACTGTAACTGAACCACTTAGTGATCATAATGTAATTAAGCTTAACATCCTTGTAAGGGGAAAAGTACCAGAGAAATCAACCACAGTAGTATTTAACTTTGGGGATACTCAAGAATGGGGAGGTTAGTTATAACTAACAGTCACAAGTTAAATGGCTGTAAGCTGAATGGAAACTTTTTAAAAACAACATTATAGAAACTCATATTAAATATGTACGCCAAATAATAAAAAAACCCTACAAGATTACTCCCCCCACCCAAAAGCCATCATGGCTAAACAACAGAGAAAAAGAGGTGGATAGAGACAAAAAGACCATGTTTTAAAAATTGGAAGTCAAATCCTAGTGATGAAAATAGAAAGGAACATAAGCTCTGGCAAGTCAATGTAAAAGTGTGCTTTGGCAGGCCAAAAAAGAGTTTGAAGAGCAACTAACAAAAGAGAGACAAACTAAAACCATTTTTGCTGTTAAGTACATCAGAAGCAGGAAGCCTGCCAGTCAGTGGGGCCACTGAATAATTGTGCTGCTAAAGGAGCACTCAAAGAAGACAAGGCCATTGTGGAGAAACTGAATGAACTCTTTGCATTGGTCTTCACTGCAGAGGATATGAAGGAGATTCTTGCACATGAGACATTCTTTTTAGGTGACAGATCTGAGGAACTGATCCAGATTGAGGTGTCAATAGAGAGAGTTTTTGGAACAAATTGATAAATTAAACAGTAATAAGTCACCAGCACAAGGTGGTATTCACTCGAGTTCCGAAGCAATTCAAATATAAAATCATAGGATTAATTGTGGTATGTAACCTATTGCTTAAATCATCCTTTGTACCAGATAACTGGCAGATAACTAATGTAACATCATTTTTTTTTTTTTTTTTAAAAGGCTCCAGTAGTGATCCTGACAATTACAGGCCAGTAAGCCTAATTTCAGTACCAAGCAAATTGGTTGAAGCTATAGTAAAGAACAGCATTATCAGACACATAGATGAACATGATATGTTAGGGAAGAGTCAACATGACTTTTGTAAAGGGAAGTCATGCCTCACCAAACTATTCAAATTTTTTGAGGCGGTCAACAAACTTGTAGACGAGGGTGTTGTCTAGTGGATATAGTGCAGCGGTTCTCAAACTGGGGGTCGTGAACCCCCCCTGGGGGCTATGGCAAGATTCTAGGTGGGGTCGCGAGCCCTCGATGCATTCGGCAGCATTTCAGCGGATGCTCCAAATGCAGGAGTGTGTCTGCCCAAAAGCCGCTGAGTGGAACTCTTCTGCTTTCGGCAGCATTTCCGTGGACACAGAGATAACCGCTGCCTGTCTGCCAAATGCTGCCGAAACCGGAAAAGTTTCACTCGGCGGCAATTTGGCGAACATATCTGGGGCGCCAGCGGAAGTGGCACTTTGAAAAGGGGTCGCGAACCGAACAAGTTTGAGAACCCCTGATATAGTGTGTTTGGATTTTCAGAAATCCTTTGACAAAGTCCCTCACCAAAGGCTCTTAAGCAAATGAAGCAGTCACGGATAAGAGGAAAGGTCCTTTCATGGATTAGAAACCAGTTTAAAAATAGGAAACAAAGGGTAGGAATAAATGGTCACTTTTTGGTGTGGAAAGAGGTAAATAGCGGGGTCTCCACAGGGACCAGTGCTGTTTAACATATTCATAAATGATCTGGAAAAAAGGGCTAATGAGGTGACAACATTTCAGATGATCCAAAATTACTTAAGATAGTTAAGTCCAAAGCAGACTATGAAGAGTTACAAAAGGATCTCACAAAATTGGGTGAATGAAATGGCAGATGAAATTCAGTGTTGATAAATGGAAAGTAATACACATGGGAAAACATAATCCCAACTGTACATACAAAATGTTGGGGTCTAAATTAGTTGTTATCTCTTAAGAAATAGATCTTGGTGTGATTGTGGATAGTTTTCTGAATGCATCTGCTTAACATGCTGTGGCAGGCAAAAAAGCTAACAGAGTGCTAGGAACCATTAGGAAGGGGATAGATAAGAGGACCCAAAATATCATAATGCCACTACATAAATCTGTGAGTAGTGTGACATCTAAAAAAGCTAAGATATATTACAATTGGAAAAAATACAGCAAAAAAGAACAAAAATGATCAGGGGTATGGAACAGCTTCTATAGGAGGAGAGATTAAAAAGACAGTTCACTCATCTTTAGAAAAAGAGACGGCTAAGGAAGGATATGATAGCAGTCTATAAAATCATGAATGGTGTGGTTTAAACCAGTGGCTCCCAAACTGGGGTTCGCAAAATGTTACAAGGGGTTCTCAGGAAAAAAATCCTTAATTGTGGACAAAGCAGTCCTTTAGGATCCCGGGCAGCATGGAGCTGGCAGACGGGAGTTCCTGGACTTTCAAGAGCTAAGCAGATCAAAGCAAGCATATCTGTCACACTGAGAAGATTTAAACTTCAAGATTCCTTCTAAGAAATAGAAAGGGAGGTGGATATATTTTGCTGTTTTTTAAAATTAAATAGGCAGCTAGTGCTGGTTTTAATGTGTAATAAGCATGTCAAAAAAACAAATTTTATATTTCCAAGATCACAGCTTTTATAATTTATACTCAGGTAAAGGAGAAAATCTCTGGAAATATTCATTTTTAGGAGGAGGTTCGTGAAACTTGACATTTTAGTGAAAGGGGTTCATGGGTTGTTAACGTTTGGGAACCACTGCTTTAAACCAATATGCATACCACCTGTGATACACACATAGTGGCTTGAGAACCAATGTATTAGATCTTCCAGTCCTTTTCCTGGGCAATACAGGATTGTTCCCAACAGTTTCTAGTGTATCATCCAGATAAATTTTAAGTATGAAGTGGTGTGGTTTCTACTACCATACTTTATGCCCTGAAAGAGAAGGATGAGTCCTCCTGACTTTTATTCTAGCTATAGTAATTTTATGATATTCTAATCCATATAAATGTTTAATAATTTTTCAGTCTTATTAAGCTATGTGTTCCATGTTCAGTAGCAGTGAGTTCCACAAAGTAATTATATACTGTCTAAAAAGTATTATATTTTAACTATTTTTAAATTTAACTTAATTAGCTGCTTCTAATTTACTTGCTCTGCCCAAGGTCTGTGGCAGAGTGGAATTTAAGCCAGAGCTCTTGAGTCTGCCACAGATTTCCTTCAGGGGGTCTTGGGCAAGTCATTTAATCTTTCTCGGTCTCATTTCCCTATGTAAGAATCTCATCAGAAAATTAATATTTTTGTTTTGAGATTCCATTTATTGGGAATTTGTTTCTTTTAAAACTTGCTTTTGATCAACTTCTTGTAGGATAAATTAAGTGAAGAAATTTTAATATTAACATAGGAAAATACAATTTGTATACTTATATAAAATAGGAGCTATAAACCTTGAAAACTAAAGGTTTAAAGTCATGGGCTCATCTGTTTTTCCACCAAGGCCATTTTCAGAAATGAGTGGCACTCTAGGTTAGAGGAAGAGTGGACGAGGGAGGTGCTGGGAAGCTGGAAGAGAAACTGTTTCAACAGGGACCACTTAAATCTAAATGCTCTTCTCTCTCTCCCCCATCCCCACTCTGTTGTTAGTGCAGAAGATGCCTGCCTCTGTCACTTTCACTTTCTTCTCCTGCATTGCTCCCTTGACTTCTTATCACTGATAGCTTTTGCTTTACCCATCCTGTGGGAGAAGGGTCTACCAAGCTGGTTTTATCTAATCTATATTGCCTCCTTCATGGTAGAATATAATACCCAAAGGAGGAAGACAGAGAGAGAGAGACTGTGTTTATAAGAGACATAATCCCAGTCAGTGTACTAGTGAGGTTTTGCCTGTATTTTATCCAACAGAGGGGCAACACTTTAAACAAATTATCTTGATTAACTATGTAACAGTTGCAGGCTAACTGAACCTGTGTTCTCCCACAGTTTCCCTCAAGGGCACCCACTTACAAGTTTCTGGTTCCCAGCCATCCTCTCTCTTGGATGGAGACCCACATCTCACTTCCTCCTGACCAAGGATATTTAAGTCTGCACAGCTCCCCTGTTATGCTTTTACCTTAAAGCACAGCATCTGGCCTTTTAAGGCACTGTGATATCCCTACCAAGCCACACTGCCTAAAAAGTCCAGCATCTGTGCTTTGCTTTCTGACCAGTATGTTGCCCACAGTTATAAATTACTTCGCAACTCCTTCTAAACAAGTATATTTATTCCTAAGGTAAAAGCATTGTAGAGGAAAAAATATTAAAACAATAAAAGAACCTACACTTGGGCTAAAATTTCTGCTAAGGGCTCTGGTAAGTTTTAGTCCTTTGATATCCACCCAACTGGGTTTTCCCGATGGTTATAATTTCATTTTAGATACAGAACAGAGAGAGGGTAGATCAGGTTTTTTTTTGGTTTGTTTTTTTGTTTTTGTTATTAATACAGCTCCAGTCTTCTGATCTTGGTCCTCTGCAACAGGTAATCGACAGACAATGACTAGGTCCTCAGGGTGCAGCTTTGAAAGACCGTTTTGGGGGTTTTTTGTGCATAAGTATTGTTGCAGAATTTGCATTAGCCTTTCCCTAGGGATTCCTTGGGAAATCCACTTAACATGTTCTGTCCCCAAAAATACACGTTTGTTTGGCACAATTCAGTATAGTCTCTTGAAATCCTATATACTTCTCAGAGTTTATATCTGTCATCTCTCCACACTAGGGAAGTTGCATACAGTCCTAACTCACCTTACTACTTAAACTTAATAAAGTAAGGTCTTCCAAGATATATTGCAGGAAATTGCCATATTTATCACAAGTTAAGTCTGCTCCTATTTTTGTATATAATAGCTTTTGTTTACAGATAATGACTTTATTATTATATATATGTTTCAGTGCTAACATAGATAAAGAAACAGTTGCTGGTACCAGTTCCCCACAAGCAGTGTTGGATCACCATCCTGCTGCTATCACAATGGAGTTGGAACCAGAAGAGGATGTCAAACCTCCTCCCTCCTTGGCTGTGGATTCACAGCAGAGTGAGGACTTAGAACAAGGAGAAGAACACCAATTGGTGCATGTTATGGAGAGATCTCCTTCAACTTCACTGTCTTCTGTTGATATGAGAATGATGTTGTCTTCATCTCCCATCCCAAGAAGAGATGATTTTTTTAGGCTTGAGGTTGGAGAACGCTTTAGGCCAGCATGTGGGTATGAGCCACAGATGTTACAAATGCTGAAAGAGGAGCATCAAATAATCTTGGAAAATCAAAGAAAAATTGGGCTTTACGTCCAAGAAAAAAGGGATGGCTTGAAAAGAAAGCAGCAGCTGGAAGAAGAGTTATTGAAAGCAAAAATCAAAGTAGAGAAGCTGAAGGCAATAAGACTACGACGTGATCTTCCAGAATACAACAGTCTTTAAATATTTATATCTTTATCATGTAATCTGAGATGTTTTATTCTCTGAGATACTTTATAATTTCTTTTGGCCTAAAAAAATGATTTTTATGTTAATTTGGATGGATCACAGTCTAGCCTTGTAAAATGAATGCATGTTTTCCATTTTGTTTATGTACATTAGCAAAAATGTCAAATATCTTTCACAGGTTTGAGTCTTCTCAATATTTCTAGTCTGAAGTATAATCAGATACTGTAGCTCTAAGTGTGTAAGATAAAAAATTGCCTTTGGAAATCTTCCACTGATCTTTATTAGAGCTGGAACAAGCTAATGAAAATTTAGACTGGTCTTCTTAAAAATGATGACTTTATGCTTTTTTTTTTTGTAGTAATTCCTATCCTTTTTAATATTCTTTATGAAGTTATTTGAAGGTTAATAAATATATATATAGAGAGAGAAATGAAGGCCATGTTTTTTTATGTATCTTTTTCACTCATTTTAAATTAGTAAAGCCTATGGCAATGGTTAGATTTTGCTAATGTGTTATATTAGCTTGGAGAACATAGGAAACTAACTGGATTTTCTATTTTTTATGCTCAACTGAGGAAAGGTTGAGTAAATGCACATATCTTCTTAAAATTTAACTCTTTCTACTATTCAGTGAATGAAAGTTTCCATTAGATAATTTCAAAATACAGATGCTGAAGGCAACATTTAAATTTTCAGAACTTCCTGTGTGCATAATTTGTGTGCACAGTTACTGTGATTGTGTATTCAGTTGTGATTATTACACTGGCAAGTAACTAGGAAGATATCTAATTTGTTCATTTCCATGCATAATTACTATGGTACATGTGCAGCCAAGACAGATGTAGGTGCATTTGGATCAACATCACTCTTATGCTATAGCTGCCAAAATGCAGTAGTTTCCCTACATACATAATTTGTGACCCAAAATCCAAGAAAGATTCTTTATTATCTAGGATAATTTTTGTGAATGGTATGACTTCTTGATTTATTTACAAATAAAAATCCCAAACACAAAAAATAAATTCATTCTCCTAAACTTCCTAGCAATGTCGCTTGCTTGCAGTATAGTCCCTATACTACTTTGACCGCTATCAAGGAAGCAGGAGGCAAATACATGCCTGTCAATCGTAGCTATTACATAGGCTCCAGACTGCCCATTTCTTCATGGTTCTTTGCCTTCTGAAAGCATGGAGCAGCACCTGCCTCAATCCTCTGACTCCAAATGTCTTCTGACACTATTTTGCCTTCCTCCAACTTCTAGCACAAGAAAAGGAGATGAAATACAGGGTAAAGGAAAAAAAGAAAGAATAGAGGAGGTATCATTCCACCTGTGTCTGCTGTCTAGGGCTCCAGCAACAGAGAGGGAACAAAAGCAGCAATAAGGAAGCCATTCCCTCCTATGGCTGCTTCCACTTATAACTCTATCCACCAATGCTCTTTAGATCAGCTGCTTTCTCTACCCACACAGTGTCTCTCCATACAGGTGAGGGGCAGTGGTCTGCATCAGTGGGTGAGGTAAGCCCTGCTGCTACTTATCAGTCCCCTGGCCCCATCGGGATACCTTTGTAATCACAGGTGTGACTGATAAGGATAAACTGCAGGATTGCATAGGTTTAATTAAGGGTTTAACTGAGCCTAAAGAACCTTTATTTGTGTTGCTGTTAGAGAGATGGAGAGAAACCAGCTTGACTGTCAGAACTCAGGATAAGTTTGTGGAGTTATGTGGTGGAGCCAGGATGGGGGAGAGGAAGCAAATCTTTTACTTCCAGCCTGAAGAAACTGGAAATTGAAATCAGTGAGATCCAATGAATATGGAACTCCACAAACTCTTTTTTTCCCCCTACAGTCACTTTAGCGTAGAGCAGGACTTTAAGGACACGTCTACACTCACACTTAGTCGGCAAAACTTACGTCGCTCAGGGGTGTGAAAAAACCCAAGTGACAGAAGTTTTGCCAGCATAAGTGCTCATGTATACAGCACTGTGTCACCACTCAGTTAAGTGGTTTTATTATGTTGACAGGAGAGAGCTTGTGTGGAGCAGCTCCACGAGCTATCTTACAGTGGCACAGCTGCATCGGTACAGCTGCGCCACTGTAAATTCGCTAGTGTAGACATGGCCTTATAAGATGAGAGCCCCATTCTCTCCACTGTGCCTTTTGTGTGCCTTTTGTATGCCTTGATACAATAACTAGCCTTAATTTCGGTACACACCCTGGCCACCCCCAGCTTTCTTCAATTCCAGGATACTGATATCTTGTAGAGCTGGAACCACTTCTACAGGAAATTCATTTTCCTGGGCCTACAAGACTCAAAACTTCTTTTTTAAAAATAAAAAGCATTCTTCCCGCTGTATTTTACCTTCCAGAATGTGGCTTCTAAGGAATGGGAACCAGCATAAAGTAAATTGTCAGTGCCTGCCTAACAGCATGGAAATACCTGGCTTTGCCTGAGAATCTAGATTCTGGTTGTCCAGTGTTACAGGGTAGATACCAAGTTGTTTCTGTGTTCTTGTTCTAAGTTCTCATAGATGTGGTCCCATGTTCAACAGAGGCCAGAATGAGGTTGAATAGGGCTTATGGTGTTGCAGTGGTTGTCTTGACTACAACCCACTCTATACTGGTTACCAGAGCCCTACACATAGACTTCAGAAGTGTTGCTACATAAATGTGCATTTCTTTTGACATCTTTCTCTACAGATGTTATCTCTGAGGGCCAGAACCATGGAACTTTCCACTGTTTGCCAGCATCAGGTGGCTTCTCACCAGGAATGTACAGATAGATTCAAAGACCAAATTGGCAGAACCTCCCCAGAGTTTTAGATTCTGGGAGGGAAAGAGTTGAGTGGATGAAGACACAATAGAATATGGAAGTCCCATGAAGACCCTTTCCCCACCATCCTCGCTCCATATTGTTTTGTTTCTTTTCTGTTTGTCAGAGAAAAGAGTTTTCTCTTCTTTGTACTGGTGGCATCTTCTATTCAGAGACATCTCATATTTCCAGTTTCCTATGTTCTAATTTCATCATGGCGGATCTTTCAATTCTTGGGTCATTTTGCAGTTTGCTTGCACCTTGTCCTGTGGGTTCACTTCTATCTTTAACCATCCTCCTTCAAATGTACTTTTTTTTTTCCCCCGTGGAAGATGTCCTTTCCTTGTCTTAGTCTATCAAGAAGTCAACCATATTTGGTGCTTCTCTCCTTCCAGTTATTGTGGGTCTGCACTTCTTCATATCTGGGTTGCATTATCATATTACCTGCCTCTTAGACTTGGGTATCTTTCATTTCTTAGAAGGTGTATCTTCAGTATTGTTATGTTGCAGCTTTAAAGTATATCTGCACTGCAGCAAAAAACAAGCTATGTTCATAATACAGTAGGTAGCTAAATATGGCAATGAAAGACTCTGGCCACGGGGGATGTAGCAGGGAGCTGAGATAGCCTTTCTGCACTGATGGAATCTTTCACTTTGGCATGGAAAGACTTTGGCAACTTCCCACTTTCTCTGCCATGGGGAGCTATTGGAGCATTTCCCCACTGTCTTTCCCTGCTGCTGGAGTTTTTTGCTACTGCCTCTCCATTGCATGAAAAGACTCGGGCAGTATAAAGGCATCAGGACATTACACTGCTAAAAATAACAGTATAGATGTGGTAGGCACTGCTTTGGCATGTAGAGAGTTTTGGCACGTCTTTATGTGACAAACAGTGCCTCGTCATCTAGAATATTGTTTATATCAGGCCTGCACAACATGCAGCCCACATGGGCTCACTGTGCGGCCCGCGGGGGGTAAGTAGGGGTGGGGCAAGCCAAGTGGTGAGGTGGGGGGAAGCAGATGGGGGCGGGGCTTTTCAGCCCGCAGCTGGGTTTTTTGCAGTAATATGGCCCTCGCTGCTTTCCGAGTTGTGCAGGCCTGGTTTATACCCATTCTTGGGGTAGGGAGGGGGGCATGCAGTTTATGTACTCTACACGCTGCCATCAGGAGTGTGCTGTGTAGACATACCCTTAGGCAGTTCTTCTGGACCTGCAGCCTTAGGAACGTCTCTATTCCAGTGCAGAGCCACACTGAACTAACATATATGATCAAGCAGCATGGAAAAACACAGCACCATGTTCTGTCCTCTTTTCCCCCATCTCTGTACCTTAGCAGTACCTCTATCCCTGTCTGCCTCAGAAAAGTGTACCTCTAGCAAGGTTTTGAGGGATATATTCATTTGCTTCAGATTGAGGCAAGGAACTGTGATAGTGTTCCCTTCCTCTCCTCTTGACTGAGGACTTTTGAGGAAGAATAAGACATGTCAGAAATGATAATATCTTTGTTTCTCTTCATCTTTGAGCACAGGAGTATCCCCAAGTTCTCATCCTTGACAAATGCCCTTCACTTGGAGCATCTGTTACAGAGACTAGTCAGTTTCCGCAGCTCATGTCACCTAGCCTTGACGTCCTGGAAGTTGAATGAAGATGATATTTCACTGTAGGATTTTAAGAGAATGTAGCTTGGCGTGTTTCCTCCTGGAGAAGGAATAAAAACATAAGAATGGCCATACTGGGTCAGATCAAAGATCCGTCTAACCTAGGGATCAGCAACGTTGGCACGCGGGACTGCAGGGTAAGCACCCTTAGCAGGCCCCGCTGCTTTATTTACGTGGCGTTTCACCAACCGCGGCTCCCACTGGCCACGGTTCCCTGTCCTGGTCCAATGGGGGCTGCAGGAAGCAGCAGCCAGCACCGCGCCACTTCCCACAGCCCCCATTGGTCCGGAATGGTGAACTGCAGCCAGTGGGAGCCGTGGTCGGCGAAACGCCAGGTAAATAAAGCAGCAGGGCCTGCTAAGGGTGCTTACTCTGCGGTCCCATGTGCCAACGTTGCCAATCCCTGGTCTAGCCTAGTATCCTGTCTTCCAACAGTGGCCAATGCAAGATGCTTCAGAGGGAATGAACAGAACAGGTAATCATCAAGTGATCCATCCCCTGTCGCCCATTCCCAGCTTCTGACAAACAGAGGCTAGGGACACTATCCCTGGAT
Source organism: Dermatemys mawii (assembly GCA_007922305.1). Classification (NCBI taxonomy): domain Eukaryota; kingdom Metazoa; phylum Chordata; order Testudines; family Dermatemydidae; genus Dermatemys; species Dermatemys mawii. The sequence goes on from ML677365.1 coordinate 18,303,692, forward strand.
AATATGCCTTTGATGGACCTATCCTCCATGAACTTATCTTGTTCTTTTTTGAATCCTGTTATAGTCTTGGCCTTCACAACATCCTCTGGCAAGGAGTTCCACAGGTTGACTGTGCGTTATGTGAAAAAAATTTCCTTTTGTTTGTTTTAAAACCTGTTGCCTATTAATTTCGTTTGGTGACCTCTAGCTCTTGTGTTGAGGAGTAAATAACCCTTCCTTATTTACTTTCTCCACACCAATCATGATTTTGTAGACCTCTATCCTATCCCTTCTTAGTTGTCATCTTTTCCAAGCTGAAAAGTCCCAGTCTTATTAATCTTTTGTGACAAAGCTCCAAGTCTGTACTTGTGGGTCCTGCGCTTCCTGGCAGATTTAGGGGCCTCAGAAACTCATCTAGGCCCCAGAGTGACCTCCCTTTCTCAGTATAATTGGCAAGAGTCACCACCTAGTAAGTTACCTTCATCACAGGCCAGTATGGAAGATGGAAAAAAGGGGGGAGCCTGGGCCCGCCCTCTACTCCGGACTCCAGCCCAGGGACCCTAATAGTATCAGCTAAGATGGCTGACCTTTTAGGCACAAAACACAATACAATTCCCTGGGCTACTTCCCCACAGCAGTCCCTGCTTCTTCAAACTCCACTTCACCCTTACCTCAGGGCTTCCTTCCTTCAGTATGATATGTTGTCCTACACTCAGTCTCACCAACAGTATAACTTCCTTCCACAGCTCCTGACACCCACACCCACCTGACTAACTGGGAGGTTTTTATCTGGTTTCAGCCAGTCCCTGATTGGCTTCAGGTGTCCCAATTAGGCTAGCTGTTTCTACTCCTTTCTAGAAGGTTCTTAATTGGCCCCAGGTGTCTTGATTGGCCTGGAGTAGCCTTTGTTTGGCTATCAGGGAACAAGGACCTGCACATCCTGAGACTAATATACCTGCCTTCCAGCACTCTCCTATATCCTTCTGGTCTGACTCCGTCACACTTTCCTCATATGGAAGCTGTTTCATACCCCTAATCATTTTTGTTGTCCTTTTCCCAATTCCAATATATCTTTTTTGAGATGGGGTGACCATATCTGCACGCAGTATTCAAGATGTGGTTGTACCATGGATTTATCTTCTTATCTATCCCTTTCTTAATGGTTCCCAACATTGTTAGCTTTTTTTGACCACCACTGCATGTTGAGTGGATGTTTTTAGAAAACTATCCACAATAACTCCAAATTCTCTTTTTTGAGTGGTAACAGCCAATTTAAACCCCATCATTTTATATGTGTAGTTAGCATTATGCTTTCCAATGAGCATTACTTTGCATTTATCAACGCTGAATTTCACCTGCCATTTTGTTGCCCAGTCACCCAGTTTTGTGAGATCCTTTTGTAGCTCTTCGCAGTCTGCTTGGGACTTAACTATCTTGAGTAGATTTGTACCATCTGTAAATTTTGGCATCTCACTGTTTACCCCTTCTTCCAGATCATGTATGAATAAGTTGAATAGGACTGGTCCAGGAACAGACCCCTGGGGGATTCCACTATTTGCCTCTCTCCATTCTGAAAACTGGTCATTTATTCCTACCCTTTGATTCCTATCTTTTAAACAGTTAGAGATCCATAAGAGAACCTTCCCTCTTATCCCATGACTGCTTACTTTGCTTAAGAATCTTTGGTGAGAGACCTTGTTAAAGGCTTTCTGAAAATGTCAGCACACTATATCCATTGGATCCCCCTTGTCCACATGCTTGTTGATCTTCCCCTTAAAGAATTCTGGTATATTGATGAGGCATGATTTCCCTTTACAACAACCATGTTGATTCTTCCCCAACAAATTATGTTCACCTACATGTCTAACAGTTTTGTTCTTTACAGTTTCAACCAGTTTGCCCAATATGGAGATCAAGCTTACCACCCTGTAATAGTGAGGATCACCTCTGGTGCTCTTTTTACAAATTGGCATCATATTGCCTATCCTCCAGTCATTTGGTACAGAAGCTGATTTAAATGATAGGTTACAGACTACAGTTAGTAATTCTGCAATTTCACATTTGAGTTCCTTAATAACTCTTGGGTGAATACCATCTGATCCTGGTGACTTGTTACTGTTTAGTTTATCAATTTGTTCCCAAACTACCTCTAATGACACTCCAATCTGCGATAGTTTCTCAGATTTGTCACCTAAAAAGAATGGCACAGGTCTGGGAATCTCCCTCACGTCCTCAGCCATGAAGACCAATACAAAGAGTTCATTTAGTTTCTCCACAATGTTCTTATCGTCCCTGAGGAATAGGACTTATATTTGTACACTCAGATTGGGATATCTATCTTTCCTTCTATTTTAGGGTGTTCTATAATGCTGTAGCAAAGCAGTAACTCACCCTTGCGGCGCCTCCCGCTGGTCATCCAGGGAATCAGCTCTTTCAGCATCCAGAGCGCCCTCTGCAGGCTGCCCTCAGCTGCCTTCTGTTGCAGCCCTCTGCTGAGCTGCCTTTCTCGAGCCACAGTCCTTTGCAGGGCAGTTTTAACTCCTTTTCTGCAGGAGTGGGGCAGCTGCCCCACTACAAGTGCCTATCACCATAGTAGCTGACCATTCCTTCATCTGCTAGGTATTAGAGAGAGGGATGGATATCCAATTACGGTCCCTTAAGTTCTCTACTTTCTATGGGAGTTCAAGGTTAATTACCTGCAATTACTGCAATATGCAGACCTTTCAGGCAGGGGCATAGCCGGACTTGAACAGTAGGGGGAGCACCCACCAAAAGGCACCACTTCCAGGGCTGTGCAAAAAAAAGAAAAAAATTACCCGGTGCAGCTGTCGCCGAAATGCTGCCACCGAAAAGCTACTGCTGGACAAACCGGTGAAGCAGGTATGGCCGCCAAAAGAAGCAGAGCCGTTTTGGCGGCATTTCGGTGGACCGACCTGCTTTGCCGCTTCGGCAGCAGCTCTACAAATTAAAAAGGCACCGCTTTTTGGAATCTAGGCTGGGGGGAGCGGTTGCTCCCTCTGATCTCCCCGCCCAAGCTATGCTACTGCATTCAGATAAGGGACTTTGGCAGCTTGCAGGAGAAAGCAGTCTCTTCACATTGAGATGGGAACCAAAGTACTGGCCTGTTAGCCCTCAGACATTTGTCATTAGTTTTTCAAATGTCTATAGGTGTCCCTTTTGAAACTGTGAGAAGCATTTCTGAAATTGCTTTCTCTAAAGGAAGCACTTCTAGTTGCTGTTGAATCTCTCTGTTGCAACAGTTAGTGATTTGAATTACTTGATTATCTCTCTAATTTCCCTTTGTGTCCAACTGTGTGTTCTCCCTGAGTGGGTGGTCATTTCAAATATTATACAAACTCTTGAATATATTGTTTGAGAGCTGTAATAAAGACAAGGCCACCTGCTATTGCCCAGGAGGAGCAAGCATGTTGTTCTTGAATGACCAAGGTATGAAGCATGTTCTTGAATGACCAAAGTACTTCCTCATGTCAGAAATGTCACCGCTCTTGGGTAATAATATTTTGGGCTTGGAGGCTTTAAATGCCTGTTTCTACTACTAACAAGGCAGCCAGTTAGTTTCACCCACCACTACCAGGTGGTCCAGTCTTTTGCTGCAGACGCTTGCATTTGGCTACTGTACAGATAAGTTCTGGGATATAGTTGCTGTCTGTAAGGTCTGTTGCTTGGTAAAATGGGAGAATTGGGATGTACTATATGACAAGGCAGGATTGCTTCCAGGTAATCCTGTTGGTCATAGTTCTCTCTTCTTTTGTCTTCCATTTCTCTCACTTGGGGTGTTTGTCAATTATTTTCTTTCATCTCTGTTGCTATTTTCCTGTTTAAGGATCCACAGGACTAGAATCTAGGTCAGCAAAGCCTGGGGCAGCTGATGTTCCCACATCATCCCCAGGAAGTCCTGCAGAGACACATCCAAAGTTTGATTCCATATTGTTTAAGTTTAATCAACACATATTTTATAAAAAGCAAAAGAAAATATGTTTAAAAAATTAAAGTTGTAAAGTTAAGCACTTATAAGTTAAGAATCTCCTCAGAAATGGCAGAACCATTTTAGCTAAAAATTCAACCTGAGAAGACACCTCAGAAGACAGCCTGAATGGTTAAAATTTGGCAAGGTTATAAGTAACTGAACAGAGAGTTTTATAATGGAAATATAACTATAGATGGTACTACCCACACTGCCTATAATTAACTGCTAAGGGCTTGTCTCTGTGGTGAGTAACTGTGTGATAAGCCAATATGTGAACTACATTGCAACAGCTTATCCTGCCATAAAATTATGCATGGACACTGCTGCAGTGCAATACAAGCGCTAGCGTGGGGCAAGATTTGCAACTGCAGGCTTGGGCTGCTTCAGGCATGCCAGGTCTGGGCATCTGAACTAAGAGCAGGGAGAATATTTTCTATACTCTCCATGCCCTGCTGGGCCCAGGCAGTGTGAGATGAGGATGTCCAGTTTGAATGCAAAGGGGATGAGACTTACATCAGAGAGATGGGATGAAAGTAGATTAGTAGAAAAAAGCCTTTGGGGCGGTGGAGGAGGCTAGTGGCATGGAAAGGAATAGTGGGAGTTGAGGGGCGGGGAACTGGTAATGGCTGGGCATGGAGATTGGAATCTGGTGAGAGACTGAAACTGGCTGAGCAAGGATGCTGGGAGGGAAATGGAGGAGGGTTTGGGAACCATAAGTACGGGGGGATATATGGGATGGCAAGGTATGGAGAAGACAGGAACTGGCTAGGCAAGGAGACTGGGATCTGAACTCGTGGGGTGAGATGGAGGAGGTGCAGGGGGAAGACGGACCTGAAGAGAAACTGGAGTATGAGGGAGAAACTGGGACTGATTGGGCACAGTTACTGGAACAAGGAGATGGAAGGTGTGATGGGGAGGAGCACTGAGACTGAATGAGGAGCTTGGGGAGAGCAATTGAGACTGGGAGTCAGTAAGTATTGGGAATATGGGTTGAGGATGATTGGAGGCAATGCTGTGGTGGGAGAGACATATCTGATGAGGAACTGTCAGGAAGGGAGATAGGACTGTCTGGACAAGGAAACTGAGGACAAGGAGTGAGGGGATGCACACAGAGAACTGGCAATGGCTGAGCAAGGAGACTGGGACAGTGATAAGAGTCGTGAATAGTGGAAGCTGGGGCTGCCTAGGTTAAGCAAATGGGACTAAGATGAGGAGCAAAAGTTAGAGTAGAGACAAGACAGGGACAGGTTGGAGCAGAAGGGGTCACACTTAGGAGGAAGATACACAAAAGTCTATGCCCACTAGAAAACACTCCCTTCTAGAGCCCAGGATGGAACTGAAGATGGTTCTTCAAGTGATTGCACATGTCCATTCCACTTCAGGGATGAGTGTGTGTACAGTGCACTAATCAGAAATTTTCCCCTAAGTGTTACCTGTTGGTGTGGTGCATGTGCCCTGTGCTGCTCTATGATGGTATAAAGGGTGAAGCCATCTTACACCATCCTTTTTACTGCTGTGGTTTGGAGTTGGAGCATGTTGGCTTGCTTCCAGGGCTGGCCTTAGGGAAAATGGCATCTTGGGTGAACTTATATTTTGGTACCCCTGGTTCCCCTGGGCTTCCTAGGCTCCCCAACCCCTAAACTGTGCTCCCTTTGTCCCATTCCCTGTGCCTCTCCTGTGTTCCAACCCCTGCACTTTCCCTCCTGCGCTCCTAACCCCCTGCACTTCTCTTCTGTGCCCCTGTGGGGAAACTGAGCTGGATGCACAGAGCAGCTGGGATTGCTGCTCGCTCCCCTCTTGACTGCTGCTTGTCCACTCTCTCCTTTGGGGGTTGTGAGGGAGGGAGCGAGGAGCGACATCAGGGCTCCCTGCATCCATATCACTTTCCCCCACCTAGGCTGTGTAAGGGGAGAGCAGGAGAGCAGCAGCTCAGCCAAAGGGGGGAAAAACATAGGAGGAGACCTCTGCCTCTTCAGTTTTCATCTCTGGCAGGTCCCTGGAGGCAATCTAGAAATTCCAATCAGTATGTTTGACTGCCTTGTCGAGGATAGAGTACCAGATCCCCTCTTGCAAGTTCCTCCTTCATTTTTTTTCTGACTGGCTTTCCCACTTCCTATCTGCTTGGTTCCATGTTACTACAAATTGATGTGTTCTAAGCATTGTGGAGCAGGGATACATCTTGCACTTTATTTCCATCCTTCCCTTCCATTCCCTAACCCCATTCCTCTTAAGAGACCACTCTCACGAGGCTGTTCTCCTCCAGGAGATCCAGTCTCTCTTCCATTTGGGAGCTATAGAGGAGGTTCCCTCCCTTCTCCGAGGGAAGGGTTTCTATTCATGTTACTTCTTGATTCCAAAGTAAAAAGGAGAGCTCCAACCCATCTTAGATCTGCAAAATCTGAACAAATATATAAAGAAAAGAAGATTTCATATGGTCACCTTGACCGCCATCGTCCCCTCCCTGTATCCTGGCAACTGCTACGCTGCCCTCAACTTGAAGGATGCATATTTCTATGTGGCTGTTCATCAAAGCCACAGGAGATTCCTAGAATTTCTAGTCAACAACATGCATTTTCCATTTACAGTCAGTACCCTGCAGCCTGTCTGTTGCCCTGCGATTATTTACAGAATGCATGGTGGTGGTGGCTAGATTCCTAAAGAAAGCAGGGATACAAGTATTTCCTTGCCTGAGTGACTGGCTGATATGAGGTCGATCCAGTCTCCAAGTAGAAGTCAGTTGCATCAGAATCTGATCCTTCCTCGAGTGCTTGCTCATATCCATTCCATGTCAGGTATATCTCCATGTGCCCCAGTGACAGAGATCTTTTCCCCCTGTGGTATCCGTAGGGCTGGCTCTAGCATCTCTGGGAGCCCTACACTCATTCACTGGTAAAAGAGGCCCACCAACCGCACACTCTTCCAATTTCTTCTTACCACCGATTACAGTTACTGGTACGGCATTCTCTTCCTTGCATTTGCAAGCCTTCCCCAGTGGTTACTGAACCATGTTGTTGTAAATAGTCTTAGTTTTAGAGTGAGTGAGTTAGTGAGTTATATAGTAGTCCCCATTCGAACCTCGCCTGCCTGAGTCCAGATGAGAGAGCATGGTTGGAGCAAGTCCAACAGGTTTGCTAAGCAGCAGAAAGCCCTGTACTAGAGCCATCTACCTGGCCAAGTGGAATTGCTTCATATGCTGGACAGCTGAGAGGCTCCTTTACCCAGCTCAGGTGTCCTTGAAGTCCATCCTAGACTAGTATCTTCTTCACCAAGGTCTATCATGATCCTCAGTCAAGGTCCACTTAACATTCTCTGATCTAAGAGAGATCGATGTTCACCCATGAGGTGAGAAGCAGGTTCATCAAGGGGCTGGAAAGGTTCTACCTGCAAGTTCGTAACCCAGTTTCTCCTTAGGGTCCGATTCAGGTTCATGAGGCCACCCTTCGAGCCCCTGGTATCTTGCTCCCTGCTGCTGTTCTTGTGGAAGATTGCCTTACTGGTAGCAATTACTCTGGCCAGAAGGTTTTGGAACTTCAGGCCTTGACCTCGGAACCCACTTACACTGTTTCCTTCAAGGATAAGGTTCAGTTATGTCAGCGGTTCTCAAACTTCCAGAGACCGCGACCCGTTTTTCTTCTCCAACGGCATGGCGTGACCCTTGTAAGTCCTCTGAAATGCCACCGAACTGATTACTTCCGCATTCGGCGGCTATTTTTGGCAGACATGCCGAGCGCTCCCAACAGGGCTTGCTATGTCTGCCGAAAAGCCGCCGAATGTGGAAATAATCAATTTGGCGGCTTCTCGGCGGCCACAGGGACTCGCGACCCCCCGAGGGGTCACGACCCCCAATTTGAGAACTGCTGAGCTATGTCCTCACCCAGCATTTCCACCAAAGGTGGTGTCAGAGTTTCATATTAACCAAGACCTTTTTCTGCCCATCTTCTTTCTGAAACCACACAGGTCAGAGGAGGAAAAGCGTCTGCATTTTCTGGACATTAGAAGCGCCCTAGCCTTTCATAGTGACAAGACAAAACCCTTCTTCAAATCCATGCAACTTTTTGTTGCTGTTGAAGATGGAATGAAAGCCCTCCTGGTGTCATTCCAGGAGATCTTGTCCTGGATCACAACCTGCATCCAGGCTTGCTGTGAACAGGCGAAGGTCCCACCTCCAGCCTCGTGAAAGCCCATTCTACAAGACTGCAAGCGTCTTCAGCAGCATTACTTGCACAGATATGCATCCAGGATATATGCAGGGCTACGACATGGTCATCAGTTTGTACCTTCACATTCCACTGTGCCATCATCCAGCAGGCCAGAGATTGTGCCAGTTTTGGGAGAGCTGTGTTGCAGTCAGTACACCCGTGAACTCCTAGCCCACCTCCAAGGGCATTGCCTGTGAGTCAACGTTCCATGATCCTTTCTCCTACCCTGCTGTCAGAGAGGATGGCAAAAAGAAACTGGGAGGCCAGAGGCTCTCCTTATACTAGCATGAGTGTAGGGCTTCAGGGGGTGGTAGAGCCAGCCCTATGGATACCAGTGAGGGAAAAATCTCTGGTAATGGTGCTCATAGCACGCACACACCTGACATGGACTGGACATGAACAACACATCTCAAAGAACAACAGCTATAAAAATTAGGTAATTGTTTTCTCTTCAATGTTCCAGATCTGTTGATAAACAAAGACAAATCAATATTCTCCTTAGTTCAGAAAATAGAATTTATGGGGGCGGTTCTGGATTCTACAATTGCCAGGGCATTCCTTTTGCAAGCCAGATTCTAGACAGCGTTAAGCATTTCCATAGATCTCAACACCCATTTGCTTACAACAATGAGGAATTGACTTGTATGTATATGGTTTGGAATGCCAGAATTCATCTCAGGAAATTGCAGGGCTGTTTAAAGTCCTCATACTCCTTAGTTCATCATCCATTGGACATGTTGATTCAGGTATTTGCATATGATAAGTGTACTTAGTTTGAGGAGTCATCGCTGAGCCGGAGAGTCCTTAGGGTCTAGCCAGGCCACAAGCAAAGGTCTAACCAGGTGACCTCATGGCAGGTGTATAGGCTCCTAATGAAAGCAGCCACTTCAATCTTCTCAACATTGCTTCCTCGTAGGTGATATTCCTAGCTGCCTGTTAATTCTGACAGATTGCCCCTACTCCAGTCTGTGCCTGGTTGTTCCCTGGCTTCAGTCCCTGTCTGTTTCACCCTCTGCTTGCTCCTGATTGAGCCTCTGCAGATCGCCCAGCTGTCCTGACACTGAAGGAGTGCCAACCTCTTTGGTGTGGTGGACAGACCTGGCTAGTGTGTTTATGGCTGTTCCCTTTGTCCCTCCCTTTCACATATTAACTCTAGTTTAAGACATTTTTTCTCTAGGTTGGGGACTTTACCTAGGAGACTTAAGAACTCAAGATCTGTGGGTCCAACAAGATTTGGATCTCCACATAAACATGCAGGAGTTGCTGTCTATTCATCTGTCCTATCAAACTTTTCTCACTCTCTTCCAGGGACAAAATCTTCATGTCTTCACAGACAACATTGTGGCAATGTTCTACAGGAACAGGCAGGAAGGTGCCAGATCCAATCATCTCTCTGAGGAGCGATACATCTTTGAGAGTTTTGTATCACCAGTGTAACACATCTCAAAGCCTCCCACCTTCAGGGTGCTCAGAACAGCTTGGCGGATCGCATGAACAGATCTTTCACTTGCGATCCCTGCTGTATCTCAGGCTGCATATACTGAGATTCATTTTTCAAACCAAGTGTGCCCTTCACATAGACCTGTTTGCAACTTGTCTTAACAAAGTGCCATGTCTTTTGTTCCAGGACAGGTCTCAGGGATTTCTGACAGATGCTTTCCTATCATCTTGGAAGGACAAGCTGTTGCATGCCTAATTTCCCATTCCACTTCTTCCCAGGGTGTTGCTCAAGCTCAAGCATGATCATTCTTGTATGATCCTCATTGCACTGGCGTGGCTCTTCCTGCATTGGTTCTTCAGTCTGCTGAGCCTATCCTGCAGGACTCCTTTGAGAATGCCTTCAGAATATGACCCGATCTCCAAGGACCGCAGTCGTCCCTACATCCCAAACCCTCTGCTCTCCATCTGATGGCCTAGATGCTCCATAGATAGATTTGCATGAGGTGGAGTGTTTGGAGAATCTGCAAAATACCTGCCCAAATTGTAGACAGCCATCTACTAGATACGCCTACCAGGTGAAGTGGAAATTATTCTCTTTATGGTCAAAGCAGAAGGGAGTTTGTCCTTGCACCTCTAGCCAACATTTTTGGACTACTTTGTCCTACTTGAAACAACAAGACATTCCAATTATGGGTCACTCTGTATTTTCTAATCCTATGTCACTAAAATTCTTAAAAGGTCTGGACAGGTCTATCTCCGTGTCTGGATCCCTTCCTCCCTAGGACTTAAATCTGGTGCTAACAAGGTCGATGGGTCCGCCTTTTGAACTGATGGCTACCTACTCTTTACTTCATGTGTCTATGAAAGCACTGTTTTTGGTAACTATTATCTCCTTGAGAAGGGTGGCAGAGTTACAAGCATTGGTAGCTGACCCCCAATTTACAGATTTTTATTAGGACAAAATTTACTTATGCCTACATTCAAAATTTCAAACTAAAGTAATATCAGCGTTCCACCTCAGTCAAGCCATATACTTACCAACTTTCTATCCTAAACTCCATTAGTGTAAGGATGAGGAGAGACTATACCTTGGATGTTAGAAGATGTTGGCTTTTTACTTGGACAGAACTGAGTATTTTAGATTTGTCATCCCAGCTTTTCCTGTCAGTTGCAGACCGGATGAAAGGCTTTCCAGTCTTGACGCAGAGGATTTCCTCATGGATTTCATCTTGCCTAGATAGGTGCTAACATTGCTGATGTATCCTCTGCAAGCAGAATGGTAGCACACTCTACAAAATATTAAGCAGCTTCCAGTTTTTTTGAATCAAGTACCTACAACAGACATTTGTAAAGCTACAGCTTGGCCCTCAGTTCAAACCTTTATAACGCACTGTGCTTTATCTCGGTATTCCAGAGATGATGCCAGGTTTGGACAAGCAGTCTTTCAGTCATTGTTCAGGTAGGTTCTGAAACCCATCTCCTAACTGAGCTGCTTGTGAGTCACCTGAAGTGAAATGGACATGCAAAATTACTCAAAGAAAAGAATGGTTACTAATGTCTTCTGTAATTGTGTTCTTTGAGATGTGTAGCACATGTCCATTCCAAGACTCCCTCTCCTCTCTCCTCCATATTAGATTCTGAAGGAATTGGGGGATGGTCAGGGGTGGCAATGCCCTTTATTCCATTGTGCAGTAGCACAGGGTGTCAGCAGCAGCAGATACCTGGTTCCCCTGACAGGTACTGCTAAGGGAAAATCTCTGACTATTGCAGAGGGTATGCCCCCGCTAGAAGTGGAATGGACATGTGCAACACATCTGTAACTGTTCTTTGAGAATGGCTTAGTAACTATTTTTTCCTGAGTGTCACCATTCCTCTGCAGTTAGAAAATATCTGTGAAACCCACTGGCAAAGTGTCTTATCCCCCATTAATGCTGATCTACAGAGGATTGCAACCAACTATGGCCATCAGTTACTCTATTAGCTGAAGTTGAAGAGATCTGTGCCCCAGTTTTTCATCTGTAAAATGGGGATAATAATAACCCTTCATCTCACAGGGGTGTTGTGAAAATAAATTAACATATTTGTGAAGCACTGAAATATTGCATAATGAGCACCATGGAAAAGCCCATGAAAGAAATTAATAATTCTGTCGTCAGAGAAGGATTTGAATAGTTGAAATAAATAAGGCCTGGGGCTCCACATTGAATAATGTGGAGGAGAAAACAAGATATTCAGTTGCTTCGCATTAAGCGAACAAGATCCATTCTGTGTATTGATTAAGATAAGGGACCTGTGGAAAAAATAGTATGCAATCATGTAATTAAAGATTATATCATAATACGTATGCACGAGAGGACTGAATTAAGGTTATTTGTGCAAGCTTAATTCTGGCATTTCCCAATGTTTGACTTTGCAACATTAACAGTAAAGTTCTTTTATCAGATTATGTGCATGTTCACGTGTGTAAAAATAAATAAGTTAAATAAGTTGGTCACTTGGCAAGGTAGCATTAACATCCTCCAGGGGCTTGTAGTACTCTGTAGGCTGCAAATATTTTCATCTGGATTGTTCTTCCCTGCTCCAAACTATGGTCCAGTCCACAAAACTAAAACAGAGAACTCAGTGAGGAAGTTAGGGGAATTAAAAAGTTATGGTTGGGAACAACTGTCAGTGAATTGGGTTGCTTATTATTTGAATTCATTTTAGTAAAATCTTTGTCTGCATTTGCAGACATGCTAGTATTCAGCACAGTCTTAGATGATAAAATGTGTATCTGACACCAGTGTTTTTATGATGAATTACTGTACCTTAGATCAATATAGTTTTTAAAGAGGGCTGTTTGTAAATCCCTTTCTAAGATGCAGAAATGAATACTGTACTAAAAATAACTTTAGTAAAGTCCAGAAATTATTTTAAGTATCTGTTTGAACTTGTTTAGTTATTTTAATCCTTTAAATGCAAATGAACCCTGTAAAGAGTATATAACAGGTCTTGGATGGCAAATTTAAAACTGTTACACCTCTACCCCAATATAACGTAGTTCTTGGGAGCCAAAAAATCTTACCGTGTTATAGGTGAAACCGTGTTATATTGAATTTGTTATGGAGGGCCAGGTAGGGAAGGCTGTGCCTCCCCAAACAGCCTGGCCATGCCCCCTATCCAACTCCCACCTACTTCCCACCCCTGATTGACTCTTCAGAACCCCCGACCCATCCAACCCCTCCTGCTCCTTGTCCCCTGACTACTCCCTGAAGAGACCCCACCACCTCTAACTACCCCACCCAAGACCCCACCCCCTACCTAAGCCCCCCTGCTCCTTGTCCTCTGACCACCCCCTCCAGAGACCTCCCTGTCCCTAATCACCCACAGGACCCCATCCCGTACCCAACCCCCCAGCTTTCTGTCCCCTGACTTCCCCGACCCCTATCTACACCCCCGTCCCCTGACAGGACCCCCGGGACTCCCCCGCCCTATCCAATGCCTCCATTCCCCGTCCCCTGACTGTCCCGCCCTGAGAACCTCCACCCCATCCAATCCCTCCTGGCCTCCTGGCCCCTGACTGCCCCCTCAGACTCTCTGCCCATTATCCATCTCCCTGGCCTGGCCCCCTTAACATGCTGCTCAGGGGAGTGTGTTGGAGCAGTGCTCTGGGGGGCAGGACTGCACGCTGATCCATTGGAGCGTGCAGCCCTGTCCCCCAGAGCACTGATTACTGTGTTATATCGGAATTCATGTTATATCAGATCACGTTATATCGGGGTAGAGGTGTATATGCTGAAAAGAAACAAATGAGATAGTTCTTAATACTATTAAAAATAAATAAAAAGGCAACTAGATAAATAAGGCTAAAGCCACCTGTGGAGCAAATGTCAGTGGAAGAATTTACATTGGTGTAAAAGGTAGTAGAGAGATTTGATTAGTTGGAAATTGCACTAGAAACCAGATTGTGTTGGTCAAAAGCTGCTACATCTTCATGTGTGTATGTCTCCATATATTAGGGGTCAGTTCAGCTCCAAAAATGGTCAGGGCTGATACAAAATAAAGCCTGTCCAATGAAGTCTGAGTCTGTGGTTTCCTGCAGAAGTTCATGTTTGTGAATTTGCGTTGGAACTCCTGTAATTTAATACTGCTTCCATTTTCCTGCAATCTAGACAAGCAAGGACAGACAGCACAGTAACCACCGTTTACCCTCCACAGGAGTGAATTTCCCCCCTCTGGCACAGTGTGCTTTCCTGGTGCAAGTTACAACTTATGCACCAGCTTTGAGTTTTGGCTCTAAACATTATTTTTCTGCTTGAACTACTGAATGGATTACATTTATGTAAATCATATTTATGTAACTTGGTTTGGAAATGTTACTCCTTCCCCTCCAGTATTGTCATCAGCCAATCTGTAAGTAATCATTCTTTCATACCACATGAAAATGCTAAAGAAGTGCCTTCTTCCAGGATAATCTCATGAATTTTAAACAGGCATGTTTAAATTATTTAGACAGGCTAGGAATAGTTTGTGTTTCCTACCCACTACAGAGGATATAATATGTTTTGTTGATAAATGCTCTTTAAAATGCAGAATAGAAATATTAATGGGCCATTGTTGATTCTCTGAGTCAATATTATTCAAGCCAATCGAAGGTTATCACTGGGAAATAAAATAAATAAACCCAAACAAGTAAATAAATCAGATTTTCCTCAGATATGAGTTAAAATAGATGTTAATACTAAGTATGCATAGTCTTAATGAACCCCAATTTGCCTACTTACTCTTTGCTTCACTTTTATTGGGGTTTCTGGAAACTATGAAGACTTTTCTTTTTGTAAATCACAAATAGTCCAGCTTTTTAATAGTTTGGGGCGGGGGGAGCAACCACCCCAGGAGAAACCCCTCAAAAAGTTGCAATTAATAGCAGATCTTCAGAGAATGCAGTATATTTTCAGAGTGGCATATGAGGATTTAGCTGCATGCTTCCCATTAGCATTTGATGTGAATTACATGACTAAATCCCTATGAAATGCTTCGAAGAGTGACCCCTTTGAGTGTGGTACAATTAACTTGTGATTATTAACCATCATAACTATTTTGTCTTACTAAAACTGTATGTAGTGATTAAGTTTATTAGGTGTTTTTCTATTTTTATAAACAGGAAAAAAGAATAGAAATCAAATTATTCTAAATACACATTTTACAATAACATACAAAATACTGTACATGGCATTCAAGTGTGTATTGAATTGTATATTATGAAGTCTTACCTGCATTTAATTTGTCACTGAACAGCATTTGGTTTTTTATTTCTATAAAGATGTTAGAACTGATCTCAGCGTGTTCTAAGATCTTAGAAGACATTGTAAACAGTCAGTTTGGATGGCATTTGAATGGATTCAACATTTTATTTAGGTAATCTGGTTTAGTGCACCATCTGATGCCTGCCAGCATTCCAGAATTGTCGATGTTGCTGTTGCCTTTGATGATAAGACATGCATAACTATTTCTGTGGACTTATCAGAAGCTTTCAACTTAGTTCATTAAATTTGTACTGTGAATTCTGGAATCAGTTTTTTTTTCCAGACAGTAGAGAGAGTTAAGAACATTTTTTTCCACTCAGAAGCTATGGTTTGGAAGTCTTCTCTACCCTCTCCCTACCCCCATTAACACAGTATCCTTAAGACCTAAATATTTTGCTAAGAGGTGAGGTTACAATGCAGTCATTTCACAACTGCTATACTTAAGGCATCACAACTCTCCTATTATTATGACACACACATGCATACACAAACAAAACTGCATTAAAAGAACATTATTAAGATGGCAAAGTCAAGCACTCAAATATTAGGAAATGTCAGATTTAAGGGTGTTGTGTAACCTTAATTTTGCTACATGGTGTGTAAGAATTATAAAACAGTATTTAATTATATGATCACTTACTATTTTTTCCATAGAACCCCTGTTTCAGTCAGTGCACAGGATAGATGGTGGTCATGTAGGGAGCAGCTATACAATATTTTATTTTTTCCTCATTCATAGAATTGTAAAACTGGAAGAGACCTTGAGAAGTCTTCTAGTCCAGTCCCCTGCAATCAATACAGGACTAAGTGTTATTTTAGTAGTATTATCCCAGACAAGTGTTTGTCTAACCTCCTCCTAAAAATCTCTGATGATGGAGATTTTTCAATGTTCAGTTGTTCAATGTGTGGTCTTATGTCTTATTTATACACTGTTCAGTCCCGGCCTGCAGACAGAACTATTAATTTCCTCATAGTTTTTTTTTGGGCACTCATCACTATGGGAGTTCTTCACAAATATGAATACGTTTATTTCCCCAATACCATTGGCTGACTGTTTGTATAACACAGGCCACAGGAATGCCCTAAATTAATTCCTGTTTGAACTAAAGCATATTTTTTAGAAAAACTAGCAATCTTAATTAAAAATTTCCAGTGATGGAGAAGCCCCCACAGTCCTTGGTAACTTGTGTGAGTGGTTACTCACTGTTAAAAATGTGTGTGTTATTTCTAGCCTGAATTTAGAATTAAGATAACATGATCTTTCCATCATAATGTTGGATTTAGTATTCCTGGATATCCGATTAGCATGTGATTTTAAATATAATGTATACACATTCCCTGTGTAACAGAATACCTAGCTACAGCGCAAAGAGCTGTTCTCTGAATTTGTGTACTATGTTTCATTGGCTCTCTTAACTATTCTGATTGCTAGTAAGAAATTGTACTAAAATAAAACTTCTGTTGATCCTCAGAAGACATAAAGAGCCATGGTCTCTGCTTGGCATATGTTTTAAGAATGTATTCAGGAATGGATTTAATTTCAGATACCAATACACCAGTGCTGCCCAAACTTTAACAACCCATGAACCCCTTTCACTAAAATGTCAAGTCTTGTGAACTCCCTCTTAAAAATGAATATTTCCAGGGATTTTCTCCCTTGCCTCAGCATAAATTATAAAAGCAGTGATCTTAGAAATATAAAATTTGATTTTTACATGCTTATTACACGCTATTTATTAATTATTCTTGATCATTACAATATTTTTATTACATTATGAAAATGGCAACACGCTTCCAAGAATTTACTTTTGTAGCTTGTATCCCTCTTGATTAAGCCTGTTATAAGACAAGGCTCCTATCAAAAGTACCAGTAGATAAAAGGGGTGCGGAGGCAGACCCTCCGTATACCCCAGGACTGGGGGTGGCACCGCCAGAAAAGGAGAGGGCATGGAAAAAAAGAGGAGGGACCCATGGGGGGGTGCGCTGATGCAGGGGTGGTATATCACCCTCGTCGCCCCCCCGTACTGGCCTCTCTGGTTCTTATGTTTAGTCAAGAAGTATCAGATGCGAAAACAAATGAAGGTATTTAAGAAGCCAATTCAAAGAGTTCCTCCTACACAAGCATTCAGGTCTTGAGCTGTCCAGGCAAATAATGCACATTACAACAAAGCTTAAACTTGTTCTTCATAATAATTAATTTAAAAAACAACACTAGCTGGCTATTTCATTTTAAAAACAGCAAAAAATATCCACCTCCCTTTGTATTTTGTAAAAGGAGTCTTGAAGTTTAAATTTCCTCAGTGTGATAGATATGCTTGCTTTGGTCTGCTTCCTTCTTGGAAGTCCCCAAGGCTTTGAGCTGTTGGCCCCATGCTGCCGACGGTCCCTAGGGACAGCTTTGCCCACCATTAGAGAATTTTTTCCCCGAGAACCCCCTGTAACATTTTGTGAACCCCCAGGGGTTCATGAACCCCAGTTTGGGAAGCACTGCAATACACAAAGATGGCATTTCATTGTAGAGATGCGTCAGAATCCAAGCCCAAGGTCCAAATTCCTTTGTATGGTGGGATGCTCAAATATTTTGAACTAAATTTTGGCATCATCTGTTCTTTTTTATCATCATGTGTGGCAGAATTAGAAGCAGATTTCTTATTTTTTGAACAGTAATCCTTGCACTTAAATAGTGCTTTATCGGGAGATTTCAAAGCACTTTACAGAGGATAGATATCTTTATGTACATTTTACAGATGAGGGAAACTAAAACATAGAGGAGTCAAATGACTTGAGTTAAGATCAAACTGTGTGTGTTGGCAAAGCGAGGATCCTGACCTCTAGTCTTGTACTGTCCACGGGAGAATGCTGCATTTCTTATGGGAAATTGACATTTAAGCTACTGTATATAGTGCTGTATATTAATTTGGGAATGCATATTTTATTTAAATTTTGCATTCTTTCAGATTTCCTTTTATTTCTCTGTGCAGATTTAATCAGTGTCTACCTCTAAACCTGTTCTGCAGAAACTGGTTACACTAATTTGCCACTGCAGCATTTATTTTCTTTTTCTCTCACTTCCTCTTTTTCTGTAAATCACCAACTCCATCACATTACAGGAATTCATTCTCACATGGAACAAGCATTTGCTGAAATCTTGAAACTTAAGTCATTACTGTCTCACCTATTGTAAATACCCACTTTTATGGTCTCTGCATTTTAGCCTTTGGACCATAACACTTCAGCTGTATTCTCTCAATTCAGGAAGAAGGACTGCATCACCTGTAATAGCTTCTTAGTGGTCATGAAGAGTTTAGTTTTATAAAGTGGGCTTTTTGTTTGTTGAGAGAGAAATGAGTGGACACAGATTAATTCCCTATCTCTTTTTGTTTATAGTATGCACATATTTCTGCTAGTCTGTGTGCAAGATAATAACCAGAAGCAACAACAGAGCTTACAGTGTACCAGTATAGCTTCATTTCTAGGACGTCAGCAAAAGCAACTGTATTTGGATGCCTTCAGCTAACAGTAATTTCACTGTCCAAACTGCTGCTCTGTATTCTGCTACCAAACATTGCTCTTAGAAGCTGTATGGAGTGTCAGCTTTACACCAAAGGATTTAAACATTGAGCTAAGTGAATAAATGATTTTTTTGGTTTGGTGACAGTTCTGAAAAATGTAAAAAAACCCAATCGGTTTGGGTTGAACTGAATCTGAAACTTTTCAGCATGTTTAGTTAATTGAAAAAAAAAGTCTGTTTTGGGTCTCTTCTGGAGTGGGGATTTGAACTTGGGTCTCCAAAATCTCAGGTGAGTGCCCTAACCACTGGGCAAAAGGTTATAGTGGAGGGCACCATCACCTCTTCTTCCTCTAGCTGTTCTGTAAATGGCCAAAACTATTTGTCAGATTTATGAATAGTTTGAATCAAGCCAAAACGGTTTCCCTTCCATACAATAAACTGTTTGCCTGAAAAATTTCACCCACTGTTTGCAAATGTGCTATTGAACTAAAACCTTCATGTTAAATTGATTAGATACTGTGTACAAACAAAAGTGAAAAACTCAGTAGTCATTCATATTTTCCAAATTGAATGCAGGGTTGAATATAAGTAAACAAACAGCACTGATAGTGTAAAGTAAACACTGACCTTGTCTAAACAGCTTGTAAGTGTGTGGCAACCCAGGGTGTGAATCTACAGCGCACTAGCTTTCCATGCAGTAAAATCCTATGTGGATGCTGCTATAGTACACTTTAAAAGTTCCTTGGTGTGTTTTGATGTTTAAGCAGGGGTATGTCAAAATGCACTATGGAACTTTTAGTGCTCTGTAGCTGTGCCCATGGGATGTTACTGCCTGGCAAACTAGTAGGCTGTACCACATTCTGTCTTCCCACGCACTAATGTCCTGCATAGACAAGCCAATAGCTTCTTACAGATCCAATAGTCTCTGGTATTAACAACTATACACATAAGAATATTTGGGGGGTTTGTAATGATTTTTAATCTGCTAATCTTATTTTAAAAGCGTGAAATATTGCTGAAGACATAGCCAAATATCTTGAAATTTTGGCATTGCACCATGCTGCAATGGTAATAATGAGAATATTTTGTATGCGATAGAAAGATACCTAACCCAGCTATTTTGTATACGTAAATTGCAGTGATGATTCAGAAGATTGACTTGGGGAATGAACCTCAGCAATATAATGTTTTACCTAATCTTTAGTTTTCTCACTGAGCATGTGGATGGCATATGGGATACTGTTATCTGTCTGTCTTCACTCTGGGGCAAATTGCTTCAAGAATTGTTCATTTTAAAAGTCTCATTTCCCAAAGCTAATCATTGCGGAATTTATCATTATATCCTATTTTGTTTTCCCTCTTGCTTTAAATTAGGTATATAAAATATTGAATGATTAATATTAGCCTGGCAACTAACTACCTGGTTGTTCACATGAAGAATACCCAGATACATTTTTAAATAGAATCATTAAGGTAAAAAGTAGTGGCCGTAAAATGGACATTAAGGCTCTGTGAACTATGTTTGTGAGGGCCATGTAAAAGAAAGGGAAGAAGTGTTCATCCACTTGAAGACATCCATCCTTTTGTGACGAGGAAGGATATTCAGCTGACAACAAGTCTCCAGCTCTTGCAGGAATATACATTTAAAATCTTAAAAGGAGAAGGCATTTGAAAGCTGCTCATTAAAACATAGAAATGGCAGTTCTATATTTGTTTTGTGATTCACTTTAAACTTAGGAATTTGAAGCCAAGCAAGTTTAGTCTGTTGTATTTTTCACTATCTTAAGGGTTTTCTCTGCTCCATTACCATAGTATTTAAGTGCTTTTTATCTAAAACAGCTGCAGGAAGTTGCATTGGTAAGTTAGAAGGGGGCATTCTTTCCTCTTATGGTACTGAACCAGTGCCTCAGCATCATGATAAATGGTTTATATTGCTGTAACCGCCATTGTTAGGATCAGACAAAACAAAAACCCATTACCCTGACTACTTCTGGCCACTGACAGGTCTTTGGTACTTTTTTGCAAAAGTGCAAGGATTTATTCATGTGTCTTAGTCAATATACCACACTCCACCTACATTAAATTCTCCCTATGTTTTCAGATGGAAAGAGGAGAGGGTTTTGGTTTTTTTGGGAGAGTTTTTATTGGTTGGATGGGGTTTTTTTGTTTTGTTTTTATTTTTTTTGTTGCTTCTAGTCATTGTGTAGTGTGGCTGTGTACTCTTACATAGCTGAAATGCTTGCACCTTCGAGGTGGAAGCATTTCTACGGTGGATCCACATGTATATATTAAGCATGCGGATTCACTCACGGAGTCCCATTTACTTCAGGACTCTGCACGCACACAAAGCTTCACAGAAGTGGATCCCTCTACAGCACTGGGCCTGAAATGTGTAAAGTGCTATGGCATGAAAATCTTTATCAATAAATAAAATATCTTGCATATATATCATTTTATTAAAAATAAAGTTAATATTTTTAGGCAGTTCATATAATCATGTTTTGCAGTTTTTTTTAAACAATTACGATTAGACGTGATGTTCACGTTATTTGATTTTCCTTTTTCTTGGGTCATTATTATAGGTGGAATTCTATATTTCCTGCTTCTGATCTAAGTATAAGTACATAAGAAGAGTTTGTCTTTAGCATGAGCGGTCTTTTAGTGTCAATTCTGTATAGTACTGAATCCAGATGGAATCAAAGGAGGAAGCTGATTAAGCCTTGACCAGCATGCAAGGGTCTTTTGATGAAAATTAGTCTGATTTTCACTTTGATGTTGTGCACATGTGTTTTACTAAAAAGGAATGTTTCAGATTTTCCTTCAGATAATTCTGCAGACTTGCTCTACTGTTACTTGACTCATACCAGACTGGTAACTCATGGAAGTCATGTGATCTTTGTCTTTATTTAATAGTATAGACAACTGTTGTTTGCAATGTTGAGAATCCTTAAAGTTATTAATCTAATTATATTTGGCTAATAATTGATTATAAATATAAATAGCTGCAATGCTGCCAAATTTATGACTATTTATAGGTAGAAACATTTGGTTTGCTGCAATCACAAGTCATGCTGGTGTTTTCAGGATTTTAGGATTGCGGATGGTTTTTAATATATTACAAAGGAAGTGAGTGAAGTATTCTTCCAACTGGAAATGTAAAACAGTTTTATTTTTTAACTCTTTTCAGGTTTTCTAAAGCTACACTAATAGTTATTCTGAATTCAGTCTTTTGTCTTTGGTTGTGGATCTATTCACTTGCCTCCCCTTCTGCACTGAGTTTTAAGTTCCCATCTTCATTTTCAAGTCATTGTTCATCTCCTCCTCTTCTGAGATGGAATTCTCATTTCCTTCTTCTCTTCCTCTCACCACTTTGTTGTTTCAAAAATTTCCTTTTTATCCCTCACCCACTGTCTCCTTTCATTCCACACCAGGAACTACCTCTTTTTCATGGACTGCCCTCTTACTTGAAAAGCTTTCCTTAAAGCATACACTTTCTACACAGCATTTCATAAAATTATTGCCTCTTTGAGCTTGCACCCCCATTCATTGTTTTAAGCTTGAATTATGATGTCTCTGTCTCAATTAGATTGTAAGCTACTCAGAACAGGAACCATGCCATCTTATGTTTGTATAGCAGGAAATGCACAGACTGCACTTGATTGATGGTAGTGTTGGTTTTTTAAAAAATGATTTTCTACATCAACAGAAATCTTTTGATATTCTTAGTCATTTTGTTCTTTTTAGACCCAGTGCATGTGCCTATACCAGAAATAACAGGACACAAGAAAGAGGAAGAAGGATCTGACTCCCTTGCAAAATACTTCAGTGTTGTGTGGTGTAAGGCTTCAAAGAAAAAACACAAGAAATGGGAAGGTGATGCTGTTCTTATTGCAAAAGGAAAGTCTGTGATACTGAAAGATATGGAAGGCAAAGACATTGGAAGAGGTATTATAGATTTACATTGGCCTAAAAATAATGTGTTTTTAATGGGAGCAAAAAACTCCAAGGAGAGCAGTCGGGACCAAAAACCTAACCAGCTTCAAGACTGAGCTTGATAAGTTTAAGGGGGGGATGTTAAGATGAGACTGCCTATGATGGTATGTAGCTGATTTGTGACTGTTAACAGCAAATAACTTCAACAGCCATTGATGGGAAGTGTTCTGAGTTACTACAGAGAATTCTTTCTTGGGTATGTGGTGGTGGGTCTTACTCACATGCTCGAGTCTTACTCATTGCCATTGTTGGGGTCGGAAAGGAATTTTCCCCTAGGTCAGGTTGGCAGGGACTTTGGGGTTTGTTTTGTTTTGCCATCCTCTGCAGAATGAGGCATGGGTCACTTGCAGGTTTAACTAGTGTAAATGGTGGATTCTCTGTAACGTGATGTCTTTAAATACTGATTTGAAGATGTCTGTAATTCAGCCAGAGGTTGGGATCTATTACAGGAGTTGGGTGGGTGAGTTTCTGTGGCATGCATTATGCAGCAGATCAGACTGGATGATCATGATGGTCCCTTCTGATCTTACAGTCCACAAATGAAATGAAATGAAGCTGTTTATAAATCGTGTAAAATTGTGAGGACCAAACTGTCATCTGTAGACTACTGGTCAGAATGGGAGAAAAATAACTATTACACAGAAACCCAGGACAAGTAGAAATGTTTTTTGGGCAAGTAAAAAGATCATGTTTCCTGCCTACCAGGAAAAAAGTACAGGGGAAAATGGGGAGCAGAGTGAGTTACCTCAGGGGCAAAAGCATTGAGCTGCCAGTCCAAGGAGAGAGGCTAGAAAAGAAGGGCCGAGCAGATCGGTAAAGCTGCCAAAAGGAAGGGGCTGGGCCTTGTTGATGACAGCCACACAAATAATACCTTTGAGAAGTGGGTTTGCACCAGGGATAAATTGACACCTGAGCAGGCAGTCCTAAGGCTCAACCTCCATTTGAATGTGTCACTTGTTAATGTTCTGATCAGAGGTCTGGTGACTAGGAGAGACTGGAGCTGCGTTTTTCGGCTGCAGTGAAGTAGTTATAAATATTGCCTTTGCCTGAAGTTGCAAGCCAGAGTTGATGGTGCTGTAATTTTTAGTCTTTCAATCTTAGTAGCAGCTACTATAAGATACATTTTGATTTTATATTAAGGGGAAAAAATAAGGCTTATAAGCTATAGGTTGCAGTCAGTTCAAAAACTTTGCCTGAAAGACAAGCAACAATTTAAGTTGCCAGTAAAGCCAAAGTAGATTATTTAGTATGAAACTACAGTTTTACTGTGTGTTGCTGCAAAACACACTTGTATTTGAATTTAAGACAGAGATGGCCCTCTAATAATTTGTTACAACTGTAGCGTTGCAAACCTTGTTGTTGCCAGCACTTTAACTGAAAAATAATCCATGACTTTAAAAATTTAATTTTATTTGTATCAAAACTATCTATACACTGACTTGCTTAACTGAAAAAGAAAAAAAAAGTGAATAAGCGAGAAAATAAGAAATGTCTGGATTGCATCAACCACCCGGTTGATTTTTTTGTTGATATCACATTAGCTTCATTTAGCAGAGGGTGATACTGAAGGTCCTGAGCTAGGTAAGTGTAAAGCACATGGAGCTTTCCAGAATTAGTAGAAAGCTAAATATGGATATTTTTATGTTGGAAAGATTAAACATTTCTGGTCTTTAAAGGCAAAGCTGCAGAAAAATCAAATCTCTGTGTTTGAAGCAGCCATTGACACAGATGCCAATTTCACCAGGCTCCCACAACCACTTCAGTTTACTTGAGAGAATATCACAGTCTGAAAATTGGAATAACCGCACTTTCTTGTCCGAGAACCAAACTGAGTTCTTAGATGCCTATGGAGGAGTGATCAGATATTTTGCTCATTTATTAATAGCAGTACACAGCATTTGCTTATTGTCGCAAAGACATGGCTGGTCAGGTGATGCAGGCTCCCCCCATATCTATCTGCTAACTTGCATTAAAAGGCAGCTAAAATATATTTTTATCTTTTTCCATATAAGCCATTGCCATGATTGCCACAGGCATATTATGAGATTGCAAATGGGACAGGAAAGTGGTTCTTTTGATAATGAGTGGGGGGGAAAGAGGAGCGGTCAGTGAGATAATCCCTTTCTTAAGATGTGGCCCACTCCATGGAAATAGTTTGAGTACTCAAATATCTAAATGCATAATTATATTCAGATACAAGAGGATAATTCACAGTAGTTTTTAAAATATTTGGTACAACAATTTCCAGATGATATTACATTTGTTCAGTTTTTTTTCTTGGTATTGTGATCTACTTGAATTTGTTTTCACTTAAATGAAAAACTTTGTTGCCACTTTGTTTTCTTAGTATGAAAGGTTATTCAAATTCATATGCTTAATTACTAAAGGATTTGATTTCACTTCCTGCAGTTGAATATTGATGTTAAGGCAGTGATACCCACACTGTGATCTTAATTAATTGCTAAGCATAAGTAAATGAATTATTATTTGTAGGTACTGGATATAAATCTAAAGACCTTGAAAGTCTTGAGGAAGGTCAAACGCTGATGATTGGAGGAAAAGAAATTGAAGTGATGGGTATAATTTCAGCAGAGGACTTTAGTAGTGGCAAATGTTTTCACACTGGTGTAGGGGCATCCACCACAGTCCCAACTACTTCTTCACAAAGTACCCTGAAACCATTCTGTAGCCCATTCAAAAATGTCTGCAAGCCAAGCACTAAAGAAAATCTACTTAAGGATTCCCAGAACTACAAACCTCGCCATGATCCAAATGCATCAAGTAAGATTTAAAATTCTGTTATTTATTTAACTATCCTCTGTCCTTTTTTAAGAAAGCTCAATGCGTAACCAATGTTTTTATGTTCCCTACCCAACTACTGAATAAGAATGTAGAGTATCCCAGTGAAAATCAAAATGATTCTGTTCTACAAGTGGCAGGTGTGCTGTGAAGCATGAGACTGAAGACTGTCACTGACATTTGAGAAAATATTAGTATCCTAAAAAAGTCCATATACTCTAGTGTGCCTTATAGCACAGCTCTTTATATATATTATTTATGGCTATAAAATTGTTTAAATCAAAAGGATTCCGAAAATAGACTAGCAAAGAAAAATGCATGTACTGAAAAGAGAAACTGACTAGTGCCAAACATTCTAGAAAAGTTCTTGTTTGCCACCAAGTTCAATGGAGTTGACAGATTCTACTGGCATACTGGTTGCTGTGGATGACGAGCAGTGAAGAGGTTAAACAAAGTTAGAAGAATTGCTTCCAAAGGAGTCTGATCCCCTCACAGCCACCAATGTGCAAACACAAAAAGTAACTAACAATCCAAGTTCAGTGAAACACCTACTGCAGGAAAAAAAGTTCTGTAACCCAATATTCTAGTTTTTTTGTGCTGTCATCCCATTAAATTCCACAAGTTGAGGAGGATCAAATGGGGTGAGTACTTGTATGGGAGAGCTCCAGTGAACACCTGGTAGTTGAAGGAAGTGGAGGTGTACATTTAGCAGGTCAGTATCTTCCATCTGTATTTAATAAGCCAGTTGTTCAGCCTGCTGTTTAGGGAAAATATTCTGAAGAAGGCGCCATGTTTCAGATGAGAAAAAAACACCAAGTACATTAGTGTTATCAAACTAAATGATACCTAACTGTAATTTTAAAAAATGCACCTAAACCACAACTTAGCATTCACACTGCAGT
This sequence comes from Dermatemys mawii, assembly GCA_007922305.1. Lineage (NCBI taxonomy): Eukaryota > Metazoa > Chordata > Testudines > Dermatemydidae > Dermatemys > Dermatemys mawii. The sequence goes on from ML677365.1 coordinate 18,329,788, forward strand.
TTGTTAAACCCCATCCCATTTCTTTCATTTGTATGTCATCAGTTCTTGTCTCCTACCTCCACAAATTGCCAACCACACTAATCTTATATAAATAAATAATAATAAGGTCCTCTTTTTATCTTATAACACTTTTCGTAAGAACAGACCAGTGTTCTGGTCTAATTCCAACTGTATGATGTTCTGTCTTCCTGAATTCCCTGCTGTGATTTCAAGATGATATGAGATTATTGCCCTAAATTGCGGTGTAATGCTGCTATGTTCAACCACAGAGTTGGCTGCATTTTGTCTGTTTTTGCAATGCTGTGTGAAAGACCTGGGTTTCTCTCCAATTTTTGGTTTTTGAGGGGCCCAGTCCTGTGATGGATTTGAGTGCTTCCTGCAAGCCAAGCCTCTCAACTACTATGGAAGTTGAGAGCACTCAGAACCCTACGGGATGGGGATCTGTGATCTCTAAGGTAGCATGAGTAGGGCGGACTCTAAAGTATTCTGCCCATTCCTCTAGTCTTTGAGGAGGAGTGGGGACATTGAGAATCATCTATCTATCTATATCTATATATCTATATATATACCTATATAATATGAAATAGAAATTTAGCTTCAGTGTTCTGATAAAATCTATTCTGAGTAATTATGTTCTGTATTTGTTGCAGTTTTAATTGGATGAGGTATTTTTCCTCATTTCCTGTCCTAAACTGATTATTATTGGTAATCCTCAATTAAACAGCTGCTATAGTTGATCCCAAAGGTTGCAGATTGTAGTAAATGATGGGTGACGTGGTTTTTATATATATTAAACTTTTAAAGCACTTCTGAAACCTTTAGGATGTGAGGCAGTGTTTTAATAGATTTTTAAAAAATTATTTACATCAACACTGTATCTCGGTACTCATAAGTAACAATAGCAGTTATTGTTGTTTATATTCTTTGTCTAGAAATGACCGACATGTTAAAAAGCAATTTTCAGCAGTTATTGAGGTCTAGCAAATAGTTACTTGATATAGTTACCTCTGAAAAACAATACTTTTTGTTTACAAAGTAAACATAAATTCTCTTACCACATCTGTGTATATTTTGAACTTTAAGATTCTTTAGTTATGCCACGTCCAACTCCAGATCACCAGCGAATGTTCAATAAGGCTGGTTTACCTGTGGTAGATGTAGTTGTGGATCCTTATCTTGTAAATCATCTTCGCCCACATCAGAAGGAAGGAATTGTATTCCTGTATGAGTGTGTGATGGGAATGAGGTAGGAGAATAACTGTACTGTCAATTTTAATTGTGTTAATTTTTAGCTTATTAAAAAACACCCCAAAATTGAGATGCATTCTGTATTTCTGTTAGAAGAGGATGGTTTATAGGATAATTCCTATAAACTAGTTGAATTATCCTATAAACTAGTGGCCACATGCAGCCCAATTAGCACACAGCAGAGTCCCAGCTGTATGCTAAAGGGCAGCAGAGTCCACGCATGGTCTGGGGTTGGGGCTGCCGCCTGGCACCCTGCAGAAGCGTCTGGGGTGAGGGCTGCTGCCCAGCCCCGCACAGCAGGGCCCCGGGTTGAGGCTGCCACCACTTCCCGCAAAGTAGGGACTGGGGACGGGACTGCTATCCAGCCCGCCGCACAAGGTTCTGGATTGGGATCAAGGCTGCACCCAGCCCCACACAGCAAGGTTCAGCGTCGGGGCTGCTGTCTGGCCCACACAACGGGGTATGGAGTTCCTGGTACTCAGCCACACTATGGGGGCTCTGCTCTTTACTCCACTCTGTGGAGGGTCTTTGGGCTGTGGGCTCTGGGCATAGCAGTGTGGTGGTGGGGTTCCATGATTCTCAACTTGCGGCCCAGGTAACTTATTGTGCCCTGAATATGCAGTCCACAATGATTAATAGATTGAGAAGCACTGCTATAAACCAACTGACCCAAGCCAAAGTGCAGTGCTGGTTGGTACTTCAGAAATTTTCAATCAAGTATAAGAGTATGTTGCTATACCACTCTGATGAAAAATTACTATATTACTTTTACAGTTGTTCCATCGGCTTTATATACTCTAGACTTCTTATGGTATGTGTTCATGTGCTTTGACATAAATTACTTAAACATTTTTAATAAAGAATTCAACTAAGATCTCTAATTTTGAATAATCGATATGTTAATGTAGTAATGAACCTAAGTTTCACACAGGCATATAGAACTTTTTATAGAACTGAATAAAAAATTGCAACATGATCATAGTAGAAAGAAATAAGTTTTTATATAGTTTTAAAAAATCATATTCTCCAGATCAGAATGCAAATAGTTACAGGGTTTCCTTTGCATTACTAAACTGTACTTGTTTCTTACAGACTAAGTGGCAGATTTGGAGCTATTCTTGCTGATGAAATGGGCTTAGGAAAAACATTGCAATGCATTTCACTTGTCTGGACTCTCCTACGTCAGGGGCTCTATGGATGCAAACCTATAATAAAGCAGGCACTGATTGTCACCCCTGGGAGTCTGGTGAAGAACTGGAAAAAAGAATTTCAGAAATGGCTGGGAAGTGAAAGGATCAAAGTGTTTACAGTTGATCAGGTGAAATGCAGATTCAAAAAGGTCTAATCTGGCTCAAAATTAAAAAAAAATCCAACATTCCACGTAAGCTGTTTTTTAACAAACAAATATTTGTCTATAGTATTTGCAGCCAAAACATTGCAGGAGGGAAATGTATGCATGAAAACTAAAAGTGAAATTGATTAGAAACTCACTAGTGTACTTTAATTATCCAAAATAAGACAAATAATGCAAAAAATAAATAAGTGAAAAGTGAAATAGTGAAAAGAAAACTTCAAAAAATAATTATTTTTACTCTCCCATGTAACAAACGTAAGACAATTTATTTAAAATTTTTTTAACCTGATTATTCCCTGTAAGTGTATTTGTATGAAGTAACAGAGAGTATACTGCCTTCTAAATCTGACCTAATATTTGTTGTGAATAGATTAACAGTTAGGCCTGGTCTAACTGTTAAAAGTTATGTTGACATAGATGCAGTGTTTAGGGGTGAAAAGAATCAGAGGGGTAGCCGTGTTAGTCTGGAATTGCAGAAGTGACAAAGAGTCCTGTGGCACCTTAAAGACTAACTAAAGTTTTAGAGCATAAGCTTTCGTGGGCTAGTACCCACTTCGTCGGATGCATGCAGTGGAAGTATCCAGGGGCAGATATAAATAGGTAGGCAAGAACCAGGTGGGAGACAACAGGGTTAGTCCAATGAGGCTGAACCAGCTTCTTATCTCTAATCAGGGAGGGTGAGGTGTTCCTCTAGCAGCTGAATTGGAGGTGTGAATAGCGAGAGAAGAGAAGCTGCTTTTGTAGTTAGCTAGCCATTCGTAATCTTTGTTCAATCCTTGATTGATAGTATCAAATCTGCAAATGAATTGCAGCTCTGCAGTCTCTCTTTGTAGTCTGGACTTGAAGTTTTTTTGCTGCACAATGCTGACCTTTAAATCTTCTATGTTGTGTCCGGTGAGGTTGAAGTGCTCTCCTACAGGTTTTTGTATATTGCCATTCCTGATATCTGATTTGTGTCCATTTATCCTTTTTCGTAGGGACTGTCCAGTGTGGCCGATGTACATAGCAGAGGGACATTGCTGGCACATAATGGCATATATTACATTGGTAGATGTGCAGGTCACCTGTGCCAGCAATGTCCCTCTGCTATGTACATCGGCCAAACTCTTTTGTTTTCTCTACTTATTTAGCATCCAGTACTGCAATGGTGCTGAAAATACATATCTTCTATTGAGGCCAATCTAGATGTCTCTTTAACTCATATACCCTCTTTGCTTCCATCACTTTCCTTAGAGTAACTTCTTTCAAGATGTGGAACTGAAGTGAAATGATTTGACAGAAATTGTCTATGTGACAGTAACTGAGTTTGAGCAAAGTAAATGATCAGCTGCGTTAGTCCTAGAGAGAGCAGCTTTGGTGCAAAAAAGATTCAGTGTAACACACACACACAAAAAGTTATCTAAATAGATATTTAGACATTGTTGCACTTTTTCTCTCAATTGTTAAGGGTTTTTGTATAACACTTGGAGAGTCTCTTGTTGCAATGATTTTTGTCCATATATTTCTGAATTTTTGACACATAGAGATCATAAGCCTTTGGCTAGTTTGTGGTATGTCTGAATGATTTCTATGGACAAGAAATTTAAAGGATTTAAATAAAAAGGTGTGTTGTAATGTGACCACTTTTAACCATCTCATCTGGCAAAAACTCTTTCTTGTATTATATTGAACTTTTATTTGAGTTAGTGTCCCAGTGCTGTTTTCAAGATCCTTTGATGCTGCTCAGACTCAATTATCATCACACAAGCAATTCGTATCATGTCACTTTTCTTTATTTCTGTACTTTGAAATAAATAACTAAGGAAAGAGACCAAAGCAAAAAGTAAACATGAATGAAACATATATGTTGATGCCTTCTGAAGGAAAAAGGCATTAAAGGTTCAAAACAATAGGCCCCATAGCTTTTTCCGTACTGTCAGTAAAATATTTTGGGATAGAGTCTCTGCTGGATACAACAGAGCAAGAGTGCTGTCAAGGAGCTGGTTATGGGTCCCTGATTCTCTGTCTCCCCAGCTTCTATGCTGCCCTATCTTATGCTCTCCTAGGGTTAGCAATGTTACATGGCTCATAAAAGAGTGAGGACTATTTGATTGACCTGCAACAGGTAAACAGAATGTGGCAAAATTATTACAAGATCACAGCATAAACTGGTGTCTGCTACATCTTGTGATCCCACCATAAATATACTTAGGCTTTTTCATTAACGCCATTACAATTCTCAGTTTGAAACTTACCCACAACACCAGCTAAGTAGCTGTTACACTGGGTCTGTAGTTTTCACCTTGGTAGTAATGTGCTTTAATAGACTTGGTGTACTTGAAGAACAGTGACCTGCCGAGGAGCGTGGTAGTAGTATTCTGTATTGCCATGTCAGATTCCCCATGTTTCTTTTGCAAATTAAGAGGGAAGAAATTGTCCCAGCACCTTGGGGAGGTGAGAAATGACTTATGTCATGCATAGGGCCCTGCAGATCTCCACTGAACATGTTTGCTGATCGTGGATGGATGCATATCCAAATTTTATATCTAGAGCTCTGCAAATCTGCAGATATCTGAAAATTTTGTATCCGTGCAGGGCTCTAGTCATGCAACAGAAATAAAACCAGAGAAACAAGGAGCAGAGTTGAGGAGCTCCAAAGACAATTGGTTGTGTGATACAACTTTTATTTATGTTCTACAGGATAACAAAATAGAAGAGTTCATCAATTCCCCACTTCATTCAGTTCTGATAATCAGTTATGAGATGCTGCTGCGCACCTTGGACCAAATTCAGACTATGGAGTTTAACCTCCTAATCTGCGATGAGGGACATCGTTTGAAAAACAGCTCCATTAAAACTACCACAGCCCTCGATAGTCTGTCCTGTGAGAGAAGAATTATCCTGACTGGTTAGTATATTGCAAATAGCCTATTTTATAGCTAGACTAAAAGAGCTAACTTTGGTGAGTATGTGAAAGAAAGTTGTAAGTTATACAAGTATGAAAATTTTGGCAAGATTACCAGACATGTTGGGTTTTATAGTGTTTTTATAGAAATCAGCATAAACTCTGGTAAGTCAAGTGTAGAAGTATAATTAGGCAGGCTGAAGAGAAACTAGGAGTTTGGGATGTGGGAGAAGTGTAGGCTCTGGGATTGGGCCAGGGATGCAGTGGGGAAAGAGGACTCTCCCCAGCCCTCTCTAGCTTCAGCAGCTCAGAGCTGGGGGAGTGTCGCCTCTCCGCAGCCGCGGCAACTTCAGTGTGGCTGTGCTGAGGGAGAGGATCCTCTCTCTGGCAGCTCTAGAGGGGCCTGGACCAAGCCGGGCCAGTGAGGGGCTCTTCTCCCCTAGCCACAGCAAGTCCACGCTGGGGCTGGCAGGAAGGGGTGCCTCTCCCTGCCGCAACCCTGAGCCCCTGCATAGAGCTTAATAGTCAGCTGTGTAGCCACACAGCTGAGAGGGAACTTAGGCCTGCACCAATTAAATGAAATCAATTTCATTACCATTTTAGTTAAATCATACAACTTCTTTGCGTTGACAAGACCTGGGCTCTGATCCTTAGCTAGAAACACAGCTCTGCTTCTGGGAGGTTAACCACTGGAACAAATTAACAAGGGAAGTGGTGGATTCTCCATCTCTTGATGTCTTTACATCAAAGATATGCTCTGATCAAACACAAATTATTAGGGTCAATACAGGGGTCAGAACAGATGATCTAATGGTCCCGTGTAGCCTTAAAATTATGAAACTAAGAATCTATTAATGTTGCATTCTGTTGACTTCTGGTTGATGCCTGGAACAGCATTGATTACGTATCAGAAAGATCTCCATTTAGACCATCAAAGTTTGGAGGGACTATCTTTACATAATAGGACCTTTGCAGGAGGGAAAATTCAAATTAAAAGAAGATTTTAAAAAAAATTCTAGTTTCTTAGTTATTTTGTATTGTGTTAAAGTTAAACTGCCAGCCTGGAGAGAAGCCCTTGTACTCTGTTGCGAACAGCTATAACCCAACTTATTGCAGGAGATATTGCTACATTTGTTCAAAATAAGAATAACCTTGCAAATGAAGCTATAGTCTTCACCCTTTTGTTCCCCTCGAAGCACACAATCTGAAACAGAACAAATAGTTCTTGAGTGTTGGTCTGTATGTGTATTCCATGTGTGGTACACATGCGCTCTATTTGCCTAAGACCAGAGATTTCTGGCAAGTAATTTCCATTTATCTGTGCCTATAAAGTTGTTCCTCGTGCTCCATGCTCAGGATATAAAGGGCAGTGTGGACCAATGCCTTTTCAATTCATTCCATCCCATTGCTATTACAGGTTTTGTAAAAGATTCATCACAACAAAGTTCTAGCCATTCTTGTCACATCTAACTGGCCTAGACATTCTAGTTTTCCAGATCTTTTACCCATTTTCTCATCAGCATCTGAACCTTCTCAAATTGTTAACTCAGTAAGATCAAACATGTCAACTCAGATCTTCTTCACCTCACAGCCTGGTTTTTGGATGTGTGTTAGACCTAGTGCATCCATGTTCAGAGGCTGTTCGGACTATTCCCAATCAAAGTAGAAATGTTCCATCAGAAAATTCAGTCTAGCCAAATAGAGACATTTCTCTACTTAGATACAACAGAAGCAGTTGTCCCCAGAAAAAGTGGGTATTTGTGCTGTGTCAGAATATTTCCTCATCCTTAAGACATCAGGTGTTCCTTTTTATCTCCCTGTGGGTCTATTTAGCAGCAATTAGTGCCTTTCATCCTTTGGTAGAACCATAGAAGTATAGAAGTGTAGAACTGGAAGGGACCTCAATAGGTCATCTAGTCCAGTCCCCTGCATTTAAGACCAGACTAACCAATAACTAGACTGTTCCTGACAGGTGTTTATCTAACCTGCTCTTAAAAACCTACAATGACAGAGATTTCACAACCTCTCTAGGTAATTTGTTCCAGTGCTTAACTACCCTGATAGGAAGCTTTTCCTAATGTCCAACCTAAACCGCCTTTGCTGTAATTTAAGCCCATTGCTTCTTGTCCTAGCCTAAGAGGTTAAGGAGAACAATTTTTCACTGTCCCCCTTCTAACAGTTTTGTATGTACTCGAAAACTGTTATCATGTCTCTCCTCAATATTCTCTTCTACAGACTGAACAAATCCAGTTTTTTCTATTTTTCCTCATAGGTCATATTTTCTAGGTCTTTAATAATTTTTGTTGCTCTCCTCTGGACTTTCTCCAATTTGTCCATGTCTTTTCTGAAATGTGGTGCACAGAACTGAAAGACTAAATTATATTTTTACTCACCCAAAATAGTCAGATCCCTGAAAGGTCTCATTAGGACCTTCTCCCCTGGGGAGAAACCAGCACTGCAGTGAGCTCTCCATCTTGTACTCCCAGTTCTTACCAGATCATGCTTTCAACTGTTAGCTTGTGTTCCATATTCCACCTGTCTGTGAAGGTCTCCTTCCCAGTCACCATCACATCAACCAGAAGGGTGCGTGAACTGGAAGCACTTGTGGATGACCCACCATATATCACATTTCAGAGGGAGAAGGTTTTCCTTTGCTGCCTCCTGAAAATCATGCCTAAGATAATTTCTGAGTTGCTCATAACTGTTCTCCTGCTGATATTCTTTTCAAAATCTCATGCTTCCAATGAGGAAAAGAGACTTCTCTCTCTCTGTGTCAAGCAGGCTTTAGTGTTCTAACTGCAAAGAACTAAACCAGTTAGGTAAATGCCCAGACTATTTGTCGCTCTAGCAGACTGATTGCAAGGACAAGCAGTATCTGCTCAGAGACTCTCGAAGTGGGTCTTCGGCTAGATCATTCTTTATGATCAGCTAATGCGTATTCCTCCCCCAGTGCAGGTAAGGGCCTATTCTGTTAGAGCACAGGCAACCTCAATAGCATCTCTTCAAGAAGCACTTGTACTGGACATATAAAAGGCAGCAGTCTGAAATTCTGTCTGTACTTCACGGAACATTACCCTTTAATTCGGGCCTCTTCTGCAGATGCAGTTGAAACAGCAGTATTATACACTATATACCAGCTGCATTCTTGTACCTCCTCCTGTTTGAATACTGCTTATCAATCACAAACGTGTAGAATACACATAGGGACCACCACTTGAAGAAATTGAGGTTACTTAGCTGTAACTGGAAGTTCTTTGAGGTGCGTAGTCCCAATCTGTATTCTACTACATGTCTGTCTTCCCTCTGTTTCAGATCCTATCTGGTTCGGGTAAGAGAAGGAACTGGAGAGGTGTGGGTCTGTCCACCCCTGAAACTCTCAGTTTAAGTGGTGCATGAGGGGAGCAACTGTCCTGGCATGAACTAACTGATACTACTTGATAGAAATCCCTTGTCTCAAGAGCATAGAATACATGTGTATCCATGTGTGAAATACAGATGAGACCACACATCTCAAAGAACCCTGAATACAAACTCAGTTGTATTCAAGCAATCATTCTTACTATCACTTTCAAGAAAAAAAAACTCTTAAATGTGTAAAAGTACATGGTTAATTATTTTTCTTTACCTAGGCACGCCAATACAAAATGACCTGCAAGAATTTTACGCATTAATCGAGTTTGTAAATCCAGGAATACTTGGTTCTTTGTCCACATACAGAAAAATATATGAAGAGCCTATTATTCGGTCCCGAGAGCCTTCAGCAACAAAGGTAAATCATTTAAAAACAAGAATTCAGTCATAAAATATTATTCATAAGGAAAGTTAGAAAATTCATCTTCTAGAGAGTCAGATGTAATTTAGACTGTTTTTCTTCTTTAATGAACAAACCATGGCTGAGATTTTCAAACAAATTCACTTGGGCTCCTCTGAAAATTCCAGTATCAAAACATAAGTTAATGTAATACTCACAGCATGATTTCTCTGGGCATTTCTTTCTTTTCTGTCAAACAAGGTGGGTGAGGTAATATCTTTTATTGGACCAACTTCTGTTAGGCCTTGCCTACATTGGCAAATTGCACAGTAAAGCATCTTTCTGCGATTTAACTCCCAAGGAGTACACAGATACTCCTCAGCTGCAGAGTTGCAAAAAAACTACCTCGATGAGTCGTAAGGCTTACAGCGCAGATGCTCCTGTGCTGCATTGCCAGCGTAAACACATCAGTTGCTTTCAGCGCTGTAATTGGCCTCAGGAAGTGTCCCATAATCCTGCAAGTGGCCACGCTGCTCGTTGATTCTGCTCTCCTCATGGAGGTGGATTACCAGAAGCCCTGGAAGAACCATCTTCCAGCACTTGCGCCGCGACCACGCTTGCACTTCAAAGCGCTGCTGCAGGAGCATTCCCGTGACAGTTCTTTGAAGTTTCAAGTGTAGCCATGCCCTCAGAGGTCTTCCTCATGTCTGGGAAAGGTACTCAGTGTCACAGCTAAATAAGAGATCAAACAGATAGTTTAGCGCAAGTAGTTAGCGCATATTCAGAGGGGACCATTTCAGGTGAAATGGCCCGTTAACACCCCTGTAGTCATAGGACAAAAAGGGTAGTTAGTGGGTTACAGATTGTTGTAATAAACCAGCTTGCCTGTTATATTAAAACACTGGATTTATGGCCTATTGCAACAATATTTAGTCCTGCCATGAGTGCAGGTGACTGGCCTAGTTGAGTTCTTGAGGTCCCTTCTAGTCCTACAATTCTATGATTCCATATTTAGATGTGGCACTCTGAGTACTTTTCCCAGAGCTAAGGAACAGCTCTGTGGCTATGTCTATACAAGAACATAAGCCTAAAGTTAGTGGGACTTGAGCCAGCTGACCTGAATCAGTGAACCGTGGGCTTGAGCATCTACATTCCATTTTTTTACCCCTAGGTTAAGAATTTTCTGGCCCGTGCTTGAAACTAGGGCTCTGGCATCCACACTGCAGTGCACAGACCCTAGTCAAAGTAAGCATATCCCAAAGTCCCTAGAGCACCCCCTTCCCTGCCTTAGTGTCTAGCCCTAGGAACGTGGTGCACTGTGGGAAAACCCTACTGCCCACCCTGTTTCCCAACTGTGGTGGTGCTATTGATGGGACTCAGGTGCCCATAAGAAGCACATGAGTACATAAACTGCATCATTAGCTCCTTTGATGACCATCTCAGTAGAATGATGGCAGTTTGAAAATGCTTTATACTGAACTACTGTACCATCTAATCTGAAACTTGGGCTCTCCTGCTCTAGGCTGAGTTACTTTGGCAGAAAAATACCCATGTGCATCTGGATATTAGTCTCCAGGACAGTCAAACTATTAAAATGAAACTTTGCAATTCTTAATTTTTAAAATGGGATGTTCAATAAAGGGGGTTTTGTTTGGTTGTTTGTTTATTTTTGTCTGTTTGCTTTGAAGTTTGACATAAAATGAAGGTACCAGAGGAAAAATACGAACTCACATCCCAGCCTGGCTGTTGCCGGCTGCCGAGGGGGTCACGTGCATTCCCAGGGCTTGAGGTGCTCACCAACCAGCAGGGATCACTTATCTCTGCCCCCACTGCACCCCAGGAGGCAGGGATAAGGGATCCTCGAAAGGCTGCAGGGAAGTTTTGGGGCTGGTTCCCACTCACCAGCTTCACAGTGCATACAGCCCAGGTATTCCTGCATGTGCAGGGAGTGTAAGGGGGGCCAGAGAGCAGAGCAGGGACCAAGCACCATCCTGCAGGAATGGGAAGTATCTGAGGTTCCAGTTCAGCACAGCCAGGGGAGGGATGACTTGCAACATCCCTGTGGCCAGGACCATCTCCCACCTGTCAGCTTTGTTCCCTGCTCTAAATGAGCTCCATGCAGCAGTGAGGAGGAGCTAGAATAGGAAGGGGAAGTACACTCAGCCAGGCAATAATTGTACTTCTGGCTGCTGTATTGGCTGCCTGCAGTGCCGCTCGTTTATCCCAGGAAGTCTGGGATACATCTAGAGGACTTTTGGGTTCTGAATCAAGCCAGGGCCACATGCACACAGGAAAGCAATAGGCTTGAACCCTAGGTCCCAGCTTAACATGAGCTCAAACCCTCCAGCCGTGGGACCCTAGGTCTGAACCTTAAGTTAGCAAATTTGCAGTGTGGATGCAAGGGGGTTTGGCTCGAGCTCGCGCTCAGACCCAGGCTTAAATTGCTGTGTTGACATACTCTGTGTAGCTCAAAAGCTTGCCTCTCACCAACGGAACCTGGTCCAGGTAAAAGATACTACCTCACCTATCTTGTCCCTCTAATATCCTGCGACCGACATGACTACACCACCACTTTTTTTCATGTGTCAGACTCTATGACCCCAATTTCAGTGTTTTCCCACCTGGAACAGAGAACCGAGTTGGGTGGGGAGGACACTGTAATTTGGTCTAGGGCATGTTTGATAAAACAGACTTCTCAGCCTCTTATTTGAAATTAGAGTTAAATGCTGTTATTTAATCAACTATATTGGAATTAATTAGCTTTTTAAAGTTTATATAATGTTGAGTTTTTAGAACACCTGTTTTATTGAATAATTAGTTCATGTATTATTGATTAGATAATGATCTTAGATGATAGGAACAATGAATCTAAACAACTGGTTATAATTCAGTCCAATTAATTGAAGGGCTCCACATATAATGTTGTTCTACCACTGTGCAAATGGCTACAATGTTTCTTTTCTTCTAGGTGCTGCATAAATTTGTCCTGGCAAACCCCACAAAAATGATCACTTTCATGCCACCTTCCATCTCCTTAGCCTGTTCACTCGCCAGTGTAGCAGTCTGGCAGGAAGGGGATAGTGTGATTGGCTGGGAAGGGAGAGGGCATATAGTGACATGAGGGGAAGTAGGGGGATGAAACACTTGGAAGGATTGAATGGATGTATAATTCTTCACTTCTGCAGTTCTTAGGAGCTTCTAATGGCAGTTGTCTTCCTCTGCTACTTTGTGAAGAAGTGGAGCTCCTGGCATGTTTGGGAGTCCGAGGGTTGGTCTACACTACAGACCTGTATCAGTATAACTGTATTGCTCAGGAGTGTGAAAAATCCATACCCTGCAGTAACGTAGTTATACCGACATAACCCCCCATGTAGACAGTGTGATGGTGGTGGTAGCTACCACTTCTCGTGGAGGTGGATTAATTCTCTCCAGTCAGTGTGGAGTATCTTCATTAAAGTTCTACAGTGGTTTATTTGATCATTCGTTCCAACTGGTGCAGCTGCACCTATGCAGCATTTTAAGTGTAGATATGCTCTGAGATGGTTGTCATTTCCTTTCCTCTCTCTAAGAGCATCTCTTCATTAGCAATGTTAAAGCTCTCTCAGTGCTATAAAAAAAAACCCACCTCCATGAGGGGAATAACTACCTGCACTGGGAGTGCGGCTCACGGCACTGGTGCACTGTCTACACTGGCACTTTACAGTGCTGAAATTTGCAGCACTCAGGGGTGTGTTTTTTCAAACCCCTAAGCGAGAAAGTTCCAGCGCTGTAAAGTGCCGGTGTAGTTAAGCCCTGAGACACTGTTTCAACTCCTGCCACTGTCAGTCCATTCTACATTTTAGGAGCTGTACAATTCGCGATATGATGCCATTCATTTATCACTTCAGCACAGTTCTATAGAATTCAGTGCAGCTTTGCTACATAAATCACGAACCTTGCCACATAATTTGAGTCTGTATGATTCATAGTGCATTAGCTATTGCCTAGGTTAAGAGTTTAAAAACTCCTATAGCAAACCAAATTCATTGATATTAATTGATTATTAAAACCCTGTGTCAGAAAATGGTATCATGCATACAAACCGTGTTCACTACTGCCTGATTAAGAATCATATAGCAAAGAATTGTGATGTAACTGAACATGCTTGTGAAGTCATATCTAAACCTCTGTTTGTTATAATAGGAGGAAAAGGAGTTGGGAGAGAAAAGAGCAGCAGAACTCACTCGTCTAACTGGACTGTTTATTCTTAGAAGAACACAAGAGATCATAAACAAATTTCTCCCACCGAAAAAAGAGAACATACTTTTCTGCCGACCAACAGCGTTGCAGCTTGAACTCTACAGAAAACTGCTTAGTTCTCGAGTCGTTAGATCCTGCCTACAAGGAGTACTAGAAAACAGTCCTCATCTGATATGTATAGGAGCTTTGAAAAAAATCTGCAACCATCCCTGTCTTCTGTTTAAAGCCATAAAGGTATCTACTGTATTTTGCTTCAACACAAATAATTAGACAGTCCTGCACAATAAAAGTCATTAAAATTAGTTACTGTTAAAAACTGTATCAGTGGAGTTCCACAAATGCTCTCCGAAAATGATGTGCTTTTTAGAGCATTCAAAAAACCTAAACATTAGAAAGTCAGTTCTGTCAGTTTCATTAGGGTGGTGGTATCAAGTATTTCCAGCATTTCTGTTGTAATTTGATCATCTTCCACCGCTTTGTTACTTTTCAGCTTTTTGACTGCAGTTTGTACTTCTGACATCTCTTGAACTGATGTTATTGTCAAGTTGATCAGATTCATGTGCTTAATCAAAATCTGGTACTAGGTGAGGTTGGGTCTATTCAGGAGATATTTTAAATGCTCTGCCCATCTGTTTTTCTGTTCAACCTCAGTTGTAAGCATTTTTCTGTCTTTGCTTTTTACTGGCCCATGTCCTGTTTTGAAATTTCCACACAGGGTTTTAGTGGAAAACAGCTCTGTGGTTTCCTATCATAGCAGCAGCTTCAGTGTCAACTGCTAGGTCTTCAGCCTAACTCTCCCTTGCTGCAATTTAAGCCCATTGCTTCTTTTCCTAGCCTCAGAAGTTAAGAACAACAATTTTCCTCCCTCCTCCTTTTATGTACTTGAAAACTATTATCATGTCCCCTCTCAGTCTTCTCTTCTCCAGACTGAAGAAAAGCAATTTTTTCAATCTTCCCCCATAGGTCATGTTTTCTAGCCCTTTAATCATTTTGCTCTTCTCTGGACTTTCTCCAATTTGTCCACATTTTTCCTGAAATGTGGTGCCCAGAACTGGACACAATACTCCAGTTGAAGTTATATCAGTGCAGAGTAGAGTGGAAGAATTACTTCTTGTGTTTTGCTTATAACACTCCTGCTATTACATCCCAGAATAATGTTTGCTTTTTTGCAACAGTGTTACACTGTTGCTTCATATTTAGCTTGTCATCCACTATGACCTCCAGAATCCTTTCCACAATACTCCTTCCTAGGCAGTCATTTCCCATTTTGTATGTGTGCGGTTGATTGTTTCTTCCTTAGTGGAATACTTTGCATTTGTCCTTATTGAATTTCATCCTATTTACCTCAGACCATTTTTCCAGATCATTTTGAATTTTAATCCTATCCTCCAAAGCACTTGCAACCCCTCCCAGCTTGGTATCATTCGCAAACTTTATCAGTGTACTTTCTATGCCATTATCTAAATCACTGATGGAAAATATTGAACAGAACTGGACTCAGGATCAATCCCTGTGGGACGCCACTCAATATCCCCTTCCAGCTTGATTGTGAGCCAATGATAACTATTCTCTGGGAACAGATTTCCAACCGGTTATGCACACGCTTTACAGTAGCTCTGTCATCAGAGTCCCCTGGGGCAGGGGGAGGGGAAGGAGGGACTGAGATTGAAAGACCGTACTCAAAGAGCAGTTATCAATGATTCACTGTCAGAGTGGGAGTATGTGTATAAGGGGTGCGGCAGAGCTCTGTCCAAGGAATGCTGTGGAATCCCTGTCCTTGTTTTCTAAAAACAGGTTAGACAAACACCTGTCAGGGATGGTGTAGGACATACTTGGTCCTGCCTCAGCACAGAAGGCTGGACTAGCTGAGCTCTGGAGGTAACTTTCAGCCCTACATTTCTAAGATGCCTTCAGTATTCTTACTAAAATGTCAGCTGCAAAAGGCATAATTAGACTGACATTAAAATTAACATCTGTAGCATTTAAAGCAGCAGGACCCAAACCTTTGAAGGCCGTGCCCCCCTCCTTCTTTCCATGCCACCGCCACCCAGGGGCTGGGAGCGGGGCTGTGGCTCAGAGGGACAGGAGTAAGAGGGTCAAGGCTGGGGATGGATCTGGGGCTGGGAACTGGGCTGTGGCCAGGGACTGAGGCAGGGAATACAGGCAGGGGTAGAGCTGCAGTCAGGCTGCGGTAGGGGTCAGGGCTGGGAGCATAGCCAGGCCGAGGCTAGGAGCTGGGGATGTGGCTGGGGGCACAACCAGAGCAGAGATGGGATGGGAGGGGTTGGGTGGTGGTCCCTCCCTGTCCCCCATGAGAGCTGGCCCAGGCTCTGCCACATCCCCCCAGACATTCCTCTGCACATCCCACAGTTTGGGGACCTCTGCTTTGGAGTCTAACTGAGATGAATGGAAGAAATGTAAACCTACTGCAAGCGTACAAGATCTATTGTTTCAGTCTGTCTGTGACACAGAGAGAAGACTATGTTCATTCAGTAAATTTGCTTCACAACTGTAAATGCTAGAAACTTTTTTTTAAAGTGAAAGCTTGACTTCTGTAGAAATTGGTGGGATGGAGAGGGAGAGAAAAACACAAGTTGGTTTTATTGTTGTTGTTTTTATTACACTGATATAGCTATTGTTAGACTACAGCTAAGTGATTTTACCATTTTTCCTCTACCCCTTCATTCTGGCTCCATTATCCCTTTGATAGATGCTCTTTATCCTCTCAGTTCAGTAACTTAATCTCTAGTTGGAAAGAATAGTTTTCTCAAAAATAAATGCCATAGAACTCCGTAATAAGCTGGCATAGAATGAAGCAGGAGCAAACAAAGCATGACTTCAGCTCTATATGTTTCTGCTTGTTATGTAACTACTACTATTAAATCAGAGAAGCAGGAGTGAGCAATACTATTTTCTTCTTCATCCTCTATCCAGTTGTAGATGAGAGATTAGGGTATAGAATAAAGGTTAATTTTATTATAATAATGGTTTGTAAAAATTGCAGTAGAGCCAATGATGAGAGGTCATCAGCCAGATGACTTGTTTGTTCATTAAAATGTATGTGCTGGTTCTTGATCCTGTCTTTCTCTTATGCTTTCTGTAATCATAATGAAAATACAGACAAAGCTTTTTTTTTAAGTATCTTTTCAAAAAGTCATGCGGCTACCACAGATTAATCTTTTTTCATAGGAAAAAGAATGTAATCCAACTAGTGATGAATGTGAGGAATCCAATCTTTATGAAGGTTTAAGAGATATTTTCCCACAAGATTATACCTCCACCACTTTCACTGAAACTGACTCAGGAAAATTGCAAGTCCTGGCAAAGCTGTTGGCAGCGATCTATGAACTCAGCCCTTCTGAAAGGTGAGAGAGAAAGAAAGGTAGGAGAGACATATTAGCTACTTTTGAATTTAGATGATCCCTTTGATTATCCCACTTGCTGTTTTTCACACAAACATGATGCCAAAATATTTACCCTGAGGAATCTGTCGCTTTGCACAGCTACCAAGCATACTTATTCATACATACATGTATTCTACTCTATAACTTTGCCTCTTATTAAAATTATTAACATAGGAATTACTGCTGGTGGACAGTTGTCCAAGTTTCTGTATTTGTTATTTCTGGACAGATATCTAGTTTGTTTTCTTTTTTCGTGCTGAGTTCTACCAATTAAGTAGATGTCTCACGTTGAAACTACCATTCTGTGACGTACAGTACTGCCTGTTACTTTCATAGACTCTCCAGCACTTTGTGTCCCCTGGGGCAATCATTGAATGTGCTCAGTATTTTAAACTGTTCAATAAAATATTTTTAATGACTAGACTGTGAGCTCTCTCCTGTGTAGTCATGTTTATGACTAGCTATCATTCAGGGTTTTCCTTTTACTCCATTTTAGGAGACGTTAGCTGTCTATAAGTTCCCTTTCAAAAGAATGTCAGAAAGAAGCACTCCCCATGTGTCAGTACAAAGGGAGCTGTTGTCTCCTCCTACTGTTAATTTACAGCAGAAGTTTTCAAACTGTGGGGCATGCCCCCCTTGCAGGATACAAGGGAACGTTCAGCCCCATGTAGCCGGGCTTGGGGAGGAAGTGCCATCTCCACCCACTGTTTTCAATTTTTTTGAGCTGAGCCCCCACTTTGAGTTATAATTTTTGGTTTTGCGCCCCCTCCCCCAACCCTGACAGGCTGGGTGGTCCACTGAGGTGAGTCAGGGAATGGAGGTGGCTCTCCTTCCCTAAGATCCACCATGTGGGTCTGGCCCAAGCCATCTGGCCTCACTGCCTGCCCCCCTGTATGTTCTTCTATGCCGCCCTAGTGGGGCATGCTCCATAGTTTGAAAACCTTTAAAAGCTGTTGCTAAATGGAAGGCAGAAATCTGGGGGGCATGTATAATATGTAATCTGCCCCCACATGCCCCCGTCTATCTCAGACAGGGGTACACAGTAGACTACATTATTTGGAATGGGGTACGCAGACTAAAAAGTTTGAAACATCCTGATTTGCAGCTTGTACTGAAGCATTACTTTGTGACAAGTCTTACTGCTTCAGTTAGACCTCTTCCCCCTTCTTCATTCAGTATAATCTTCTCCGGAGATTAAAGGGGAAGTTTCCATATCTCTGAAACCAAGTGATTCTGGAGTAAGGTGACCAGATAGCGACTGTGAAAAAACGGGATGGGGGTGAGGGATAATAGGTGCCTATATAAGTAAAAGCCCCAAAAACCAGGACTGTCCCTGTAAAAATGGGACATCTGGTCATCCTAGTATGGAATGATAAGTGTATCAGGTAAAACATTGATGTAGTAGAAGTAAGTGGGAGATCAATAGCTCAAAAGAGCAGGAGACCAAGTTCACAAAAAATATCTGTCATATTTACAAAGTCAGTTGCTCTCCTTTTTCCCTCATCCCATTTTATCCAGCTTGGGAGGAGGAATTTTCTTCAGATAAATACCCCCCCATTTAGCCCATCTGTAATTCTCCTTTTACTCAGAAATCTCTCAAATTGTGCGGTGATGTTCACAGTAGCTTTTTCTTTAAGTGGAGCCACATACAGGTGCATATAGTTCTTCTTACAAGACCTAGTTTGTGTAAGTAGAAATTTTATAATCCAATCTCTGTGCTTGGTCCTGTTTGTACATTAACCAAAATCCTGTTGAAAAAATAACTAATAATTTATTTGAATGCTTCACAGTAGGTATGATGTGTCTTTATTTGCAATGCCAAATACTTCATCTTTAAAGAGTAGTGAATAAAATCAGGCTGATGTGCAATTTTTGTCTGAGTTGTGATTTGATTTCTTTAGTTGTCTACAATAAATAAATATAATGCTTCATTAGATTTAGCTACTTATGCACAACATAACAAGTTCTTTGTTTCTCTGATTGACAGAATTGTGTTGGTATCTAATTATACACAAACACTGAATATTTTGCAAGAGATGTGCAAACATTATGGATACTCTTATACAAGACTTGATGGACACACTCCTGTCTCCCAGAGACAACAGATTGTGGATAGTTTTAATAATAAATTTCGTTCAGCATTTATCCTTTTGCTGAGTTCGAAGGCTGGCGGTGTAGGCCTGAACCTTGTTGGAGCATCTCATTTAATTCTGTATGATATTGACTGGAATCCAGCCACAGATATTCAGGTTTGATACAGTTATGTGTATCAGGGATGGGATGTGGACCAAATGGGGTTTTAATTGATGAGGCGATAGATTCTAAAATGTCAGACCTTAAACCTCTCACTGGCCCATATTGCTCAGCCTCCATCTAGACAAGTGTAATTATGTGGGGAAGGGAAAAAAATAATGTTTGGTGGATTGCTTAAATTAGCTTTGTCTCGATAGCAGAAACACATCTGAAAGATTCCCATGCAACTTTATCCATCTTGATCAGCTGTTGGGTCTTTTTTTGTATTATGACATTCAGCCAGGAGATGCATGTCTCTAGTTTGAATATTCAGGGTAAAATTAAATTAGAACATCTGACTGGGATAAGCAAGGAGCATAAAGTGTAGGGGAGTAAACCTCTGGTCTCCTTGGAGGGTTTTATCATATGGTGCAGTCTTCTGTTGACTTTGATTTTGTAGTAAAATGGCCATCATCTCTCTCTCTCTCTCTCTCATGTTTCCCAAAAGAAAATGTAATTAAAACTGCTGATCATTCTTTGTGGTGTGTGCTGGTGAAGAGGGAGCTCAGCTACATCTGAGCTACGGGGAGGGGTCCCAAGTAGCATGAAGAAAGGGACAAAATCAAATGGCAGCAGATATTACAAGAAAAAAATTAAGTTACTGCTATTGTTGTAATGATTGCGATAGCTCTGTAGGTATTGTTTTATCTGGCATAAGAGTGCTTGTATACAACTTTTTTTAAAAAAATTTCAAATGTCTGAAATTTATTAATTTTTTTACAATTTCAATAAATTGCCTCAGATTGTACAGCAATGCTAATTGCCTACCACCTGCGTGGAACTTGAGGCTTTGCTTTTGTTCCTGATCTTCATCAGCACCATCATGTGGTCACTTGTCGTATTGCTTGAAACACAGTAGTGAGTAAAATCAGCCGCAAATATTACAGCTTGCTAAATATTGAAACGTGTGCTTTGTGCACATATGCTGAATATTTACTTGAAACCCTTCAATAGTAGACAAATATTCATTTAAATGGACACTGTTAAGTAATTTTTTAAGATTTAAAGGTTTTGTGCAAAAGTTGATTTTTCCACACCCAACCAAAATGGACAAGTTTTCACTGTTTTTTATAAATATTGAAACAAGTATTGAGGGTGAGGCACTGAAACTCCTGTGCAGTATTAGAAACTTAAATCCAGTACAATCATGCTAATACCTGAAAACCACAAGTGAAACTAGGGCTAGCAGAAATGAAATGGACTAATCTAATTTCATGTGGTAATCTAAGGTGAGAGGCAGAGACTAAATGATTAGAAGCAAATTAGATTTTAAAAATATTTCAGATTTAGTAACCTAAGATTTAATAGTAATACAGATAAAGACAATTTTTGGAAAATTTCATTTTGACGGTGTCCCTTTAAGGAGCTAGCAAGTGCTAAGAACTTGATTAGAAAAGAATAAACATTTTAGCTAGTGTTCTTTGTGTAATGAAATTTCAGATAACATCTTTACCTTTTTATCTTCTTTAGGCAATGGCCAGGGTGTGGAGAGATGGTCAGAAACACACTGTGCATATTTACAGACTGCTAACTACAGGTCAGAAATATTATAAATGTAAATGCTACTCTAACATAGGCTGAAGGGAGACAAATCTTGGCAAGTATGAAAGGAGGGTGGGGCACTTTTGGAAATGGCATAAACATATGTCTTTGCTTTGCTCTGATTATTCTTTTAGTAACTGAAGGTATTACTCCAACATTCCCAATCATCAAGTAACTGGAATCGATGTTTAGAAATACTGATCTAAAATTAATCTTATGTATCTGATGTTTTTCAATGCAGGCTCAATAGAAGAAAAGATCTATCAGAGACAGATCAGCAAGCAAGGCCTTTCTGGGGCAGTCGTAGACCTTTCCAAGACATCTGAACACATCCGTTTTTCCACTGAGGAGCTTAAAAGTCTCTTTATACTACATGAAGATTCCAGCTGTGTTACCCATGACCTGCTTGAGTGTAACTGTATGGGAAAGAAAGACCATCAAAGTGAGCTTTCTGTTCTTTATCTCTTCAGCACTTGCAGGGTTGGTACATCCATTTCCAGTGACACCCACTACAAGAGGATTAAAGTAATGACATTCTTTATTGGATCTTCATGATATTGCCTTATGCCTGATTTTATTTTCAAATCCACAGGACCCTTCCATCAGCTGATGATGAGAAAAGATTCATTCCTTGAACTAATGACCTCTACTTTTAACAGCCTCTTAAATCCATAAGCCAATCAGGACAAATTCAACTAGTGACAGTTGTTATAATCAGGCAAGATTACTTATGAAACTCAGAGAAAGAAAGTATCAAGAGCAAGAATGATTAGATGATACAAACAAGGGACTAGATTATCAATTGGTGTAAATCACTCTAGCACTATTGATTTGACTGGGACTGTACCAGCTTACATCAGTTGAGGACCTGTGGCGAGATTATTATCTAAAATTGGAAAAGAATGATTAAAACAGTCAGCAGACATGTGCAAAAACAGACCCCTTGCTTCTCCCTGCCCTATTTCAAGGATATAAGTAGTGCCACCTCCACTATTAGTTCCTAATACCTCCTATCTACAACAGTTTAAAATTGGATTTTAACAGCACAAAGTAAAAATGCAGTTGGTGAAAATTATTCTTCTAAAATCCTCCTAAGCCTGTCATCTAAGTGCATGTCATCTTACCAGCAAACGCAGACAGGAAATTAAGCAATAAAAACGGGTTGACCCTGTTTGGTTGTTCTACATGTTTCCAGCAGATAGACCAGAGTTTTGCTCATTTCTCTTCTTCTCCCCTTCTCATCTAAAGTCTGGCAGGGTTTGTATACTTAAGGTAGGGTGCTGTTATAGTGAAGAGTGTTTTATTTTTCACTTTACTTTTGGTGAAAGCACTCTGACAAGCAATCCATTGATTTCATTGTCTTTGTGTTCTTTTCGTGGCTGAAAAACTGGAGCTTCAGTTCTTGGGGGAAAATGGAGCTCATGTGAGCTGCTAAAATATACTTAGTGGATCCAGCTCTGTGTTTATTATGGGCACTCATGCAGGGCCTGTTTTGTACCTAGTATCCTGATAGTGACTTGATCAAGCACTACAGTTACAGGAGTATTGTGGACCTTCCCAGAGGGGAAAAACTTGTGCACACAGCCTGATTTTGTCCAAGTTGTTATGGAGATGTCAGAGAGTGCAAGTTGTTTGCATTATGCTTCTCATATAGAGTTCTGCCAGTTTTTCCCATCCCAGGGAGGAAAGGGAATACTCCAACAAGGGTAAGCAGATAAGCAGCCACACACTTAGAATGAGATGCAAGAGCCAAAAAGTACCATTACAGAAATGAAAAAGGTGGAGGCTGAGCTGAGGTTACTGGGATGGGTAGGTGTAGGGGTTCATGAGCCTAGCGGTGTGGGGAAGGGTGCTTGGGAGAGGAAGAGGAGGGGCAGGCTGGTTGGGGGGTGCCTGGAAGAGGAGGGGCAGGATCGTGGAGATGCCTAGAAGGGCAAGCTGGTGGGGGAGGACAGGATTGCCAGGTTTCTGGTTTTTGACCAGAACGCCTGGTTGAAAAGGAACCCTGGTGGCTCCGGTCAGCATTGCCGACCAAGCCATGAAAAGTCCAGTTGGCAGCACAGTGGGGCTAAGGCAGGCTCCTTGCAGCTCCCAGAATCAGCAATATGTCCCCCGTCCAATTTCTACACATAGGGGTATCCGGGGGCTCCACATACTTCCCCCACCCCAAGCACCGGCTCTGCAGCTCCCATTGGCTGGAAGCTGTGGCCTGTGGGAGCTGCGGGGGCAGCACCTGTGGATGGAGCAGTGTGTAGGAGCTGGATGGGGCACATGTCACTGCTTCTGGGAGCTGCTTGAGGTAAGCGCCACCTGGAGCCTGCACCCAAACCGCCTGCCCCCGCCCTGATCCCCCTCCTGTCCTTCTGCACCCCAAGCCCCCCACCCCCACCTCAGAACCCACTCCCTCACCCGGAGCCCTCACACCCCCGCACCTCAACCCTCTGCCCAGCCCAAGCCTTCACGTCCCAGCCCTGATCCCCCTCCCGCCCTCAAAACCCCTCAATCCCAGCCCGGAGCACCCTCTTGCATCCCAAACCCCTCATCCGCAGCCCCACCCCAAAGTCTGCAACCCCAGCCGGAGCCCTCACACACCCCAACCCCCTGCCCCAGCCTGGTGAAAATGAGCAAGGGTAGGGAGAGTAAGTAACAGAGGGAGGAGGGATGTAGTGAGCGGGGCGGGGGGGGTGCTCAGAGGATGGGCAGGCTGCTTGAAGGAGGAGGGGCAGGCTAGTTTTGGAAATTGAAGAGGATGGGAATGTTCACTGCTCTCTACATCACAGAATTGTGGGATATGCTGAGCTGCAGAATGGAAGATTTCATAGAAGTAATTTTCTTCCTGCTAGCAGCATCTCCCACAATTCTTCCTATCCTGTATGGCTTTATTAATAAAGGACAATGTTTAATTTCTGTAGCTACAGTTTGTAGGCCAAGTAGTCCACGGCACATAGTTCACTGGTTGGCATTTAGGTTATTGTTATTCCTATTCTAAGATGTTCTCCAGAGCTCTAGAATGACACAGGCTGCAACACTGAACCATTTCCAGAACTGCAGAGAAGAGGGGAATAACCCATGTGTCACAGAATTGCAGGAGATGCTGCTAGCAGAAAGGAAATGATCAGATAAGAAACTTTCCATTCCATCTACTTGTACGAGGACTTGTACTCTGGGTTTGCAGAGGGGGATTCTTAAGAAATGAAATTATCAAGTAATTTACCCTTTTTTTGTGTGTGGCTTTTATTGTTATAGAAGGTTGCACTTGCTGTTCTGGAAAATAAAATACTGATCCAGACTGAGAATTTTCTAGGTAGTTCTCAATCTCTGTTTCACTTTCACTTTTCAGATCCTTCTACAGAAAAGCTCTCTGTGTATAGAGGTTGCCAGCCTGGACAATGTCATGAGAACGCTGATTCAAAGAAACCTCTTTCTATGTCACAGCTGATGCAATGGAAACACTTTTCAGGGCAGCACCAGACTTTTGCTGATCCTTTCCTTGAAAGAATAAAGATGAATATTTCTTTTATTTTCCAGAATGTAACCAATCCAGCTACTCCCACCCCATAAAACTAAATTATTTTTCCATGTACATGATGTGCTTTGTACTTGCTGGTGCCAGTCTTCTAAGAAAAGTAAAGTATGCAGTTGCCTTTATGTTGCTGCCAAAACTCTGTTTAGGCCTTGTGTTTGTACGAGGAGGTTTCTGTGTAAATGTACAACTGTTGATGTTTTTTGTAAAGTTAGAGAGATACCATCAGATTAAAAGTACCTTATTAATAGTTAATTTTTTAAAATTCTTTCTGTTATAATTTGCTTTTCAACACATCTGCTGGTTTGGTATAATAATTAGTGGTGGTTAAACTATTTTACACAACCTCGTAGTTAGGCCTAAACTACCTGACAGTTTTCTTTCAATGATAATGATATATTAATAATAAGACAGAGATGACAACTAATCAGCTGGATGTTGGAAGGTACATTAGGCTGTAGTATCTATGTGATGTTTACAAGTCTGGATTTGTCTCTGTACCTGTAAAGATAATGGGTCTGATTCACCACTACATTACTCCAGCTTCACCCCAATATAACTCGTGGTTTCAGTGGAGTTACCCCAGCATAAAACTAGAATAGCATAGTGGCCAATCAGGCCCAGATTCTGAGACTACAATTAATTGTGCTTGACCATCTTTTATGAGAAACAGCAGTGCACAGGGCATTTAGTTGGGGAAATTAACATTCTGTGGTTCCCAGCTATACTCAATGCACGTGCATATTATTTCTATATAAATACATATGGCAAACATATTTTTCTGAATCTCAAAGCGTTGCATACAATTTAATTGTATGTATAATATTAGGATAATAATTTGTTTCTTTATGTGATCAGGCATAAGAATCTGAAACAGCAATTAGAGCTTTAAAAGTACCTTGTGTGGTATCTCAGCTATGTAATTCCTCTCTATAAGTAGAATATTTTCTTCGCAAATGTGAAAAATGGAATCTTATGAACAAAAATGTGGCATTATTTCCAGGAGTACTAGAAGTGTATAGTAAGTGAAATCACTTTTAATAAAATTAAAATTGTAATTTGGAATTCATTGGTATTATTTATTTGTACTGTGGTAGTGCTGAGGGGCCATAATCATTGATCAGGGCCTCAGTGTGTTAGGTGTTGTATAAAGATAGAACAAATGGTAACTGAGTTTGGTTTCTGGAGTGTCCCCTACGAAGCCCAACCTGCAGGAAATAACTGTAATTGATTTGTCCTCCATCTTAGTTGTTTACAACATTTAAGGCTCCCATTGCTCTGGTTCCAACCGACTCCACCGTGAATCTATTTGAGGGTTTTTTGATGCACCTATCATGGTATTTAAGTGCAGAAAATTAATGATAGGAACCAACAAAACACTGAACTTTCTAAATGCAATGATTTTGGGTAGTCTGAGTAGGGGAGTGAAGTGAGAGATTGAGGAGGGCACTAAAACGTAAACACTTTAAAAAGACAAGTTGTGTTGGTATGTGAGTCTGTGTCCCCATCAGGTTCCCTTTATTTAGTCCTGTGACCTTCACTCCCGTTCCTGTTATCTCATTATTTGTCCCCCCGGAATTATTTGGTTTCCCAGACCTGTGGATTCTCCCCTGGGGCTGGGGGGATGTCTTTTAGCAATAGGATAACTCTCCTGTAGCCATCTGGCCCGACCCTGTCACACAGCGAAGAGACCAGCTACAAATCTGCAAAATTAATATCTAAGGGTCAGAGTCAATTTTCAGCAGTGAGGCTCAAAGTATCATACATGGGGAGGCAGTAGCTACTCTGAGATTCACAATTGCTGGATAAAACCAGGGAGTCAATATCTTGCAAAGTGCTGAGTACATCCTCAGAAAAGCTGAGCAGCATCAACTTTCATTTTACACCTCATGGGAAGTTCCCAGCAGCCAGCAGAGTTAGGCTTTACCTGGTATACCCTTCTTCACAGTACAGTTTTTAAAAAGTTAATACATTGACTTTTAATAGCGTACTAGATTAGTCTTCATTTTTTTCATTTTGACTAAATTTAACTCATGATTTCAGTGGAGTTACCCCGGCATAAAACTAGAATAGCAAAGTGATCGTTTGTATCGTTGTATGAAAAGGTTTCAGTGATGTGGCCCTCGGGTCAATGTACTAGTCCTCATGTGGTCCTGGTGGTGATTTGAGTTTAAGATCCCTGGTCAAGGCCATTACTGACTAGAATTCCACCTCAGCTCTATGCCAGCTGAGAGTTCCCCTGGTGGGGGTGGAAGTTCTCAGCTGGCATAAAGCAAGAGAGCCGATTTCTGCACCTACCACTTTCTGTTGTGATGTGTAAGCAAGAACTTCTCGACACCAATACTCAGCTGGCATATAGTGTCTTGGGCCAAGATCCTCAAAGATGTATAGGCTGGAAGTTAGGAGCCTAAATAACTTTGAGGATCTGTGCCTTAGACCCCATACTCCACTACCACAGATTAAAACAGCCTTTGTGCTACTCTGTCATAGCAGGGCAAAGTGTGTCAAAGAATCAGCAAGATATGACAGGCTCCATGCCACACCTACCCTAGACAAACAGGGCTTGGATGCAGAAGAGAATCTACCCTATTATTCCTGGTACAGTACATATTGCTATAGAGACTCAAGTGTACCGTGTTTTGGATTGGGGGTTACCCTGATTTTAGGGGGAAACATGCTTATTTTTTTAGAAAAATGGTTTCAATCTCCATTAACCTCACCTCCAAGTGACTGGTTTCAGATTCCAGTTTTACTCACCCTGGTTCAGGTGATGGCAGTGTTGTGTCACACACATACACATGAACTATCTCTTTATTCATTCATAAATAGACATCCAAGTAAAAATGTGATATGCTTCTATTCAGTTAATACTGCTGCTGGTGGAGCAGACTAAAACTCAGAAGTTTCTAAAATGCCAAATTCGAACAATCTTTGCCAGTTGCTCAGGGTTATCATCAGGAGTTTGCAAAGTGAGATTTCAACCTGTGCAGGCCAAATGCATGTGGAAGGAGAGTAGTTCATTCATGTGCTTTCCATGGAATGAAAATTTGATGTAAACTGTTTGTTTCTGTTCATATACAGTTTAAATAACTGATATGTTGTGGCACGACAATCTGGGAGACTGTACAAAATAACAAGGGGAAAAACCTGCTCTACCATAAAGAGGTTCTGTTACTGAGAGGTAAACTTAATACAGAGGTATTTTTAAAAACAGCTGTATGTTAGTATTTACATATCACCAAAAGTGTGATAGGCCCCTTTCAGGCCCTGAGAAGAACTTGAAGGGCTTGCAGTGTAAAATTCAATTCTCAATTTAAAGGAACTAGCTGTGTTAATAAGTAGCCGAGTAAGCATCACAGAATCAGGCCCTAAATCAATAACACTGACTATTAGGGCAATCCCAGTGGAATCCTATTAGAAACCTCTCCAGTTAGATACATTGGTTAGTGTCCTTACCCTTTGGTTATGGCCTTTCAATCCACATCAAACCTAATCTGAAGTAAACATTTGCCTGTTAATAGTTTCTGCAACTTTCACCACCTTCTAGCCCCTTCACCATATATATCCCAGCTACTTAGTCTCCCTTTGCTCTCTTTATATGTTTAGTTTCACTCAAACCACCTTGACAACATATACTCCTCACTCTCCACTTTTACATCCCTTTTGAATTGGATCTAGCTATTAGTACACTGGGATAAAAACCAGCTTGCCTACAAGTCAGTTGATTTGTTCCTTTCTGTTGATTATATAAAGTATTTTTTATCTGTTTGTTTTATTTGACTGGGTCCAAGTTTTAGTTTAACTAGACTAGGAGTCACCTTGAAGTCACAGCAGTAGCAAAACAACGGAAGGTGCAGCAATTTTCCTACCTCATGGTTGGCTATTGGAGCTGTATGTCAGTTAAAAAGAATGGACAGATGAACTCTTCAGTTACAAATTACTGTACTGATATGCAGAAAACCAATTACCAGGTTAGACATCATTTGAATGTTAGTGTCTTCAACAGCACAGAACCCCTAACGCCATGTTGGGACATTGATTCACTACTGACTTTAGAGGCATTCATCAGCATCACTCCTTGCATCGCTTGTGATTTACTTGTTGGTGTCTCATGAACGAAGCAAGACCTACCCCTTGTAGCTTGTTTCATTTGATGAGGTCACAGAATAGGGTTGTGCAGCTGCAAGCAAAGTGCTTGCTATAAAGCAGCTAAGATACTCTACTGCTTGACACAAAGATTCTCTTCCCACTCTTCTACGGCTACAGTTCTAATGGTGAATGTGTCTTTACCTCTGGAGGAAGGATGAGAAATGTGTATGTGTCGGAGTGGATGGTTGTGATTTTGTTTGTGTGTGTCTGTACGTATGTACAATCTAATGCAGAAAATACTAGGCTAAACATTAAACAACGCATGGCAAATTACACTACCAGGCCAATAAGTGTGTCTGCAGTGGAGACTCTGTTGGGGCCAATGAGAGCTGCGGAGTTGGCGTTTGGAGCACGGGCAGAGCACAGAGACCCCCATCACCCTCGCTTGCGGGCCTCAGGGATTAGCCAGTCACTTCTGGGAATGGCATGGAGCCGGGGCAGATAGGAAGCCTACCTTCACCCACTGTGCCGCCAGACTTCTAGCGTGCAGGAGGTGCTGGAAGGGAGGGGGAAGGCTTGATCAGCGGAGCCTGTGGATCTCCTGGGATACCCTTGGGGAGCCCAGGATGTCTGCAGACCCCAGTTTGAGAAATTCTGATCTAGACCAGTGGTCTTCAAACTGGGGTGCACACACCTCTGGGGGTGCGTGGCTCCAGCCAGGAGGAGCCGGGCGCAGCGGCGGCAGGAGAAGGCAGGAGGTCCGAGCTGCTCCTCCCCAAGTGCCGTGGCACCCTAGCCAGAGGAGCCGGGCCACCCTGGCGCTTTGCAGAGGAGCCACCTGGCTCCTCCTGCCTTAATGGAAACCTCCTGTGTTTTCCAATAAGGCAGGAGGAGCCGGGCAGCCCCAGCAGCTCCTCTGCAAGTGCTGCAGCAGCCCCAGCTGCATGAGTGGGGTGCCAGGGTGGCAGAAGGAGCTGGGCGGCCCGGCAGCCCCTCCCCAAGTGCCACAGCAGCCCCTGGCCTGGGAGCTGGGCGCCATGTGGCGGCTCAGACCCGGTGCGGGCACCGCGGTGGGGACCGGCCCTGGGTGCCACACGGCGGCTGAAACCCGGCAGCTGAGCGCTGTGTGGCGGCTGAGACCTGGCCTCAGGAGCTGGGAGACGCGGCGGGGACCGGCCCTGGGCACCACATGCCGCCTGAGACCCAGCCCTGGGAGCCGGGCACCGTGCCATGGCTGAAACCCGCCCCGGGAGCCGGGCGCCGCGCCGCAGCTGAGAGCCGGGAGCCGGGCGCCCGTGGCTCAGACCAGCCAGGAGTTGTGCGCCCGCAGCTCAGACGAGCCCCAGGGGGTGCAGTTCAGGGACAATGAGGGCGCAGACAGAGGACATGGGGCAGGGAGGCTTACATAGTGGGTGGGGTCCTTGGGGGCAGGGGTCCCAGGAGGGAGCAGTCAGGGGACAAGGGGGGAGTGTTCTGAGGGGGGCAGTTGGGGACAGGAAGTGGGAGGGAGTAGATGGGGGAGGGGCTAGGGTGGGGCTTCCCCCATGTGGGTGCATGCTCAAAAAAAATTTTCTGCTAGGGGTGCACGATCAAAAAAGTTTGGAGACCCCTGATCTAGACCACACCTGATGGAGATTCTGAAACTTCTCTAGGTAATTTGTTCCAGTGCTTAACTGCCCTGACACTTTTTTTAATGTCCAACCGTAACCTCCTTTGATGCAATTTAAGCCACTGCTTCTTGTCCTGTCCTGAGCGGCTAAGGAGAACAATATATCACGCTCTTTGTAACAATCTTTAACACACTTGAAGACTATTATCATGTCCTCTCCACCGCAGTCTTCTTAAAACTAAACATATCCAGTTTGTTCAATCTTTCCTTTTAGGTCACATTTTCCAGAACTTAAGTCATATCTGGTGCTCTCCTCTGTACTTTTTCCTGTAGTGTGGTGCCCAGAATTGGACACAGTACTCCAGCTGAGGCTATAGTGCTAGGTAGAGTGGAAGAATTACATCTCACGTCTTGCTTACAACACTTCTCCTAGTACATCCCAGAATGATGGTTTTGCAACAGAATTACGTTGTTGACTCATATTTAGTTTGTGATCCACTATAATTCCCAGGTCCTTTTTTGCAGTTCTCCTTCCTAGGCAATCATTTCCTATTTTGTAGTTGTGCAACTGATTATTTCTTCCTAAGTGTAGTACTTTCTATTTGCCCTTATTGAATTTCATACTCAGCTTGTGGATAGGCAGCTGAATCAGAGCATGTGAATTTTCATGGGAACTTTAAACTCAACATCTCTGTCTTGGCTTTCTCTATTAGCAAACATTGAACAGCCGGCCACCTGTCAAGATATAGTCATAGCCCGAGAACGGAAATGTGGCCATGACTACCCAGAACTTCCCATCTGGCAGGTTATTGACATCATTCCTCAACAACACCTGAATCATGAAAACCACTATGGCCCATACATGACCACTTCATGTCTCTGAAACTGACCAGAGAATAGAAGTGTCTAGATCTCATCCATCTCAGACAAGCACATTATCACTGACCCAACAAGTCACCCTCCTGATTTCAGCCTGCCATCCAGACTTTGGACCACATGGAAGTGCATCCCAAAAACCCATGGAAGACGCAGTTACTTGATGCATGAATAGAAAATCAACGACTCCCCTTTGTGAATCTGTGGTGAGACCATCCAAACCACTGAACACATAACATAATGCCCCAGTACGGATGCAAAGATTTATTGGATGATGTGCACCACATCACAGAGGAGGCCTCTAAATGGCTTATGAACCTACAGCTGTGTCTACAGCATGCTCTGCAACTGCCATTTGCGAGCGAGGGGGGCATAGGGGAACACGGAGATTGGGGGCAATTGGGTTATCTGCAGATCC
The DNA here is from genome assembly GCA_007922305.1 of Dermatemys mawii. Lineage (NCBI taxonomy): Eukaryota > Metazoa > Chordata > Testudines > Dermatemydidae > Dermatemys > Dermatemys mawii. Next base: position 18,361,017 of record ML677365.1, read on the forward strand.
TTGGCTTTTTTGTGTCTTACCCACTATGCATCTCTACCAGTCTAGCAAAGTGGGGTGGAAGGAGAATGGCTTCACTGCAGCCAGTGTTTTCATTAATTTGCTTCCCCCACCATCCCCACACATGCATTACATGGCAAGGAAACACATGGCCCTATGTTCTCATTGCTCTGATTTGGAGAATTTAATATGTGAATAATAGTTGTGCTGATAAGACATGCTAATCTTTGAGCTCCCTTGGCTGGCAATAGCATTTGCGATTTTGCCTGTCTCACATCCTTTACCTGACTGCCAACGCCGGTGTGATGACACTTATATGGACTCTAGAATCTCTCCCCTTAACTGTAGAAAACAGTGTTCTCTATCGCTGGTCTGGGCCTCACTGTGTATGCATTTCGGCCCTGGGTGAGGAGACCCATTGCTCACAGCCATTGCCAGCAAAAGTGCAGTTTGCTAGTATAGCTGAGGCATTTATCAACACTTATGTATGTGTCTGTCGTAGCTTTGTTTTGATTCTGTGAGCAAGAACTCTGTAAAAGTAGGCCAATAGCAGTTCTGCTGTCCCACAACATGCCTGTCTGCCCCATCCGTCCATCCCCAGTCTCCCTGGAGCAAGGGGAATCAAGGGGGCTAAACAGCCATGAAAAGGTGAGGGAGGATGGGGAGAGTAGGATCAGTTGTCTCCCTCCCAAGCCCAGGCTCTAGGAGAAGATTTCACTCTCCCTAGTTGGAGTCCTAGTGTGACCAACCTCGTCAGGTCACTCTGACAAGCATTCTCCTGTAGCCAAGCGCAGAGAGAAGCTGCTGCTCACCAGACACTCCAGGTGCAAGTTCCCCACTCTCCCTGCCCCCTCTTGTAAGTGGGAGGTGGAAGGAGTGGGGGGACTGTTGCCAGGAGATGACTTAAGGGTAAAGGCAGAGGGAGGAGACTCTCTAGTTGGGGGTGGGAGTGGGGTAATGGGCAGACAATGAAATCATGGCTGTTGGTTGTATGGATTGAGTGAGGGCGTCAACAGGGGGTTCCTGGCTTTTTGTAGTGCCTTGGAGATGGTATATCTACTTGTGCTGGTTTTTAACAACTATTTTGGGGAGGATGAATTTATACTATATGTAGCCTTATAGCCTTTAATCTGTAGTCAGTGTCAAAAGTGTGTGAACATCACTATGGAAGAAACGGTGAAAGCCAGGTTGTGCTTGTCTTTTGCTGTTTTTCAGGCGTTAACACTGCACCAGCCTAATGACAAAGTGACAGTGTTTCACATGCTTTCCAGGAGAGTGTCAAAGCTGTATCCTTAGAGGTCCTCCTTGTATTTGCCTCATTCATTTGTTACACTGAGTAGCCTTTTGGGGACAACTAAACAGATGATAGCAAACCAAGTACTTTTGCAACACGTTTCTTCACACTATTCCCAGCAGCACTCTCCCCATCTGTACATGATGTCCTTCCAAACTTTGCCGTCGTCTCACCTGAGCTTGCTAAAATGTGTCTGCTGCATTAGAACAGTCATAATAAACCATTTAGGTAAGTAACGTTTCTTTCCTATGCTTCTGAGCTCATGAAAATGAGACTGTGACTCCTGCATTCCTCAGTGATACAAAGTTATGTTCTCATGAGTCTTGCCTGAGAATGTTAGACAGAGAAACAACCTCTGGTTGCTAAGTAATGTCACACACATTTCATTAATCAAAGTGATCATGCCCTCTGTTTGCTGTCAGTGCCAGAACTAAATGGGGAATTCCAAAGAGAAATCCCCACTGCTGCAATGGTGTCACCAGTTAGGCAGCCTTTGAAACTGGTGATCAGTCTTTCTCTCTCTCTCACACACACACACTTTCAGCAAACTTAAATTTCATCAAATATAAATTCTGGTAAGGAAAACAAATTTGAAGTATGAGCTGCATAATAATTAACATAGCTTTTCCCTACACAAACCATATGTCTATATCTGCATCATTAGGTGCATTAGAAAATCAAGCTATGAGCTGCTCAAAAACACCAAAGGTAGGTAATCTATTGGTTTTGTTTGCTATCACAATTTAGTTTAGATTCCATTTGAAAATACCAGAGAATGCTTCATTACTGCTTGCAGTTTATGCCTGACCAGCCAATGTGCTGCTGTTGGGATGAAGCAATATATTGTACAAATCTGCAGGTGTGATAGGAGAGGAGCAAAGACAACACGACAAACACGGTTACTGATTTTTAGGGTGGGTAACTGAGCACAGGACACTGGGAAGTTTAGGAGGTAAGACTTGATTGTCAGTGACAGGGTTCATTGTCCACCCAAGGCTAGGGACAAGAATGAGCCAAGGAGCCATGAAATAACACACTTCAATTTTGCAGATTGTGGCAATGTTCCCTAGATGCTGAGTTTTCTCAAATTCCCACCCATTTACGTTGGACTGGAGAATCCTAATCTAGAGATCTGCAAATCCATGGATATCTGCTTTATATCTCAGATATCTGCATCTGCAGACCATTTTTGCAGATCACAGATGGATGCAGAGCCAAATTTTATATCTAAAGCCCTGCAATTCTGACGATATCCTCTTTATATCTGCTTATATCCACAGATCATTTTTGTGGCTCATGGATCAGATGCAAATACAAATTTTTTATCTGCACAAGGCTCTACCCTAATCACCTCTTTGCTAAGTCCCAAACTCCCAGTTCCCTTCTGTGACCTTTGAGAATGAAGGATTTTACCCCAAGTCTGTTCCAGCAATTTCATCAGTCACCAAATGGGCAGGGTCTAAACCACACACACCTCAGAAGAAAAAGCTAAGTGAGCTTTCCATATACAGTGATATATTCTCAGAAGTTGTAGAATGAGGGTACAATACAATGAACCCTAAATAGGAGAAATACAGCTCAACTGATGAATAAACTGTTCCAAGTGCCCCTCCAAAATTGTTGGGTGTGGTTAACCATTTTGGAAAATGTCTACAAAGACTATTTCAGTTAAAAAGAAAAAGGTAAGTTTAGGAAACTTGGGAAATCGAAGTTAAGGTTTCAATTACAACAAACACACACTAGCCACTGGAGAGGATCAGATAAAATTCTCCAAGCAAATGTAATGTCTTCATGTCGCTAGGTCACCAAAATAACCTTAACTCTGACTCTATGTTGCTATCCTTAGTATACCAGAAATGTAGAGAAACAGTTTTCTTATAAGAACACACAGATTCTGTTACTTCATGTGCTTCATCCCGGAAAGGCCCCAAATGACCTAACACCAAACTACCTGAGACACTGCCTCTTTCTCTGAGCCAGACTGACACCGTTAGCCTCATTGGAGGTGCTCAAGATCGAGCTACCATGATTTAAAAGAAAAGAGACAGCCGGCAGAGTGGTTTTTCCATGGAGGATCTTTTGCACAGCCTCTGAGCTGAAATAACTTGTGTTGACATTCAGGGCCCATAGCCAGGATCAGCTAATTAGATGAGGATCTACCAGGCTTTTGGGATGGGATGGAAGGGGATGCCTGGTTGGTATGCTCAGAGAGATGGGGTAATTTTAAAGTTAACTGACTTGGTGCAGGTTACGTGGGGCAAGGGCAAGTAATCAGCTAATGTAATATCTGTGCTATACTTTATATATTTATGTAAAAGGCACTTTTTATTTTTTATAATTTTAAATGTAATTATAATAAATAATAAACCAGAATCTTACACACTACAATGTAATATAAACCAAACTGCACCAGTGTTTATATTTCTAACTCCAAGGATTCCTGCCTTCTCTAAAGCTGCATTTAGTTCTCAACTGCTTCCAAAAGATTAGCATCACCTTTTAGATCAATGTTGTTAGGCGTAGTTGGCATATCTACAGATTCAAGTTACTAAGCACAAACTGTAGATACTAGCCCAGATCCTTCAATGATGGGACAGAAAAGGTGAGATCAAAGTTTAGTGTGGCTGCTAAAGATCACACTTAGGGTACATCTGTGTTGGAGCCAGGGGTGAATGGCAGCTTGTGTTAGGTAGCTAGTGCACTAAAAAAGAGAAGTCAGGCTGTGATGTCATGGATTTCAGCACAGGCTGTTCAAATGGGTAAATACCCAGGAGGCTCAGGTGGGTTCGTGCAGCTAATGGCATTGACAGTTTTAGCAAGTTAGCTAGACCTCAGGTAGCATGGGTAGATCTACATAAACTGGCATTCAAACCCCTGGCTGCAATGTAAACATACCTTTTGGATCAGAGTCAAACATCTATAAAGCCAATGATGTGTATTTGCAACACTCCAGATGGAAACTTTAGAAGCATAGGGTTTTTTTCCAAACAGAATGTGACAGACAGGCTGCAAACTTCTTGAAGCTCTTAGCAGTATGAAAAGGCACTTACAAACTCATACAGGAAAATACTTTAATAAAACCCTCCCACTTTTTACAGAGCAGGAGTGGAGAAGGCTGGGTGGGAAATGGAGACTGATAATGGGGCAGAGTTAAGGTGTCTGAGTAGCCTGATCCCAACAACATTTGGCCTAATATAAATAAAGTAGAAAGGAAATAGAGTCTACTGAAAAATACAGTAATTAATCTAAAGAAAGCATATTGCAGGCATTTAGGAATATTAATAATATTTTACTGCTTTCAGCGAAGACTTAAAGATACCTTTTTTTAATGGCAGGTGTCGTTTGATATAGATCTAAAATGGACTGCTCAAACTTTTGGGCGGTCAAATGCCCTATTCGCCACAAGAAGCAAATCAGTTTGTGGTAAACTGAAGGCCGACTTTGTGAGATTTGGCATTCTGGACATGGAATGCACTGACAACAGATCCCAATTTGCCTCAGAAGAATTCAAAGAATTTGCACATATAAGGAGTTTGACCACCAGACCTCCTCCCCAGCATACCCACAGAGTAATGGTGGAGCGGAAGCAGTTGTGGAAACAGCTAAGAAAGAGATTCTCAAGGCTGTGTCTTCTGATTTGGCCCTCTTGTTAGCACTTTTGGCACACTGGGGTGCCAAAGCAGTCCAGGGCAGGCGATGACTGGCTGGGAACCGCCAGCAGGATGGGAACACTGCTGAGAGGAAATAGCCAAGAGTCAGAGAAAGCAGGCATTAGAATATATCAAGTCAGCCACAGACTTTCTGGCCTTGGAAATGGGCACTCCTGTGAGGATCCAGCCATTAGAGAGACACACTGGAAGCAGTGCACTGACGGAGTTCTGAGGGGTGCTGGAGCACCTAGGACATACAAAGTGATTATGCAAGAGGGACAAATGATCCAAAAGAACAGGAGTCACTTAAGAGCCAGCAGACACAAGACCCAGAGAAAGCCTACAGAGATCAGAACAGAGAGACAGAGAACCAGCTGGAGGCCTCCCCCACAGGGAGGGAGCAGACTTCACAGAGAGATAGTGGACTAGGCATGATGACAGGGAAAGGTCACCCCATGTGGTGTTTGTTGAGGAGACTAAACTCTCTCAGAGACTAGCCCGCTGAGTCTGTCATAAAGATGAGATTCCAACTTGGCTATGTGCTAGCAACCTCTGGCTGAAGGGGGCCTAGGCATCAATTATTTGTTTTTAATATTTGTATTAAAACATCTGTGAAATAAAAAAGCTGTATCATGATCGGTGGAACTGGAATAAGAGGGCTAGTGTTCGCGGGAGGGGCTGTTATTGACACAACACCAGTGGAACGGGGACTGCAGGAGTTAGGCTGGAAGCCGCTCAGCCACAGGGACAGAGCACTGTACAGAACTGAATTTAGTTTCCCTTGTTCAGCTTAATCTGCATTCAGCTTCACCCTTTGTGAATGAAGCAAAGGTCCTTTGGTTAGGACACTCACCTGAGGGATGGCAGATCCCTGTTCAAATCCCTGCTCCTCTACAGTCAGAGTGGGGGACTTCAACTGAGGGTCTCCCACATCCCAAATGAGTACTCTAACCACTGGGCTAAAAATTATGAGGGTACTTGTCTCCATTCCAGCTTGTGTGAGCTTACTGATAGGGTCCCAATCTGGTAGACCAGCTCTGGGCATGTTTATTTGATTGGGCCCTGCAGATGAGTTAGGTGGAAGGACACCTATCTTCCCCTTGGCCAGGCCTGAACAACTCAGAAAGCAGCGCGGGCCATATTACTGCAAAAAAACCAGCTGCGGGCTGAAAAGCCCCACCCTCGCCCCGCTCCCATTCGCTTCCCTCCACTCCATCGCTTGGCTTGCCCCACCCCTACTCACCCCCCGCGGGCCGCACAGTGAGCCCGTGCGGGCCGCGTGTGGCCCCTGGGCCGCATGTTGTGCAGGCCTGCCCTAGGCCATGCTTGGTCTTACGTGTCCGGACACCTAGAGTGGTGCTGCAGTGATTATGCCCAGAGGCAGAACAAAAGCATGATGGGAACTTTTACTGCAACAACATAGGTGCTGAGGCAGCGTAGGAGCTTCAGCCTACAGGGTTTGGCAGCAGCTGAATAGAGGTTTTGTGAATGCCGGTGGGGCCTGATTCTGAGATTTAGATGCCTAAAGTGGCAGTTAGGTGTCTAAGTCCTTTTGTGACTTTAGCTTGTAGGGTCTTTAGGTGTCCACAGAGTTAGGTGGCAGCTGAGCAGGGTTTTGTGAATGCCAGTAACACCTAAATGTTGTACTTAGGCATCCGAGTCCAGCTTGTGAATGCCTTCCTTTGGGCCGAAAAGAAATGTAATATATAGGAGGTATGTTTTCATTCTGGCTGATCAAAATATGGCTGAAGCGATACACCAACATGCAACCAGTCTGGGCCAATACCTTTGTGAATCCCTAACTTATTAGAGACGGTATATGCAGTGCCTTTAGGTGCCAAAGATGATAAAACTAGCACACACATATTGTGACAATCACACTTGCAACTTAACTATGCTGTTGAAACTAGCACAGGAGTGAAAAAACAAAGGAACAGCTAAAACTGTACTGGAAATGCATTCAAAATAGGAGAAGAGAAACACCATATATAAAATAAAGTCAAATTGCCGGAGAAGGAAGGGACTCAGAGTGGAACCACACAAAAGGGAAGAGCCATAAACTTGCAAAGTTATTTGAAGGATTACATAATTGATTGAAATTACTCAGTTTCCATTATGGAAGGGATATGATATAGAAATGCTTTCTATGTATATATATAAATAACTAATAGATAATGCACCAGTAGATGGTGCTAAAGAACATGCAGCATAGCTCCTGGGTCTATAGAACCAATAAAACTTGTTATTATTTATTTTTTGTATCATCATATTATCTAGGAGATCCAGCCAGGACCCTGCCTATCCTAGCATCTGGCTGGGTCTCCTAGATAATATAATACAAACAATAAATAATAACAAGTTTTATTGGTTCTACAGACCCAGGAGCTATGCTGCATGTCCCATTGATTTTATTTGGACTATCTGTGTGAGTTACAGATGCAAGACTAGCCTTTGACTGGGGTCATCCAAATGATCCGGGGCTTCAAGATACCTGAAATCCATGGAATTATTTAATCATGAGTCAGAAAAGACAGAACCATTGGAAGAGGAGAAATAGATACATCATGAGTGAATAATATATCAGCCAGCAATTTGTATACACCATATTTACAACCATGCATGGCATGCATCCGACGAAGTGGGTATTAGCCCACGAAAGCTTATGCTCTAATACTTTAGTTAGTCTTTAAGGTGCCACAGGACTCTTTTGTCACTTCTGCAATCCCAGACTAACACGGCTACCCCTCTGATTCATATTTACAACCATTTGTCATAGATAGAAACGGTGACCAAGCCTTGAAGAATACAGAGTTCCGATGTGAAATCATGCATAGAATTATATCCAACATGAGTATGAGCCAGGTGCTTTTTCTTTCATCCTATTGGTAAGGCTGGCCTGGACTAGGACAGCAATTTGTACTCAAAAGCTCATTTCACATGATCATGATAGAGATTTTTTTTGTTCCCCACCTCGTATGCACTGGATGCAATTTATTTTTCCTGTTGTATTTGGTATACATATCCTTCCATACACATAAAAGCATAAGCTAGACTGGCACAGATGTGTGGCTCGTATGTTCATGTGTTTTTTCATTAGCTACAGTTCACCCTGTTTCTTCATGGCTTTCCATTTTGCAGCACACGATGTCAGAGAGCTCATGTTGCACATCACCCAAACATTGTTTGAGAACTACACTTTCTAGGAAAAATAGTTAATGCCAAAATATGCAGTGAATGGTGAAGATAACTACACAGGAAGGGGTGTTGTAATTGGCGATGATGAAGAACAAAGGCTGAGAACTCAAATACATGTTTGAAGTGTTGTAGTGGGAGTACCTTTCCCAGACCTGAGGGAGAGCTCTGTGTAGCTCAAAGCTTGTCTCTTCCACCAACAGAAACTGATCTGGTGCAAGATATTATCTTGCCCACCTTCTATCTCCTCAAATACATGGCAAGCTGCAAGTTATTGGAAGATCATAGCCACTGGAATTCAGTGTTATTAGGACTGTGATTAAATAATTCCACTACTAACCCTGCTAGCAACAGCCTTCCAAGGCCTGGAAGTCACATTAAATTCTTTCCTGTAGTTTCTACTGTTCTGTTAATGTTCCCAGATGAATATTCACTGTATTGCATACCTTTTCCTGACTGGATAAAATACTATGGCTAGGGAATCACATTATAAGTGAATTGATAAGAAATCATTTTCAGTGTGTATTTGGCTTGGGCTACTATGTAGTAAATATCTGGTTTCAATCAGCTGTTGTCTCATGAGATATTTGAAAGACGCATGCATGGCTTAGACAGTATTCAAGCTCCGATCATGACAGGCTCTCAGGCAAATACACGATAAAAGACAATTTGAAAAGATAGGTCTATTTTTTCCTACTGAGTTTTTGTATAAAAGGCCCCTTTTCAATTACAGATGTGCTGAAATGTTTTCCCTGTATAAATCGATCAATGTCAAGGAGCTCTGCATTGCTGGGATTTCTATTTCTTTGCCAGGCAGCCGCTATGGCTCCTGACGGGTCTGTTCAGTGTACTGCAAGTGCTGGCAGTTGCGAGTCTGGATGCTAGCCCCATTCTTTCACTAGCCAGTCTCAGGGATTCCACTGGTAAAGCTAAACCGTATCCTTCTAAATTCGGGGTGGTTTGAGCTCTTCTCTTAGGCCATCAATAATTTAAAAAGTGGATTGACAACTAGTAGAAAAATAAGCATTCCATATGGAATGTCAGCCAAATAGATCCTCTTGGTGCTTATCTAAATTCCTTTGGAACATAGAGAAACGGAGGGGAATGTTATGGTAGTTGAGGGTTCTTTTTGACCACTCTGCTCTGCTACAACTCTACTCCTTTACTGTTCTTCAGTGATCCATCTCTGCTTTTCCCAAGAGCGCACAGAGTTAGTAGTTAGTAGTAAAATAGTAGTTAGTGATAGAGTTAGTAGTTAGTAGTAAAACATTCTTAACATAAATAAGACGAGGAAGACTTGTAGCACCTTTGAGACTAACCAGTTTATTTAGTCTCAAAGGTGCTACAAGTCTTCCTTGTCTTATTTACAGATACAGACTAACATGGCTGCTAATCTTAAACCATTCTTGACATAGAATTAGCAATCAGGGTTTGCTGACTTGAGTCCCACTAACCCTGGGCATACATTTTAGTGATGCAGGCATCGTAAGACTTGTTTTACAAGCTGAGGCCTAGATGTTAGCTAAGAGGTGGCTGACACAGCACAGAGCACTGAAAACCAAGTACTCAAATACCACCGTGAACACCTTGATAAAGAGAGAGAGAGAGAGAGAGAGAGAGAGAGAGAGAGTGAGAGAGCGCAAGGAGCAGAACCTGCACCTTCAAAGTCCCCAGTGTGTCTCTTCAGTGCTAGCCATAATTCAACCCTTAAAGTTTATTACACAGAGGTACCTGGAATGCAGTATTTGTGGCATTTCCTATACTTAGAATAGGGAATTCCCCACATACCACAATCATTTTAACCATTGTGATTGGTAAACATTCTGATTTTAATTACACTCCTGTACTCGGGTCTGGTGTTCTCACTAGGTTCTATTTTTAATCACTAATAAGAGTGAGTCTCATTCTATTTTCCTGGGGTAGTCTATCAATATCTCACGTACTATACTAACCCTTGTAGGAATCCTGTAGCTTAGCTAAACATAAACACAACCTATTTATATATTGGGACATACCTAGCTAAGCTGAACAGTACCTTAACCTAGTTCAGCAGTTGGGTAACACTAGGTATTAACAGAGGTTATTTCTGTCACTAAGATGTTTCAGACTTACTATGTTTAATTAAAGCTTTGACCAAGCTTTAGTCTATTTGTGATCGCTTGAGGCCACATGGCTATAAATATAAAGTAATGTGACAAGCACCAAATCTCACAGTCTAACATGACTTGGTTCTGATCTCAAGTTTGCCCCACAAGTCTGATGCCCAGGCCATTTGTTTGTCTGAACTTTTAAACAGATGCACTTTATGGCACCACCAAATATTTTCCAATTCAGTTTTGAATTGTTTTGAAATTGTTCAGTATTGAGCTTTTGAAAATTGTTTTGAAATTGTTCAGTTTTGAACTTCACCTGACTGCAAAAACTCTTTTTCAAACTGGTAATATGCTAGCAATCCAGGATGTTCTGTTCAACTGACACAATAATGTACTCGTGTATTCTTGCGCTAAATTAGTTTGTTGCCTGTTAAATATATTGAGTAAAATTTGTTCATTTCAGTTGTAAGGGATTTGGTAGCTAAAAAAGCTTTTGATACTTGCGGCCTTGCTTGCAATGATGTATACTCACTTTCAGTGCATCAAGGAAAGACTGATACTAAACCAGTAAGGCACACTCCACCATATTACTCTGGATGGGATGTAAACAAAAGGTTAATACCTGGTGATTTGGGAACCTCCTTGTTTCTACTGGAATTAGCAGTTAATACTATTACAGATTACATGGGATTTTGATTATACAATACATCATATCTTGCTTTCTTGCACTTAGAATAAATGGCTATTTATTGTCCGTTCCCTAAGATTGCTTAGTTTACGAAAACAGCATTTTCCTTCTCTGACATGTAATCTAAGGATTCAGAGAACTGCTATAGCTACAGTTCTCTAATTAGTGGCTTTTAAGAACGCATAAACATGTACATCCACTGTGCCTTTCATTGCTTCCAGGCAAAGCTAGGGCTGAGATTAACCCCTTAGCATGGGCGGTCAGGATTTCCTGATATTACTAATATGTCTGAGGTATTAATACCAGATTGCTAACACAGCCAAGGTGTTGCAATGTAGCAAAAAGCCACATCACAGCATACATTAATAGGCTATTGGTGCACACCTTGGGTGAGAGAGGAGTCAGGCCCCAAGAAGAGTGCATTGAGTTGCTGAAATGGGGAGCAGGACTTTAGTAACATGTACCCAGCTCTAACTTAGTCCTGTTCAGAACCTGGCTCTTGAGTTTTACTTTTTTGAAAAACACTTTTCAAAAGACTGTTTCTGGGCCACGTGTTTCCTTGCACAATGAAAAGAAGTCCTCAGCAGAAATCTACAAGAAAACAGTGGGGAAATTTCTTGACACCTTTTCTATACTGTTCTGAACATACATTTTAAATATTAATTCAGCTATGCAAACATTATGGTAAAAAATCAGAGCAAAGGTCTTTATAACCTGAAAAGGAGCCAGATCACAGGCTGGATTTGTGCTGCTCCAGCAGTACAAAGCAGGCAGAAAGCCACCAAAATCTGGCTGCTTGGGGATTCCCCCATAAAGGGAAATCTGAGCTTGCACAAGAAATCTCACCCTCAAAGTCAGTCACTATATTTCTGTGGGTGAAGAACTTGCTCCTGTTCCCCTGCTGTGCCATGCAATACTATAGGCTTGTCCCAAGAGCCAAAGAGTTTCTAGAAACAGCACAATACTGCCCAGAAGTTATGATGTGATCGCTCATGGGGTAGTTTAAGGTTACATGTCAAACAGAAGTGGGGCTTGTAACTAGAAGGTCAAAATATTTTCCATCCCTTGTGAAATGCGATATGTCTCCATTCGGTTTTTGCCCACGAGTTTTCCTATTTGTTCAGAGTGATGTTTATTATCTTCTTTAGTCCAGGTATGTGGCACATTGGATCTGAGTTTATATTATGACAGTGTTGTTTAAAACTCATTAAAATATACTTTGAATTTGCTATACAATATAGTGTGTGTAAATACCTGTCCTGGAACGATACGTGCCAGGAAGTGTTTGCATAACCGAGTTGTAAACTACATACAACTGAGTTTTGCAGTGACTCAACAGTCAGATCTGATTTGTCATTAAAAAATTATGCCCCATGTGCTTCTGACTTTGGGTTCTCTCTTTCCTTCTTGTTTCTAGGTACATTCTCTGGCCGCTGCTTGAGCAGCAACACAAGATGGAGTTCTGAAAACAGGACATGTAGTTGCTTTGCTAGTGCCAAGAATTCAAGACTTGCTTTTGCCCATTTCTCCAGACTTGCTCTTTAAGGGCAGATTTTCCACAAATGAACTTTATGCACCATTCACATGGGTTTGCATTAGAAATGTGCTGTTTCCAAGAAAACACAGCGCTTGAGCAGCTGCTGAAACACTTTTTCTTCTCTGTCTACAAATGACCCTCTCTCTGGGTCTTATCCTGTAAGGTGCTCAGTGCCCTCAACTTCAATTAACTTCACAAGAACAGCCTCTCTAATGTGGAAAAGGGTCAGTGGAAAAAACGTACCTAATAGGGGAACAACTCTCCTCCACCAGCTAATTTGTTAATTACTATGTAGAAGCCATCATGGATAACACAGAAATTTCCTTGGGCCGTTGTATTTCAGTGCCTGTAAGAGAAACAGTACTATACCACATACTTTCTCAGACATACCTTCGATTGGTGTGTTAGATGAACTCTTGCACTAAAAAGTTATCATAAGCATAGAAAAATCCTCTGCACTGATGTTACTTTAGAGGTCGTAATGATAGTATTTTTTATTCCATACAACCCCTCTGTTCGTCTTCATGGTCCATTTTCAAAAATCGATAGTTTTTTTTGTGAAAGAAGAGAGAGAAAGGAAAAGACAAAAGTCCTGTGTATGAAAGCGGGTCCCCAAACCTCTGTGTGTATGGGTTGCTCTAACACTTCTCCATGCTACGCCTTTCAAGCTGCTACATCCCTCGGTGATACAAAGCAAGAGTGATGCCAAGGGTATTGTAGCTATTGGCATTGTATTAACTATGTCCCCTGTAAAAAGTACTGGCTGTGATCACCCCTTCTACGGGAAAGAGGATGCCTGGATTTCTGCACAGACTGTATACAGTATTATAATCACCTCGCCCTTGTCCACATTTTATTTAAGGCCTCTCTCTCTGTTTTCGTTGGCACATGGCCTGCAGCGCTGACTTGCATCTATTAATACGAGCCAGGGGTAACATACTGTACTTCTCATACATACGATTTTTAAAAGATGGACTCTTACAGCCATATCATGAAAACCCTGACACTCTGCTAGCCCGGGTCAGGATGCCCCCCGCCACACCCCTCAGCATGCTGTGGAATGTTTTTACTGCTTCCTTCTGCACAAACAATGTATTCCCTATTACTGGGGTAGGTGTGCAGTTGCTGAGTGGATGGCAGCCTTTTTGTTCACAGAGTTTGTACTACACTTGTCAGTTCCCTCCTGTGTTATGGTCAAGTTGTGTTGGCTGAAGTATGTGCTAATGCGCTCGTCTATAGCATGGCAGGATACCTGCTGAGCATCTGCTGCTTTTCAAACTCATTTTAGGGATAGGCAGGATTTAGCCTGATTCTCTACTCCATTTTGCTGTAACAAATGGCAGAATCAGGCCCTTTAAAACTATGTTGATTTTCCTGTATTTTATTTGGGAAGAGTGGACTTTGTTCTAATCAATTGCACCTGACTGCACCACCTGACAACGGTATAGGTATGTATAAGTTAAAGGTGATGTGCCATCCTCCAAGTATTGATATATTAATTAAGCCCAAGGATACACAGCAGTTGCTAAAAGATAGTTCATATGATGCAGGGCTTAAAGCACCATTTCTGGTGCTGGATAGTCAGTGCAGTCTGCTGGTAAAAGCACAAGACCTGGAGCCAGAACATCAAAACAAAGCCAAGACTGACTAGGCAATCACCGTATGCACCATTTCCTTGTGTGTCAGCACCACGAGGGGCAAGCATGCAGCTGAGGGTGGCAACACAACACTAGGGAAGGCAGTTTGAGAATAGTGTAAACCGGGAAGGAAATGAATGATTGGATCGTTAGAGGCAAGTGCTGGTTAGCTGAATGTTCATTATATAAATGAATTGTTCTGAACATTGTCCAGACAACTGGAGGAAATAGTGGGCCCTAGCCACTTATTTGGCCTATGGGGTAGATCACAAGGCGTATTAGAACTCTGGCTTTGTCAGACTAGAAAAGAGGGTGAGTTTGGGCTGGGCTTAGATATCATGGATTTAAATTCCATCTTTCTCTTAGTGCAGATGTACACCTTTTAGCGCAGGTAGCACCTTTTAGCTCAGTTTCAGCTGTTCGAAGGCTACTTTTACACTACAGATCTTGGGGTTACGCTGCTGTAAGGTCTCTCCTGTAGCTGCTCTATGCCAATGAGAGAGAGGGTCTCCGCCAGCATAGCATTGTCCACACCAGCACTTCTGTTGGTGAAACTTATGTCCATATGGGAGTAGGGGGGAGTGTGGCATTTTTTTCTGCATCCTTAACCAACAAGTTTTACAAACAAAAGAGCTAGTGTAGACATAGCCTAAAACTTGATCAGCTAAATCACACTACACATGTTGGCTGAACTTAACTTGCTATCTTAATCAAGACAAAGCCTCTGGCAGTAAGTGCAGCATGGATTTGAAACTATGGGCCAAATTCTCTGCTGGAGGTAAATCACTGCAGTTCCATTGGCAATGGTGCTCAATCAGTTTACACCAGCTGAGAATAATAGGAGGGGGCTCAGGGCTGGGGCAGGGTGTGGGAGGTGATGTGGTGCTGGGATGGAGTTTGGGGTGCGGGCTCCAGCCAGGCGGCGCTTACATTAGGTGGCTCCTGATCTGAAGTGCAACAGGACTAAAGCAGGCTCTCTGCCTGCCCTGGCTCTGCGCTGGTCCTGGACGTGGCTGGCCTGTCCGGTTCCCAGGTGGAGGTGCAGCCAGGCACCTCTGTGTGGTGTGTGCTGCCCACTCTTACAGGCACGGCCCCACAGCTCTCATTGGCTCCCCTTCCCAGGCAATGGGAGCTGCGGAGCCAGTGCTCGAGGTGGGGGCCATGTGCAGAGCTTCCCTGGTCACCCAGGGGCCACAGGGACCTGTAAGGAACAGCGAACCGTTGCTATTGGGAGCTCCGGAAGACCGTGCCTGCGGATGGTCAACATCAGCAAAATGTCTCGTGGCCTGCACACAGATTACCCTGATGGGCTGCATGAGGCCTGCAGGCACAGGTTGCCCACTGCTGCCGTAGTAGTTCCTTCTTTGAGCGTTTCTTACTCTAATAATAGAGTTTTGTATTTTGCCTTTAATGATCATCATTGGTTCTTTTTTTGCCATCACCTTTAATTATCATCACTGGGCTTTTTCCCCCTCCATATTTCATGCATTTTGGGGTCTGCTAGAAAACTCAGTGTGCAGAATTTGACACTAAGGAAATTCTTTTTTCTATATCCTTGCATTTATCTTTACTAAGCTAACCTCAGGGGGTTAATATCTCTGTTGCCTTTCAATAAACTAGGTTGGAAAATAACTTATTAAAAACCTGTATGCTGTGTTGTGAACTGAACCCCCTTCATTAGTTGTTGGGATTCTCTGTTTCTTAATCTTAGCCTCTATGTTGTATTGGGCCCTCCAGATGCAGGAATGAGATGACACTTTGTGGCTGGTCTGCATAGTTCTCATGGCGCTGCAGGGAATGTATATGTAGCAAAATTTCCCTTTGAGATGTCAGAATCCAGATTATCTGCAGGTAATATAGTAATGATGATGTACTTAATCAGGACGTTTGCTTATTAGCTACAATCCCATCTTCTGAATGCTCTAACATTCCCTTTTATCGTAAATGCTATCTTATGTGCAGGAGTACAAAATGGTGCTTCTTTGTCATTCTCTTCCTCTAATATTTAAGGGAAACCTCCCACTTTGAATGACCACTTTGAAAAAAGTAAAATGGTGCTGTGGCCTGGCTAATGGCGGCTGGTGGCATTTTTGTTTTGTTGAGTACATGTTCATTCTCTAGCACTTGAAAAGGCAGGAAGGGCCATCTCAAATTCTGTCTTTCGGAGAGAAAACAAACCTGAATGACAGACTGATCCATTCACTAGAAATGTGGAATGGGACGGTCAGAAGTTTCAGTGTCGGTTGGGCTCCATTCCCAGTGAAGTCAATGGCCATTTAACATTGCGCCATAAACTCCTTTTCTGCATCAGGCTCAGAACAACCCACTCTTCTTTGGCACGCAGGCAGTGAATACTACTCTCTGCCCCACCCACCCCAGCTCTTATCCCTTCATTTTATCACCTTCCTCAGGTTCAGCAGTCTTTCACCTCCTTAGGTGGAGAGGATCCGGCCCACCAGCGTTCCTTCACCCTATGGCGGCAGGGGGCACTGCATTGTGCAGCGCAGCAGTCAGATCTAGACAGTGCACCATGTCTCTGTCTACAGCACAGGCTGACAGTTAAGACCTTATTGGAGCCCCTAGGGTCCAGCCACAACTGAAGCATATAATGGGGGGAAATATACTCGAACGTGTCTGCCTGCAAGGTGTACCACTCAATCTTAGAACTGAAGACATGCCTTACTCCTAGCGAATGAACGCTAAATATAGTGGATAACTTGGTGGCAGAACTCCACCCCCATTTTATTTTTTTATTGCAAATATCTGCCTAATTGCACTGTGGAGCCAGCTGACCATAACGGGGTCAGAAGTTGTCACACCACAATTTTTATTTCAGCTGGGTGAAGAAGCCTGAAAAAGCAGCAGGTGAGCAAAACAATCTACAGTTCCTATATGGCTCCCGCCTGCGATGCCTGAGCACTCATGTACCCCAAATCCTTTACTAAATCCATATGTCTCAGCTATGGGCTCTTTTTGATCAAATGTGCTGCAGTATAACTAAGCCCCTTTGTTTCCAGTTTAAACTGATATTTAGCTAAACGTTCATGGGTTTTACAAAAAGTATTATTCAGTTTTTTTCTGATTTTTAACCCTACTTTTGTATAATTAAAATATATAAAAAATTACTTGTTTTTATTAGGCAAATACAGCACGTTGCATGAGATATACGTATTATGGTAATTCAGCAGTCTCTGGGTATATGCAAAGCTGCTTGTTGAAGTAATGCTATGTATTAGTCTAGAAGATATACACAACGAACAGACAGGCAAGCTCTGAAGTGCGTCCACATGTGAATGCACTGATGAATCTCACGCCCACCATGTACATATTTCAAACTGTTAGCAGATAACAGTTTAAAGAGCTGACACACTACAATGGGAAGAAAATGTAAATCTGTGTCAGAATATGCTTCAGAGTACAAGGAAGTATTCCAAAGGTTTAAGAAACAAAAACAGGAGAAAATGATTATTTAAGTGAATATGCTGCAAATGGTGTGGCCCAATTATTAAATGTAGATATTTATAGGCTAATAGTTCTAGGTCTACCACAGTAAACTGTTTACTCAAATGAAAAATTTTGGGGGATTAGAGATAAACTCAGAGGTGGCATTGTGTTTTGAGTTCTGGTTTAGTTCTGCAGCAAACCACACTGAGGAATGGAATTCAAAGCACTAATCTACCGAATACTTTTTTCCCCTGTCTTTCCGTCCACCAACACAAACCCTGATATTTACCCAGAAAAATGATGAATAGTCTTTTGCACTGATTTTCACCTGTTTTTGTTGTGGTGGTAATAAACTATGACAAATTCCTGGGAGAAATTAAATAAAATAGAAACGGAAAACGAAGGGCCCTAAGCATAACAGTTCCTGGTGCCAAGGTTTCTGTCATCTAAGTAACATGATCATGTATGTGAATGCTTCTCAAACAGTTGTTAGCTGTTCAGTGACATTTGGTTGCAAAACGATTGACCTGCTAGGAGGGTAAGAGTGCAAAGCTAGTCAAGAGCACATGGCCCTGCAACAGTCACCTGGATTGTATTGGGAAATCCAAGCATATAATAAGCTTTATTAATAATGACTTGGTTCATATGTTTAATTGGTTATCCCCCTGGCTCCCCGTTGTATTGTCTATGTAACTACAGTAAAAGAATGCAGCACATTTCCCCGACTTTCACACAGTTGAAAACAGAGAGGGCCAGATTCTGCCACCCTTCCTCCCACAGAATTGATCTGCTGACATCACAGAGGTTGCATGAGAAATAAAGTTCTACTCCATGTGAATAAAGGGGGCAGAATCTAGGCTAGAATGAGAAACAAAGGGGTTAAGTGTCACATCAGAAAAAGTGATAAATAGGCTTCTAAGAGAAAAAAACAAAAGGAAAAACGTGTGTGCAAGTTTCACAAATACCAGCACCGCATACCAGGCCCGGGTGGTCCTGAGAGAGAGTTTTATGGAAGAGATGTTCTGTGTGGTTACTACAGAGCTGTGTTTTCTTCTTCTACCCTAAAAAGGCCCTGGAATATTATGAAGAATTTATGCAAGACAGTGGGCCTTACACTAACCTTAATGATCTCTAAGTGCTTGACTGACTCTGGGTTTATTTGCAAGATACAGCGCTATCGTCTATGCTTTCCAGTATTATCTATTTACAATTTGCCAGTGAAACCTTCATAGCCTCTGACTCTGCCTGATCAGGCTCGCCATAAACCTTTCCATTCCTGTGGTGGAGAAAGATTGCTTTCACATTTAAAACTACAAACCACAATAAAAAAGGTGCCAAATGAACAAGCGCTACAGAAGAGGGCACTCCAGGCACCTAGTTGGCTGCATGACCTCTGGACAGTTCCACAACCACCAGCAAGATGAAGAGTGAAGCCAAATGCATAGTCAGCCAAAGAACCAGGTGCCCTTTCTGTAAAGTCACCTCTGAGCACAGCCTGTGGGGCACGCAGCTGTCCCTCCAATAGTCAATTCTGCATGATAGGACTTTGCAGTGCTGTACAGTCCAGTATTCAGAGCAGTTCCATATGGCCAGTAGACCAAATAAAAGGCTGCTTCCTATGGTGCGTGATACTCATTGATGTTTAATCCCAATATTGCAAACACAGGACTGGCTGATGATTCAGTCACCCAGGAGAGCTAGCTAGTCCTCAGAGTTCTGATGAAGTGCAGCGTTTGTTATGCAATTAGTTTTGCATTCAGAGACATGGGCAGGTGAAAGTAAGGACATATTCTGCTTCTCCTCTAGTTCTCCCCTTGCCAGGGTTGAGTGACTCCCATTTAGGGTGACCAAATGTCCTGATTTTATAGGGACAATCCTGATTTTTGGCTCTTCTTCTTATATAGGCTCCTATTATCCCCCCACTCCCTGTCCCAATTTTTCACATTTGTTGTCTGGTCACCTTACTCCCATTGACTTTATAGGAGAATATTATTTTGGAGAATGTTCTTGTTTTAGTATGTTGGAGAATGAGCAAATCGAAGAATCCCTGCCCCCAAAGCAAAATTAACATAGTTCTGTAGAAGAGTCTTGTAAATTCCATCTTTTCTTAGCAATGTTACCAAGTCATTACGTGAAACGGAGTTACTCCTGATTTACAGCAGTGAATCAAGCCCACAAAGACATCTGAGTCCATGTTCAGAAATGGATTAACTTAATCTGTTCAGATTTCTATAGTTCTTTATTAGTAAAAATTTTAAATGACTTTATATGACACCTGTAGGCCTTATACACTGTTGATAAGGGAATCTCCCCAGTCCTTATCAGTAGAATGAATACAAACTTTTCATCTAGCTTTAAAAGTATCAGGCTAGGAGTGTGATAATGTAGTGCTTTCTCTGGCAAAACTCCTTGCAGTTAAGGAGGCTTGAAAGAGTAAAGTTTTAAGGCTGGAACACCTCTTTTGTAACACGTACGATATAGTTTTAGCTTTTCTAGAACTATGTAACATGCTACTCCAATTTTATGCAAGTGTGACACCTTTGATAACAGTGGAATTACATTAGCATCAAACAGGAGTAACTCTGTGGTGAATAAGAATCTGTGTATCCAAAAAGCTTGTGGTGAGACTGAGCAAACTGTTCATTGACTTCTAGATTTTAAAGAAAATGAAAAATGAGATCTTTTGTATTAGTCATTCTTACATTGAAAAACAGGACAAAATCCCTAATTTTCAGGTATTTACAAATTATTGATCTCTGATTACATTTAAGAGATTAAGCTGTCCAGGATGGAATCCCTTCCATTTTGTAGTTAGAGAATGAAATATATTTGTAGCCCTTGGGACGTTAGAAAAGCACAAGCAATTCTTTACACATCACTGATTTCGAGAGCATTTGAGTGCAAAGCTGAAAGAGACTTGTGATGAAATGAGATTTTATTGTATTTTTCCACTTTGTAAGTAAAGGGTTACTGGAATTATTAATGAAGAAAAAAATCATATGACTGCAAGTAAATGATTTCGATAGAGTTACTGTCTATAAGTTTTTGCTCTTCTGCATGCCCGCTTCCTCCCAGCTGGAGGCTGGCTGTTGTGTGAACAGGCCAACGACGTCACGGAAAAGCCCTGTCTCTGATCAGATGGGCTTAATATAAACCAGGTTTGCTGAGAAAGAATTAGAGAGGCAGCCACTGAACAGGAGAGAATTTACTCCAGCAGACCAGTTCACTATATCACACTCCACTGCAAGAAATAGACAATAAGACCAAAGGAGCTGACTAGTGGAAGAGACTGTGAAAAGTAAGGTTGTGCTGGCTGAAAAGTATTAGTTTGAATGTATTACTTTAGTGAAGAGAAATGATAGAACTAAGTAGATAAATGAAATATGTCATGCAAAATATAGTTTGAATTTTGGAACTGAATGCACTACAGTAAGTTATAAGACACTATCTTGTTTAGTTTATTAAACTATGGAAATCTCTTAAGGAAGCACTACTAATGTAGACTGTTTATTATTTAGCCAAATCAAAGTTAACACTTCTCATTTTGTCTTTTTGACAGGGAAATGACAGCAAAATATATGCTTGAAAGTTAAAATATTTAATTTTGTTTGTGAAGCAGTGTTTGTTTGGTGCCTGGTTTCTAGCTAAAAACATTCCTTGCTGGCAAAAGTTTATGTGACTGTATGGAATACAGATGAACTCAATTTGCAACAAATGCTGTAATTACAGATAGAAAATGGCATATGTCACAAGTTGTAGAAAAGAGGCAATATGCTTGGTAAAGGCTTATATTCAAATTACAGGTACAGTTTGCTGTTTTTCAGCACATTTGTTTTATGATCTGCTCTGTACCTACTCTAAAAAGTTTTCAAGGGTTGCTTGAGTTAGAAAAAAGAATTGGTAGCGTGCGATTTGATGAGCTGCTGCACATTTTGCAAACACATAAGAGGAATAAAGTTTGAAAGTGGCCCAGGATGTTTTAACAGCAGGCACTCTCTTTGTTAACGTGCAGAAGAGAACTGAGAGCCATCAGACTTAAGCCTAAAAAATCAAAATGTATAAATAACTGTCACCTTGGGAACTGGAGAGCATCAAAGTAACTTTCCTAAAAATGGTAGCTGTGGGCCACTAGGAATGACATCACAACATTCTGCCTCCAGCCAAGGCAAAATACATTCAAAAGCCAAATGTAA
Organism: Dermatemys mawii; assembly: GCA_007922305.1. Lineage (NCBI taxonomy): Eukaryota > Metazoa > Chordata > Testudines > Dermatemydidae > Dermatemys > Dermatemys mawii. The sequence continues at coordinate 18,382,742 of ML677365.1, forward strand.
TTAAAAGCCAAGTTTAGACAAGAGGAGCTAACCTGACTAGCTGCTCCTCAGACAAATTAATTTGTTGATTTAAAAACTAAACTCATGAGCTATTTTCTCCCAGATATCTCCCCTAGTGGTGGGACCGGGTACATACTCTGGGATCCCATCAGATCTCATTCTGCTCTCTCTTACACCCGTTTGATACCAGCTTAATTCCATTGTGTGCAATTGAATTGCTCTTTTTTTTTTTTTTTACACTGCTATAATTGAGTGCAAAAATCAAGCCCTTATTGCAAGACTTGTTGATGTGGTTCTTTTGCCACCTGGGGAAATGATCTAAATGTGCAGAGTATAATGTTTGTTGTGCTCACGACAGATTCAACCGTCAGTTGAGACTAAGCATGACACTTTGCAGGCCAAGAACAATTTCTTGTTTAACAAAGCCCCGGCAGATTCTGCTGCACTTTGCATGGGTATGCAGTGATGGGAGAGGGCGCAAGGAACCTTCACTCCATTGCATGGGCTGTGTAAGGGACAGGCACAATTGCAGTCTTTGTATTTCTCCCTCTGCACATCCCTAGAGGTGCACAGTGGCCCAGAATGGGCAGGGACCAGCACCCAGGGAATAATGCCCTTTCTGAAAGGACACAGCAGTAGGCATGGTCCCCCATGTGATGGGTTGCTATGAAAGGCATTCTGCCTCCTACTGCTTCCTTTGGGGCAGTGCAGCTCTGCACCACCCCTAAAGCAGGGCTGTGCCTAATATTCACTACCAGGGGGAGACAAAGATAGGGCTTAGTATGTAATGCTGATTTCAACCTGAATCTGAAAGCCATGACAGTGGCTTGCTAATCAGAAATGTTAGAGGCAAATGAAAGAGGCAGCAGTTCTAATTCTTCTTTTTGTCTGTGCACTAGGTACTTGCAGATGCACAGGATATACCTTATCAGTGTTGTTTTTTTAAATGGAGCCCATTTCAAATTCCTGGTGTATAATGATTTCAACTTCACTGTTTTTTACTAGGGAAAAACCATGACTCTGAATAATGTCACCATGCGTCACAGCAGCAGCGCGCTACACGCACAGCAGCAACGTTGGAGCGTCCCTGCCGATGGAAGGCACCTGAGTGTCCACAAAGACCCCCATGAGTACAACGTGCGCAAGAGATACACTATGAACCCCGATGATTATTATCGACGGAGTTGGTCATCAGAGTCTTCCGATTCAGTCATTTCCTCCGAATCCGGAAATACCTACTACCGGGTGGTAATGATTGGGGAGCATGGAGTGGGCAAATCTACCTTGGCCAATATCTTTGCAGGCGTACATGACAGCATGGACAGTGACTGTGATGTGCTAGGAGGTAGGTCATTACATTCTGCATTGCTTATGTTTACTTAAAGCCTTTCTTGTCAATAGTCATCAGCAACAGGACACAGAAAATTAGTGAGGTCATTTCATCTGGAGTGCCTGAAACTGAGGTAATGCACACTTGGCCCTTATTTTCAAAGCTGATTCCAGAACATGCATCTGCCTCAAAAATCAGAGGCTATAAAAAAAGACACTCGCTGACAAAGATCTAAATCTGCTGAAACACAGACAAAAGAGAAGAATACAGCTCTGAACCTTTTCTTTTTAAAAAAGCCCGTTGGTATCTCATTAATTCTTGACTGTTCTGTAAATATAGTACATAGAAGGCCTGAATCAGATCTATACCAGTTTCATGGTGGTGTAACTACACGCGCCAGTGGGTCAACTCCTGCTTTACCCTGGTGTGAGGGAATAGCCTGGCCTGTAATCTGCACTGCCAGCCTTGTGATGCCATTGTTCTATGAGAAATCATTGTCTAAATCATTCGGGATTTTAAAGAAACTGTTAGGAGTTACTTATCAGGAAGAGATAAGGGTAGAAAAATAAAAAATCCCTGCCCGGCTTTACAGGTACCACCAAATTACTTGCTGCTCATTAAGTAATCTCACCAAATCTGTATGCAAATAAATAGCCTCCATATAAGCTATTTGGGTTCTTCTCATCCGCATGTCATATCACCTGCATGGCACAGATCCCCACTTCCCACAAGCTGAGAGCAGATAACAGTGCCTCAAGAATGTGAGGAAAAAATCCTGCTCCCCAATTCATTTGAGGGAAAAGAGGAGGCTGACATGGTCTGCAGCTCTTTGCTGGGCATCTTCCCTTTACTATGTACCTCTGCTTTAGAGCAAGGGGATTCTTATTTTCATTATTTCTTTCCAAGAATCAATTAAGGCTAAAGGCCAAACAGTGGCACTGAGGCATGGGCCATGTTTTGTGTGCGGGATACCGTTGGGGCGGAGCTTTGCTGCAGCAGCGTCTCCTGCGGCTCTGAAGATGTGGATACGGCCACCCTTTGGAGAAAGGGCAGGGGTTGCTCCTACTGTGACTGGCTCAGTTTCACTGACCAGCTCAGATGGCCCCACCCCTCCACTTCCCCTTGCTGCCCTGCTTCTTTGGGATGCCTAGCAAACAGGTAGCATCTAAGCAGTCTTTGTGTTCAAAGAGTGCCAGGAACATGAATGTGTCTGGCTCCTGTGCAATGGTTCAGTGGGGGCCAGAAGGGAAGGCACCGTGCGTTCTTCTCCCTTTCTGTGCCGGGCTAGGAACAATTTACCACTTAACATGACCCGGAATGAATAATACAGGGTCCAAATCCCACCTGTGCATGACCATAAACTGGAAATTTAAATCTTGGGGGTCTGAGGGGAACTTGAGGACCCCTTTGCACTGGACACGGATCAGCCGATCAGGTGTGTTTTGTTTTCCTCTTCCACTGAGTAGTCCTGCAATCATGCAGGACCTCATTTGCCCCAGAAGGGCCTTCTAGCAGCTATCTGGCCTGCACTCCAGCAGCATGTAAAGCACAGCACAAAACAAGCTTAGGGTCACCTCCACTCTTCTTTCTTGAAGACTTGCAAAATTGCCCTGAAAATCTACTAGCCCAGGCACCACGCCTAGTCACCCACCTTCACAGAGATGAGGATGGGAGGTGCGCGGAATAATCCCCAAACCGATGATAATATGTAAGTTATCTGGAAAATGTTACTTGTGCCAAGGAAGTGGAGTTTTGCACAACTGCTTTATGGTACATGATGGACCAGATCTTCTGTTGGGTGTTGGTGCTTTGTGCTGCACTGTGGCAGCATGTGTCCTTACAGCAGGTGTAACCAGAATTCAGAGGATCACCCAATCTCTAAGGGAGCCTCCTGTTAGTGTAGAATCAGTGAAACAGTGCCTATGTTGTGCTATCTCCCTGCTGCTGATGTAGGGGACATGGGTGGGATGTTTCTATGCCATTGTTCCAAACACTGGGAGCTGCCAGAAGCTAGGGTATGGTAGAGCAGCCTTCAAACTGCTCTAAACTTAGGCCAGAGGACCAGTCCTCCACAGAGCAGCCCCACAATGAGGGGGAGGGTGAAGGTGAGCTTTATGCCTCTTACAGCCTGCACTCTGTTCAGCTCTGCTGGACTCAGATGTTTGCCCAGGATTAATCTGAGGCACAAGCGAAAAGGAGAACCTACAAGTGGGACTACAAGTGAAATTGCTCCTGTTGGGTAGTGTTTTCCTTTTGCTTTTCTTCTTTTAGGCCCATGCACCCACAGGTAGCCAGCTGTGTCAACCCAGTGCCCTTTTGTTTACAAAGAGTTTCCATTTTTAAAGTTTCTGTGGCAGAACTGATTTTAAAAAAAACATTTGGCTATTCCTGAGTGTCCCTCGGCTCATTCTACTCCATGGCCTCACTGTTTTCTGGTTTCTAGGAGAGTCCAGGATTAGGACTTGGGGAAAGATCACTTCACAAAAGCACAGTGGGAGCTTATGAGGCAAAAGCCTTTATTTAAAATGCCCTAATATTCTCCCTCAGAGTAGTTTGGATAGGTGCTCTGAACAGCATGCTGATGAATGTAAGCTGGTTTGCTCTAACACTGGATTTTATTCTGCGAGCAGTGACACAGGACGAGGGACGGGCCCAAACCACAAACATGCATTCAAACACCCCAAACTTCAAGGGAGTGAAAAGGACGGGGAATGGAATCCAAATTTCACAGTGGCCCTTGATCTCTATAATAGCTTGGTGCAGGCCTCATATCTAAATACCTCAGAACTGTGTGCGGTGTGAAATCCAGATATGAATTTTGCAGGGCCTTACCCAGGGTTAGGCAAGTTCTGCCACATCCTACCAAACTGCCGGGAAAAGCTTCATCATCTCTTTAATTTTCCTAGGCTGACATTCTGGGAGAAGCACTAACCTGGGAGAGGATAAAGCCAGGGGAACTAGGGACAGTTCAGAGGTCTGTATTGCAGTAGCTGCATCTGTTTTATAGAGCCCAACAACCTTTGCCTCAGACGCCGCTGCCCGTTGCTAGGACTGCTGGATGGCCGAACTGCTTAGAGCAGCAGTGATTGTTCACCCGGAAAGGGTCCCCGCTAGAGTGAAAACAAATATTTTCCATTACTAAGCCTTGCTGGAGTCTGTCAGCTCCTCCCAGGGGGTCAAATGTTCTGCATTTGATTTCTTTCTTTCACTGGTTATATTCCTCTTCCCCCTCTCCCACACTATCCCTGCCTCGCATAGGGGAAAAAGCTTTTCAGCCAAAATAATGAACACAAATTGCAAAATCTTTCAGTCTCGTTCATTTACCATGAAAATTAAGAAAAAAACCAGTAAAGAGACATAGGGGTATGTGCACTGCTCGTGGAAATGGATACAACTCCACTGAAATCAATGGACTCACACCAACCGTGAATTGGGTTCACTGCATTCAGCTGGAACAAATTATATGTATATGGGTATTTTTCTTTATTGCTACATATATGACAACGGGAAGGGATGTATTGCTAACACTGTGGATTTTTATTCTAGAAGACACATATGAACGGACCTTGATGGTAGATGGTGAAAGCGCAACCATTATACTGCTTGACATGTGGGAAAATAAGGTATTCCATTCTATTCCAGTGCCAAAGGGAAATTAAGTATAAATGAGCAGTAATACTATAGTTCTGCTAAGAACATGCATTTGTTGAAGAAGTAAGGAGGTGTTATCCATAATTCTATAGTCAGTGAAAGCATCAGGATCTTTAAAAATGTCCAGGCTCCTCTGTGTAAGTTTGAAAATGGCAAAGAAATTTCTTTGGCTGGTTTATTATTAAAAACAAAAATGCTGGGAACATGATCAGAGCTAAATTTGACCTGGGCATAAGCAAGCACAAGTTAATGAAGTCTGTTGGTCATTTTTTGCCCTGATTTGTGCTGGTGTATACCCGTGTTACTTTGGTTTTATACTGGTGTAACTGTGATTAGAACCATATCCAGCAAAGTTACACCATGGTTGAATTCGGATTGAGTAGTATTACACTTTTTCAGTAAACACTCACTTGGGCTTCCAGTTAAGAAAGTCAGGCTTTTGCTAATGCTGGCTGTATCTGTTTTATCAGAGTGAAGAAGAATGGATCCAAGATCACTGCATGCAAGTAGGAGATGCATACTTGATTGTCTACTCCATCACAGACCGAGCGAGCTTTGAGAAAGCTTCTGAACTAAGAATACAGCTCCGCAGGGCACGTCAGACAGAAGATATTCCCATTATTTTAGTGGGCAACAAAAGTGATCTCGTCAGGTGCCGTGAAGTCTCTGTGTCAGGTATGGAAAATTACCATGACAACCACTTTTTAACTTTAAGAGCCACATACTGCCCTAGACTTGCTTGCAGAATTCCCACTGATGTCAGGAAGGCGTTATGGCTGAGAATGGGTGGAATGGTTCAATAGCAAAAAACAAACAACCTCAACCCCAAAACCCCCAGTTTAAGGGCCTGACTCAGCTCCCATAAATGTGGATTAAAAGACTCTCTTTAACGGGAGATGGATCAAGTCTTGGGTCATCTAAGCCTCTTCCTGGAATCTTATCCGTGACTGTCAGGTGCGCAGTGTCTACAACAATGCAATAAAATAAGTGAGCATAACTAGAAATGGATGAGAAACTCCCCCCAGTTTAGGTTTCAACCCAGTCCCATGACCATTGACTGTAGAATTTGAGCTTTCCAAAGGTATTCACCCTCTCCTCTGTCTACCAAGAAGTCCCTCCGATAGACCTTTTCCCAGGTCCCCATGCAAGGGGAAAAGAAAGCTGAGATGGACTTTACCCTGCATTCTGGCCCCTGTTACAATGGCCCTATATGAAAACTTCTCACTGGGATACATATAGCAGTAGAGCACAAGAGCTCAGTAATATTACTAGGCTTCTTCTTTTTTCATTTTCACATTCTTCCTAGTGCTGGCTGTTAAAGGCACTTTGCCTTGAGTGAAGGCAGGAATGTGGGTTTCATTTTAAGCACTCCATGAGTCAACCATCTGATGTGTTTGGAGAGGGAGGGGAGTATCAGAGCATGCTGGTATCTGTTCAGAAGAAGAAGATCATTAGAATTAGTTTAGGTTCAAATATAAAAAATAAGGGTCATGATTTCAAAGTGGCTTCTAAAATTATGGGCATAATTTAGCTAATACCTAATTTTTTGTACACGTTGCTGTTCACTCTAAAGTTTTTGCTGTTCAAAGACTACGATTTGTGTATGCAATCTGTGGGCTCAGTCCTACTCTTTTTGATGTTAGTTGTAAGTTTTACCATTGACTTCAATGAGAGTTGAATCAGGCCTATATTTACACATACAAATTGGGTAGGTAGGAACTTACCCATTCAGGCTATGTCTATGCTGCAATAAAAGACCCATGGCACAGCCATGGCTGGCCTGGGTCAACTGACCGAGGCTCAGGCTGCAGGGCCTGGGGGAGCCTGGGCTCTGAGACTGCAAGGGGGAGGGCCAGCCCAAGTCTGAAAGTCCATACAGCCATTTTATACCTATACCACCCAAGACCCAGGGCTGACGGTTTCTATTGCAGTGTAGACATACCCTAAGTGTGCATGTAGAAATCTGAGTTTTTGCAGGCATAATTTTGCATATGCCATCTTAAAAGTTGTACTTTGAAAATACGGCTGTATATGGACCAAGCAATAGATTGCTCTCAATAATGGTAACCTCATTGCCTCTGTCATGAGTCACTGAGATTTCCCTGAAGTACAAGTGAGACAGCACATTCTGTACTGTGCATGGCACCGTATTTAGCACTTTGCCCTTCTCCCTTTTGCTTCGGGAACATGCACAATCTGAACGCTATGCCTACTGACATAGATCCCTTACAATTTTACAGAGGGCCGAGCTTGTGCTGTTGTGTTTGACTGTAAGTTCATCGAGACCTCCGCAGCTGTCCAGCACAATGTGAAGGAACTGTTTGAAGGAATAGTGCGGCAAGTCCGTCTAAGAAGGGACAGCAAGGAAAAGAACGAGAGGAGGCTGGCATATCAGAAGAGGAGAGAGAGCATTCCTAAGAAAGCCAGGCGGTTTTGGGGCAAAATAGTTGCCAAGAACAAGAATATGGCCTTCAAACTTAAGTCCAAGTCTTGCCATGACCTATCAGTACTTTAAGAAGGTTGGACTATGACAGATGTTCTCTTCTGTGGACATTATTTGATTATTGTTCACAATGTAGTTAATCTATATTAGATTGGATTACAAGAAAAACATCTTTGAATTGGATTCACAGTTGTAATTGTGACAAAATGTGCTGGCGATAAGCACAGCACAATGCATGGAAAACAAAAGCCTTTCTTAGTTTTTTTTGTCAGTAGTTTTTAAAAAAGCTTTCTCTTATATACCAGACCATCCTAAAGTTAAGCAGGGTGTATTTTTAAACACACTTCTTGTTTCTCTTGTTACCTTTGGATAATAGTATAAGACCTAAACACTCATGATCTGGGGAATGAATTGCACCCTCTCATTATTTTTGGAAAGATGTATAGCGAAATGATGAACTCACTGGGAACTGATCCTTTGCCAAATAGTTGGTCTGATTTTCTTAAGCATCCAAAATCTGCATTTCTCTAGAATAGGCACTTAGACACTGTCTTGTTTCCAAGGGTAATACCCATGAACATACATATCTCTTACTTTGAAAATTTAATATTTCATGGGAAATACACTTCTAGCCAAATGATTTTTCCCTTGTGATTTTCACACTGTGCGACTGTCAACAACAACAACAAATCAGATTAAAATGCAAAATGCATCACGTGAGAGATGCCATATTGTAAAACCTTCTGATCTTTTGTAAGAAACCACATGGACTTTTTGTGCCCAGACTTGCGTATGCCAGAGCTGTGTTGTATTTATTTCATTGCAAAGCAATAAGCATTTTTAGTATTGGGGGTGAAAATGTATTTATTATCAGGTTTCTTAAGAAAAACACTTTAATACTGTTTTCTATCTAATATCTTTTTCAGATTATGCTAGTTTTTATTTACATGCCTTGTAATAAAATAAACAAAATATCTGACTGCCTTTGAGTACCAACACAAAATCTAAAAAATTTTATTGGAAGTTAAAGAAAAGATTTTGATTGTATGGAAAGCTTCTTGTGTGTGTGTGTGTGTGTGTACATCGAAGATACTTATCAGGTATTGCTGATTACAGACTATGTAGCAATTTAGAATCACAAAGCAAAAGTAACCAAGATATCTTAAATGCTCAATATTCTTATACCCAGAGTGGCACTATGGTGATAAAGATAATAATAGTTTCTTCTTATAGAGTTTATTTTGTTCATAGATTACAAAGAAAGACAAGCATCATTATCCCCATTTTACAGAAGGGAAACAGAGGCAGAGAAATGAAGTATCTTGCTCAAGTTCACGAAGTATGTGAGTGGGAAAATTTCAGTCCAGTGTCCTATTCCTGAAGTAGTATGTGAAACATGGGTGTTGTTAACACAGAGACTCACTTTGAATTAGGATATTCAGGGACTTCGGGTGAATTATTCCAAGGTCAGGGCAGATGTGCAGCAGTTCTAACATGCAAACTGGTAACGATGATGGGCCAAATGGCTAGTCTAGTAGCTCAGGTACCACAAAGATGGGTGCCACAGAATTACCTAGATAGATAGGCACACAGAAGTGAACTCCTCATCCTGTGCTATACAGGATTTGTTTGCAAAAGGCCTGATTCAGCTGTGCCTGGAGTCAGCTTGCTGGGTGTTTGAACAACACTACCTCTACTGACAGAATAGGTAGGCTGAAAAGTTGATGGGGCAGGGGGATACAGAGTGGATATACATGGCCTCCAGGTTTAGTACTGCCCATCAGACACTGAGCAAACAACTGGCAGAATTCATGTTTCCCAAGGAATAGAGTACTTCTGCTCTAGAGTACATGGCCTAGCAATTTGCATGAAATAATATAATTCAGGATTTGGAACACAGCAGAGACAAGAACATCATGTGATTCTACGCATTCAGAGGAAACTGTAATTTTGAAATGAATGTTTTTTGCATGGCCTGGATACAATTTAGTTATAGAATCATAGGACTGGAAGGGACCTCGAGAGGTCATCTGGTCCAGTCCCCTGCACTCATGGCAGGACTAAGTATTCTCTAGACCACTCCTGACAGGTGTTTGTCTAACCTGCTCTTAAAAATCTCCAGTGATGGAGATTCCACGCCTTCTCTTGGCAGTTTATTCCAGTGTTTAGCCACCCTGACAGTTAGGAAGCTTTTCCTAATGTCCAACCTAACCTTCCCTTATGGCAATTTAAGCCCATTGCTTCTTGTCCTATCCTCAAGGGTTAAGAAGAACAATTTTTCTCCCTCCTCCTTGTAACAACCCTTTTATGTACTTCAAAACGGTCACCATGTCCCCTCTCAGTCTTGTCTTTTCCAGACTAAATAAACCCATTTTTTTTAATCGTCCTTCATAGGTCACGTTTTCTAGATTTTTAATCATTTTTATTTCTCTTATCTGGACTCTCCAATTTGTCCACTACTTTCCTGATATGTGGCACCCAGAACTGGACACAATACTCCAGTTGAGGCCTAATCAGCGTGAAGTAGAGCAGAAGAATTACTTCTTGTGTCTTGCTTACAACACTCCTGCTAATACATCCCAGAATGATGTTTTCTTTTTTTTTTGCAACAGTGTTACACTGTTGACTCATATTTAGCTTGTGGTCCACTATGATCCCCAGATCCATTTCTGCTGTATTTCCTGGGCAGTACTTTAGTATATTTGATCATTGTAAGGCAGTCCAGACGGCAGTATTCACTACAATATCATGGTTTAGAGCTATTGTATTAACAGAGCATGGCACCATTTAAAACTTGTAGCAGAAACAAATGGGCAAAAGTTTATAGCCATGTTATTTTCTTCTACCGTATAAGTTTCATTGAATTAATGTCCTCAAATTGCTAAGTGGGGGATGAGGGGAATTCCTTGGCCTGTTCCACTTCAGTCAAGCCACGGTACTTTATAACTCCAGATCACACAGGCTTTGAATCTATACAGTCCTTAGTCCTAGTCTTCCAAACAGAGTGTTAAGAGTGGAAGCCACTAATTTTGTACAGCATGGCAGGTTGGGACATACAGTGTCACCAACCCCAAATATGAAATAAATCACGTCAGGGCCACAAAATTAATGAGGATGGCTTAAAAATCATCAGAGCTTTTAAAATAAAAAAGCAGAGTTCTTTTTATTTGCCTTCGGCTTCTCAGCCTCGTGGAAGAAAATAAAATCCTCATTCTCAGGTTGGAAGCAACAAAATCAGAGACTGCTTTATGCAGGCAATTGTCAGGGAAGAACACAGCTGACGGAGAGTATCTCTGCCTCAGTTTCTTCAAAGTACAAACAAAATCACACAAGCATTTATACCTCTTTGTGACATACAATAATTAAAAAATCTACATTTTATTTTGGCTAGTTGCTATCTATTCCAGTATTTTTCTCACTTTTTTTACTCAAAACATCATTATCTCTAGGCTAGGTCACTGACTATTCTATTATTTTCCACTTGCTTCTGATGTGAACCCTGCTTCTACAGCTCTCGCGATGTTAGGCTAAGTCTTAGCATGACAGTTGCTCTGTCTCTGATGACTTAAAATGGCTACTTGAACCCTCTCTTTCTTTTCTGACCTCCACAGCCTTTAGTGTGCACTCACTTCTTTTTGAGTTTTCTCTTGAAAAGAGGGCTAGAAACTTTGAGTTGGCAGCACTGAACATACTATGGCTAGAGACAACTGTCTAATTTTAGACATGTTTACAATCACTTTAGCTCAAGTGGGTCATAGGGGAATGGACAGCAGAGAAGGCACTTCTGCAGACTGGAGCTGTATTTAGATAAACACTAAGTAATCCCCCTGAGTAACCCAGAGAAGATGAGCTGAGAGGAAAACCTCATCTGGGACAAAATCATTCAGAGGGGAATGCAGTTGAGTCAACAAGCATTAGCCTGCTTTTCTTGCATTCCTGCGGAAATCATCCCATGGAATTTCACATAGCTGGGCCTCTGTGGGTTTGGAGGAAGCATTTTTCGGCAGGGAGGTAGGGGCTGAGTTTAGGGAGAGCGCTCTTTATGGTGTCCCCCCTGTGGATTTACCTGACTGAATTCATGCTGTTATAATCAGCATGAACTATAGCTTCACATCTTGAAATCATCCCTGGGTGAATGCCCTGTGAGCCAGTGGGGAGAAACAATGCCCGAAGAAGCTGTGGTGCATGGATGGCAAGCAGCCAATTGAGTGCCGCAGAGAGCCTGGGCATCCATGTGGCTGGCCTAGACCTCCAAGGAATGCCCAAGAGCTTCAGGATGTCCCTATGTATCTAAAGACCTCTGTGCGTCAGGATGGCATTGCCTGCTGCCCATTCTGTGCTCAAACTCTGACTCTATCTTACAGTGGAACAGAAACTCTACAGCAGGGATAAGCAAACTTCTTGGCCTGAGGGTCACATCAGGGTTCCAGAACTGTATGGAGGACTGGGTAGGGAAGGTTGTGCCTCCTCAAATAGCCTGGCCCTCGCTCCCTATCCAACTCCATCACTCCCCGCCCCCGACTGCCCCCCTCAAAACCCGTGACCCATAAGACCCCCCTCTTCCTTTTCCCCTGCCTGCCCTCTCCCCAGACCCTCTGTCCCTTATCCAGTCCCCCCCTCAGCCCCTTATCAAGCCAATCAGAACACCAGGACTGGCAGCCACGCCTCCTGCCGGAGCCAGCCATGCCGCCATGCTGGCATGCAGGAACTCGCAGTCCCACTGCCCAGAGCACTGGTGGCACAGTGAGCTGAGGGTGTGGGAAAGTGGGGGGCAGGGGCTAGCCACCCCAGCCAGGAGCTCAAGGGCCAGACAGGATGGTTTCATAGGTCTGATGTGGCCTGTGGGCCGTAGTTTACCCTCCTCTGCTCTACAGCCTCAAAACTGTGGATTTTTTTACCTAATGTTGGCCTTCCCATAGGTCTTCCATGGGAGAAGGCAAGATACGTGCCTGTTTATCTATATTTAATGCACTTTCACTGCAGTACCTGAGTGCTTTGTATCCAAATTTATAAAGATGGCACAACCTAACCTCTAATTATATGCCCACAATCAGTTATGGGCATAATGGGAAACATGCAAATGTTTTATTAAAGGCGAATAAGATGTCTATATCCTAATATTTTGTGTTTTGCAAATTTTCATTCAGAATTGTCACGAGACCATCACTTCAAAATAATTTGTCCCTTAGAATCTAAATTTAGTCAAAAGACAAAATGGCCCATTTAGAGAAATGACCATAGAGAATGGACAATGGTTTTATTTTGACATTTACAAGAGAAATTTGAGCCATGATCACAGCTGATTATCAGCAGGTTACTAGATAGAGAAAAGTTCACCCTTCATAACAGCTGGTAGGTAAATAATCATGTTGCTTAACTGGTACCTTAAATACTGGGTAAATATTGATACTTCAAACCTTTACTATCCACAAGCCTATTAGGTGTTGATTTCAGAGGGCAATTTCAAGAAATGTGTAACATCCTAGAAAAATGTCAGTGACCCTACTGGGGTACCTATAAATCAAATGCTTTAGGCATTCCAAACAAGGAGAGCCATGGAAGTTGTGAAAACAAGCGACAAACGAACCCCACACGCAAAAGCATCAGAAAGCATACAAAAAAAGCAGGTCAGGGGCTCAAACCATTGTGTTGGCTACTCATGAAGTCAGGGCTACAGTAATAGAAGCTTACAAGATAATTGTTCCGCTGTCCACAGAGATCTGGCAGTAACTGTGGAATCGTTGAGTCATAAGATTGATAGATCCAAGGCAACAACTATGAAATTCCTGGAGCCGGGATAAAATAAAATGAACATAGCAACAAAAAAGTTCTATGATCATGTGAAATGACTAATTATTACAATAATAGTCCTCTTAAAAAGACAGACTAGATGAGTGACATGAATTAGGGAAACAGTTTCACTTTCAATGAATTTCATCTTGACAGATTTAATGCCAGAGGAAAGGTTTCTTTATTAAAGATTTAGGGAATAACTATAATAGTTAATAGGTTCCCATCTGATATTCTTCCTGAAGGAATTACTTTATCTCTGTTGCGACAGCACATGCATCTGTAGCATATTAAACTGCACACATGTAGTCTTGTAAGGATTATTGACAACATTTAGGCAAGTATAAGATATAGATTATAAAAACGGATAGATGGATGCTGTATGGTTTTAATCCACATTTGTGCAATACTTTTAAATTACATCCCTTGAAAATCTTTACAGATAAAGGGCCAGATTCTGGGTCTACTGAGGGTATGTCTAGACAAATGCAGCTGGCCCGTGCCAGCAGACTTGGGCTTGCAGGACTTGGGCTGTGGGGCAGTTTCACTGCTGTGTAGACTTCTGGGCTAGGGCTGGAGCCTGGGATTTAGGAGTCTGTGAGGTGGGAAGGTCCCAGAGCTCGGGACCCAGCCGGAACCCAGAAGTCTACATGGCAATGAAACAGCCTGAGTCAGCTGGCATGGGCCAGCTGCAGGTTTTTCTTTGCTGTGTAGAAATACCACGCTTGTTTGTGCCAGCTTGGTGTGTAGCTGTGAATGAAAGAGGGAGACAAAGGGCTCAGGAACATGGAGTTCCTGATAATAGTGATTATGCTGCTAACGTCGTTGACCCAGCAGACATAGGAGTGCAGTACTGGGGTGGGGAGCTGGACTGCGAGGGTATGTCTACACTGCAATTAGACACCTCCTGTGGCTGGACCATGCCAGCTGACTCACACTCGCAGGTCTCAGGCGGTGGGGCTTTAATTGTGGTGTTGAGGGCTGTAGCCCGAGTTCTGGGACCCTCCCACCTCGCAGGGTCCTAGTGCCCAGGCTCCAGCCTGAACCTGAATGCCTACACCACACTAAAACAGCCCCTTCGCCTGAGCTCTGTGAGCCTGAGTCCTCTGGCACAGGCCAGCCACAGGTGCGTAACTGCAGTTTAGACATACTGTAAGAGGTAATGTCCTTCAGATGAGATGTTCGTCCAAGGTCCTTGTTCTGTCTCTGATGGCTGTTTTGGTGGATGTTATGTCATCCTGAGGAGAACCAAAAGATTATGGGATAACACAAGTGTCCTGGCCAGTATTTTCAATTATTAACACAGGTGATGTCCTAAGCAGGTGTCTACAAACAAAGACAAATCCTGTGCTGACTAGGCACCCCATTCAATCCTACTGAAGAGTATTGGACTGTATAGGTTATAACTCGCTACAGACCTTAATCTATACATGCTAGCACCCCCATAAAGAAAATATAAAATCAAAGAAAGCTCTGGGGTAGGACTTCGCTCTGGATATCCTAGTGGACATGAGGCTGAGATATGCTTTTGTCTCTTTGGACAGCAAGCTTTATGGACAGAGACCCTGGCCCCTGAGCACATTGATGATGCTTAACAAATAATACAGAAATCAATATAATATTCAATAAGTATTGCTTAGTTTTCCTACATTAATAGAAGGGACAAATTCTACCCTGACTTAAACCCTGTTTGCTCTGCTGATCTCTAGGGAGTTTTACTCAGTGCAGGCAAGTCAGGGGAGAATTTGGCTCATTCAGGGTTTGTGTAAGTGGGGAAATTACATGGTGTGAACACGATGGTAAACATGACTTAGCACTTAGTGTAGAGAAGGACCATTGTGTTTAAATTATGTCAAGTGGTTGCAGACCCTAGGGTTAACAATGACCAAATGACATAATTTTAAATATGACATTCTGGGTCTGCATTGAGTGTTTAACATCATGTTAGTTAAGATGTGATCTAACATGCTGAAATTTCCAAATAGAGATTGCCCTCACTTTAGTTATCATTCTGAACACACCTTAACACTATCATGCCCTGTATAAAATCCAATTGTGTTCAACAGATTGTTAAGATAAGAAATTGAAATGTCTCCTGCTCTGAGTATGGAGTGTTGTTATAGCCGTGTTGGTCACAGGATATTAGCGAGACAAGGTAGGTAGGGTAATATCTTTTATTGGACCAACTTCTGTTGGTGAGAGAGATAAACTGTGATACTTTGAGTTAGTTTCCCAGAGCTGAAGAAGAGCTCTGTGTAAGCTTGAAAGCTTGTCTCTCTCACCAATGGAAGGTGGTCCAGTCAATGATATTACCCCATCACCTTTTCCTCCTTAGAGTCACATTTATAATGTCATGAAACGAATGGCTTTTTGCCTTGTAATACTGATGCTCAACATGCCACCCACTCACATACTTTTTAACTGCACTGCAGCAACAGTTGACTGGTAGATCAGAAGCCTATGACAATAAAACCATGGGAGTGCGCCTAATAACAAACAAACCTGGACCAGATATCATTTGTGTCACATCATCGTATAGATAACAATTGACTACATGAATGCTTAAGGCAACATACTTCCTTTATTTTAAAATATTTATTTGTGGCTTTTAGATACTTTTATTTTAAGTTTTAATGACTCTTTAAAAAGCAGTCATACCACTGTACTTATAACTTCTGGTATGTATGAATTCTGTGGAGATACCGCTTCATCAAAAAACAGTATATTTCAGAACGTAATGGAGCACTGAAAATCAAAAGGAAGTATTATTTTGTGTGAAATCCAATACACAATCTCTTGGGCGGCAGGTGAAACCTCCCCCTTTGGGGAGGCTAGACCCTGGCTCCACCCCTTCCATCTGAGGCCCCACTCTTACCCCATCCCCTTGCCTGCTGGAGCCCCGAGCTCCCCCTACCATGGCCAGAGGAGCCCCAGCCAAACTGCCATGATCCCCAGGCAGCCTGAACACTGGCCTGAGCCGCCCCAGGCTGCCGGTTGGCCTGAGCACTGGCCCAAAACCTGTGCCAGCCTGGGCTACTAGCTGGCTGAGCCCTAAGCTCCATGTTTCCAGCCCGAGCTGCGCCCTCACCTACTTAAAGGGAGAGGGGGAGCAAGGGTGGGGCCTTGGAGCAGAGTGCGGGTGGGGCCATGGTCTAGATTAAGGGAGGTTAAGCCTCCCCTGGCCCTATTATACCTGCTGCCCAGGCATAATCTTAAATATGCCCTGAACCAAGACCCCAGATCTGAACATTGACTGAACGTTAGTGAAACTGTTCAGCTTTCACACTGGGCAAAATAACAGGAGACAGCTGCATAGGGAAACACAGGGAGAATGCAAAATATCATACAGACATAGTTGTCTTACAATCACATCACTGAAACAAACCTAGCTCCCATAAGCAACAGAGTGTCTTGTAGCACCTTATAGACTAACAGATTTTAGGGATCATGAGCTTTTGTGGGCTAAGACTCACTTCATCAGATGAATGTTGTGGAAATCTCCAGAGGCAGGTACAAATAGCAGGCAAGAAAGCAAGGTAAATTCAATCGGGGGTTGGGGGTGAAGCCTACTTCCAGCAGGTGATCTGGAGGTGTGAACACCAGAGAGGAGAAACTGCTTTTGTAATTGGCGAGCCATTCACAGTCAATATTAAGTCCAGACCTGATAGTGCCGAATTTGCAGATGAACTGGAGCTCAGCAGTTTCTCTTTGAAGTCTGGTCTTGAAGTTTTTTTGGTGCAGGATGGCTGTTTTGAGGTCTGCTATTGTATGTCCAGGCAGATTCAAGTGTTCTCCTACAGGCTTTTGTATATTGCCGTTCCTAATATCTGATTTGTGTCCATTTATCCTTTTACGAAGGGATTGTCCAGTGTGGCCGATGTACATAGCAGAGGGGCATTGCTGGCACATGATGGTGTATATTATATTGGTAGAAGTGCAGGTGAATGAACCAATGATGGTATGGCTGATCTGGTTAGGTCCTGTGATGGTGTTGCTGGTGTAGATATGTGGGCAGAGTTGGCATCGAGGTTTGTTGCATGGACTGGTTCCTGAGTTAGAGTTGCTATGGTGCAGTGTGTGGTTGCTGGTGAGAATCTGCTTCAGGTTGGCAGGTTGTCTGTGGGCGCGGACTGGCCTGCCTCCCAAGGCCTGTGAAAGTGAGGGGTCGTTGTCCGGGATGGGTTGTAGATCACTGATAATGTGTTGGAGAGGTTTTAACTGAGGACTGTAGGTGATGGCCAGTGGTGTTCTGTTGGTTTTTTTTTTTTTGGTTTGTCCCATAGTTTGTCTAGCTCCCATAGTCACTGACATGGTTATCAACCATTAGACACTTCCACCTCCTATTCTCCAGAAATCAGTGATTCCATGCTGAAACAATGCCTGACCATTACCTGAGATTAAGTGAGTGGCACTCAGGAAAGCAGATAGCAGGAGGCCACAGAAAGACAGTGCTCACACAAAGTGAGCAAAGGTGGGTATAGAGGCAGAGTTGGCATGTCCAAGAAACCAGAGCTGTGCTTGTTCTATCAGACGGTTCTGAGGTCTCATTCCAGTTCTCTCACTAACTCTATATGATACTGACCAAGTTATTTAACCCCTCCTGGCCTCATTGAAGCAAATATCAAAAATATTGGATTCGACAGGGCCAGGATTTCACCTCATATGTTTTCATTTCCCCTCTGTACATTTTTACCTTCCTCTCACCAGGTGTCGTGAGACTTTACTGAATGATAGTTTTGAGGCAAGCATGGTCCATGCTATTTCCATGCTAACTTTTCTGGAGATGGTGAAATCATTGACTGTTGCTCAGTCAGAGGCACTGAAGTTCTGACACCAGGACCTTACACTGTTTTCTCCTCTGTTTGTAAACCAATAAACCACAAGTTTCACCTCCTAACCAGAATTTAATCCTGTGGCGTACATGGCTGTCATCGTCCTCGGCCCATTATTTAGTGCATTAAGGCACAAAACCATAGGAGAACACTAAACTGCTATTTTTCAGATTACAAACTACAGCTGCAAAATGTGAGGGGTGAAATCCAGGCAACTCTGAAGTCATGAGAGTTTTGCCATTGATTGCATGCCTGCAGCAACAATGGTTGTACCCACCAGTGAGGGAACACCTCATGAACCAAGGTCCTAGCTGCTGATGAGCACCTAATATAATGATGGTGCTGCCTTTTAATCTGTGTCTGAGATGTTTTGCCACCTACCCATTCTGGGGGGACTATCACTATGTAATGCCCATCTAATCATGAGGGAGGGAAGGCAGGGACTGTGCTGTGCATAGGGCTAGGAAACATTTCACTATACTGTTCACCTTGTACTGTTCCTGCAGTAGAGGTTGGGTGTATGTTTCTGTATGGATTTCAGGATTACACCTAATTGCAGAGCTCTAGCACTTTTCTATCATCTGAAATGAGATTTTTCACTAACTTAGAGTCCCTGAGATCTGTCTAAGCCCTTTTACTGATATGTGACTCACACCATTTTACTGCTCATCACTGATCTAGTGACAACGAATTGTTGTCTAGTACATTCATTATTATTTATTTGTATTACTGTAGCACCTACAAGTCTTAGTCATGGGCCAGGACCTTACTCTGCTAGGTGCTGTGTAATCCCAGAACAAAAAGACAGTCCCTGCCCTCAATCTATTTTTATAATTATAGAGTTTTAAAAATACAAATGTACTGTATTTCTACTGCAAGCAAAATTTGCCTTGGACTACAGGCTCAGGTTCTTGTTGCAAATTAAAGTTCTAATGGGAAATCTGTAAAGAGAGGCAGTTTCTAAAATAACATCTTGTTTAGCCAACTATCATTTGCTTTCCACTTATGCAAAAGCCTTGCAAGAAAGACACTATGAGCCAGATTCTGCAAATGTTTACTCATGCAGTAGTCCAGTTGAAGGATTAATCCCATGAGTCATCCTCTGTAGGATTGGGCCTTATGCTCTTGTTGACTCAACAACTGACTAAATACCTGATATGTTCTGTTATATAACAGGAGGGTGAAAAGCTCCATTGCTTTCCTTCCAAAGAAGAAATACATCCCTGGGATGTCTCATTTGGTACAGCTAATCTTTACTTTACAATTATACCCTTGACACTGTGGGGTAGAATTTCAAGACATTTCATGCCTTTGCAACACACTGAAACTAGAAAGTGGATATGCACAAAGCAAACAAGCATAAGGTATATTTAACTCAAGAGAATACAGGAACATGTCTGCCTGGCTTTTTCTGCATTGCTCAAAAGTAGTTGGAGAGTGGATAGAGCTATGAATATTGTTATTCGAGTGTAATTTTCAAAGAAAAGTTGTATGTATAATGATCTTGGGGTTCATTAAATAACAAACCAGGGAATGAGAAAGGAATAAAACTTTAATAAAACAAACTAGAGAGCATCTCTGGTGAACTGCTGCACACAGTTATTGGTATTCCCAACCTTTGCCTCCAGGGCACATCTCCAAATTCCTATGTTCATAACACTGTCCCTTATGAGGGAGAGTCTCTAAAGTATAATCTTCTACAAACATATCTCTACATCTTCCCTCTTAAAGAAAAATTCTTATATAAATATATATAAACAGCTAACAACTATCTAATAACACAAGTATTAAATTCTCAGCTCATGTAATGCATATCCATAAACCCAACATGTCAACTACCTGCAGAGGAAAGGTAACCAGCACATCACTCTCAAGTGAGTCTTTGCTACTCTCTTTCCTCAAATAGCCCTTCTCCAGACAGGTTAGCAAGTCTCTATGAGTCTTTCAGGATGTTTAATCTCCCATTCTGATCTTCTTAGTATTAGACTTTCATTAGAGTCTAAGTTGCTCTCTTGTTTCTTGACAGTTTCTTTTTTGTGCATTGATGATAAAGGATCAGTCAGATGGGAAATGCCAACATCCACACCTAATGCCAATGTGTTGGAACTTTCTGGGATTAGTCACAGATCCCTTAGATTTACTATTAGCACTGTGCAAATTTCTGATACAGAGAATAATAATCTGTTACTATTAAATAATCCTTTGATTGACAGGTAAATAAATCAGTGTTGACCTTCTCATAAGGCCTTCTGGAACTGGATGGGGTCTCAGTGGCTCTGCTTGTGGCATGGCTTATATTTAAAGCATGAAAAGCAGTTTCCTACCACGTTAGTAATGTTGTTATTGATCCACAGCCAATACAGCACCTCTCATGCTCATTGTTTGCACTTCTCAATTCCTAAATGATCCTCGGGGATCTTCTGTAACATCTATCACAGACATGAACTTACTGAAGTTCCAACAGTCGCATATATTTAGACAGCAACTGCTTATTTCTTCGGCTACCCTTTAATTATCACTTTAAGGATTAATGATCCATCTTTCCTTGACTGGGAACAAAGCATCATTTCAAAGGCTGAAATCTTCCTCTTACCAGGTTTTATACTTTCTTCAAACTTAGAGTCTCTCAGGGTGAAGGGAGCTTCCTGGCAGCAGCTGTGGTCTGAACTTGTGATCTACTTAACAAGGCAGTGTACTTAAGAGTGGGGTCAGCGTACTTAAGGGGGAAATGCGCATCTGTGTGCGTATGTGTGTCTGTGTGTGTGTGTGTGTCTCTGTCTCTGTCTGCCGTGCTGTCTCCCCTCCCTCCATTCATGCTGCCTTGTAGAGTATGAGGCTACATTAACAACGAGTTAACCCTTGAGTACTCAGCCAATTGCTGATTCATCATTTAGCAGTAAGGCACTCCCTGGGAACTATCCCACCCTCTGACTTCACCACCTCAACCAAGCTTCGCAATCATCATCACTTTGTATCAGTATTAAATTGTTTGTTTAAAACTTATACTCTGTGTGTGTGTGTATATATATGAAATAGTATTTTGTTTGGAGAAAAAAAATTCCCTGGAACCTAACCCCTCATTTACATTAATTCTTAGGGGAAAATTGGATTAACATCGTTTCATTTACAGTCTCATTTTTCAGGAACATAACTACAACATTAAGTGAGGCATTACTGTAATAGACTATGACTAGAGCTGATTGAGCAATTTCTGTCACAATAATTTTCCTAGCAGAAAATGCCCTTTTCTGCAAAGTCAAAATTGGCCATGGGAAAATTTCAATTTTGCTGAAAATTTTTGATTGTCCACTGGGCAAATCAGAATAGCGGCCCCTCAGCTGCTCAACTGGCAGAAAGTGAAACTGACAACAGACTTCCTGGAGGCCTGATGAGGCTGAGTGCTCTGACTCAGCTTCAATATCTCACCCCCAGCTTCAAGGCCAAAGAGACGGACCACTTCAGTTCTCTGCCTCTCCGATACGGGGCTGGGGGAGAGAATGAGCAATCGGGCTCTCTGCTTCGCTGGCTGCTGTGGGGAGGGGAGGTGGCTGACAAGACCCCTTTTTGCAGGCAGCGAAGAAACCAATTTCTTTTTCTTGAAATTCCTCCCCACACACAAAAAAATGTGTTTTTACTTTTTTTCTTGGTTCAGGATGAAACATTTTTTTAAAAAACCACAACATATTTCACAGGAAGATATTTCCAGTATCTGGCCAGCTCTAAATACAATGAACACAAAGTACAGCATGCTAAAGATGTGGAGGTTACATTAATTTTCATCAGCCAGAGTGTTTGTGCTTATGACTTCCAACCAAATAAAACTGGAGGCAGAGAATGAATTAAAATAGCTGCATTAATAATCTTTCAAAATCCAGAGAAAGTGAATATAAAATATGTACTAGTAGAGCTGGCCCAATAGCACAGATCTTTACTCATGTGAGTAATCCTTACTCACATGGGTAGTCTCACAGGATCACACTCAATAGCATGTATACAGTCAGCCACGAAAAACTGGGTACTCACCACAGGCGGTAGTTAAAATTATTGTGGCATTTGTGCTATTTCCCTGTAACTTTAGGAACTATTGCAAATGCTACATTAAGTGATGCCCACTTTAAATAACTGCAAGTATAAATGTGCACATAAATAGAAAAGAAACTCTTCTAGAATAAGGGCCTCACTCTGTAAATGCATACCCAGGGGAATAGGCCTTGATCACTAAAGTAGATTATTTGAGTTAGGCTAGGCCTATATGGTATAGAAATCCTTTTACAATAGATACAATTCAGGCTGAGAATTAATCCAATTATTAATTTGTGGTTTAAGTACCATATACTGTTATGTTCTTTAAAGCATACTGCCAGTTCCCAATAGAGCTCAAGTAACCCTGCTAAAGTGCATAACATTTCAAATGATGTGCACAGCTACACGCAGAGCACACATTTCCACTCAGATTAGAAGCAACAGAATTGACAAGCAGACATTTTTCCAACTAAAATGAATTTATATTCATGGGTCCACTATTCTTAATGGAACGCTCACTGAAATGAGCGATGAATTGGCCATTTATGCTTTCAGTACCTTCATTGCAATTCAGTATTCCTGTAGGTACACACCCCTTTGGCATGGATGAACCAATGTGCACTCAGTGCACCTGCACAGGGTCCCACCTCAGGGGGACCCTTGACAACCAGACTTGATGGGGGGGAAATCGTGTGATTTGTTTGAAGTTAACGCAGTGGCTCGAGCTGGTCTCTTGTAAAGGTGATGGAAACTCTGTGTCCATGTTTAATTCTTAGTATAATTTAGTACATTTATATCAGTCTCATGAAAATAAATCACGTCATTTTAGAAGACTAACCAGAATGCAATAGAGATGAGCCCAGCAGAACTGTCACTATCAGAGCCAGGCTTTGATCTTATAGTGGGTAACAATGTTACAGGTTCCACCCAAAGACAGTTAACCCGTCTACTGTGATCCTACTGCTATGTATGGTAACAGGACTAGGATTTTGGGGAGGGTCTGCTAAATGTTTTTTTTGGGGGGGGGCAACCCTGATCTCAGTGAACTGGGATTAGCATACAGTAGTCTGTTGCTCTACATCACATGCTTAGTCCGCTAGTCCAGCCTCTTATATCATTATATTTTAGATCTTGTGGCTAGAGGTTACGGCGGTTGCTCAACAGAGGAACATCTCAACTTCAAGCAGTGAGGTGGGAAAGGAGCTTGGGATGCCTTTAACCTCTAATTTGGCCTCAAACCGTCTCCTTCCTAAAAAGATGGGATATTTTGAATTCTCTATGTAAATCAAAAGACCTATGGTTTTAGGTCTCATGGGTCCCAAAGTCCAGACCCAGGCAACTAGTGGGGGCTATGAGTATCCCATGATCTTTAGGAAAATTTGCAGTGGCAAAATTTCAACCATAAAGATCAGTTTGTAGTTTGAGGGCTATTTTGAGGAGGAAAAGGATGATAGGGTCACCTGGGCACCCAAATCAAGGCCCGCTCACAAGCTCTGAGGATCCTGGATCCTAAAGGCCAGCTTCCCTTGCATTTTCAGTGGTGTACATTATTATAACCAAATAAATATAAATGAATGCCAGTCTCAGTTCACTAGATCATTTCTGATCATAATATAGTGTCTCTGCTTTCTAAACAGGATTAACCTAGTGTAACTGGGAGCAGGAGCTGCCACCTTATTGAGTTCTGATGCTATATTATGTTTCATGATATCTCTTGAATCGAACAACATTTGAAGACATCTTTTCATAAATGAAAAATGTCCAGTAACTGCAAAAAGTTGCCTCTCCAGCATATAGGAACAAAAAATAATAATCATAGTTTGGAAACATAAGCTGGTAATAAACTTGGAACTACACAATTCATAACTGATATGCATACTTCACTCCAAGTTTAGACTAAAATTACACAGAGGTCACATGAATATTTCAAGCAAATGAATTTCTCTAATGCACAGGGCTGTTGTTCTGTGCAATTTCAATCTGAAACACAAGCTTTTAATCTCCTTTGGCGCCCTTATAATAAATAATGTAAATAACAGTAGTCACTTGGACATGCACTATTTATTCCAAAGGAATTATTTGGCTCCATTACATGACAACCCACATGGATAATAAGAGCAACTAAAGTCTATCACCTCCTTCTTTGGTGCCGGCTCACGGCAGATCATGATGAGGCTACTATAAAAGAAATGTGCTCCACAACACATTTTGAAAACGTTTCAGAAAAGTAACAGTAATCTCATTATAAGAAGATAAGAAAAGATGCTGGTGGTTACAGAGGTCCATCCAATTGTGCAAGAGGAGGATGTACAACACTGATATCAGTTGAGGAGAGTAGTAAAAGTATAAAAGAAAATGGAATAGCAAAAGAGAAGTAGAGGAGTGAGAGGAACGTCAAAGGTGAAAAATGGAGAGGGTGAGGAGGATATGAGCAAAGATGTGGGAAGTTCTGTCTCTGGAAAAACTGACTTGCTTAACGATGAATCACATAATAAATACCTGAACGCTTGGCTTTTTTTTATCACTTTTGTTGAAAGAAACAGCTGGATCAAGAAACCACCCTCTCTATTGAGTTTCTTCTTGCTGAAATTTAATCTGTAACACCATGTTATGACTGCTAAAAAGCCTTAAGTGCTTCTGGACTTTGTAATGTTTTTGACACCATGAAATTTTTGTGTGTGTGTGGGTACAAGTAGGAGGCAGTAGCTTTGCATTCAAGAATCTACTTCGATCAGGGAAAGACAAAGGGGGTGAACAAACTTTGCTGGCAATATGCCATGATGTCTAAAAAGTACATCACAATCAACGTCAAACATTTTTCTAAGCTCTCACCAGATATGTATTCAGTTAAACAGAACTTGCAATTTAAGTCTCTGGAATAGCATCATCTTGTAGCTCATAATAATAGACATCTTAGAGTTCTAGGCCAAAGTTGACTCTCATTTACACTAGTGTAATTTAATTTAATTAAAGAGTTATTCTGAATTTATATCATCATAAAAGAGAATTAATTTTGACACTCAGTCTTTTGTATATATGCACTTGATTGTTATAGTCAGTGAGACTTTACTGTTTTGAACTATAATGCATAATATTGAAAATAGCTTTACTGTTTTATTTACTTGTGACTGCAATAAAAAAGACTCACATTTAGTGTAAGACACTTGACTTCAAGCTATTTACACCAGGAATGGATTTGTCTCACTCATATAATATATATAATATTATACTACTTCTTAAGAGAGATCTAATGAAGGAGTTGGTTTTGTATTGTGCACTAAAGATAATTTGCTCATGAGGTGCAGCTTTTGAGGGGATCAGCATCCTTTGTGAGTCTATAGATATATGACACCATATACTTTATGCTGGACAGCATGTTAAAATTTATAATAAATAAATACTCTCTTCCTTCAGGAATAAATATTAAAATATTGAGTTCAAATTGAGATTGGGATCTGGAGTCCAAACGAAAAGCTAACCTTTTGTAGCAGTGTACACCATAAAGTTGCAATTGATTTAAAATTTGTTTTTTGAAAATATAGAATAGGAACTCAGGAAATGCTTCAGACAGAAATAATAAAGCAACAAATAAGAGTGTGATAGGATATTTAGGAAAGCTAAAAATAGAAGTTAAAATCTGGATAACGATTAACATCTGCATATTTGTTTCAAAATATTGGACAAGAAAATAAACCTTCTGTGGACTCAAATATATAAAATAAAAAGCAAATTAAGAAATTAGAATAAAAAGAAGACAAGAACACCATCTGGTAGAGTTTTAAAAACTGCTGTTCCTCCTGAGTAGAGTTTCAATGCCATTTGATTTATTATTTGTATTGAAGTAACAACTAAAGGCCCCAACTGAACTCAGCACGTCATTGTACTAATTGTTGTACATACAAAAAGTAAAAGATATTCCTTGATTTGAAGCATTTA